>CM053584.1:141818560-141863038 GCA_028627135.1 Pseudochirops cupreus | reverse complement strand
CAAAAAGTGACATAGGAGAGAATAGACTGGGGGAGGGGGGAAATACTGGGATGGCTGTTTTGGGGTGGTGGGCGGGGGAAAGATGGGGAGAAAAGATGTAACTCAAAAAAATTTAATAAAGAATCTCAAATAAAAAAAAAAAAACTTTACCTGATAGATTTACCTAGCATTTATTTTTTTCCTCTCCCAGGTACTTTTATGTTGTTTTTCATTATAATCACCTCACATTCTTCTACTAGACCATAAGTTCCATGAGAACAAGAACTGTTTCATAAAAATGCCACCTTACTCTTCAGACCCAGTGTATGACCCTCCCCACTCAGTAGGTTCACTCAACCAGTCAAAGAGATGAAAGAGATGCTTGTTGAACTGCAGTGATCAATCCAGAAAGTCTTTCTAGAGGAGAAAAGGTTTTAAGAGATATTTTAATGGAGAAAGAGGAGAGTATATTCTACATATTTCACTAATGGATTGTTGACAAATGGACAAAAAGTAAATGGATTACTGTTTAATTTTCAAGTGACCATTATTGTCCTTTCAATGTTTATGCTGATATATACATAACTACATAATAATATATATACGCACACATATATTTACGCTCATATACACATATATACACATACATACACACAAAGGTACACACATATGCATATATATACACGTGTTTGTATTATATATACTATGTATAGTTAGTTATACACGTACATATATACATAAGCATATTCATTTAAGAGTAATTGAAATTTACTGCCTGACATTATAGTAAATAGAAATCTTGCATAAAATGAAAATTCAGCACAGGTCAGAAAGTCGCTATGACATATTTTCATTCATCTGCCATCAGAGTCCATGATTTGTTTATGTTTTATTTCTTTTTTTATTTCCCTCAAAAGTTAATGTGAAATTAGGTCATTTGTGAATGGCAATTATTTATATTTGAGTTGGCACTTGAAGCTTTGCCAACATCATCAGACAGACTTGATAGCATCAATATAGGGCTATTAAGCCACATTATCTGGAGATGTGCTATTAGTAATCAACAAATACTGATATTTCCTAGATTAGAAAGTATATAAAAAACAAAAGATTAAGTTGGTAAATGCTGGAAGGGTTGTTTTGGGGACAAGCACATTAATGTGTTGTTACTTGAGCTGTGAATTGGTCCAACCATTCCAGAAAACAATTTGAAATAATAATAGAAAAATCACTAAGTTATGCATACCCTTTGATATAATGGTAACACTACATATAATATTTTATCTAAAGAAGATCCAAAACAAAGGTTTTATAAGTGTAAAAACACCTATCAAAGTACTTTTTTGTAAATAGCAAAGAACAGTAAACAAAGTGGATACCCACTGACTAAAGAAATGGCCTATCAAACTGTGGTATGCGAATGCAATGGAATCTGATTATACCATAAGAAATGATGAACGTTATAAATTCAGAAAAACTAGGGAAAACTTATATGAACTGATGCAAAACAAAGCGAGTAAAATCAGGAAATCAATTTAAACAATACCAACAAGTACAAAGGAAAACTCTGAAAGACATAAAAACTCTGAACAATGTAGTGATCATCGACTTCAGAGGAATGACATAAAATCTTGGCAGAGATGGTGAACCATAGCTGGGAAATGAGATGTACGTTCTCAGACATGGCAAGTGCATTGATTTTGTTTTGCTTAACAATACTTCTTTAAAATATGGAGGGAGAGAGTTTTATATAAGGGAGAAGAGTTGTCCTTAGGAAGCATGATACTGATGTAACATGCTTTGCAAAACTTCAGAAAGCACCGTGAAGATATGTGTGTACATGTATATGTATATACACACATATGTATGTATATGCATGCATGTGTGTTTATATGAGAATCAATAAAATATTTATTGATTTTTTTAAAAAGAAAATAAAAAGATGTCTTGAAATTTCATTCTAAATAACTTAGAAACACTATCTAGCAACTGGAAAAAAAAGTTAGACATCCATGATTTTAAAAAGTTAAGGAGACTGACCATCAATCTAAGCTACGATATCCTAGCTCTTTTAGTTTTATCTCTATTGTCTCATATAGAGCCTAATTCTATATTAGATAATAGAGACAAAACTAAAAGAGCTAAGATACTCCAACCCTCTACTTTTCCTGATGAAGAAACCAAAGCCCAGAAAGGAGAAGTGAGTCATCCAAAGACATAAAAGTAATTAGTTTTAGGTGTTAGAAGTATTCTAATGCTAGGAGTATCCTGATAGAAAATACTCCACCGAACCCACCTCTCTTTGCTTGAAGACCTAGGTAATTGCCTAGAAAAGGGTCCCAAGACAGAGGGACCCAAAAAAATGTGAAAATTAGTTCTTATAGGCTCCAAAATGGGAGCACTTCTCCTTAAAATAGTCTGTCTTCTTTCCTGAGTCTCAGTCATCAATCATCTTGTAGGATTGTTTTGCTTTCTATGAGACAAACCAGGAAAAAGAAAAATATGGTTATTCTATGCTAGTTAGAAGCAAATGTTAAAAATGTTAATAAGGAATATCAGGCACATATAAGTTATTCCAGTTGGGTTTCCAAGTAGTCAGGGAACAGAATATTAGGTTACCAAGGAAGAGAGAGTAAATATCTAAAATGTGAGGGACCTAGAATAAGTAGCAAATATATCTTTTCTAGGAAGACAATGAAAAGTGAAGGAGAATAAAGATGAATTCTTCCCACTTCACTTCACAATTTCCCCCAGGCACCAGGCGTCTCTTAATGCTTATGCCAAATATTAATTCCTTAAAAGAAAAAAACTCTTTAGTTTCTGTCTTCGCACCTCTACTGCAGATTAGGTGATTAATAAATGTTCTATTGAATTTGATTGGCTTCTGTCAATTTAAGTAAATTTGATTAATTGATGATTGAGCTTACATAAACAGCAAGATCAGATAGTGGTTATTCATTTAACAAGATAAGGTCATTTAAATATCACTTTGAAGTATTGGTTTATAGTTTAGTAACATCTTCACAGAAGAATTAGTGGTACAGGTTGGGAAGGCATATAAATTGAAAATAAAAATATTTGGAACCTTTCTCTATGGAAGGTCAATTCGAAATTAAGATAAAGCTACTCTAAAATCATAATGAAAGTCAATGGAAAAGTAAAATTTGGCTTACATAAATTTGATTTACATACTCTGTTATGTTAATAAGCAAGGTTAACATATATTCCTTTGAAACAGTCCATAAACTGACTTTTTATTTGGGTTTTATTTCTGCAACTTGGATCTCTGAATCTCTTAAGATTATGTAATCTTATCTGATGAATGAATGAAAAAGCATTTATTAATTACTTACTGTGAACTACCCTCTATATTAGACAATAGAGATAAAACCAAAAGATAAAAAATGCTTTCCTACAAGGAGCTAACATTTTAACATGGGAGACAAACATGTAGAATAGAGGAAGTTCATAAAGAAGAGTATGCTTTGGCCTGGGAAATCATTGGGATGTTAAGTTGAGCCATAGGGAACTAAATTGACATACTACTTTTCCTCTGACAGTGAGGGGCTTTGTTTGATTAGTGCT
Organism: Pseudochirops cupreus; assembly: GCA_028627135.1. Taxonomy (NCBI): domain Eukaryota; kingdom Metazoa; phylum Chordata; class Mammalia; order Diprotodontia; family Pseudocheiridae; genus Pseudochirops; species Pseudochirops cupreus. The sequence goes on along the minus strand of CM053584.1, from coordinate 141,859,474 downwards.
CCCAGAACAAGATGGAAAAGGTGGGGTGGTGGGGAAGAGAGGCAAGGAATGACATTATGGCAGGAAGAGGGCTGAAATGAAGCCTGGTCAGGAAATCTGAGACTAGTTAGATAAATGGTAAATAGATCCATGTGTAAATTACTTGGGATAAACAACAATCTTCATGTGGTCTCATTTTATGATAGGAGTAGTTGTGAGTGTGCCTCTACTAACTCTAAGCTGACTCATAGTATTTAATCTTGACAAGATGGAACCAAATTGAGTGGGTTTCTCTGGTGACTATTACATATCTTTGAGCTAAGTGGTAGATTTAGGCCCCATGCACATGTATTTCATTGGTCTCTTTTGTTACATTTTAAGAATGAGTATAAACTCTAAGGAAATGTGTAAAGAAGCTGTCAAACTTAAAGAGCACACACCAATAACTAATAGAGTTATTGCAGCAGCTGTTGATGTGGGGAAGTCAAACATTTTAAAGATCTTTCAAGCCCACAATGAAACAGGATTGGCCACACCAAAGCATGCAGTGAAATTCTGCCAAAAAATTTAAAGAGTTGACAGATTATTGCTGCAAAGCAGCTTAATTAAACCTCAGAAAATAAGCAAAGAAAAACTTTTAGAAGGCCCTGACATTTGGAAGGGTTATTACTGATTTCTCTGAAGTGTGGCATAGGCTTCTTGAAGTTGGTAAGACGACAATAAAAGCAGTAAAAAATAAAATGCAAGAAAGGGAAAAAATGTCTTTTATGGGTGAGAAAAGACAAGTACTAAAGACAGAGAAGTCATTTTTACTGAAACTCACTTTTTCATTCAAAACTATACCAACATGTTGTCAGAAGACATTCAGGTATAAGCGTGTAAGATCTGTGTATCTTCGTCAGATTATAAAATATTCATCTCCCCAAAAAAGATGTCTCGTGCAAGTTTTATTTCTTGTGCGCTTAGAAGTGTTATATCAATTGAGGAAAAAAGGAACTATGATACATATAATGTACATCAAAAAACAAAATTGTTCTAAAATAACAGAAATTAACAAATGGAGATGCAATACACCCAGGTGTCTTTTGCTCTATGCCACATGTCATAAAAAATTGACAAGTTTGGACAAAAGGTGAATATAAACCTGTTTCAGTGGCTGAGGAACTCACCTCATGCAAACCCTGTTGAAAACCTAGAGGTTAAAATCAAGGATAGATCTGGAGAATGGACTTTCATCAACGGTCTATGAGTATTTCTAATTGTTTTTTTTGTTCAGTCATTTTAGCCCATTTAGGGTTTTCTAGGCAAAGATAATGGAGCGGTTTGTCATTTCCTTCTTCAGCTCATTTTACAGATAAGGAAATCAAGGCAAAAAGGGTTAAGTGACGTGCCCAGAGTCCCATACCTGGTAAGTGCTAGAAGTCAGATTTAAACTGAGGAAGATGAGTCTTCCTGAGTCTAGGCGCAGCACTCTATATGCTGCACCATGTAGCTGCTCCCTAGTTAGTATCCAGTGCAATAAAAGTTGTGGTTTTACGATGAAGAATTAAAAGAAAACACTTCAAAATTTTGTGAACGTAATGCCCAATTATGGAATAGAAGTGATTGCTGCAAAATGACATCTTGATTAGTGGATAGAATAATGGGCCTGGAATAGGGAAGACCTGAGTCCAAAGTCTGCCTCAGACACTCACTAGCTTGTTACCTAGGGCAAGTCACTTAACCTCTGTTACCTTAATCCACTAGAGAAGGAAATGGCAAACCACACCAATATCTTTGCCAAGAAAACCCCTTATAGGAGTGGTTCTCAACCTGTGCGTCGCGCCCCTTTTGGGGGTCAAACGACCCTTTCACAGGGGTCACAGGGGTCGCCTAAGATCACCAGAAAACACATATTTCTGATGGTCTTAGGAACTGAGACACCGCTCCTCTATCTGTCTCTAGGCGGGTCCGTCCACATGCAGATATGCCCACATACGAGTATTAAAGGGTTGGGGCATTAGGAAGGTTGAGAACCACTGCCTTATAGGGTCATGAAGAGTTGTATACAACTGGATGACTGAACAACAACAACAAAAGATAAGGTTTATTGAATGATAAGTTGATAATTTGATTATTTTGCTTTTCCTTAGCTCATCTGGCGTTCTCATCAGTCTGGATAAAAACAGCAAAATAGCAGCAACATTAACATCAGGGAAGGATAGCAGGAAGAAGGTTAGTGATAAAACATAGTCAAAGATGAGGGACAAGTTAGTTATAGAGCAGGTGAGGAAATGGTTTGGAGAAACACAAGGTGACCCCCTCAGAAATATGGACCTACACCACATTGTCCTCTCCTCTCAAGGAGATTTGCACAAATAAATGATACAGCAGGACCAATGCAAAGATAGCTAGATTATGGAGTGGATAGTGTTGGACCTGGAGTCAGGATGACCTGAGTTCAGATCTGATCTCACAGATTTACCAGCTGTGTGACCCTGGTAAAGTCACCTCATTTCTCTGGGCCTCAGTTTCCACATATGCAAGATGAGGGTGATAATAGCACCTACTCCACATGGTTGTTATGGGGATCCAAGGAGATAATGTATGTAAAGCACTCTGCAAAACTTAAAGTGCTATGTAAATATTTTTACTATTACTATTATTGTTATCATCACTATCATTATTTTCATCACTGCTTTCACAACTGAAAATTTCACAATGTAGACTGTAAGAAGCATCATAATAGTACTTTGTCTCCTGGAGTTGTGCAAGTGATTGAAGGAAGAAGTTATCTAAGAAAGCTGAACTGTATTCATGCTTAGAAAAACATACTTCCCTGTGAAATTGTGTCTCTTTCAAATGTAAAATTTGTTGAGGCGGCTAGGTGGCACAGTGAATACAGCACTGACCCTGGAGTCAGGAAGAACTGAGTTCAAATCTAGCCTCAGACACTTAATATTTACTAGCTGTGTGACCTTGGGCAAGTCATTTAACCCCAATTGCCCTGCCTTCCCCCCTCCAAAAAGCCAAAAAAAATGTAAAATTTGTCTTTCCCCTTTGGGGGTGCCAATGTGTGCTCTAAAATTTCGCTAAGTACATGCCATTACTTAAAACATTACCTGTACCAGAGACTAGACAACTAGTACATCAGAGACAATTTAGTCAATGATGTGTGAGAAGAAAGACCATTTCAGTTGTTCCATGATTGAATATAGGTCCTCAGGAATTGCTAGGACTAACATTGAGTATATTGTTGCATTTTTGGAGGATGAAGGAGAGGTGCAGTGGAGGAGTTCATTATAGGCTTATAAAGACCATAGATTTAGAGCTGAAAGAAATTGTAAAAGCCACTGAAGGCCCCACTCCTCATTTTCCAGATGAAGAAACTGAGGAATTCAGTGTCCTATCTCCTATATCACACTGCTTCTCTGGTGGATATTTCTCAATGGAAAAAAATATGAAGTCATTATTTTTGCCCCCTAACAACAACAACAACAAATCTGCTTTTCACTATCAGAATCACACTGTGCTTCACCTTTTTTTTTTTTAAATTCCAATGATACAGATGAGAGATAGACTTCTATTTGGGACTTCACTTCTGTGGTCTTCATAAGGCATGAGGGTGCAATAGCAGATGAACTCAAAACCATTCACAAAGATACAATGATGAAGTTGTTCATTTTTCTCCCTCTCATTGCTCTACAAAGCCAATCCCTATAACATCAGGATAGTTCTTTCCTGATGTCCCATTTGGCAAAAGAGGTACAGATTAGAAACCTCTCCATTTGCATATTATTCTCTATTTAAACTAACTCCAAATTTGTTTCAAGTAGGTCTCACACTCCCACAGATGAATCCAGAGCTACTCCTCTGGATTCAAAGGTAACCTGCCACTCTGCTTGTTGCTGTGTGCTTGTTTATTCCAGCATCCAGGGCAACCCAGAATTCATCTTTTTTCATCTTCTCTCAGTAGAGGGCTATGGATTTTCTGAGACTTGCAAATACGTTTGGAGCCCTCTCAGCAATTCATTTTGCATTCTTCTTTCCCCGGTAGCTGAATAAACAGTTCTCACAGGACTTTGCTTCGTTCCATTCCTAGTGGCAAAATATTACCTTATTATGCCAGCAGTCAGGATTGTTTTAGCTCTGACTCCACTTTTCTGTAGAGCAACTCTCTGTGCCATGTCTGCAGAGTGCCAGAGAATCATGGAAAGTGAAAAGCTCAGTCAGCCATCTGGATGTTTTCTCTATACTGTGCCAAGCATGTGGAGACATGGAGGCATATGCAGAGGACTCAATTGTATTACTAATAATGACAACAGGCAGCACAGTGAATAGAGTGATGAACTGGAGACAGTGTACCTGAGCTCAAATACCACCTGTACTATTTATTAAACCAAGTAACATTGAGAAGGTTAAAAAGCCTTCCTGGGCCTTAATTTCCCTATTTGTAAAGTAAAGGGAAAGGAAGGAAGGAAGGAAGGAAGGAAGGAAGGAAGGAAGGAAGGGAGGGAGGTTGGAGGGAAGAAAGTACGGAAGGAGGGAGGGAGGGAGGTTTATTAAGCACCTTCTATGGCAGGCACTATACTAGATGCATTAGAAATACTATCTCATTTGATCCCCTTGGACTTGATGAATTCTAAAGTTCCTCACAGATTTAAATCTACAATCCTATGGATATAAAATGTCTTGAAAGTTGGATCACAAGTATCTCAATGATGTTTAGAATTGTCATGGCATCTCCTGCCTCCATGCCTTTACTCAGGCTCACCTCATGCCCATGTTCTTTCCTCACCTCTTTCTCTTAGAACTCCCAGCTTCTTTCAAAGATCAGCTCATGTGTCACTTTTCCTGATCACTTGAGCAGAATATATATCTCTTTTTACATGTCTGCATTCTCTTCCCAGGTTAAATTCTAGAGAATCCAGACAGGTAAACAGAAAAGTTTACATGATAAGTTGAAGAAAATGATATTAACAACCTAGGGAATCAGGAAAACTGGTTCATTTTTGTCCCCTGTAGGAAAGGGAATAATAACATATTTCAAGTTAACTCATGTCTAGGTCTCCCTGTTGAGTGTAAAAGGTCTCCAACTTCTATTAAATCAACCAATCAACAAGCATGCATTAAGCCCTTAAAATGTGCCACATGGTGTGCTAAATTTTGAGGGTATAAAGAAACAGAGAAAAGAGTCTCTGATCTCAAGAATCTTACATTCCAATGGAGGAGGCAACATATATATATATACACACACATATATATATACATACACACATATGTATGTATGTACACATATGTATTATGTGTGTGTATATATGTGTGTATATATTACATGTGTGTATGCATGTATATATACACACATCATAAAACTGCTGGTGCCTTCTTCTTTAAAGGTACCTATAATAGGTCTCTACTGTATATATCTTAAATGTGTACATATATACATACATAAATACATGTATAAATATATATATAAGATATGTACAATAGAGACCTATATAAATACCTTTAAAGAGGAAGGCACTAACAGTTGTAAGGGTTGAAAAAAGACTTCCTGCAAAAAGAATCTTGAGTTTTTATTTGAAAGGATCCAGTGATTCTAAGAAGAGATGAGGAGAAAAAACAATCCATGCATGACAGACAGCCAATGCAAAGATATAGAGAAGTTAGATAGAGTATCATGTATGAAGAACAGCAATTAGGCAATATGGCAAGTACACATAAAAGTACATGGTCATAATATAATACATAAGAAAGACAGGGGGCAGCTAGGTGGTACAGTGAATAGAGCACCGGCCCTGGCGTCAGGAGGACCTGAGTTCAAATCTGCCCTCAGGCACTTAACACAAAAACTAGCTGTGTGACCTTGGGAAAGTCACTTAACCCCAATTGCCCTACCTTCCTCCCTCCAAAAAAAGAAAAAAAAGGAGAAAGACAGGAAGACAGGAAGGTGTTAGGCACTAAAGAACTTAAACAGAGGAGTCTCTATTTGATCCTAAAGATAATGGGGGACCACTAGAATTAGTTAGGTAGATAAATATGGTCAGACCTACACTCTAGGAAGATTGATTTGCAGATATGTGGACAATGGATTAAGGTACAGGGAGACCTGGAACAGGGAGAACAATTTAGAACCTATTGTAAAAGTCCAGGTGAGAAGTAATAAGATTCTGAACTAAAGTGGTAGTGGTATGAGTGGAGAGAAGCAGATGTCATGGAGAAAAAAGACAAAGATTTGGCAAATGATTAGAAATGTACAATGAGAGTGAGATGTCAAGAATGACACCAAAGTCGCAAAGTTGTATACATGGGTTACTGGAAGGATGGTGGTGGCCTCAACAGAAATAGGGAGATTAAACAGAGAGGTTGGTTTGGGGTGAAAATAATGAATTCTGTCTGGGGTATGTTGGGATGTCCTACAGCAGTCGTGTCAAACTCAAATCAAAAAGGGTTCTCTAAACCATACTACGTAAGAATCTCTGTTGGCTACAAATTCATGTTTAAAATGAAACATTATCTACATTTTATTATATTTTTTATTTATTTTGTTAAATATTTCCTAATTACATTTTAATCCAATTCAGGCCACACTTGGGAGAGTTGTGGTCTACATGTGGCTCATGGGTATGTGTTTGACACGACTGTCTTAACAGATAGCTGGAATGCCCAAAAAGCAATCTGTGGTATAGGACTGAAGCTCAGGAAAGAGGCTAGGGCTGGATATGTAGATACAGGAGTCTAGTGTAAGGATATAATCATTGAATCTTTAGGAGGTGATGAGAACACTAAGTGAGATAGTACAGAGGAGAAAAAAACAAGAGGCCCAGGACAGAATTTGAAAGCATCACGTTAAGTGCTGGGAATACAAACATAAAAATAAGACAGTTGCTACCCTCAAAAGTCTTACATTCTAATGGGGAAGACAACATACGGAACATTTCAGCAACAACTCAGATGGTAAAATCTCATGATCCTTAGGATGTAGCAGCAAAGAAATAGTTCTTTAATGTTACTTCCATGGATAAAAAGAAATCATATCAGTTTCTTATATTAAACCATTTGATAGTGCAAAAGACTTTGATGCCAAGAACTTTCCATTCTGGTTCTTTTGATAGCTATGGCTATGGCATCTGAAGGAGCAATTGCCAGGTTATATCTCCAGAGGAGTTGCCTCCAAAGATGATGTCTGAAGGCAATGGGATAGCAACAAGAGTATATTCTCAAGGCTCTTGGTTCTAGAGTCCTAGATGATTTCCATCAGGGTCTGAGGGGAGATGGTTGTTACAGGGTGACATGTTATTTCCTGTCTCTCTCTCAAGGTGCTTCAATTCTTTGGTTGACTGGCTTGCCTTTCCTGAGTGGCATTTGATTGGCAGTTGGTAATGATATCTGGTCCCTTATCCACAGGAGTTGCTTCCTTGGATAATGGCTGTGTGGGCTAGATGCAGAACAGATGCTCTGGAGGGGTGCTGCCACTCCCAGGGCTCTTGTACCCATTTGTTGACCCATAGGTCAACGACTGTTATTGGTATTGATAAGGAAAATAGGTCCCCTTCTCCACAATGATTCATTCCCTCAATGACAGTGATGAGGGCTAGGCTCAAAACATAATGGACAGCTTGGGGAATATTACCATTCCCAAACCACTTGGGTGCAAGATGGCTCTTTCCTTGGGCTACCTCTACCAGGGTCAGATGGGAGTTGGTGGTCAAGGTGGTGATTATGGTGGTGGTGGTGATGGTAGCCTCACCCAGTTGACATATGGTACCTCCTGTTTCTCCCTCAGGATGCCTACTGGCCTAAAAATCCCCAAGTAACCAACTCCAATCATTTTTGAGAAAAGTCTCACATATGTTCATGCTTTGCTGATCCTCTTTCTTCTTGAATGGAGCCTTCAAGTCCTATTATTAAGTGAGTCTGTGATTCAATTTAAACTGTTCTTATAGTGAGGTGGATACATGGAGACATTTTTGGGTGTCTACGTTGTTTTAGGGACTCAGAAGACTTTGATGTGCCATGTGTAGAAAAGGACATCTGTATTTTTGTCTGGGCCTCAAAATGGGTTGCCTATATGTTAGGGATCATTGGAAAAACATGAGTGTCCTATGTTGTTACAGGGAACTGGACAATTTTTATGGCATAAAACACCAACTGTTAGTGTAGGTTCATAGTGAAGCCAGATTGGAGATTCCTTAGAAGAAAAATTAGAGGGCAAGTGCTCCAGTGGCCCGTAGACCTAGTGCTGGTTGGTTGTACTTGACTGAGCATTGATGTCCACGTACCAGTAAAATCAGATTGGCTTCTCATTTGAGGACAAGTGGTAGCTATGAGTTGATTCCAGGTCTGAAATCCCTGAAGAGAAAGTGCCTCATGGTTTATAGACCAAATTTCCTTCTGAGATAGGAAATATTATTTTCTTTGCCTTTTCATTTTCTTAAGTCTTTTTTATTGGAGAAAGTCATTTCCAGCACTAACAAGCCCCTGTTAAGTGCTAATTTAGCAGTAACCTCAAGAAACTTTGTAAAAATATTTTTTATTACTTCTGTATAAGTATATATTTGGGAATAGTTATAATTTCCTACATATAAGGGACTATATATGCAATCTGTACCACATTGACTGGTTTGAGACTCTTTCTTGTTAGGCAAAGCAGACATAAATGAAAGGACAGTATTTTATGCCTCTCGAAGACCCCAGAGGACTGTACTAGATTGAGGATATGGATAATGTGTTCAAAATTAACCTCAGGTGATTTTCTGAGAACTGCAGTTTTAAGAGAGGTGGCAGAATGGTTGAAAGTGAGAAGTTTAACAGACAGACTGGCTAATGAAGGTCAAGTCCTTAGAACATGTTCTCCTTGGCCCACAGAGGTCTGGAGAGCTAATTTAGAGAAGTATGTTTTGGGGAGTGGACGCTTTCTTCCCTGTTCCAAACCATGCACAGGTATTCTCTAGATAGTTGTGGCTGTTCATTTACTGCTGTTGATGAAAATCCTTTTAATTGGCTGTTGAGACAAAATCAAGGTTTAGACTAACTGAACTCTGCCTGGCAGCCTGGCAACCTTTAAATGAGAAGAACGAATGCTATGGGTCTTCAGATGGGGAGAAAGGTTTGTAGTAATAAAGTACCATGCAACAGTATACCTGCCTTATTTCTTCTCCCAAGCAGCCATGTGACTATGAACACATGGCAATTAGTTTCTTCTATTCCCATTAGGACTATCCTTTCCTGATTTGAGGAGAATGGATATCAAAGATGCACAATGTTAGAAGCTTGTGGGCTTTGCAATGTTAGAAGAGCCACTACAGGTTCAGCAATCAGAGTCTATAGTTGAGTTTGCTAGTAGTCACGGAAACCAAGCCTGGAGAAGAGCCAATGCCGAGGAGTAACTTGCTTGACTTGGCCCAGCAATCAACTGACACTGCAGTTGAAATGACATATCATGCAATATAGGGAGAAACTCATCCATCAGTTATGTAAAACAGAAGAGTGACCTTGGAGGGAGAAATGATGATAGTGATCGCTTTAAATATGAACCTACTCTTAAGGTGATGGAAGAGAATGTGCTCTCAGTTTTAAAGGTTTTTGTAGTTCTGAAACATGTGTAAGGGTCTCTATGAACCTGAGACTAGACCATTCATTCTAGTTTCTCTTTTCCTGAGCTGAGGTTAGCAAACAGTAATCCTCAGATAGTCTTGGTATTAACCGATTTGAACTCCTGTGAGTTTAAAAAGCTGGGAACTCTTTTGTCCCTCTATCAGAGCTGACAACAGGAGGAGTTTCTGCTTCCAAAAGGATGCTCAATGATAGGAAGAAGATCCCAAGAAGTGGCCTGGCTAACCACAATCCTTAAAGTTGCTCAAACCATTCTATGTATTCATTCTTGACCTTGTTAATATAATGGACTGGCCAGGGGAAGTGACACTTTGACATGCAGATGAAGGTGGAGCGTAGAATTATGAGGGTCTACCCCTACAGACAGGAGTAATAGAAGAGCTTGGACTCGAGCAGAAGAAGCAACAGCATCATTCATGTCCTAGCAGAAGGACCAGCAAGAGCAAACATATCCCACCAAAAGAGAACAGGGGAGCCCAAAGGACCCAACAGAGAGGACAGTGACAGCCCTCAAACCCTGACAAAGGGAATCACATAAAAGCTTGAACACTGGCATAGCAGGAGTGCAGAAAGATTTATCATTATCCTTTGCTTACAGTAATCTGTAACTCCTAAGACCCTTCCACATAGCTGCTAGTACAGCACCTAGTGATCAATGGACAAATCTTCCCAAAGAGGGCTTGTAAAACCAAGGCATGAAATTCTTAAGAAGTGTTCTGTTTTCTAAGGTCAAAGGTGATATGAAACTGTTTCTGCTCACTTAGAAGAAGGGATCATACCCTCAGAATAGATTTCTAAAGGAATAAAGATTTTAGATCCATCTCTAATACATACACACATATGCATACGCGCGCACACACACACACACACACTCCATGGGGCTTGCAGAGAGAAAGAAATACTAGCTTTTGGACCAGGGAACATTGAGTGCATAGTAATTTTGTGCAAGTCTTGCTATCTACCTTGGCACTAGCAAAGGCTTCTTGTCTGCTTTATTACCAGTGACCTTGACCCAAGATAGAGACTGGTTACTAAGTTTGAAATATTTTCTCTGCCATGGCCCTGATGGTCCTGATTCTGCTTATGGTCACTATCACCACTTTACATTGGGAGACCAACTATGACATATGAAGATTTTTCATCATTCACCACACAGACCAGATCATTAAGATTTGGTTTTCAGTGCTTCTGAAAAAAAGAAGGGTAGCTGGTGATTTCTGACCTTCATTTTCCATATCTGTTCAGTCACTCACAGTTTGTTGCATTGAATATTGTCTTTTCCAGTCTTTTACCTGTACTAAGATCCTCTTCCAGTGCCACCTATTCTAAGTTTTCAAATCTTTGAGGTCAGGACTCTCCAGTCATAATGCTAGAACCATTTGTGTGATGGAAGAGCCTCTAGAAGACTTTAGAAATTTGCCACTAAGGAATTAAATATGGTAGGACCAACATCTACTAAAGTTCTTGCCACAAGAGCTGGACTATTTTTCCCCTAAAAAGGAAATAGAACCCTCCTGGAGATTTAATTTGTCCATAGGACCAATGCCCAACGAGACGACTTAGCTTCACAGTAGCCTAAGGTATAAATAGTCCATATAATGCAATAGTTGGCACTCCTCAGGCTTGACATACTTTGCTAACCAGGAGCATAATCATAACAACTGAGGAAGTAAGGAAGTTATACCAATCAAATCAACATTTTATCCTTGTTAAATATCCTTTTGATGTTATTATTAAGTAACCTTCCTTTTGTTGAATGTAGATGGTATTCAAAGGTCTCATTTTATTCCACACCTGAGCCTGAATAACTGAACTGGCCTGAATCAGGCCTAAACAAGAAGACTTAGGTTTTCCAGAAGGACAACCCTAAGGATAGTGTTGTTAAAGAACATCTCCTGGGGTAGCTAGGTGGCAAACGGCGTAGAGCACTGGCCCTGAAATCAGGAAGACCTGAGTTCCAATCCAGCTTCAGATATCTGACACTTAACTAGATGTACGACTTTGGGCAAGTCACTTAACTCCAATTGCCTTGCTTTTCCCTCTCCAAAAAAAAAAAAAAAGAATTCTCTCTTCCTCATTTCTAACTACTCGAAGAAGAAGAAGAAGAAGTAGAAGAAGAAGAAGAAGAAGAAGTAGAAGAAGAAGAAGAAGAAGAAGAAGAAGGAAAGAAAGAGAAAGAAAGAGAAAGGAGGGAGGAAGGAAGGAAGGAAGGAAGGTAGGTCAGTGTTGAAAAGGCAAAGGAAATAAGGAATTTTTAAACTTACATTGCCACTCACTTACCATTTCCAGTGTTTCACTGCTCTGTTCTATCATGAGTACTTCTGGAAACATCCTCTATTAGATGAGGCACATTTACAATGCATATATGTGACTAGATCTACTCAGTACTCTAGTAGTCCGGGACCTTGAAGACCTAACTGGAGTAGAGCTCTCACAAAGTTACTCCCTCACTGTAACGTCTCTGCTCAGTTGTTTGCTTAGCTAGCATCTGAGGGTCAGCTCTTCTCCACAGTTCAACTCAAAATTAAATGCAAAATGCTTTTGTAGAAAAATGCGCAACAGTGGCATTATATACATATCTGACAGCTATACTGTGTATCAGGAGTTAATCCAGGATATAGGAATCAGAATACTGTTCATTTTTATCTCCAGTGAACTATCTTTCTGGGGTCCAAGTTGCCCTACATTAAAAGGTGGTAACTACAAGTCAACAGCTTGCTATCTCCCCTTTGTTTCTTCCCTAGCACTTAGAACTGTGCTCAGTGCTTAATAGATGCTGAATAATTATTTCTTGAATCAAATTTCTCTGGGCAGTCAGCTCACATATGCTCACTACCTCTGAACTGACTGAGTTTAATGTGTTAATGCCCAAGGTATACATACTGAATGAATGATGTGGCAGAGAAAGTTTCCTCAGTCATCAGTGATTCCCTAGGTCTACATTTTCCAAAACTTCAACCATGTCACTGTTAAGAACACGTTTTTTACTTTGTAGGATGACAGCTGCCAGTAGATTTTAACCTCAAGGAATAGTCATGGCAGAGTGGTCCTAGACACACCATATTAAAATGATCCCTTAAGTACATGAATATCCTGCATCTTGGGTGTTTTCTTTCTGGTTTATAAATATCTCATCATGATCACAGAATAAACAACATAACAGCAGCTATGAATACATCTTTTCACATGATTTTAGGGTTCATTTCAACTTTAAATAATTCAGAAGGATAAAGATCTACAATTTATTTTCATCTCACTTAGTATATTGGTATTTTTACATAGTGAAAAAAAGAAGTCAATCCATCAGAAGCCATCCTACAACTCCTAGTAAATGTGCTGCTAGATTTGTGTGATTCTTTCTAACCACTAACTAACCTTAATAAAGATTCCGAAATAATTTCAATGAGAGTAGGAAATCATGTGAAGTCCTGTTGCATCATTCTATCCCCTCTTCCTGAGCCCCTGGGCACATTGGCATAGAAAGGCTGCTGGATTAAATGAGACTTGGAAAGGCCACAAGTGGATAATGAAATGGGTCCATTTCCCATCAAGAATTCCCTACTGCCTGATTTGTTCAGCTCAGCTCTCATCTCTCTCTGTAAAACTCTAAGAAAGAAATGTGAAAAGATACCAACCCTAACCATCTGCATCCAGATGAATAATGAAAGCATTCTCTGCTTTGCCAAGATAACCAAATTTAATGGTTGCCATAAAAAGATTTTCCTAGAAATAATCTAATGACTATTGGCAGACCAAAAATAAATAACCCCTCAGTTGTTATTTTTTTAATCTCTAAGATGTGTTTAAAATATTTATCCTGTAATTAAAAAAAAAAGAATTGGAATATAACCTTGTCATAACCCTATGCATTAATTTTAAGAGTTTGTGACTGACTTTATGAAGGCAAAAATTAGACAGGACCACAATCTGGTTAGTCCTATTCTTCTCTGCCTATAAAGGCTACCTCTCTTTGCAAAAGAGATCTCACTGTTCATTTAGACCCCCTGCTAACAATGTGTCATGTTAATAGTGCATGAAAAATTAAAGTAAACAAATATTTCCAGTATTTGTATTCTGCTATATACATGTCTTCAATTAACAACTTTAAGGTTCCCACACAAGTTTTGCCCTAGAAGCCTGGTAGCATATTGACAGTAGAAAATCAGGTGGGAAAAGCATTTTCTGCTCTCAAGACCAGAAAGACATGCTCCAAGGCACATTTCATTTTCCACTAAAGGGAACAAAATATCCAACTTTAATTTTTTTCAGTTGTTTATTTATGTAAAATTAAAGTGTGGTACAGAGGATAGGGGGCCAGCTTTGGAGTCAGTAGTACCTATGTTAAAGCCCTGCTTCTGATGGAAACTAGCTGTGTGAGAAGAAAGCCATTTACCTTCTTTGATTTCCAGGCAAAGCTCTAAGGCTGTGAGTTATAGACAAGTTGCTGATCTGCATCAATGAAGGGAAATGACACAGTGGGAGTTTTCTATACCAAAGAACCCATAGTTCCACCATCCAAAAGAGTGTGTGTGCGTGTGTGCGTGTGTGCGTGTGTGTGTGTGTGTGTGTGTGTGTGTGTGTAAAATATGAGACAGAGAGAAAGGGTGGGGAGGGAGGGAGGGGGAGAGGGAGAGAGAGAGCGAGAAAGAGAGAGAGAAAGAGAAATTGTCTTGATACCTTCAAAGTTATAGTGCTTCCTTTAATAAGGTTGAATTGCTTTTTCTGATATCATTTTATTTAGAGCCATTCACATTTTTTCAGATGCCATATTAAATATCAAGGTATTAGAGTCTAAATGTGGAAGCTTAACTGCTATTGACGATAACAATAGACACTATAAAAACACTGGTAAATTTGTTTCACTTTGTATTTCTTAAATATAGCACTTTATCTTCTTCCTCTCCCCCTCACCTCCACTAATGTTTCAGGGCCATTCCCCATCTTAATCACCTATCTGAAATTTGGATTGCCAGACTAGGATGGTGATTACCTTGTATTCTAAAGTACCTTAGGATCTGAAGTCTTAAATCACAACTAATAAGCCCCTATCAATGTATTTCCTAATAACAATCATCTGGCAGGAGACTGAGGCAGTGAGGTGGCATAATGGATAGAGTACTCAGCCTGGAGTCAGAAAGACTCGCATTCAAATCCAGCCTCAGACACTTAATAGCTGGGTAACTCTGGGCAAGTCAGTCAACCTCTGCCAACTTCAGTTTCCTCAATTAGAAAGTGAGAATAGTAATAGCTCCTACCTGCCACGGTTGTTGTGATGATAAAATGAGAAATATTGGTAAAGTGTTTGGCACATAATAGAGGCTTAATAAACGCTCATTTTGGAGCAGAAGGACATCATAATAACCTGGAGAGACTTCTATAAACTGATGCTGAGTGAGGAGAGCAGAACTAGGAGAACATTGTACATAAATATAGACGTATCGTATCTGTGATGCTTAACTCTGATAGACTGGGCTCCTCTCAGCAATGCAATGCTATAAGACAACTCCAAAAGACTCATGACAGACAGGGCTATCCACATCCAAAGAAAGAATTACAGAGTCTGAATGCAAATTGAAGCAAACTACTTGTGCTCTCTTTTTTGTTTTGTTTTGTGCCTTCTTTCTCATTGTTCATTCCATCGGTTATAATTCTTCTTTACAGTCTGACCAATGTTTAATGTGAAGGTATTGGTAGAACCTATATCGGCTGGCGTGCCGCCACAGGGGAGAGGGGGGAGGGAGAAAATGTGAAACTCAAGGGATTGTGGAACTGAATGTTGTAAACTAAAAGTAAATAAATAAATAAATTCAAAATTTTGATAAACCCGTAAATAAATGTTCATTTCCTTCCTTACAGACAATTTGACCTCAGAAAAAGTATGTATTGAGATAGCTTAGTAAGCAGATCCCCACTTGGAAAGTTTGGGATGTTGTTTCCAACAAATGCACGCACACGATTCATGGGAAGAAGGGACACAAACCAAGAATGATAGTAATGAGACACATTTACACTGTAGACATGCGGCCACAATTATTCGCTACTCTAGCACTCCGGGACCCTGAAGACCTTTCCGGAGTGGAGCCCTCACAAAGTTACCCCCTGACTGTAATCCCTCTTCTCAGTAGTTTGCTTAACTATCATTTCAGGGTCGGTTCTTCTTCACGGTTCAGCTCACAATTGCTTGGGTTAACTGTCTTGATTTCATATCTGGTTCCTTTCTCCACTGCTAGAGGCACCACTCTTAAAAGCTGCTTCCTTCTTTGAGTTATTGATTTTCAGGGCCTGTGTCCATCTGGAAGATATATCTCTAATCTCTGATGACTTCTGTGCCTTCTACTGGTCTAGTAGCTCTGCTTCAAAGTGACATACATGTCTGATAGGGATTTGAGGGCAGAGATGAGGTTAAGAAAAAAATCTCCACCCCCAATCCTAAAAGTAAATTTATTTCAGAGTCTGAATTCCTTTTCTATTTCTGGCTCCCTTCTTGAACTGCCATAAGAACTAGACACTTAGCATTTTAATGAACACCAGAGGCAAGGCCAATGTTCTGCCCAGTCAAATTCCAAACTGCTCTTTCAATTTTATCACAGACAAGTATTCATATTTTGTAAAGGATCACTAGGTATTGGCATATTTTTACCATATTAAGACCTTATCATCCATAATTTCATCTCTTGCATATGCCATGTCAAAATCATATGATTCCTTAATAACTACAACCACAAAAATAAATGTTTATTGATTTTCTCTTTATCCATATTACAGGAGACATAATACAAGAAAAATACTTACCAAAGGTGTTCAGCACAGTCATAGAAGATGTCCTATCCAGTCAATTCAATCAAAAAATATTCATTTGCAACCAGAACTGTGGATATAAATGGAAGAGGAATGTCTTATAGATGGTGAAGTTCTCTAGATGTTGCTGTTTGCAGAAGACATTATGCTAATTGTATTAAATGTCAGAAAACTACACAATCTCTTTAACGAGACTGACAGTTACTCAAAAGAGATTGTACTAGCAATCAAGACAGGAAAAAGCAAGTAGTTAGAGAATGCTTGGTTTCCAGATTATGAAATACATTTTGATCGGTATCCCATTGTGTTTGTCCAACAGTGCACACATCTTGAACAGACATTGCAGATAGACAAGAATTTGAATAGAAAGAGAAGAGAATGGATTGCTTTAACAAAATTTTGCAGTACTTTCAACAATCACAAGCTGTTTCTTGGAATGAAAAATCCCTGTTTTCAGCCCTAATGGTGTTACAGTGATGCTATACATCTGTGAACCATGGGACACGCATTCTTTTAAGATTCAAAATTTGGGGCAATAAATGGGGAAGTGCATGGTTGGTTTAAGTAAGCTATATAAAATGTATAATCAGCGGGGGAGATGAACTGGGAAGGTGGACCAGACACATATGGAGAAGGCATAACAAATGGACATTTTAATATTTCATTTATACATACGACATTTAAAAGACCAGAAGAAACCTTCTAGCATGTTAGGTGACTGCTCTATGAAGGATTTATGGAACACATGAGCAAGAGTCAAATGAAGTAAGAAGGCCATAGCTGAACAGTGATTTCACTTATTAGGGGAATACCTACTACATAGGATCATAAATCATCAAATAGATTTAGAGCTGGAAGGAATCTTAGAGGCCATCAGATCCAACATTTCATTTTACAGATGAAAAAACTGAGGCGAAGAGAATTAAGTGACTTTCCTACAATCATTCATGTTGTAAGTGTCTGACACAAAATCTGAATTTAGGTCTTCCTGAATCCATGCCTAGCACTCTATCCAATATACCACCTACCTGCCATAAATGATATGATGAAGCCATTGGAGTATCATTGTACTTAGTCAGTAGAAGAGTGTCTCTCCAAAGACAATATACATTGCTAAGAATTTTGTAATCTTTTTTTTTGTTTTATAAAGTGAATATTATTTTTAAAGTGCAATACAACCTGGGTGTTTCAAGGAATTCACTTGTAATTTTTGAACAAATAATTTCTCCTACTTTGATTTATCTGTGGGTTTGCTTTGGTTGATTTGGTTTTGGATATATTTTGCTTAATCTGGAATTTCATTCAGAAGAATTTGTTTAAAGTAGGAAACAACTTCATATTGCACTGAAAAAATCAGGAGACAACACTTGGTTTACATCCTTACGAGGACTGAATGGTAGGAAAGTATGTTTATAAAAATTTTCATATGATTATAAACTTCTTGCAGTGGTGCTTTGAAGGCAAAGACCATGTCATTCATTTCTGTCACCCCCTCAGCAGCTAGCATAACTCACTGCATATATCTCTGGTCTTTGTTATCCAGTAGCACTTTCTGGAAAGATTTTTTTTAATCTTCCTTCTTAGTCACCACACATTGCCCATTTCATCTTTCCAAAATCTCTTTCATTTTCCCCCTTCTTACCAGCTCTGCCACTACTTTGTCAGGTCATACACTCATAGCTTCTTGAAGGAATTTTTATACTGCCTTCCTAGTTGGTCTTCTCACCTCTACTGTCTCAGTCCCGCTCCTACGTCCACCTGTACTTTACTTTACCAGCATTGTCTTACCCCACTGCTCCAAAATCTTCAATTACTTTCCTTGGCAAGTTTGATAAGATAAAAAAAATCCTTACTTTTACATTTAAGGCCCTCCAAAATTTGGATCTAGTCTGTGTTTTCAAGGTTTGCTCAAGGTACTTTATTCCACATGTTCCAACCAAACACAATTATTTGAAAGCCCACAAATCCTTTAAAATTTAGCTCAGATGCCACCTCTTCTGATGCCTCCCCAATAAAAGAAGGTCTCTTTCTTACTTTACAGTATTTTAGTGTTTTTGTGCACTTACCACATTTTGGTTTGTATCATATATTCTGTTGTATTTTCTCTTGACTACTAAATTAAAGGTTCTTTGAAGGCAGGAACCATTGTCTATTTGCTACCCTAACATCCCCTAACAGAGCACATTACTCATAAGGTCAGTGACTCCCTCTATCAGTGCAGGTTGGAAACTTCTCTTTAATTTATAATCTTAGACAGTTACTTAGAGCGCTTAGAGCTTAAGTGATTTGCCCAGGGTCACACATCCATTACATAACATAGGCAGAACTTGAGCTTTTCTGACTCTGAGGGCAACTTTCTGTTCTCATAGTAGTTGCTTAATAAGTACTTGTTCATAATCCAACCAATCTGCAAAGTAATTTGGAACTGTACTCAAAGGGCTATAAAATTGTGAATGCCTGTTGACCCAGAATCACTGCTAGATCTGTACCCCAAAGAGACAAAAAAAAAGGAAAAGGACCCATATGTTCAAAAAATATTTATAGCAGTTCTTTCTGTTGGTAGCAAAGAATTAAAAATTGAGGGAATGCCCATCAACTAGAAAAGGGCTGAACAAGTTGTGCTATGTGATTGTGATGGAATACTATTGTACTATAAAAAATGATAAGCAGGAAGTTTTCATAAAAACCTGGGAAGATTTATATGAATTGGTGCAAAGTGGAGTGAGCAGAACCAGAAGAACACTGCACACAGGAGCAGCAACATAGTACAATGATCAACTATGTGAATTAGCTATTCTCAACAATACAATAATCTAAAACAACTCCAAAGGACTTATGATGAAAAATGCTATTCACCTCCAGAGAAATAACTAATGGAATCTTAATGAAGATCAAAGCACTCTTAAAAAAAAACGCTTTAATTTTCTTTTTTTGTTTTGTTCTCTTTCCCAGGGTTCCCCCCATTCATTCTTATTCTTCTATATGACATGACTAATGTGAAAATATGTTTAATAGGAATGTATATGTAGAACCTATATCAGATTGTATGCCATCTTGGGGAGAGAAAGGGAGAGAGGGAGAAAACATTTAAAACTTTTGGAAGTGAATGTTGAAAACTAAAAATAAATTAAATTTTAAAAAACCTCTATTTCTCTTGTTTGGTTGTGGGGGTTTTTTTGGTCTGTTTTCTTTCACAACATGGCTAATATACAAATATGTTTTGCATGACTGCACATGTATAATCCATATCAAATTGCTTGCTTTCTCAAGGAGGGGGAAGAAGAGAGAGGAAGGGAGAAAATTTCAAACTCAAAATTAAAAAAAATATATTAAACATTGTTTTTACATGTAAGTGAAAAAATAAAACAATACAATTTTCAAAAAAGAAGTTTATTCAGTGAACAAGTATAATTAGTGCCCAAGTAAAAATATCATTTTCCCATATTATAACTAAGATTATTTTTGTTATTAAGTTTTAAGAGTGTTTTCTCTCTTCTCTTGGAATAATAATTTCCATCTCATAAAACAAAAATGGAAATATATATCAGGGAAAGCCTGCCATTATTTCATCCCTTCTTCCCTCCCCCCCCCAAAAAAACCCAACCCTTTTGCAATAAATGCATCTGTCACCTGAGAGTAGATGATGACTACATGGAGACTCTTCACTACTGGCTATATGTGTATTAAATGTGACATGAAAGTGTCCTGGTAACTGACACAGTCTGACTAAGTTGGCACCATCAGGGTGAATCAATATTGGAATGTGCAAAAATAAAGTAGGTCAGATTGCCTTCTAAAGTCCTATGGATTCTGATGCATTTTTAAAAGTGAATCTCAATTTTGCATAACTGGAGGAAGAGCACTCCCTGCTGAGACAGTAGATTTGCTGGTGTTTAATAAATGCAATTCTAATTTTCTCCCTTAGAATGTTTCTGAAAGGATTTGTTGTTGTTATTATTGTTGCTTTTGTTGTAAACAAAACAAATATTTGAAAGTACCAGGTAATTGGTTCTCGGAGTTAAGCTTGTGGGAGCTCACAGAGCTGAATTTTTTTCAGTTCTTGTTTCTTTCTCTTTTTCAAAGGTGACTTAACATGTAGAAAGTTAAGGAATGTAATTTATAACCTCCTTATACAGCATAAGACCCTGCAGGTGCACAAACTAACAGTCCAGCAAATCCCATTCAAGCAAAGGGACCACAATGTGAAATGAGACTATTAGCAAATCTGTTTAAGATCTCATTATAGTAACAAACTAGAGTAGCAGTGCAGGGCAGGTTTAGGGAGGTTGTAAGGAAATATTCAATTATGGCAAGACAATAATATAACACAGTTTATGGAAGACTTAATCATGATAACAGCAGAATACAAATGAGCACAGGCATAGCAGAATCCCCATCAAGGGATCCAGGTATACAAATCAAGAAGGTAAACAGAATCTCACAGGGAGTCAGAGGTGGGAAGGGACCTTACCCACCACTGAATCAAACCTCTTCCTTCCTATCTTTCTATCTACCCACACATATATACACATGCACACATATTTATAGTTATATAGTCATATGGTTACATAGGTTTATATGCACATACACATGTGTGTATGTGTGTTTGTATGGATGTATATCCATGTGTGTTCATATATAGTACATATATAACGGTGGTATATATTATATATGTGTATATATTAAAACATCTGAAATTGAAAGTATCACAGGAACATATATTTAGAGGTGCAAGGAAACTTAAAAGTCATCTAATCCAACACCCTCATGTTACAGATGAGAAAACTGAGGTCTAGAAGGGTTAGGTGACTTGCCCAAGGTCCCAGGGGTTTCAAGTAGCAAAGCCAGAATTTGAATTCAGGTCCTCTGACCCCAAGCCCAGAGCTCTTCTTCTATACCATGCTGCCTTTCAAAGATCCTAGAACACACTCCTTTCACATCACAAAAAGAAAAATTGACTTATAAGGTAGGCTGTAATGGAAATTCCTTATTAAGTATGGGCTGGACTACAAAGTCATTGAGCTCACTTCCAACTGCAGATGTATTTGTATCTGTGAATATTATTAAATAAAAAGTAAAGCGGAGTGTGCTTGTTCAGTGTCCCACAACTCTATAGAGCCCAAGCTTGGACTAGAACCCAAGGCTCCTAATATACTATACTCTGTCTTTCACATTCCTCTTTATACATATTTTAGGGAATAAACTTATGGCAGGGAATTTGTCTGCATTTCCTATATACCAAAGCTCCCTAGAGACTTGGGGGCTACCTAGGATATATTGTTTAGTTCTGAATGCTTTCTAATTGTGTCCCATAGGATAACAGTTAGAAACAAATTTAGAGTCAAGGTTAGAATTTAGGCTTAGTGTTATGCAGGCGATATATGGAGAGGTGGAGAAATAGCCATCTCTACCTCTTGGCCTACTTTAGTGTCAAGCCCCGTTCTACTGCTAGATAAGTTGACAGGTATGAGCAGGGCCACTGGAAAGATGCTGAGTAGATAAACAATAAGAAACAATGATTTACTGCTCAACTGCCCCATATGGGAAGACAGCAGGATGAAATCAATATTAAACCAATGAGTAAGAATTCCAGGGCCAGGAAGCCTGGCACATAGTAGGAGCATAATAAATAACGTATTGCTTGATATCCCTCCCTTTGTTCATGCATTTTCAAATACTAATGATGATGCCTCAGGAATCCCATCTTGTTGTTTCATTAGTTGTTTCATTATTTAAAGATATAGTTCATCTATAGTGAGGTGACTTGAAGTCATCAAGAACACCTTCATCCTCTTACTTCTGCTGGAAATCAGCTGCGTGTTAGCTATTTGCTCTGTCTTTTCCATTGTAAAGGTCATCCTTCCTGGGGAATGGGAGAGAGACTTGATCAGCTCTGCTTTCACTCTGTCATTTGCCACTATTCCATCCACCTCAAGCAGCAGTCCTATCCTCTCCTTGTTCCTCTTCTTTTCTCCAATATAATTTAAAAAAACAAAAAACAAAAAACTTTTTTTGCTGTTCTTCACATTCTTTGACAATGTCAGTTCTTTCTTCATTTCAGCATTCCTGACAATATTTTACAGATTCATCTTACATTCTTGCTTGTATCCATATTCTGTCATTTATCCTTCCTTTTTATCTCTCCTTTTATCTGTTTTATCTGTCTTTTTATCCTCCTTTTAAAAACTCTAAGTTGGCTAACTAGTGAGTTCCTTGTGCATTAATGGTGATCTCTTCAAACATCTACCAGTTCCCTCCTTTTATTTCTTCTCATTTAAGTTATTTCCCTTTATGTCTTATGCATTCTTATTCTTGAAAGCTCCGCACTTCTCCTGGATAGACTCCCCCATAGAATTTTACTCGATGAAATCCTATATACCTTTACTCTGAACCCTTTGAAATCTTCTCTCCTAAAATCAGAGTTCACATCTTATTTGGCATGCTTCTCTATTATCAAAAACCCTAAGAGGGAGTGGTCATTTCACCAAACTGTTCCCATCATTTCTACCCCATCAACTAGTTCCTCCCTGTTGGTGAGAATCAGACTCTGAATAGGATTTCCCTTTGTTAGTTCCTCCACTTTTTGAAGAATAAAATAACCTATAACACAAGTCAAGAAGCCGTTTGCTGTTCTACTTTTGTTAGAGACAGGGCTTCATTCAGCATATAAGTGAAGTTTCCCATCACTGCTATATCATTCCTCTTGCCAGGCTAGTTATCTATATCTAAAACACCTTATTTTTTCCTTCTTCTGTCTCTTGGTTGTGGCAGAAAGACAAATATCCCTGTACTCAATACAAATCACTGCAACATTCTTTCTGCATACTGATTAAACTTCTCGGTCTTGACTTTTAAAGTACTTGGAGCAGTGTTTATACCTCATCTCTGATGCACCTATTAGGAAATTTACAGCAAACTTATGAGATAAAAGTTTGATATTCAAGATATATAGGGAACCAGTGTGTGTGTGTGTGTGTGTGTGTGTGTGTGTGTGTGTGAACATTAGCCATCCCTCTTGCAGACAAATGGTGAAATGATGTCAATAGAAAGTTTTCAAAGAATGGGTATAAACATATGAAAGAAACATATGGTTCAAGAACTGCATAAAAATTCTTCAAATTATCAACATTAAGAAAATACAATGTAAAACAACCCTGAGGTTCCATTTCACATTCATTAACCAGACTGGCAAAGATGAGAAAAAAAGGAAAATGATGATTGTTGCAGTAGCTATGAGAGAACAGACACACTCATGAACTGCTGGTAGAGGTGTAAAGCCATCTAGACATACTGGAAAGCTATATGGAACTACACCCAAAAAGTCATTAAATTGTGCATGGTCCAATGATATCACTTCTAGGCATATACCCCAAAACAGATGAGTGACAGAAGGAAAGCATTCATATGTCCAAAAATATTTATAATAGCAATTTTTTATTGTAGCAAAGAACCACAAATAAAGTAGGTGTCCATCATTTGGGGATATGTGAACAAATTATGATATATAAACATAATGGGATATTATTGGGACATAAAAAGAGGTGAAAGAGACTAATTCAGAGACACCTGAAAAGATTTGCATGAAAAGATCTACAACACAATGAGAACAATTTGATTAATGTATATGATAAGTAAAATAATTTAAAGGAAAACAACTTTAAAAATCTGAAGATATCTAAGTAACACAATGACCAGCTGGTGACTGCCAAAGACTGATGATGAATCATGCTTTCCACCTATAAGCAGCAAGGTGATGGACTAGAGGTACAGAATAAGGCAAACATTTTCAGATACAGTAAGTGATTGAATTCATTTTCCTTGAGTATACTTATTTGTTACAATAGGGACAAGTATTGAGGTGGTAGGTAGAGAGTGATCATGATGGAAAAAAAAAGAAAAATATGAATATGACATTTTTAAAAGCACAGAAGAGAGCAGAAATAATTTCAGAAAGAAACACAGACAAGGCAATGCTGATGGCTATCATGTTAAATTTAATTAGTAATTAAAATGAGTTGTATTTAAAGGAGCTTTTTTTCATATGTAATTCCTTTTCTCTTAATATATAAAAATGTTCATTTCTGTCAGTGTTTAAGTTCATAATTTAAAAGCAGCTTTTAAAAGAGAAGAGATGCTTATATCCACTACTTACTTTACTTTCCAATTTCCAGATTGTCTTAATTACTTAGGTAGTTGTCAAATAGTTAAATATTTATGCTATTGCATCTACTCTACAACGGTTGTCAGTGACATGAAACCAAAAGCCTTGCATACATGGCCCAGAAGGAATAAAGAGAAAGGGTTAGATAAAGAATTTATTAGATTCTTACTATGTGCCACGCACTTTGATAAGTGCTGAATATGTGAAAAAGGAAACAAAGAAGTCCCAACTGTCAAGGATCTTACATTCCAATAATGGAAGACAAAACATACAAGAGGGATGAAAAAAGAATGGAGGGAAGGGTAACCAGGAAGGTAAGAGGCAGTTGGCAATATGGAATTCAGAGAGTGAGGTGAAGCATGGGTGATGACAGCCATGACTGGGGTCTTTCCTGAAACAGTGGTCCTATTGAGATATTTCCAATCGGGAGAGTGCAGTCTCAGGGCAGAGGTTTCTCCATGGTGGGAAGGAAATGCTAAAGAAGTCCCTGAGAATGATTCAAGAAATGAATGATGTGAGAAGCAACTAAGCAAGGATTTACACATAAATCTGATGTGAAGAACAAGGAGATGTTTGCATATTATAAACCCATTAATCTAGTAATTATACTGCAGAATAATTTGTGAGCTACTTCTAGAAAAAAATATTAAGGTTAAAGATTGTTTGGTAAAGGATTAAATTAGAGAAGCGGCCAGCTAATTGTCACTTGATGAGGAAATGAAGGAAGCAGATAGCACCGACTATTAACCTTACCTATTAACATATTTTTATTTTCAAAATATACCATAGTGTTTCCTTTTTGAAATGCACTTTTAAAACTTAACAGTATTTTACTTTTTTCCAATTACATATAAAGACAATTTTCAGCATTCATTTTTGAAAGATTTTGAGTTCCAAATTTTTCTCTCTCCCTCTCTCACTGCCCCACCTCTCCCCAAGAGAGCAAGCAATCTGAAGAGTTTATACATATTAGATAATGTTAAACATATTTCCACATTAGTCAGTTTATGAAAGAAGAAACAGGAGAAAAGAAAAAAAACTATGGGGAAAAAGTAAAAACAGTATGATTCAATCTGAATTCAGATTTCATCAGCTGTTTCTATGGATGTGGTTAGCATTTTCTTTCATGAGTATTTTGGAATTGTCTTGGATCACTGCATTGCTGAGAAGAGCTAAGGCAATCACAGTTGATCATCACACAGTGTTACTGTCACTGTGTATAGTGTTCTCCTGGTTCTGCTCACTTCACTCAGGTTCAGTCCATGTAAGTCTTCCCAGGTTTTTCTGAAATCCATCTGCCCCTCATTTGAAATCAAGTGTTAACCTTCTACTTTAAAATTTTTTATCTTAGGGAATGTTTCTGAGAATTTCTTTATGTGGGTTTAATGTATGACAACAATTCTTCTTTAAAGAACAGAAGAGGGGAGGGCTAGAACATGCAACCTTGGCAAAGAAGGATGACTGGCTACCTGAGCTATGTGCTGAACATGTCAAAAGTACCTGTCATTTGTCTGGCTGTTCTCTGATTGTGTGGGTACCTTATAGTTGACTACCTCACAGCTTCTCATTTCAGCTTCTGTTCTTAGCCCCCGTCCTTGTGTGTTAATCTAACCTCTCTTGACATTTCAGCTCCTGAGAAAACTGGTAGACTGGAACACTGAGTCAATGTCAATGATATTTGAATTATCATGGAAAATCGGAAGACTAGAGAAGGACAATTGTTGTCCTGATTTTTTAAAGGGAGGTAGAGTGCTCTGAAAACTATAGGTCAGTGAGCTTGACATTGATTCCTGGGAAAATTCTGGAATGGATCATCAAAAAGACACTACAGCCTATTCAAACAAACATCGTATCTCTTCACTGACTTTTAAGTAGCCTACAGTTTTGAATCTTTGGAAATTTGTGATCATACATCAGTGGCAGAACATCTGTATTTTAAAAATTGGGCCTTTGTGCTAGCAAACAAATTGGCACCATCCTAGCACTGCAAATTTCTTCAAATTTAATTTAGCCTTCTTTCATCCTCTTACTCACTTCTAAGCCCAACTTATCAAACATCTGCAGTTCCTCCAAAAATATATGTTCTGATATACTAACACAATGGACTTGCCATCCAATTTAATGTACAACAAAGGATATTTTTCATCCACTTCATCTTTCTTGTGTGAATTGATAGGTTCATTTCATTTGGTAATCATAAATCTAATTTAGAAAGCTTTCTAATATTCTTGGACTTGATGATGCCATCTGATTATTATCCACAATAAGAAACACCTTGAAAAATTCACCATTTATAAGGAATCTCTTTTCTATTTGGACCTTGCCTGAGACATCCTCTTTGACAGTATTTTTACTGTTGTTTTCAATGACCCTCTGATTACTAGTATCAACACTATATGAAGCTTCCCTTTTGAATTATACTTGTTAACCTTTATATTTTAATACGCTTCATCTGGTGGAGACCATGCCTGAAAATCTTTTTATATAGGACCTGATATTTAACAGCACTTCTCTTTTAAATAACACAAGAAAGTATGGCTAGTACACTCAATTCCCAAGAATAAGGACAACCCTGGCCTGCCAAAATTATATGATAAGCATGTTACATTGTCATTCATTTGCTGATAGTTAGAATTATGGACCTTGAATGAAGCAACCTTTTTGATTATATCTGCCAAAGAACCTAGTGTAGCCCCATTGCAATGCTTCTTCCCCAGGTCAATACTCATAGGATGCAGACTGGGTGCCTAGAGGATGAACATCCCCCAAGTTCATGTAACTCATTATATACACACACATTAATTTTGTTGTTACTCTTATCAGGATTTCAGTCTCTTTCTCTTTCAATTTCTGCTTCATGCAAGAGAGAAGAGGAAAACAGGGATGTCAGAAATGAAAAATAAGGTTCTTCTCATTATGTGGGAGCAGCTATTGAACAGGTTCAGTCCATATAAGGAAGTCACCCACTGCAGAAGAAGAAAGAATGTAAGGTTATGAATGCCAAGCAGAACTAAAGAAACCTTGGAGCTAAAGAATTTTTATTCTAAATTCAAGGACTTTGGATTTGAATGGGGTAAAAAGGAGCAGTCTAATCAAAGTCAGAAAGTATGACCTAGTGCTAGCCTATGTTAATTCCAAGTAAGTTGCCTAAGAGGAAACAGGTTCAAGTGCTGAATCTGAAGACTGAAACTTAGAAAACGTGTAATAACATCAGCACAGCAGAAAAGGGTGACATGGCATCAAAGTTAAATAGTCCATGTTCTTCTGTTTCAAAAGTAAATTTTATTCTCAATTTTTTATTTCAATCTCACTTTATTTTCGTATTTTCATTTTCTTTCTCCAACTTCCTCCTCCCTTTCCTATTGAAGATAGAAACAACTAAACCTGTTGCAACCATGTATAAGTTAGGCAAAACAAATTCCTACACTGAGCATGTCTAAAATATAGATAGATGCTAGGTAAATAATGTAGATTCACATATTTACATGTGTATACATATTCATATCCATAGGTATAGGTATACCTTTATATGCCTCAATCTGCATATATTAAATCTATCATCTCTTTATCTCGAGGTGGGCATCATGTTTCATCATGAGTCCTCTGGAATTCTGATTATAAATAAACCACCTCAAATGTTTGTACAGGTAGGCATATATCCCATAGTGAGATGACTTGCTCTGGTTTATATTAGTGGTCAGGGTAGTAAATGGAAGAGCTAGGATTCCAACCCTGATCCTCTTACTCCAGAGTTAGCATTCTTTCCAGTTTATGATGTTTCTTGTTGAACAAGGAAGCCCAATTACAACAAAAGAACGATGGATTAATAAATTAAATAACCCTAGGTGGTAGGTAGCTTAAACATTACGTTCCTTATTTTACACAGGGAAAAATGGACACTCACAAAGGGTAAATTACTTGGCCATGGTCACAAAGTAGTTATAGCAGCTGGAATTTTGATCCCAAGGCTTCTCATGACATAATGAAAAAGATAAGTCTGATGCTCCCCATGCCTTATACAGCATTTACCACAAAGGTAAAACAAAAGAGAATTTGGGGTTGTTCACCCTTTTGGAATTTCTATGTTCACTAATGTTGCTAATAGAGTTGACTGGTCATTAATTCATCCAAAAATACTTGTTGAGTAAAGGATCCCTAAGGCATATGAAGGAAGACATAGCACAATGGAAAACATACAGTTCTATTCTTTTTTCAAAGGGAGGAAGTAACTAAGAGAACATCCACAACTTCCTATATGCTCATTTTCCTACCTAATTTAATTTTCAAAAGTTATATACACAATGATAGATCATACTTAATGAGGGTATTAGAAGGGAACAGGCAGACTATTGCAAGAGATATTTCACAGTAGACCACCTCATTGCTGGCATATAATTGGCTGAAGGATTTAAAGAATATACATTTCACTGTTCTTGTTTGCTGACTATAAAAGGCTTTTGATTCAGTAGAACAAAACCACTTTACAGGCTCCTCCAATGATGTACTTCCCATGAATATATCAAAATAAGAAAAGATTCCTTTAAAGATATACCAACAGATTCAATTTTGCTTAGGGTTGTGGGTAAACCCCTGTAATAATTAATATCATGTATGTCATAAAACAGGAAGAAATAATCTTACCACAGACAAATACCTGCTTTCATGGAAGAGATCCTCTATATAATTCAAGATGCAGAAGGATTATCTATAGTTGCTGTACACTCTTGTTTGTGGATGCCATCAAGCTTATTGTCTCAAGTCCAGTCTCCTGGATAAAATCCATAACCACTCAAAAGAATTTGGCCTAGCCACCCATACAAAAAAAAAGTGGATAGAAATTCCTATTGTCCCCATTATGGCATGCATTTAGATCAACAACTTGTAGTGTTCGCCCATCTGTATATTTATATCTTGGACAGTTATGTCAAATAGGCCAAAAATTGAGCCCCTATTGTCTCTGGGAAATTGCAGAGATTCTGTAGTAACGCCAAACATTTCCCTGAAATGAAAACCCATATTTTGATCACCAATATTCTACTGGCGGTTTGGCATGGCTGTGACACTGAATACCAGAATCTCTAAAAATACATATCACTAAAAGGGCAACAAAGAATTGCTTAATGAGCATGAATAGGCAAATATGGAACTATGAACAAGAACCAGAGTAATCAATGTCATCAAAGAAATGTACAATTTAAAAAGATGTGCTGATGACGGGGGAAGAGAGGGAGTTGGATGACTCACCTACTCTACTGGTACACTTTCAATGTCAAAAGAAAGGCATTCAGCACTATAGACGGAAGCCTTATGGCGTATGGCAGGACATGTACAAAATTCACACCAGATGGATAGGTACAGATAGGCTCTGATCCATATTGGATAAAGAAATTTCCACACTGACAAGATCACAGATACATGTCAGCATTCGGGATCAATAAAAAGAGTACTGGATTTGGAATCAAAGAGAAGTGATCAAATCTCACCTCTGAGAGTTATTGTTCACTGGGTGAGTCACTAAAAATCTCTGATCCTTAGGTTGGTTTTTTGTTATTGTTGTTCTTCTATTTGGAAAAAGGGGGAATACTAATAATACCTTATAGTATTTACCTCACTGGATTTTTGAGGATCAATTGAGAAGACGCAAGTAAAGTGTTTTGAAAAACCTTAAAACACCATATAAATGTCGTATCATTTTTACTCTGTGAAAAATTCTTTGCTAGGCACTATGGAGGTTATAAAGAGGAATGAAGCTATTCATAAATCAGAGCATAAGACTTGCATGGTGTATCCTCACTTAATGCAATAGCATTTCTGAAAGTTAGATGCAAAGAAAAGTTTGAAAATAAGATTCTGCTTTCTCATTCACTTAAATCACTGCTTCTAAGATTTTTTCTCATTAAGCATTTATCTGCTTCTCCCTCAAGTAGGTGATGTTTTAAAAACGAACAATTAAAAGACTGGGCAATTGCTATTTAACAATCCCTGAGGTGAAGTCTTTTTGTAAAGTGAAGAACCTTCTAGTCAGAAAAGTTAGATATCCCTGAAAGCACCACCTCAGAGTATGTTTCCTCCCCAGTCTAGATACACCTCTGAAGTAGCATCAATAACCCGTGGACAGGGCAGATTTCCCTGGAAACCTGGTGATGTTCTGGCTTATGTTTTCTCCTGCCCACTTCTACCACTTGCCCCAAGTACAAAGATTTCCAGTCATGACTCTGCATAGGTGAGTCATAATCTTTCAAAGCCTGGTTTTCCTAAGCTATAAAAATGAGGCTAATGATACATGCTGTTACCAACTTCACCGACGTGCTATGAGGATTATGCTTGCAAACCTTAAACTGCTATATACATGTGAGTTATTACCATTCTTAAAGCAGGCCAACCATCCCAACTTCCCATTAATCACTCATCACACACTATATTTTGCAGCTGGAGTCAGACACACTGTAGGAAGGAAGTGAATGTAACCACTTACAAATCAATCAATCACTCAACAAGTACACTTGCTGAGCACATATTATGTGTCCGGCACCATGCTAAGCTCTGTGGGAGGCATAGAGAAGAAATATAATACACACTATTTGATAAACTGGAAGAGGTCTTTGAATTCCTGGGGGAAGTCAACATTGTCACCAGGAAGGCAAATGGGGAAATGGGGCGGATCAGCATGGAAGGAGTCCTACAAATCTGGTGGGTTATTTCTAGGGAAAGTATTTTTAATAAAGAAAAATGCATGTGGATCTTGTACCTAAGACCATTTCACTACTCTGTCCTCCGCTACATAAATAGAATAGCCAGAAATATTCATGTGTTTGCCCATATTAGTATATAGTACACAGACTGTATATTTCTCTCTCTAAGTACGGTTCCAAAGGGTAAAAGGAAAACATAGAGCATAAATCATTATGGAGAGATTTGGGACTGGGAATTGAAAACTTAGATTTGTATTCTAGTAATTAGGATACTATGCTTGAAGTTAAAAAAAATAATGCCACACTAGCTTAAAGAAAATACTTTAGAGTTGATTGTGAGAAATTCTTCATGCGTCATTGAAATCCCTGAACATCTAACCTCAGAATGAAGCAAATTTTCCATGATATGGACTTTTTAAATAAAGTGAAATCTCACTTAATTGGCACTCAATTTAACAGAACCTTTAATTAACAGGCTTTGGCATGCATGTGTGTGAGTGTGTGTGTGTGTGTGTGTGTGTGTGAGAGAGAGAGAGAGAGAGACAGAGAGAGAGAGAGAGAGAGAGAGAGAGAGAGAGAGAGAAGGAAAAAGACAGACAGATAGATAAATAGAGAGATAGGCTATCACAGGAATAAAGATAGGGACCAGATTTTGATTTTGTTGCTATAGGGAACTCTCAGATAAGGAAACACTGGCTGCTAATTTAGCTCAGTCCCTTCTTGACAACTTAAACTCTCAGATATCTTACTAGAGATTAAGTTACTTGACCAAAGTCAGGTATCTAGTACCTCTCAGAGGCAGGACATGAACTGGTTTTCTTGGCATTGAAGTTAGATCTCTATCTGTTATGTCATGAGGCTCCTCAGGGCTTTCATATAGTACAAAACATAGACTTTTTCTGCTTAACCCCAAAGGGTAGAACTAGTCCTCTGCCATTTCTTTAACAAGGAGAGAACTGTACCCTGTGGGTGCTCTATCACACCTGTGAATCATTTTTCTCTCATACCTAACAGAAAGCATAAAATTAGACAGAGACAAATGTCTTTATTATCATGATTTATCACAATAAGCCTTCCAGTACAGTTTTTGATGCTAATCTGAGAATGTGAAGGTCCAATGGTGAAACAGTTTATCTGACCTTCTATAAGCATATATATGTATTTATACATATATGAATATATGTGTATATACATATACAGTGTATATATATACATATGTATGTTTGCATGTATGTACATACATATACATGTACATGTATGTGTATGCTTACATGTCTGGCACTAGAGCACCTGCCCATCTCTCTCTACCTAACCTGAGCTCCCTGGCTTTGATTAATTTTCTGTTTATACACCGTTGATCCTGACTTCTCCTGGTCAAACCTCATCTGGTTTGCCACCTACAGCTTATGATAATAGAAAATCAGCAAGCCTAGATAATAAGGAAAGTTATTTATGAACCAAAAGCAGAAGCTGTTTGCTCTCTGCATTACCCAGTCATTCATTTATTAAATATTCATCAATAAATATTTGTCAAGCATATATTATATGCTGTGTAGCACTAGCCAGGAGTGGGGGGAACCCTACAGCCTTGAGGCCACATGTGGCCTTCTAGGTCCTTGGGTGAAGCCTTTTGACTGAGTCCGAGTTTCGCAGAACAGATCCTCTTATTAAGGGGATCTGTTCTGTGAACTTTGGATTCAGTCAAAGGGCCGCACTTGAGGACCTAGAGGGTCACAAGTAGCCTCAAGACTACAGATTTCCCACCCCTGTGCTAGACCTTCACAGAGGTACAGATTTACAGTTAGAATACAATCATCATTATAATAATAATAGGATTAATAACAATAATAACAGCTAGAATTAATATAGTGCTTGAAGGCATGCAAAGTGCTTTACAAATATTAGCTCACTTTCTCCTCACAACAACCCTTCATTATAGATGCCATTATTATTTCTATTTTACAAGTGAGGAAACTGAGAAGGACAGAGGTCAAATGGCTTGTCCAGGGGGACATAACTGATGTCTAAGGTCACATTTGAACTCAGTCTGCCTGACTACAATCCTTGCAATCTTGCTAATGCTGTTAATTTACCTGGAACACCTTTTCTTCATAGATTTGGTAAAAAAAAGTAACTCAGGTACCATGCACCATGCACATCCCCAGGTATAACAGCCATGTCACTAATTCAGACAAAAGGTCTCTACACACACAGAAATCCACACATTGGCAGGTAGCGAAGATGCCTCTAATTATAAATGAGACTCATCTTACAAAGACAGACTGATTTTCTTATTATTTTTACACTAAAGCAGATAGGAATTAACAAAGAAAAACTCCATTTCAATAAGATCTGGCATTCCTGGATTTTTTTAAAGATTCTCATCAACAGTAGTAGCAAAATTGTTCAATTCTAGTCACATTGAGTCATTTAGACAGAATCCGTTCAACTCAACTAAGCTTTGAGTTGTAAATGTCCAAGGCTTTGGCCTGGCTTTTGCTTCTGAAAGCTTCTTGAGGGCAGGGATTGTCTTCAGGTTTGTTATTGCATCCCCAGGGCCCAGCATAGCTCCTAACATAGGGTAGGCAATTAATAAGAGCTCCTTGAGTTAGTGAATGCTTGTTTAGACCAGGGCTAATGAATGTAGCTTCATGACATGAAATGACATAAGGAGCCCATTTAGGCAGATCATATATATGCTCTGCATTGGCTTTCATTGGGGTTATGTCTGCCAAAAAATATTACAGGCATTAATGCTACTTTCATGTCCTAGCTGAGTGGTGATCAATCTCTAGCCTGGGT
This sequence comes from Pseudochirops cupreus, assembly GCA_028627135.1. Classification (NCBI taxonomy): domain Eukaryota; kingdom Metazoa; phylum Chordata; class Mammalia; order Diprotodontia; family Pseudocheiridae; genus Pseudochirops; species Pseudochirops cupreus. The sequence goes on along the minus strand of CM053584.1, from coordinate 141,825,445 downwards.
GTCTTCCCAGAAAGAGGCTTTAAGGGGGGCCATGATCTCCCCAAATCACACCTTGGCATTCTTGTGTTTTCATTTAATTTCAAATTGTGGGCTGCTGCCAATCCAGACTGTATGATTGCTTCTGAGCTGATTCTCACCTCATAAAATCAGTTGAGATCTTAAAAGATATCTAGTCCAATGAGCAGTTGATCAAGGATCCCCTCAAAAATAAGAGGGAAGTTATATTACTGGAAGTGACCCTGGTAGTACAGTAAATAGAGTACTGGGCCAAGAGTCAGGAAAAACCGAGTTCAAATCCAGAAAGTCTGAGACCGTTAAAGCATTAAACCATGCTACGCTTCCTCCAGTTCTATCTGTGCCTGCAGAGGCCTGCAATCTCAGAGCTCAGATTGAGTTGGACTTAAGCCTACCTGAGTCAGAGGTGGGGAACCTATGGCCTCCAGGACACTTAGGGCCCTCTAAGTCCTCAAATTACTTTGACTAAAGGGAAACTTGGATTAGTTTACAGTGGGATGGCAGTTTCTAAGGAATCTGCAAACCAGAGCTTTTCAATCACTATAAATATTCAGAGTTTATTATGTTATTTTTCTCCTGAGAGGTTTTCTACAATCACCTAAACTTTGACTACTGTACTTCATTCTATCTGATTTGTGGTTTCTATCAGACCCTTTTCCATACTGCATATATGAGCCTGGAGTCTGGAAGACCTGAGTTCAGACCGAGCCTCAGATACTTACTAAGCTATGTGACAATGGACAAGTAACTTAATTGCTGTCTGCCTCAGTTTCCTCAACTGCAAATTGGGGATAAAAGCATCTATTTCACTGGAGTGTTATGAAGATCAAATGAGAGAATATTTTAAAATACTAGGGGCGGCTAGGTGGTGCAGTGAATAGAGCACCAGCCGTGGAGTCAGGAGGACCTAAGTCCAAATCCGGCCTGAGACACTTAACATAAAACTAGCCATGTGACCCTAGGCAAGTCACTTAACCCCAATTGTCCTACCTTTCCCCCTTCAAAAAGCAAAGAAAATGTTTTTAAAAATTTTAAAAATAAAAATAAAAATTCTTAGCCCTTAGCGCAATGCTTGGCACATAGTAAGAGCATAATAAATGCCAGTCCCCTCGCTCCCTTTCTATATAAAGATATGTCTGCAATTTGGAAGTTTTAGGACTACAATGCTATCTTTTTTTTTTTAACAAATTAAAACTTTTATTAGAAAAGTATCAAGAGAAAGCTATCAACTATTTTGGGCAAAGGCTCTATTGTCCTCAACACAGAACACACCTCAAGGCCATTTCCCTTGGCAATAGGGAAAAAGAAAGTTATTGAGGAGATAAAAAATATTTCTTAGGATTTTTACATTATCTATTCTCCTCCCCTCCCCAATGTAATTTACTATTCATCACTATTTTGCCTCATACAGCTAAACTTCTGGGAAGATCTCTCAATGTTTCTAAAATTACAATAATGTTCATTTCAGTCCAAACAAAGCAATTTTTAAAAAATAACAAATATGTGTATCTATACAGGTATATGTATGTGTGTGTGTGTATGTGTGTGTATGTGTGTGTGTTGTGTGTATACACGTGTATGTGTGTGATTGTGAGGATATGTGGGTTATTCTGAGGATCAAATGAGATAATAATTGTACAGCACTTAGCACGTTGCCTGGCACATAGTAGATGGTATATGTTAGCTACTATTCTTATTATTGTGATGCTATTGATGATGATGACAACGACGATTAGCTGATAGAAAATTAGCCTTGAAGTCAGGAAAACCTGTGATCAAGTCCCACTTCTACCAAATACCACCTGTATACCCCCTCAATTCCCTTTGTGAGACAATAAGTTGCAGAGAGGAAGTTGATCTACTTTGGTAAAGGACATTTCCTTACCTGGAAGTTCCCTAAACTAATGAAATCTCAGGTCCAGTTCCTAACCCTGGGGCTTTGGGTAACATTCTAGTTCCTGTTACTCACAGATAGAATACTGCGCTCCCTATCAGGTGCAGCAGAAAGAACGCTGAATTTTTGTGCTGAACTTGGACTCAAGACCATAGTCTGGATTTCAACTCTGTCACTTAGTTCCTTAACTTAACCATGGTGATGTCATTTAATCTGCCTGGACCTCAGTTCTCTCACTCATGAAGTGAAGGGGTTAAAGTTCATTGACCTTTATGATCTTCTCCAGCTCTATATCTCTGATCCATCGAGTTGATTACTGCCTTTCAATCCCCGGGAATAAAGAGGAGAAAATTAAATTTGACTGCCGTGTGCCCAAAATGGTACCTTTTCTACATAAAAAGGAAAAAACAATGACGCCTCTTTGCTTCTGGCACCTCATCAGGAATGGAATTCTGTAACCCCTAACTTGTCATGTCAGGTGCTTTCACCCTGCTTTATGCTGAGATAAGGCATGTTTAACCCCAATCCAAGGGGAGTTCTGAGATTTCACACCTCTGAAGACTCAGATGAACCCAGGCCTAGAGGAACCATACAGCATACCTTCCAGCTCTAACCCTTCCAGCACCTTGCTACAAAGAGTAACCATTAAAAATGTTCAACAGGCCACATTCTGTGTGAAGGATCTTCTTCTTTCCCTCCTGGCAGAGCCTGTTAGTTTATCACAGAATTGCGTTTTTATAGGACATTTGTCACTAAGGGCAGGTAATAATATGGACAGAAGAAATTTAGCTACTTAACCCTTTTCAATTATTGCTGTGACTAATGCTAAATAATACTAAATACAGGCAATCCAGAGTTATTCCCACTATCAGCTCATCGAAATCATCATAATAAATAATGATCCTTATATGTAGGGCTTTAAGTAGGAATTACAGATTCCTTGTCATGTTTTAAAAAGAAAAAAACGAAAATGTGTCCAATAAGTTAGAAGAATGGAATAGATAACAAGAGGTCTTTACCTACAAATAGAAAAAGAAAACTGTTTTGTCTCATTTTAATATTTTGATAAATATACTTCAATCTAATTGTTCTTCTTTATGATCTTAGGCATTTTATTTTGTCCATTTAAAAACATTATTCTGAGAAAGTCCATAGCTTTCACCACACTGACAAAGGGGTCCACAATGCCAAAAAAAATGTTGAGAACTTCTTCATGAAAAACCAAATGTTATGTTATTTTTTCTTCTCCTGTGGGTTTACCTTGACTCTGGGCCCTACTGCTAGACAGGGTTACCCTACATATATGTAGTATATACTATATACTATATATATGTATGTGTGTGGATATATGTGTATGTGTATGTGTGTGTATATATATATACATATATATATATATGTATATACATATAGGTTCACACACGACACACACAACAATACTAGTTTATCTTGGTTTCTGTAGCTTCTGACCCTGTTTTTTGCTCAGCACCAAAATTCTAGTAATAAGATCCTTCGCTGTATCTACTGGCACCAAGCTCCTACCCCCTTTCCATGAACTTGGCTTCTGGGCCTAGAGAGAGGACTCACCTCCTTGGTCTTCACTGGGATGAGAAACCTGTAACTGGGAGCTCACTAAGTACCTGTTGCTAAACCTCTCTGTTACTTTACTCTATCCAGATACTGGGAGGGTGCAGTCCGTAGAGCACTGGCCCTTGGGTCAGGAGGATCTAGGTTCAAATAAGCCTCAGACAGTTGCTGCATGACCCTGGGCAAGTCATTTAACCCTGTTTGCCTCAGTTTCCTCATCTGTAAAATAAGCTGGAAAATCACCCCAGTATCTTTACCAAGAAAACCTCAAAAGGTCAAGGAGAGTCAGATATGACTGAAATGCCTCAACAACAACAAAACCAGATATTATGACCTATTATCAGTTTCTTACTTTGAAACCCAGCGACTCTGACTGCCCTTTAATGCTTGCTGCTTAGAATTTGCTCAGCTTTTGGACCAGTAACTGTTCTTCATGTCTGGATGTGGGATCTCAGCCATCTATAGTCATTATAATTGCTGACAGTGAGTCAATTTCATAACAAAATCACAAATCTTCAGAGATTCCTCAACAATCTACTCTGCTCTCAATAGTAAATAAAAGCATGTTTTCTTCTTTCTAAACTAGGAGGAAGGAGCTATAAAACTTGTACTGTTTTCTTGTTTAAATATGTTGTTAGGTCTTGAAATTTCTAGCTGGTTCATTTTTCCCCTAAAATTATTAATGTAAAATTATAGTCATGTGTCCTGGCTAGGTTATATAGGTTGCAAGATATAGGAAAAAAATGAATTTTTCTGACAAAGTCAGGTCTATAATTTGGTAGAAATAAAAGCTACCGGTGCTATTTATTCCTCTTCTATCCTCTTTCTATGATATACTGATCCTCTAAATTGCAGCTTTCCAGGAATATGTTGTCATCAGCACCCTGATATTACTTCTGATGATTCCTAGCTTAGTGTTAGAACATCTTTAGCATGTTAGAATTGCTTAGGAGCTGGGGTAGACAAGTTGCCTGTATGATGTAAAATGATACAAGAGGGTAGAAAATATTTCTTCTCCACTATTCATCAAATAGTGAATAGGGCTTCATTTCTCTGACTTTTTCTCCTAGTTCAATATAAATATTTCTATGGAAATGGATTAAATCTTATCAATAATTTCATTGAGAGAGGGAAGTTGTTTTGAGAAAGAGAGAGAAGAGGGAGGGAGTGAAGGAAGGAAGGAACGAAGGAAGGAAGGAACTAAGGAAGGAAGGAAGGAAGGAACACTGGACTTGGAAGTCTGAAGAGTCTTGGGTTTAAATTGTAATATTAAGACAGTGTCATTTGATCAATAAATGGTCATTAGAGACCTACTATATGCCAAGCGCTGTGCAATGTAGGAGGGATTTGAAGATAAGCAAAAGACAGACTCTATCTCCAAGAAACTCACAGTCTAACGGGGGAGACAAGACGTAAACAATTCCATTCAAACAAGACACATGCAGGATACGATGGAGATGGTTAACAGAGGAAAAGCATGGGAAGTAGGGAGGATCAGAAAAGGCTCCCTGTAGGAAGTAGAATTTTAGCTGGGACTTGAACAACGTCAGGGCAGTCGGGAGGCCAAGGTAAAGGACAGCATTCTATCCATGGGGACAGTCAGTAAAAATGCCCCTAATAAGGAGAGAGAGGTTTCTTGGGGGCACCAAAGTGCACAGGTGTCAGGACTTGAGTCAGGGAGATCTGAGAGTGTGAGTCTCACACACTTACTAACTGCATGACCTTGGACAAGTCACTTAAGCTTTGTCTACCTCAACTATACAATGGGAATAATATTAATATCACTTGCATTACAGGTTTGTTGTGAGGATCAAATGAAAAACAAACATCTGTAAAGTTTTCAGCACAGTGTCTGGCACACCAATAGGTGCCATATAAATACTTATTTTCTCCCCAGCCTTACCCTCCTTTCTCATTTGAGGAAGAGCAAAATTAATGTCACTGTATCTCATAGTACATGGTAGGGAAGGAGTAATTCCAGATAAGACATTTCATGTCTCTGAACCTCATCTTCTTCATCTGAAAAATATACTGGTATAGTCTTTACACCATTTAAATAATGGATTTTTATTTGCTACCACCCTCTTCTACTAAGAAAAACATTTTGTCAGTGTGAGAACTCCTTTTATCAAAGGAGTTTTTCAGTTTCCTAAAGGCAATCTAGTGCAATGATCTCTTCCTGTTTAATTCCAGGCCCAAATCATTATCCATTTATTCTTGTTATCACAGATATACACGCTGATTTAATAAGATTAACAGATTGTCTGTCCAACTGCATGTTCTAATCTGGGCAATAGGTATTTTTCATCCACTTGGTCTTTCCTGGTGAATAGTCAGGGCAAATTCTTTTGAGTGGCTATAGAGGTCCTGGAAATGGAGGTTCTACAGTGATTAAAGGCAATGGAATGCTTTAATAACCCCAAACTCCTGCTCACAACAAAGGTCCATTTTGCTAATATTAATATTCTATCAGGTTTTTATGGTTGTGAGAAATGGAAAATAGCAATCTGTAAAGAATTTTTTAAAAATCAGTGTAACCCACAGAAAAAATGAAGAGATGGGTGGCTGATGGAAGGAACTTCAAAGAATAGAAGGAAAATATGCCATTTGAGAAATAAGATAGACCCAGCATATGGTAAGGATGGACTAGAGATAAACATCTTCAGTGCTCTTCTGTTATTTTCAGTGGTTAGGAGAAACAAAAAAAGATTTTCAAAACACTAGGTGAAATTCCTTGGTGAACCTACGTAAGGTCAAAGACATGACTTGTAGGAGAGACTAGGCATACAATCTGCACCCCTGGAAATAAACAACCATGTCAATGAGAAAACAGATGCACATGAGAGTATTCCCTCCACTGACACAGATGGCAACCCCACTATAGCTTTGTAGATGGTATTCAAGTATGGCTGGTGTCAACAATGTCAGTACGTACAATCATCTTCGTTCTCTTTACCCTATCTGAATGCTGTTAAGCGGGCCATCATATGACAAGTCTTGTTAGTTTGGTAAGAACATCCAAAGTTTACATTCTACCAGCAAAGCCTTTGAGGACTCCCAATTACCTCCAATATGAGGTATCAGAGTTCAATTTTAATGAAGGATAAACTCTAAAGTAGTATATGACAGCTTAGGGTTTGCAGAAACTTGGAGGCAGGGGGGCGGAATGTGGTGGTAAAGGAAGGAAGGATGTGGTTAGTTCTCCCAGACACTTTTTCAACCATTTATTAGCAAATGCTTCCTAAATGGGTGTTTCAGTGAAATAAAAGACATACTAGAAAAATAAAAGAAAGTCTTAGCACAAAACTTAAATATTCTAGGGAGAATTATCAAATAGCATTTTTACAACTACCTCAGGCCTCCATTAAAGGATAAAAGGCAAAGACATGAGC
>CM053584.1:141787481-141818060 GCA_028627135.1 Pseudochirops cupreus | reverse complement strand
TGGGGGCAGGGTCGGATATAGGCGCATGGGTATCATCCCTTCGGCTTGAGCTGGGGCTGGGGGTGGATCATCTCCCTCATCTAGCAAATCTCCTGTCCCACAAGTGGCCGCATGTCCCCAAGGCATGTGGGGCACACCTGTAAGAGAGGCTTTCCAGATCCCAAACAACATAAAATCCTCACCATGCAAAAGACCAGGGCTAAACTCCTTGCACGTGGTCACTCGACTCCCCACCCCCTCCCACCTGGGATCCAAGCCCATGTGCTCCAGCCAGAGAGATACAATCAAGAAAAGTTTAACAAACCTCCCACAGTTCTTTATGTCTATAGTAATTCCTTGCTTTCTGGTTAACTTGTAAATTTCCCTAATGTGCACATCTGTGGTGCTCGGGCAGTGACAGGGAACTCTAATCCCCCTCCCAAGCTCCCAATGTCGTGTCCGCACTCGTGCGCTTCCTCCCTAATGGAGGGCTGTTTGAGCTTCTCTACTTAGCTAGGGGTATCGGTGGTCCCTGTTCAGGGTTGAAGTCCCGGGTTTCGGCACCAATTTGTTAGGACCCTCTCACCTCGGGTTCCCTGCTGGACTACCTTCCTCACTTACCCTCCCCGGGGTCATCAGACGTCTCTGGCTTCCTTGTTCTCGAACAGAGATCCCGGCACACACAGATGGGTTTAGAAATGCAGCTTTATTGTTACATCTTCTCTTCCCTTCTCTCTCTCCTCTCTCACCTCTCTTCTCTCACCTCATACTTACCTCTTACTCCTACCCCCTTCCGCCCCTGGCTCCCCTTTGTCTGCCACCTGGGCAGACTAAGTCACCTGCCTCAGCAACAGGGGCAAGAAGAAAGGGTGGGCTATCCCATTGGATGATACATGCTCAATGCTGTTAATCCCCATTCCGGTAAGGCAGACAGCCTTATCAGGGCTCTGGCTCCTAGGCTTGGAATGCAACAGACTACCCAGAGGGCAGCAGGAAGGAGCAATGGGGGTTGGGGGCCCAACAACTCCCCCTTTTCTTTTAAACTACCTCATAGATTTGTTTAGCATGCACCTTAATATCACTGGGTTTTATCACGGGCAGACTAACATTAGTACTCATTATGGTTCCCTTCTCAGGCTTTTCACATCAAAGTAAAGCTGTGGGGGTCTTCCGAACTTAATTAGACCCGTCTTAGTATTCGAGTAAACCCTCCCCCTGGACCCCGAGACCTCCAGGCATCGCCTGGTGCACGCTCAGTCTCAGGTCCTGATGGAAAGGATTCCCCCCCCCCCCATCGAAAGAGGGTCCCTGTGTGGGCGCCAGCTGCAGACTGTCCCCCAACTTGGACTCTGGGGACCCTATTTTATTGCTTACCTCTTCCAGCTGTTTTCCTCCTCTCAGGCTTCGGTCATCACCATCATCAAGACTAGCTTGAAGAACTACCCCCCACAGAGCACCCAGGACTCGGGCAGATGGTAAAGATGTTTATTGCAGCATATACAGGAACAGAGAGAGACCTACCCGCAAGCAGTTCCTCTTTTTATCCCCTAGCTTTTGATTCCCGCCTAAGAGTGCCATCATCGCCCGGTAAGCCACTCACATACCGCCCAGAAGATAAGGAGACATCTCACGTGATCATGTCTTCTTCATTGTCTACGTCGTCCTCTGTTCAAGCCCAAAGGCTGAGGAGGCACTCACGGCCATGGCTTAGAGACATGCGCGGGCCTCTACCCCGTCCCCAGGCTGTCGTGGTGCACCCCCAGCGGCTGATGACGTCAAACACCCTTACACAGGAGGACCTGAGTTCAAATCTGGCCTCAGATACTTAACACAAAACTAGCCATGTGACCTTGGGCAAGTCACTTAACCCCAACTGTCCTACCTTCTCCCCTCCAAAAAGCAAAAAAAAAAAAAAAAAAAAAAAGGAATTGGCTTGCTCTTTGTTTCCAAGTTCTGTAAAGCATGATTGATTCTCTTCAGCCAGTGACCACACATTGCCTGCATGGTTCCTCTGTGTTCATTCAATTCATATCTACTTTATATATTTGATTGAATGACTGATTTGAGAGATGTCTAGCCCTTGTTCTCACGTAAGTTATACCTTTGATTAACAGATGCTGAAGTTTAATCAAAAAGGAATTCAAAATCTGATAAAGGCATCAAATTGTAGAGCATCTTATTACTTATATGAATTGGGTTTGAGGAGTTACGGATCATCTGTTTTACATTATACTAGAAACAGTGCTAACAGGTGTGTTCAAGGACCACCACACAATTCCAAGGCTCATCTCCTTGATTAATTTTTCTTAGTTAAAAGGAAATCTACTGGGCATGTTCTTTGGTACACTAAAAAAATATAAAGAACTATGAGGCAGCTAGGTAGCGCAGTGAATAGAGCAATAGCCCCTGCAGTCAAGAAGATCTGAGTTCAAATCCAGCCTCAGACACTTAACACTTACTAGCCCTATGACTCTGGGCAAGTCATTTAACCCCAACTGCCCTGCCCTCCCCCCTTGCAAAAAACAAACCAAAAAAAAAACAAAAAACAAATTCTCTCTCCCTCCCAGTTTCTCTCTCTCTCTCTCTCTTCATATATATATATATATATATATATATATATATATATATACACACACATATATGTTTACGTATATATTTATATGTATACATTTACAAGTATACATATATGTATGTATATGTGTATGTAAATTCATATATGCATACATATATGTATATATGCACACACATCTTTTTCTGTGTCTCTCTTTCTTTTTCCTTTCCTCCCCTTTCCCTTGCCCCTCTTCTCCTTTCCACTACCTTTCCCTCCTCTCCTCTCCCCCCTCTAATTAGCTTGAGTCGCCTTTTTTCATATGGACTGCCTTCCCCCTTAATCTTGAACCATCAAACAAATAGGATTCAATATAGTTCACTGTTAATGACCATGTAATTTATTAACCTTCTCAAATAGTATAAAAATAGAAACAGACGAGACAACACTTCAAGTTACAGGAACATGTTCACAGGGTTGAATTCTCCTTTCTGTACCCACCTCTCCTCTGCTAAACTGAGGGTACAAGCAGGACAAGAGATGGAGATTTAAACCCTGTGCATACATCTCCCTGGTACTATGCTCAGAAGTGTGGACTGAGCTCTGTTCATTCTCACTGCTGGTTTAGTCCAATCTGTTCTTTGCCTCTCCATTTGGCTCAAATTCACTCCAAGCCTGTTCCTGGTTGCACTTTTATGCCCCTCCTGCTAAGAAATTACAGCTTACACTTTGTTTTCATGTATTTATGTCACAGGAAGGCAGTATACCTGTTCCACACTTCCTCTACATCAGCGGTTCTCAACCTGTGGGTTACACTCAATTTGTAATAATGAAAATACATCCTGCATATCAGATATTTACATTACGATTCATAACAGTAGCAAAATTACAGTTATGAAGTAGCAATGAAAATAATTTTATGGTTGGGGGCCACCACAACATGAGGGACTGTATTAAAGAGTCACGACAATTAGGAAGGTTGAGAACCACTGCTCTAGATTTTGGCAACTGACATGAACAGTATTCCTTTCTCCTTCCTGTTTCTCTATGTACTTGGTCCCCCAAACCCATGAAATCTCAAGCCCAAGGAGCCATGGATACTGATGTTCCTTCTAACTTTCTTATTCTGTGATTATGTGATCTGAGTTTAAATCATGTGTCTGTTACCTACTAAGTGCATGATCTTAATAGTATCCCTTCCCCTTTCTGAGCATTAGTTCCAACATCAATAAAATAAGGGGATTAGACTAGATGAGATCTGAGATTTCCTCCAGCTCTAAATTCTATGATCTCTAATTCTATTCAGTTACTCTAATCGCTTGTTTTGATAACTCATTCATACTAATTGTTAACCTCTGAGATAATTCTCTTTCTCCATCTTTGTTACTCAAAAATGCAGGTGGAGTTCAAACCAAACTGTGTTCAGACAGATCTCTGGGGATGTCCTTTCCTAGAAGGTACTCTGTATACTTTTTCTATATGATGATACCAACTCTGACTGTTGGATGATCAATATGAAAGCTCAATTGCATTTCTTAACCTGCTGGTGGGAGAAATCAAATGTTCCAGAGTTTGTTTGGTAATTCAGTTAATAAATGGCAGAGTCTTTTATTATTAATCTCACAAATCTGTGAGAAGTGCAAATATCCTGTCACTAGGCTGCTATTTGCTTTTATCTGTGCCTGAGACACAGGTAATTAAGATCTGAAGTTCACAGTGGAAGAAGGTTCAAGGCAGTAAAATGCTGAATTTTTGTGATTAAGTAATTAAGTACCCACTGGAAACTTTCACTTTGGCTAACCATTAATACTGGTAGTTTTACATTTGTGAGGAGATCAAGTGTGCTATTTCTCTTTTAAAGAAGTTCAAGAAAATTCAACAAACACATAAGGGGGAGGGGAGAGAAGCAAGAATATTTGCCTTGTCTCATTTAGAGCAACAGAATGACACCACATTGATGTTAGTTACTATTACCCAATTCTAATCAAACTTATCTCCTCCTTGCTTGTCCCCATGCACATCATGCTCATTCATCCCTCAGAGCCTTAGTTGTTGCTACTCCCCCATCTAAAATGTTCTTCCCTCACTTTTTTTTAAATCCGAGTCCTACATTTATTTTAAACTTGAGCATGGTAAAAGATTTGACCTTATTTATCAAACTTTCCCAGAGAATTTCCCTTAGGTGATCTTTCATTTGGAATCTCTTCAACACTTGAGTTCACCATCTGTTTCTCAACCGTGCAGTCCCTCTAAATGAATTAATCTGTTTTTGTAGGCTACTTTAAGGCTTACAAAGCACATTCCTTACAATAGCCTTGTGAAGTAGGTAGCATAAAAATTCTTATTCTCACTTCACAGAAGAAAGCAAGGTTCAGAGAAAATAAAAAGACTGTCAATTTCCTTAAGTGTCAGAATCAGACTTTGGGCTTAAGCATTTTGTAATAAATACAAGGCTGTAAATGCTATTTGTTGTGATCATTAATGATGATGATGATGACGTACAGCATGGCTCCAGTCCCACTGCAATTGAGCCTTCATCTACAGGCTTAATAACTTGAGTACAAGGACTGTCTTCATTTTTGTCTTTGAATCTTTGAGACACAGCACAAAACTAGCATTTAATATGTTTTGTTTTAGTGAATGAAATGGAAGATTCTCTGCTAGTCCCTCTAAGCAAACACTTAAACTCTGAAGCCTTAAATATTGAAGGTATAAAGTTCCAGAGACAGTGAGGCAACATTGGTTCCCTGCCTGAACCAAAGGTTTTCCCCAGACTCTCAACCTAAATGATCTTGGATCACAGAATCTCATCATACTACCCTGGGAGCCTTCAGGAATTAGAGTACCATAGCTAGCTCATAGGATCATAGAATTTAGGGTTGCCAGGGACCTTTGAGATCATAAAATTAAGTCATCTTATTTGTCCTGATTATCCTTGCATTGCCCAAAGAGAAGTGATTAGAACAACCAGATCACCTTGCAAAGCTCTCCTGATGCTCTCAAGCCCCAGGATCTCTCTGACCTATTTACCTTTGGACTTTGCCTCCATCTTTTTGCACTCACCATGACTCTCCCTCAGAGCCATAACTAGGACAGAACATACAGGGCTTTGCTCCAGGGTGCCAGCTTTCAGCAAGACCTGTTTCCTCCCTACAGTTGTCCTTACTCGTGCTGTTCTGATAGCTTCCAGCATGTGGTGCTCCCCTATCCACTCATCCAGCCTTGGGTCACCTCCCCCCTCCTCAGAGTACCATTACTACAGATCTTCTCTCTCAGGAGACTTTCCCATTAACCCCCACAGAAACACAGGGAATACTCTCTGGGAGATGGGTTCCTCCATGTTTCGTACTTCTGGCCAGGGTTGGATTGTCCTCTTGACACATTCACTTACACAGCTGTTTTTGCCCCAAGTGAAAGAATTACAATAAATGATATTGCTTTCTCTGTTTTTTGATTAAGACCAAAATGAACCACATCTTATGCTTCATTGTAGTCCTCTATCACACCTAGCCCAGCTCAGTTTAGGTCCCTTCTACCTGTTTCCACAGACTCAAAGGGAAATTACAATCAGTAATATCTTTGGAGCTACTAGGCTCTACTCTCTAGACCCAGGCTCGGAGTTTTGAGTCATATACCCAAACTACAACCTCTATGACTGCATCGCCCCTACCTTCTTCCAATCCTTCATGCTTATTGCCTACTTGCTGGCTAGGATCTCCACCAAACACTATTTGCCACTAGACTACCTTGATGCTATGCTATTCCCACCTGCTGAAACACTCACAGTCTACCTTAGGAACTCCTTGTCTCAACCATCTGTCTATCTGGATCTCCACTTATCTGCCTCCTGCTGTTTTCTCCTGACATTCCACTTTACCCTAGTCTGTACTGCCAGATCTGCTTTCCCAGACTGCTGTCTTAGTTCTTTGAATCTGTCTCATATTCAAGTTCTGGCATGGTCTGCAATCCACTGAACTCCAGTGCTGACAGGTTCTACTGTCTGCATGGATTTCATCCTAGAGTGCAAAGTAGAAGTAGAAATTGAATGAACTGCTCCTCCTAACTGAGTTATTCACATAATAGATGTGGCATGTCACCAACTGCACTGTGCCAGAACCAGCAACATCATCTGGTGGACAAGAAAGTATGCATTATTCATCACTTTAATAATGTAAAACATTGGTCTAAATGTTTCCTTAACCAAGTGCAAATGTGGCAATGGGAAAGAAGGGAGGAAAATTACCTTGGAGGCTCCTTTGAGGAAACATAGCAGAGAAGATGCACAATCATGTTTGCCTTTTATATTCAGATTTAAATTCAACAAAGAATTATTAAGCTCTGGTTCTTCGCAGAAACTACAGTCTCATTCTTTACTGATCTAGAAAAGTCATATTTTATTCAGTTTGCACAATCCTTGAAATATCAAGGAGATCAAGAAAGTCAAACTTTCCCAAGAGAAAATTGCAAGAGGCCCAGGTCAGGATAATGGATGTATGGACATCAGCAAAGATCTTTAGAAAAACCTGTAATGAACACTAGAAAACTGTAACATGTTATCTGCTGGTGAGCAATGAAGTTATGCCATAGCACATGGATGCTAATTTCCATAAAACAAGTTCCAAAACTAAATTGAAGACAACACCTCCAGATCAAACAGAAATGACCCACCTTAGCCACAGATATTATTGTCAACTAGGTGAGGAAGCCAGGTGGTACAGTATGTAGAGTTCCTGGAATCATCCAGGAGTTCAAATCCAGCCTCAGGCATTTATGAGACATGTGACCTTGGACAAGTCACTTTACCTCTCTGTATGTCTCAATTTCCTCAATGGGGAATAGGGATAATGTTACCACCTACCTCCCAGAGTTGTTGTGAAGATCAAATGATAATATTTGTAAAGTACTTAGCACAATGTCTGGTGCATAGTTGGTACTCAGTAAATGCTAATGTCCTTCTTTCAAACACATTCCTCAACTAGCCAAGCCATTCTAATCCTTGCTGAAGAGTCCTTGATTCATTATTAAATGCTTAATGGTAAGAGAAGTGGCTATTAATAGCCAATGATTTGGGGAGATTCAAATTTCCCCCTTTTTCTTTAACTTTCATTGCAAGACCTCAGTCTCTTCTCCTCTGTTCAGACCCCATGTTGATGGAGCAGCCATTGGGTGGGGATAAATTATTTTAATAGATTGCCCAAGGCTGGAGGAAACTTAAGAATTAGATGACATAATCAAAGCTCAGACCTAGCTCCTCATAATATTATTAATTCTTTCATTGACTGTTACTTAATCACAGTGACAGCCACCCTGGGGAACAACTTCTTCCAAAAGGGCTTCTTCCAAAAGAGCGTACAAGCCATGAGCCCATGGCCATGAGGGTCTTTGGTCTAAGAGAGAGATAGCCAAAGGACCATCCTTTTACTAAAATGCTGATATTATTAATAAAATGACTAAATTACCCAGAAATTATGTGTCTCGAACCTTTTTAAATGCTACAATGACTATTAATTCTTTCTGCCATATCCTATAACCATAGTCCCTAGAGATCAGGAAGGAAGAACTTGGGGCTCTTCATGATGTAAGCAATTAGTGAAGCTCTACTGACTATTTGATATATATAGGACAGTAAGACAATCCCTGTGATTCCCCAATGAACTAAGACCCAACTTGGCCTAGTGGAAAGCACTCTGACTTGGAGCCAGAAAATCCTGGATTCAAATTCCATCTCAGACACCATAATACTTGCAATAAGTCATTTCCCTCTGAGCTCCTAGATTAGCTTCCCCATCTGTAAAATGCAAAATATATAACAGAACTTACTTCAGGGGCTTATTGTGAGAATCAATTAAGACCATATCTGTAAAGTGTAATACAAATTGGCTATGGATATTACCACTGTTACTTAGAAAGATTCTCCACCCATACTCCCTCCGCTTAACATCTTCCTTTTCCTTTTGTCTCAATTAGCTTTATCCAATTCCTTCTTGGTCACATTTCTCTACCAAAATTCAGCATCTTGTTAATCAAGATATACTAAACTCAGAGTAGGATTCTTAAGATCAAGTTTCCCAAGAAAAAGCTTTAACCTTTTATTGGCAATGAGAAGTATACTTTTTGTTACCTGGAAGACGGGACTGAAGGGTCTTAAGCAATGGAAGTTACTGGTGGGGATAAAGTGGGGAAAGAGGTAGGAAAACTTTTTAAGCATCAGGGCAGGAGAAATCAACAACCCAAAGAGGAGAGGGTATTCATGAGGAGAGACTAGCTAATAGTGTCAAATGACAGATAAAGAAAAATGAAGATTCTGAAAAGACCATCAGAAATGGCAATTATAAGATCATTGGCTACTTTTGAGAGACAAGTTCCAATTGAAGGATGAAATGAAAGTCAGTCTGTAAAAGGTTTAGGAATAAGTAAGAGGAAAAGAAATGGAGATGACAAATGTTTACAGCTTTCTCAAAGAAGTTTGACTTAGAAAGGGAGGAAAGATATATGGCTGTCCAACAGCTTGAAGGTATGATAGATTGTAGTGAAATTTGCTGTTAGTGGTAGAGTGGGGTTCTTGTTTGTTTGTTTGTTTGTTCTTAATGATGAGTGTGAGACTTGGGAAGAATTAAAGGTAGTAGGTAAGTTGCCATATGAGAAAGATAGAGAAGAGAGAGAATGACTGAAGATGAAATCCACTGGCAGGAGACAAGAGTAGAGAGTATTAAGTTCACACATAGAGGGGTTGGCCTTGTCATGAAAAGTCTTCTTCATCAGAGACTTGGGGAAGGTAGCATTAGAGGCAAATAGAATGAGTGAAGGCAGAGTTCTCATCAAGTGACCTCAATTTTATTAGTAAAGTAAGAGGCAAAGTCTTCAACTGAGAGGTGGGGGCAAGGGGGAGATTTAGGAGGCTTGAGAAGAGAAGAGAAAGTTTGCAATAACTTCTGTGGGCAGTGAGATAGGGAATCAATTAGGGAAGAATAAAAAAACTGTCTTACTACCTACCATGAGATCGCAGTTGAGGCTATAACATGAATTTGTAATGTACTCAGTAAATATGTTTATAAGACTTCCTCCAGCTGTATTATGAGTTAGGAGTGGAAGAAATGGATGGTGAAAATAATCCACGACTAATATTTGGCAAGTGAGGAGCAGCAAAGAACAAATGAGAAGTATGGCAGCAGCAAGGAGATGACAAAATGGCCTAAAGAGACAGATATAAAGGTGAAGCATAGTCTCATCTGATGTCCGAGGCCAGCCAGATACAGGTGGTTATATAAGTGTTGAGAATTTAGAAGACCTGAGTTAAAGGACTCTCTGACACATACAAGTTGTGTAACTATGGAAAAGTCACTTGAACTCTCAGTGCCTCTATTCTTTATTTTAAATTTCAGATGGAGTATTAATTTCTACTGATGGAGGGGGGAAAATGGTCAAGTAAGACCAATAGGACATATTGCTTACTTATCTCTCCTCTCTGTGCTAACTGCTCCATATGGAAGATCTCTGTTCCCTGGATCCCTGGAGTTCATGATCTTCATCTTCACCTTATTTCAAAAACACCCAACTGTGCCTAAAAGTTCCTTGTTGTATACAAACAATGATGTCTGACTGAACCATTCAAATCAATATTTATTAAACACTTGCTGTTACAGCATGGTTGATAATGTCTATATTCTGAGTTTACATGGATCAGGTTTGATCATGGGAGCTACTGCCAAGAAATCAAAAATACTTTGTTTCATTATATCCTCACCTAGAGTTTTCTCTGGGAAAAATCCAAATATGGCTCCTGTCTTTATCTCCACAGATGTAGGTAAAAGCACTTTGTATGTCCTTAGAAAAGTGTCTGACATATAACAGATACTTAATAAATGCCTGTTGACCTAACTTATATAAGCATTCAATGTAACAATATATTTATTCTTTTTCCATCCCACAGAAAATGTAAAGTAACCCATAAACAAAGGCAGAAAACACACAAGGGACCCACAAAAGTCCATTATAACATCAACATAATTATCCTTCCTCTCCAGTAGGTCTCACTTTCCACAAGGTCCTAAAACCCCCTGTTAAAACACGTCAGAGGCTTCCAGACAATGATATTGTCTAAATGAGTCCCACTTTCAACCCACAGAGGTCTTCTGAAGGCTTGGACTTCAAAGGAAGTTCATTCTGGGTTGCTGTAACAGCAAGTAAGGTAGTACTCTGCTGCTTGTTTCACTTATTCAAGTGCCTTTGAGCCTCGCCTTTGATTGTGTGGAGTCTTTGTGGGAAACAGTATACCTTTGTGTTGCCCTTAATAGGCCTAAGGGAGTTTGGAGACTTTCCCTGCCTTTAATAGGCCTAGTGTCATTACATGGAGCCCATGGTGGGAGGAGCTAGCCAAGGGGTGGAACAGGAAGGAACAGAGCAGATAAAGGCTAGAGCACAAACTGGGACCAAGCAGAACTAAGAGGGGGAATGTTTGTGATGTTGGCACTCTGTCTGTTCTGTCTTGTGTTGATGTTACTTTGTCAGAACCAAGCATTCTGTCTGTTGAAAGAGGACTTTACTGCTCTTTACAGAAGTCCTGGGACTTTACTGTTGATTTGCATTTGATTTCTCAGACGGTAGCTTTGTTTGTGGTTTGTACTACTTTGTCAGACAGAAAGTGAACTGAGCTGACAGTGCCTGAAATGTGTGTAAATATCATAACTTTGTTAAGTTTGATGTGTGTAAATACTGTTGTAGCTGTTAAGCTTTGTCTTCCTAGAAACAGAAACTTTGAAGAGCAGTCTCCATAAGCTGAGGTATCAAATAAGACAGAAAGCTGCCTAAGTGTGAGTCCAGGCAAGAGCTGGGAGCAGCCAGTTAGTGGAGTAGACAAGCCAGAGAAGCCAGAGGAGCCATGGGGTTTGGAAGTCAACCTCGAGTTAAGATGAAAGAAGACTTGACTTGGGTACTCGGTGCTGACTAATGACATTGTAACTTACTGTGACCTAGGGGTGGATGGTCTTTATATTTTCTGCTGCCCCTTAAGAATGATTGGCTTAAGGATGATTGGAAGTCAGTCTTGAGTCAAGATGGAAAAAGACTTTACTTGAATACTCACTCTATATTGATTGAGGAGATTGTGACTTACTGAATGATATGTTTTGTTTAAGACTATGTGGCCACCTTAGTAATAAGTTATTATGTTATATTGTTGTGAATGTTGTGCTTTAGTTTCTTGAATATTTTGCTTTAAAATTTACTGCTGAAAAAATAGAGTTCACTATACTATGCAGTTAGATCCTTAAAGTTATTCACAGCAGCAGTCCTCAGGAGAGCTGCTCATGATTGGCTTTACAGTTGCTTTAAAGGCAACATGACAACATTTTTATGAGTCTTTCTTTCATGCTATAAAGACCCACAAAGATATTCAACCTCATGGCACTACTCTGAAGACATGGAATCCTCTAGAAGGGTATCCCTGAAAGGGAAGCATATTTGGGGCACCTAGACAGGCAAGCTCTCTTCCCATCAAAATAATATAGATCACACCATCAAAATAATACAGCAAACACAGAGGGAAAGCAGAGGACTTCCTTGAACTCCCCCTAGCTTCCCTCTACCCCCTCCATGCCACAATAGCAGTCTTTTCCTATGAGGAATGGAATCAACACAGTCTGCTACCTCCAAGAGTCATGCTACTCAGAAAACTTCCCTGCTGTCACTAGAAGACCTGATACCTAAGCTCTTAAATGTGGAGTTACTTGTAATATAGCTTCAAAGATGACAGTGACTAGGAAATGCCCCTTTCTTTCACAAAAGGGCTGAATTTTAAGATTATGCATTTTAGGAATGACCCTCTTTTCTTACTGGAATACCATGTTCTGGAAATCTCAAACTCGGGATTTCTAAGGCAGCAACCCTCATGAACTCTAACCACTTGGCCACACAGTTCCTTTCTCTGTGGTTACCATATGGTTGACAGGTAGATATAGACCTCACTTCACCAAGGCTGGGATCAAAAATTCAGCACTGTCCAGGAACTCTCCCTTTGGACCATCTCTGCCATCTCTGCCTCTACCACATGAACCACCCCAAATTAGCAATCAATCACTCCTAGACATGGAGTATAGAAGCTATGAGTGTTCACAGGCTTCTTCTTCCTTCATCCCCTCCCATGGTCTCCAAGGACTGATATAGCTCTCCAGACTTAGTCTTCTCCTGAATTTCAGTTCCATATCACCAGTTGCCCATTGGACATTTTGAACTGGGTGTCTTCTAGACATCTTAGATTACACATGACCAAAGCAGAACTCAATTTTCCCCAATCCCACTCCCCCTCCAAGTTTCTGTATTGCTGACATTGGCACCAACATCCTTATAAGCTTATAAACTCCATTCAACACTTCAGTGCCATCCTCAATGCCTCATTCTACTCTCCTTTAACCCACTTACTCAACTGCCTAATCTCATTGTTTCTACTTTCTCAACAAATGTTGAAAACGTCATGTCCCATTTTCTCTACTCATACAGCCACTCCCCTAGTTCAAGCCTTCATATGGCAATAGCCTCCTAAGTTTTCTCTCTATCTCTATCTATGCCTCTGTCTCTGTCTATGCCTCTGTCTCTCTGTTTCTCTCTGTCTCTCTGTCTCACTCTCTGTCTCTTCCTCTTTCTCTCTCTCCCTCTCATACCATCTATCCTCTACTCAACAGCCAAAGTAATTTTCATAAAGTGAAGGTCCTAAAGAATCTTACATCCTAATAGGAGAAAACAACATATAAAGGAACTTGGTGGCCAGGAAGACATGTTTCAGATAGAGAAGACCAAAAAAAAGGTGAATGGAGTCCTAAGATGTCCTTTCCAGGAATAGTATTGTTGATCTGGTTGTTGTTCTCAGAGCTGGAGTGGGAAAATAAGGATAAAGGACAATGCATTGAGGAGGTACAGAAGTTCTGGGAAAAGATCATTCTTTGTTTAGGACACAGGATTCTTCCTTCTATCCAATTGCCCTATTTGGTATGTAAGTATCTTCAACAGCACTTCAAAGCTCAGTCCAGCTTTGGGGTTAAGTTGTGAGCTGTTTAACTTGCAACAAATTCTGCTCATTAAGTTGGTGACTGATGCTTGTTTACTATCATTGAAAACACTAGGAAGCTGTAGAAGTGAAGGCTGGCAGACTTGCTGCCGTAATTACTGGAGGTGTAAATAAAACAAGGAGCCCAGTTGCAAAACATAATGAGCCCTTGTTGAGGTGAAACGGGAGATTTGTTCCATACATTAGACTGAGATGCTGAAATTGCTCTGCATCCCAAATGGGAGTGATTCTCTGTGAGAGGGATGAAAGCAATAGCAGTCCCTCCATGCCAGCAAAAACGCAGATAAGGAGGGAGCTAGGACATGCGGGTAATTTGGAGTGAGTAACACTTGATGAGATATGTGGTTATCTGTCCCCGAACATAGCAGGGAGGAAAGGAAGGATGTGTCATTTGATCAGTGCCCTTCATCAAGGTGGATGTGGAGTGTTACTTCACTGGCTAATGAGAGGATTGGCACGGGGTCACTGGAGCCAATAACCATTTAAAGTACAGGTGTGGGAGAACCAATCAGGAAGCAGCAGCCTCAGCAATATTCTGGGTATTTCTGTCAATTCCCATCCCTGAGTGGTGTGCTAGGTACACACAGAGAAAGTATAGACCTGCCTCTTAATGATATAATCCTTTTTGTTTTCTTGCGTATTTGTCTGTTTTCCACTGGACATGATTTTTACTGGTATTTCCTAATGAAAAAACACCCTATACCAATCAAGATTTCTACCATTTCATCACTTAAAGCAGGGATTCTTAACTTGGGGAACCTAAAAGACAGATAAATAGGTGACTGATAGATTGATAGATACCTTCCTATCTACTCTCTATATACATAAATACAATACATAAGTAGATCCAGATACTAAACTGACAAAAAGATACATTGATACACAAATGATATAATTATATTTAAATATAACTGGTTTTCTTTATAATCCTATGTATTTTACACATCATTTTGAGAAGGGATCTACAGGCTTCACCAGACTGCCAAAGGATGCCATGACTCAAGAAAAAGTTAAGAAACCCTGGGTTCTGCTCCTGTCCTTTCATTTTACAGATGAGGAAAAAGAGGCAGCATGAACAGAAAAAAAAAGCACTAAATTTTGAGACAGAGGAGCAGAGTTCAAATCCTGACTGCTACATCCTACCTTTATAACTTAATTCTACTCTTTACTCCCTGGGCCCCCAAGAATAAGTCATATCTTCTCAGTCTCAGTTTCTTCATCTATAAAATGAGGGCAGAAATCAAGGGGATGCCCATCAATTGGAGAATGGCTAATAAGTTGTGGTACATGATGTATCAACAATGCAGTATTCACAATGCCTACAGTAACTATAAGTATGCTGATATGGTTATTAATCACAAAATGTAACAGGCTCTCTACATAAGAAATATAGCTAGAACATTTATTTAAATACCAGAAAACTGAGTCCCAAAACCAGAAAGTCAAAGCCAACACAGTAGTTATGAAGTTGGCACATGTAGTTAAAGTAGTAAACACCCACATTCTCAAGCCTTCAAAACAGGACAGGCTACCTCAGGCAAAGATCCTCCTCTCCTCACTCACAACAACTGTTCAGTGACCAGGCAGCTTGCTCCCAGCAGCTCTGGCACTCCCCTCCTCCCCCCCGCCTCGCAGTTCCCATCCCTGGCAGTCCTCAGCAGGAGTCTTTAGCAGAGATTCTGGCCGGCTCAAAAAAAAAAGTTCACGCCGCAATCCCAGCTGCTGCCTCTGCCGCTGCTTCCAGCCACCATGGCACGGACGCTTAGCTTGGCTCCAGCTTTCTCTTGCTCCACCCCTTCCTGCTACATCAGCAAGTTCAAGTGGCATGGAAGATCTTCAGATCCCAGTATCATTACACATGAATGTGATGGAATACTACTGTGCTGTAAGAAATAAGGAGCCAATGGACTTCATAATAACCTGGAGAGACTTATATAAACTGATGCTGAGCGAGAAGAGCAGAACAAGGAGAAATCTGTACACAATTACAGACACTCTGTATGTGTGATGACTAGCTTTGATAGACTGGGCTCCTCTCAGCAATGCAAGGCTGTAAGACAACTCCAAAAGACTCATGACGGAAAGGGCTATCCACATCCAGAGAAAGAGCTACACAGTCTGAATGCAGACTGAAGCAAACCAATTGCTGTTTCTCTTTTTTTGTTTTGTTTTGTTTCTTCTTTCTCATTGTTCACTCCGCTGGTTATAATTCTTCTTTACAACTTGACTAATGTTTAATGTGAAGGTATCTGTCGATCCTATATTTGACTGCATGCCACCACAGGGGAGAGGGGGGAGGAGAAAATTTGAAACTCAAGGGATTGTGGAGCTGAATTTTGGAAACTAAAAGCAAATAAATAAATTTAAAAATAAATTTAAAAATAAAGAAATAAATAAAATGAGGGTAGTTGGACTAGCTTGGCCTCTAAGGTTCCTTCCAATTCTAAATTTGTAATGCTATGAGTGGCCTGCCCAAGGTCACACAGCTAGTGAGTAGAGACAAGGCTAACATCCTGCTGGAATTATTTCTCTCAAGTTTGAAAGGCCAATTCTCTTTTACTTTCCTGTGCTGAATTTTCCATTCTTGAGCAATTGACTCATGCTATATTGTGTCTATCTTTGGTCAATAAATGAAGGCCTAAAGAATCTGGTCCTGAATACAGGAGGATGGTGAAAAGTGACCTAGTAATCTTGTGGTAGTTTATCTCTTACAATTCCTTGCTCTGCCCTGGGGAAGATACTACAGAGAGTACTATCCAAGGATGAAAGCTACAAGCTTAAAAACAAATATAGCCATTGTAGAAGGAACTGGAGCCTGGGGACTGAATCCTACACCAATCCTCCATTCTGCTTCTGCAAACTGTCAGATTTCAGAAAGTGTGTTAAAGGAACAATCTTCTCATTTCTGTTTGTTTTGTTTTATTCTGGTTGCTGTTATTCAATCCTGTCCAACTCTTCATGACCCCATTTGGGGTTTTCTCAGCAAAGATAATGGAGTGGTTTGTCATTTCCTTCACCAGCTCATTTTACAGATGAGGAAATTGAGGCAAAAAAGGGTTAAGTGACTTGGCCAGAGTCACACAGCTAATAAATGTTGGAGACCAGATTTGAATTCAAGGAAGATGAGTCTTTCTGACTCCAGCCCTGGCACTCTATCTAGTTGCCCTTTATTCTGGTTGCTACTGCCTTAATAAATATCATTCTTCTACCCCAAGCAAGATCTGCTGTTCATAAGTCAAAAGGTGGTCCTATAATGCTCATCATACGCTATACCTTGATCTGGGAGACTGTGGTGGCTGCCCAGCTACCAACAGGTATGCTTTACAGCTCCCCTTGGGCCCGGCCCCCAGAAAATTGTTAAAGTTTCCAAAGAAGAAAAGAGAAAACTTTCTGGCCTAGTTAGAAGATGGAAAGCATAAGGTCAAGAAGGCAGCTGACACATGATGCCAATGCTTTCCAGGGGGAGCCAGAAAGATTACCTCTTGAGCAGCCCATTTGCAGCAAGATGGCAAGACCCCAAGCCACAGATCATCACTATGCAGCTATTATATCTCAGACATTGATTTTAGCAATGAAGTGCAAGGGATTGGCAAACACCATGAATTTTCATTAGCTCTACAGCAAAAGGGAACATTCCCAGCCTCCTCACTATCTCCCTCTCAAAGAAAACCCACCCAGTCCAAAACATATTAAGGGGTAATTTATAAATGCCAGCTCAGTGAAACATAAAGCCAACAACTGTGATAACAATTGAGCACTTCTAGGTAAGGCGCTAATTTGAACTATATTGTTCATGATAAAAACTCCTGGCTCACCACATTCCTCCTTTCCTTTATTTATGGGTTTTTTAAGTTGTGAAAACAGAAGAGTCTTCCCTTGTCTGTGAGTTACAGAACAGAACTGAATGGTTAGGCAGAGTTTTCAATCCTTCCCTCTCTCCTGTCATGGGCAAGAGTAAAGAAAAACAAAGAAGCAAAATGCTTGCTAAAGTTTAAGCACTTAAATTCTTCCATTCAGCTTGCATTTATTAGGCACCTATTATGTGCAAAGCACTCTGCCAGGTGAGAGATACAAAGACAAAAATGAAACTGTCCTTGTCCTCAAGGACTTTACATTTTACTGTTGAATCAAGACAACCAAGTAACTTAGAAGCAGTCAAGTCCAATCTTCTCATTTTATAAATAGTGAAACTAAAGCTAAGTGGTTAAGTGACTTGCCCAAGGTCACACAGTCAATAATTTAGAGTACTGGGTCTTGAACTCAGATCCTCTGACTCCAAATCAAGGATGTTTTCTCTTAGAGCAGACTGCTAGGTGGCACAGTGCAAAGAGCATTAGACTTGGAATCAGGAAGATGTGAATTCAAATCCAGCCTCAGGTATTTCTTAGCTGTGTGGCTCTGGGCAAGTCATTTAACCTCTTTCTGCATCAGTTTCCTCATCTGTAAAACAGGGATAATAATAGCACCCACTTACCAGGATTCTGGTAAGGATTAAATAAGAAAGCATTTGTATTGTGCAAACATTAAAGCTCTCTATAAATGCTAGCTATTTTGTTAATAACATAATTAATAATACAACATTATTATTTTAATAAAAATTCAGTTACATATATGCATATACATAAACGAATTAGGTGCAAAACATTTAGGGAATAATTAGTATGGAAAATAGACATACTGTGAAGGATATTCAATGCCAATGCAGTTTGCATTTTGTCTACTGGTAATAATATTGAAGTTTCTCAATCAAAGAAGTAACATGGTGTAGTGACATTCTAGCATCCTGGGGTATGGGTATTGCTTCTATAGCACTTTCAGCTTCAGTCCCCATTCGGAATCTGTTCTCCCCTCCGCTGTTACCCACCACCAACTGGCCATCATCCCATTAAACAAATTCATATCAACAACCTTGTACAAAGATATACTTACTTCAAAGATATAGCAAGGACAAACATAAACAGTTCCCACACTTTGAGAACACACTCTCTATTATACCACTGGTGTCTCTAGCAAGAGTGGATTCTGAGTTAGCTCAGTTTCTACATGGCACCAGTCCAATAAAGTTCACGTCCAAATGTATCTTGAGAACCAGACGAGTCCTCCACTTGCCTACCACTGGGTAATTGGGTCCCAAGTATCAAAGACTGTTCCTTACTCCTTGAGATTTTGATGCTAAGCTGGTTGCAAAACCAAGCATGAATTCAGCTCCCTGACCCCTGAGTCAGCTCACTCTCCTGTCCTTTCAAAACTCATAGCCTCCAGACTTATCTCTGCCCAAAATAAAAGAATAAATGTTGAGGCACAAGACTGGAGCCTGTTTTCACAGAGCCATATGTCAGCCTTGACCAAGGAAAGAAGCTCATGCCTCTCCCTTTACAGTACTGTCTTCCACCAGATAATATCTTCAAAGAAGTTAAATCAAAAGAATTCCAACCAAGAAAGGCCGAGGCTGACTAATCTGGTTTCACAAGTGTAGCCAACAAAATAAATTTCTATATTTAGCATTTTGTTAGCACACCAAAGTCAGTTACAAAATGATTATAAAATCTCCAGAATCTCTTAACAGTACTTCCCTCACATGTCATCATGACTCTCCTGAAAAAGGGGGCCCCCAGTCTCTTCACATCAGAAATTGCAGGAGCAGCAATAGGACTGGGCTCATTGGTCAATCTCCCATGGCAATGGTAAGATCTATTCTTTAGGGGTATCATTTTGGTAGCCATGTGGAAGATGTATTGAAGAGGAGGTAGACTGGAAGAATAAAGACCAATTAGAAGGTTATTGCAGTATCCTATGAAAGATGTACTTAACTGTACTTGTGGTCATGTGAAGGCCAAGTGAAAGGAGACAAGGGATGGCTGTAGAGATGTTCCAGAGACAGAATTGACAAGCCTTGGTAACTAACTACAGAGAGATGAGGAAGAGGGATGAGCCAAGGAAAAATCTGATGTTGCCCACCTGGGAGACTAGAACAATGGTCACATTTTTATCAGAAATAAAGAAGTTAGGAAGAGGAGATGATTCTGTGGAAAAAATTATATTTTTTAGATATGTTGGGTTTCAGATGTCTATGGGAAATACATTTGGAGACTTCAAGCAGGCAGTTATTGGTGGGGTATTGGAGCTCAAGAGAGAATAGCTCTAGAAATACAAATTTCTGGGAGTCATCTATAAATAATGGCTGAACTCGTTAAAGTTAGTAAGACCATCAAGAGAAGAGGAAGAAAGAAAGAGGTCCAAGACAGCTCTGAAGCCACAACTTCACCACATGCAAGTGAGCAATCAAAATAATTCTTATTACTATTATTGTTGTCATAAAGAACAATATATTTGAAAACAAAGGCATGATATCTTGGGACCACAATATGTGATCAGGCACTATGCTGCCATTAGCACGTCAGGAGTTAAAGGGGTAATCAAGCCTAACCCAGAAATTGCTCAAACCTACAATCACAACAGAATACAATAGAGAGTATCTAACTTCTACTTGGAGAGGCACAAGCAGGCTATAGGTCTGTTTGTTATCACTGACAGTTGGGAAAATGTTGAGCTAGGTAAGGAGTATAGAAGGACCCCCTGGTGTACCATGACTAGAGGTCTGGCAACTGCCAAGTGTAAAGGGACAGAAGAAGGCCCTGAAATCTCAGTGTTATGGCCAGGAATCAGCATGCAAGTTAAAAACCAAAATATGGGGCAAGCTGAGATGGCTAAACCAAAGAAAAAGAGAGAGTAAGTCAAGACTTTGGGGACCAGAAAGTCTAGTTCAAAACTAGGAAAATAGTATATACAATGAGTACAACATAAATGAAAAGAACTATAACAATAAAATAATTTAAACAATGTTGTAGTTATAATGACCAAGCATGGACTGAAAGAAGAGATATGAGATCTTTTTTCATACGTGAGGAACAAGATAGGAAACACTGAAGATAAAGTTATATGTTTTATTATGCTGGTTAATTCTGCAAAGATATTTGTTTCTCCCTCTTTTTTTTTTCTTAATTCTGTTTTAAGGGATGGCTCCCTGAGTGGAGAAGCTTATGGGAATATACTGAAAAATAAAGATGATATAAAAAACAAAAGATACCAATAAACATTTTTTCAAAGTATTGACTTGCTTCATTTTAATGCATCAGATTTCTTCCCTATTGTATTTTTAAATGCCATGGGTTGTACATATGCAATACCATTCAGTGAGTACTCAATATCACAGAATCTTACTCTAATTACAAATCCTCATAAAGAAAGAAAAGTGTCCATTGAACAAAAGTACAATAATTTGAAACAGATTGATCCAAGATCATTTACTAAAAGGCAGTATATTTTGACAGGCAATTAAAGGGAGGAAACATATGGCTAGACAGGTGTCCTTTACTGTAAGAGTAAGCCAACATTAAACTCAGACTAAGTGTGATAGTCCAGAAAATACCTGTCTGTATCTTGAAAGAGGATTTATACCTATTTCCTAGTTTAATTCTGGATTCTCCTACTGCTTCCCAACATTCATTCTTCCCACTGAAACTTCATTTCTGTCTCTCTGCGATTTCTTTTCACGCTCAGAGTTTCCATAACCCTACATCTGGATAAACCACTGGCCATCTAATCAGGGACAGTAAATACACACTCACAATATAGTTATACACACATGAAATGTATCTATACCTATATGTATGTGTGTGTATATGTGTGTATGTTGTATATATACATATATACAACACACACATACACATCTATATACACATATAGATATAATATAGGGCAGATACATGGCACAGTGGATAGAGCACAAGGCCTGGAATCAGAAGGACCTGAGTTCAAATTTGGACTCAGACACTTAATAGCTGTGTGACCCTGTGTGACCTGTTTGCCTCAGTTTCATCTTCTGTAAAGTGAATTGGAGAAGCGAATGGTAAGCCATTTGAGTATCTTTGTCATAAAAACCCTAAATGGGGTCATAGAGAGTCAGACATGACTGAAAACAACTAAACAAGAACAAGATTCATGTGATATATGTGTGATTCTGTATATACTTCTATATGTATATATCTCTCCAGCTGGAAGGGAAGGGATTTTGTCTTCCCATTCCTATAACTGACCACAAGGCCCACCATGTAGTAGGCACTTAATGAATGCCTGTTGATTGATTAATTGATGTCTTCAAAAATGTACATTAAAACAAAAAAATAAGGATTAAGTGAAACTGAGCTCCTAGTTCAAGGAGATAAATGTAATTTTTTATATATTACTGAAATTTGCAAGGAAGAGAGGCATTAGTCATGACTGAAATATGACTGGAGTAAGGTTATATATAATTCAAAAAGAGATAAAGGAGACAGAAGAATAGTATTATTAAAAAAATACTTATCTGAGGAATTCCATGGACCTTAGTGGGGAAACATATAAGAGAAAATTTGGAGAAGGGTCAAAGGAAGGAGAGATCATGTGATAGACATATATTTCTGCCCACCGCCTTGGATGATAAGCTCATTAAACAGATCACAAATCTAGCAATGGGAGTATAATATGGCAGCAACAGATGACCTTCAATCACTGGGACATCTGCTTAAATCGTCTCTCTGCTAAAAGTAAATCATCTAAGCTTAAATTGCCTTTATAATAATTTTATTCTTCAAAAGGTAGAGGAAATGATAAGAACTACAATACTGACCAGCAAGAAGGTTCTGAAAATAGCAATGGTTGGAATGCCTGTTCTATCTCTGATTTCATGATACACAGAGTTGGGAAAAGTTAAAGGAAAGTATAATATATACTTCTCATAGAATATGAGATGGAATGTGTCTATATACCCAAGGTATAGCACAGTAACTCATAAACAGGAAGTGCTTAATAAATGCTTATTAATTGAATGATTCAAGGGAAACAGATTTCAAAAGTTCAGAGAAGGTATCTGAGAAGCAGTATAATTGACAGAGTGCTAGATGGAGAGTAAGGATTACCTGATTTCAAGTATGACCTCTGGTATATGCTGTCTGTGTGACCTTGGGTTAGTCACTTAACCAATAAGTATTAAGTGCTCACAATTTGCCTAGGACTGTGCTGATACTTAACCTCGCAGTGGTCCAGACAATTCTCTAAGACAATAAATTGCAGAACAGTTGCTCATCTCTATTGGTAAAGGGAGTTTTCCTACCAATGATGAAAATCACAGATCCAGACCATCCTACTATAAAATCCTGTAGCCTAAAAATCGGAAGGACTCAGTTGCTGGGAGGAATGAAATGCTGTCAAAAATTACATAAAGACAAAACAAAATATTAGAATAAGCAAAGGAATTGCTGTCTAAAAAGATATGTAAGTATCTAGGAAACTCACTAATTGACAGATCTTTAAACGAATACATACAAATGGAAGCAAAGGAATGTAATAGGGGATGAATGCAAAAGAATGACACAATATCATATGCAAAGTCTCAGGAATGTTAAAATCCAAAAAGAGGTAAAGCTGGTCTCAAATGCTAAGGACAAAGAAAGAGCTAAGTGACTGCAAAATTCTCTTTACCTT
This sequence comes from Pseudochirops cupreus, assembly GCA_028627135.1. Lineage (NCBI taxonomy): Eukaryota > Metazoa > Chordata > Mammalia > Diprotodontia > Pseudocheiridae > Pseudochirops > Pseudochirops cupreus. The sequence continues at coordinate 141,794,952 of CM053584.1, read as the reverse complement.
CTATACTTTCTTGAAGTTATGTTAAATTGCCTGTTTACTACTCCTGCTCATTAGGCTAGGGACTCCTAAAGGAGATTTAATTTATTGGTGACAAGTATCTTCCCAAAAAGAAAAGGTTATCTGCTCAGCTTCTTTTACTTGGCAATTAGCACATTCCTGCCAAATCCCAGCAAACAGAAGTTGTTTCATAAGCTGGGATGTAATTATCTAATTAAATCGAATTACTTAGCTTTTTGCTATCTCTATATAAATGTAATTTCTACCCTTGAATTAAAAATAATCATATTCATAAATAGATGATGGGAGAAGCATAGCAAAAGAGTTCCTATGAAAAAGATCAAAGAAAATAGTGAATGTTGGAGAGTTTGTGAAAAGATAGGCACACTAATTCACTGTTGGTAGAGGAGTGAATTAGTCTGACCATTCTTGAAAGCAATTTAGAATTATGCTAAGAAAGGGGCTAAAAATGTCCATATCTTTTGATCCAGAATTCCTATTGCCGCATATATGCCCTAAAAATGTCAAAGATAAAAAGAAAGTTCCAATAATACACCAAAATATTTACAACAGCACATTTTGTAGCAACAAAGAACTGGATTAAAAGTAGATTCCCATTGACTGGGGAATAACTAAAATCATAAGGAATATGAATGTAATGGAATATTGCTATGCTTTAAGAAATGACTATGAAAGTAATGGAAAAGCATGGGAAGACTTAAACCAATCTGAACAATATAAATGTAAAAAAAACCAAAAGAATTGAAATGAAACACTATTAATTATAATGACTGAGCTTGGTCCTAAAAAAAGAGATTTGAGAATGTCTCAACTTCCCTTCTTTGCAGAGATGGGGAGGGGGAGGTCCATGGATATGGAACACTGCATATAACATCATACTTCACTGATGTGTTGGTTAGTTTTGCTGAACATCTTTTTCTCTTCTTTTTATTCTTTGTTATAAGGAATGGTTCTTTGGGAGAGAGAAGGAAGATGGATATATCTGAAATGAAGGTAATGTGAAAATATGTCATCTTTTAAGGGAAGAGAGACAGAGACAGAGATGGAGAGAGGGAGAGAAAGAGACAGAGAGAGAGGGAGGGAAGGATAAAGAAAGAGAGAAAGAGAGAGAGAGAGACAGAGACAGAGAGAGAGCAGAGACAAAGACAGAGAGACAGGGAGAGAAGAGAGAGATCTAGGAATTGTAGTGAATCTCAGGCGCAGTATGAGGCAACAGTATGACATGATGTCAAATGCCTACTACAATGTTAGATGTTAGTAAAGGCAGGAATAGCAGCATTTGCCCCCTAGATTCTGACCTGGTCTGAATACCTCTAGAACTCCTCGGTTCTGGTTGTCATGTATGAGTATTTGGGCATCTGGGGCTTATCTAGAGCATATTAATATGGATATTCAGCAAACTGAAGACCATATCATATGAGAATCAGCTGAAGGCATTGGAAATATTTTACCTAGAGAACAGAATATATGACAGTCACCTTCACATATTTGAATGGACATCATATAAACCTATTAGATTTGTTGTTTGGCACTAGAGAGAATCCGAGATGAGGAACAATGGGCGGTTTCAACTCATTTTTAAAAAAAAAAGAAAAATGTACTCGGTTCAACTCAACAGGTATCTATTAAGTCTACCACTTTTGTGGGGTAAAGGTACAGGTGAGGAGGGAACTCGCTCCTCTCTCTCGACTGACCCCCAACTCTGAGTGCGTGGTGCCTCTCTCTTCCTCCAGCTCTTCCTTTCAGCCATGAATGACTTTCTCTCTCGTCTGCACCCTCAATTCTTCTTCTGGAGGAAATGTTTTGCTTTTGGGGTTTTTTTTCCTTTCTAATCTGTCCTGGGAAGAGGAGATGCCTGAGGCAACTGTCTCAGAAAGGCAGCTCACTTAAAAACCTCCCTCCATCAGAAACTACTAACTCACATTTGAAGTCTAGGATGGTGTGGATTTATTTGCTCTCTGCATTGGGGAGACCATAAAGAAATAAATCAGTAATTCTCTTTTGTCCAGCTCGAGCCTCCAGCTGGGAAATTCCCAGAAATTAGGAAGAGAATCCATTTCGCTCTCCCTGGCAAATTTATATTGCAGTTTAGAATCTCCTTTCAGTCTCTTCTGTGTGTTTTACTGCTCATTGCCTTTCCCTCAGATGAATTTAAGCAAATAAAAAACATACAGACCAACTACACAATGATTAACCATGGCTTTATCATAATATACTAGTTTTGAGAAATCAGGGGAACAGAAATATAAACTTCAGAGAAACAAATAACAGGCTTGGGGATGATGGAAAGGGTGGAGGGAAAAGATAATTACCGTCCTGCCCTTCTCTGTCGTCCCTCCGACCTCCCCCCTCCTCGTGCCTCGGTCATGGCTCCACTGCTGCTGCCTCTCTGCCGCCCTCCGGACGCTGCGGCCCACCGAGGCCGTCGCCACCGGGCCTTCGGAGGCCTCCTGCGGGAAGGAATCCGCGGGCCCGCGCGCCCCCGCCTCCTGCAGCCGGCCCGGAACACGCCCGGCCTATGCTCGTGCACGTGCGGAGGGCTCCGCCCCGAGGCGGACGAGGACGAGGTCTTTGCCAACTTCCTGACGGACGAAATTAGAAGAATCCGGAAACACAAATCCTTCCCCAAATTGTGTGGAGATTGGGAACTGGGTGCAAGGGACAGAAGCCAAATTAGTTGGGGATCAGCCGGCGAGAGGAGCCCGGTCACGTCCAATATTAACAACGGTATCCCTCCGACTTTTGAAGACAAGCCGCAGGAGAGACAGAAAGCCCAAGAACAGGGAGAGCCGGACGTTTGTGGTGGAGGGTGTGAAGGAGGTCACCAAGAAGGCCCTCGTGCTGGACTGCCACCGTCCAGAGACGAGGCAGGACAGGAGGAAGAAGAGGAGGAGAGTGGTATCTTCTCTATCCCAGAAGTTAGCTTTCAGCCTACCAGCGAGTCCGACTGGAAGGATACAAACTACACGTGTGCTCAAAATCCCTGGACTGGGGCGTGCACGACCACTTGGTGGACTTCCTGGCAGACCGAGGGCTGGGCAACATGTTTGCAGGCGAACCGGTGGAGCCCCAGGAGTACATCAACTTTCTACAAGATCTGAAAGGGTTTGTCAAGTAAGTGTCAGTGGGAAGCCTGAGTCCGCGGAGCCCTGCTGTGCACCCAGAGCCCTTCCTTACAAGAGAATGTTTTCTACAAGCTTTTCATGGAGAAAGTCTGGTAAAATATGGCCAGGCATAAATTATGTCCCCAAACCCTTTTCTTTCCTTCGTCTGCTGGCATTTTTGTACACCACTACAGAATGCTGAGAAATAAAACCTTTGGACACCTCCAAAAAAAAAAAAAAGAAAATATAATTATCATCTTGGATCCACCTTCTGAGTAAAACCAGGATCTGCCCAGATATTTTTCCTAGACCCAGAGTCTACGGTTGGCAGCCTTCTCCCTGTAGATCTATTCCTACATCCGTGGCAGCTGCCCTCCATTGCTCTATCGCTCCTCCACTTGGTGTCTGGTGAAGCTGTTTCTGGGGTCCCAGAACCCACTCTCACATCTGACATAGGTACAGCCAACAACTGTAACACCTTTGGTGTTTCTCCATTCACACATAGTGCAGGGGCCCAAGGTATATGAGTCTGTGGTGAAAGTGGCAGCATCCCATTGCTGCCCCTGCCCATCTTTTCTGCTCTCTGTCTCAAGTATATTTCAAAGGGTTCCTTCTCCTAGGAATGGGAGGAACTAAGGGCTCCAGAAGTTCAGTAGAGAAACAATGGGGAATTCTTTTCTATCAGAGGACATAGGTCTCTAAAGTCCTGCTATTTAATATTTATAATGTTCAAGAAACTCTTCTAGGCCCTAGGAATACAAAATAAAAAAGAAAAAGCCACTCTCCTCAAGGAACTCACTTCCTAACAGACTGGTCTAGAATTGGAATGGGCTGCCTCCAGAAGTAATCCAATCTGTTTTCCCTCACTTTAATTAAGCAATGTCTAGATGACCACTTGTTAGGGGAGGTTGGAGAAGGAAACACTGGTCAGCTACAGAATGGAGAAGGTCACCTCTGAGGTCCCTTACAAAGTTGAGATTTTGAGGGTCTGTGATTAGGTGAGGGAGCAGATTAAGCTTCACTTAATCACTTCCCTTAAAGATGTACTAAACATAAGAGCTTCTCCTTTAATTCTTGACCACTAATCTTAATTCTAATTTTAAGACTAAATTTGCTTTGAATACCATACTTCAAAGTAATTTATCTAATTGATAGAAAGTTGAGGCTCAGGGAGGCTAGGTGGTGGAGTGAATAGCGCACTGGCTCTGGAGTCAGAAGGACCTAAGTTCAAATTTGACCTCAGACACTTAACACTTACTAGCTGTGTGACCTTGGGCAAGTCACTTAACCTCAATTGCCCTGCCCTCCCCCCTCCAAAAAAAAAAAAGCAAAAGAAAAGAAAGTTGAGGTTTTCATATCTGGAACACTTTGGTGAAAACCTAGGAAAATTCCATTCTTGGCCTAGTGGTGTAGGTTTCTTCTTTCCAATGGCCCTGCCTTTGATGCTGTGATATATGCAGATTACGTTTGTTTGTAACATCACGGAGAGTGAGAGTGGCCTCTGAATGCTATGAAATATCTGTCTATAGGAGAAGAATCAGAGATTGGGCTTGTTAAGAGAGGACTGTGTCTTGGCCACACATGCACTAGCATTAAAGGACAGAGGATCAAGCCCTGACCCTGCCACAAACAGTGCTGTCTCTTTTGAAGAGGCTGAAAACTGAGGAAACCACCAACTCCTCCATACCTACCTCAACATTTCTGCCTGAAAGGCCTGGGCTTAGGAGAAAGAGATAACATGTACAAATAATTTAGAGCTTCTCAGGAGCAAGATTAATTCAATATGCAATGTAATGTCATTCATCTTTCTTGTATTTTCTACAAATTCAAAATCAAAACCAAAAATAATGTGTCTGTGAATGATAGCATCTCACAAAATAGCAATGCTTGCTAAAAAAAAATCAAGTTATATAAGCATACAGTATGCTATTAATACCCACTGCTAATCTCATGAAATATTTACATGCTTTGTACTCCTCATATCAGGAGCACAGGGAATCAGTGAAATGTGAAAGAGCTTTCATGTCCAAAGAAATATGCATTTAGCATTCCAGGTCCACAGATTTGAAGGCTAAATAATGAGTAGAATTCTGTCTGGTGACTCCCATAACAGTAAGGTTTGGGTCCACGACCATACTGGGAAGTTGGAATATTGATTATTGCTACTATCCTTGTTTCTTTGTCAGTATGTCAACCCTACCTTCCCAAAATCCTTCAGTGACCTGTCTTCATGTTGGTCCTGACTCCCAGAGGTCTCTCACTGCAGGCATCTATTCAGTATGCCCCACCTGCCACATAGACTTTCTTTGTTATAGAGACCAAAAAAGTCTGAGTAACAATACAATATGCATAAGGGCTGAGTAAGTTGAAATACATTTTAAAAGATGGTGGCTTCATTGTCAACCAGAAAGTAATCATTCAGTGCATAAGGTCATAGATACAAAGCTAGAAGGAACCTAAGAATCTAATGTTTTCCATTTGCAAGTGATGAAACTGAAGGTTAGGTCAAGTGACTTGACCAAGACCACACAGCAAGTTAAATGTCAGAATCAGGATTCAAATCCATATCCTCTGACTCCAGCACTCTTTCGCACAGTATGATTTCACTCCTCAGATCTGTTAGTTGGAAAGTAGCATGACACACCAAGTCCAGTAGGCAATTTTTCCTTTCATTTAATCTTTTAAGAAGTATAACACTCCAGAATAGGAAGAGAATTCAAAGGTCAACTGAACCTAACCATACCTGACCATCATACCCAACAAGAGATTATCCAGCCTTTACTTGAATTTTTCTAGTAATGAGAATCCCCTAATTCTTAAGACCACCCATTCCACTTTGGGACAATTCTGATTATGAGTTAAGCTTGACTTTGTTTCCTTATATATTCCACCAATTGCTCCTTATTCTGTCATCTTGGACCAAGCAAACACCCCATTCCTTCTTTCATGTGATAACATTTCTGATATTTAAAGACAGCTATTATGTCTCATCTAAGAGTGCTCTAGGCTAACCATCCCCAGCTCCTTCATTTATTTCTTATATCCTATGATATCAAACACCTTCAAAATCCTGATCAGCATCCAACTTGTACTGTTACAGATTGTTATTCTATTAATAATTTATGCAAATATATTAAGCAAAAACTATATGCCAGGTGCTATGTAGGATGCTGGGCTTACAAATGCAATGGTGAGATGATTTCTGACCTCAAAAAGCTTACATTCTAATAGGGAATAACAGCATGTTGACAATTCCCATAAATACCAAATATTTATAAAACAAATAATCAGCAATCTGACAAAGCAGTCAGCAGTATAGTTTACTAATTACTGGGGAAATTAGTAAAGGCCTCTTGAAGGAAGTGCTACTTGAGCTGATCTTTGAAGGGAGTTGGGGAGTCCAAAATGCAGAAATGAGGAGGGAGAGGATTCTAGACCTATTCAGACACAGAGATGAGATATTGGAATGTCAAGTATGGGGAACAGGAAACATACTATTTTTTCATGAGAGTAGAATGTAAGACAGGGAGTAATATGTAATCATACTGAAAAAAATAGGTTGTAAATCAGATTCTAAAAGACTTTAACTGCAAAACAGAGGAGTTTGTGTTTTAACATAAAGGTAACAGGGAGCAACTGAAGATTCCTGAGAAGATACAGAACATGATCTAACATGCACTAGAGGAATGTCATCAGCTTGCAAATTTTGTGGTTGATGTAAGGGAGATACTAGATACAGGCTGTCTGTCACAAAATACTGTCCAGAAATATCTTCTTTGAAATCTAAAAAGAGAAATCTTTCATTGAATTAAAGATAAATCTTTTCTCATTAGAGAATATGCTCAGCTTTTCTGAATAGACAATGTGAGGATGATGTCCCATTACCTTTGTTTTGGGGACATGTCACATTTTAATCTCTCTTTTAATTTCTTACTCTTTCTGAGAAAGTTACATAGTCTATTAATATTTTTAATCTATGATATACTTTACTAGCTCCTTTCAAGAGTCTCTGCCATTACAGCTCTGAAGATTCAACATCTCTTTGCTGTTTCAGTCATGTTCAACATTTCATGACCTTATTTGAGGTTTTCTTGGCAAAAATAGTGGAGTGCTTTGCCATTTCCTTCACTAACTCATTTTACAGATAAGAAAATGAGACAAATAGGGTTATGTGACTTGCCCAGGGTCACACATGTAGTAAGTGTCTGAGGCTAAATTTGAACTCAAGTCTTCCTGACCCCAGGCCAGGCTTTCTACCCACTGTGTTACTTAACTGCCTCTCAGCATTTCTAGGAAAATTAAATTTGAAGTTCCTGTACGATGATGACCCATGGATTCTATCTTTTTGC
>CM053584.1:141745032-141787381 GCA_028627135.1 Pseudochirops cupreus | reverse complement strand
TTCACCTTTTTTTCTGGATTCTCTTATCCTTTAGATAAGTTATCTTCATTTGAGAGGATGTCAAATCTTCACATTTCTGCTATTTTTGTTTACTTTGCTTTGTTGATAGACAACATGATATAATGTGGTGTAATGGCAAGCAAAGTAGTACTTTGCTGCTTGTTTCAGCTATTCAGGTGCCTTTGAGCCTCACCTTTAATTGTATCAAAAGTCTCTGTTGGAAACAATATATACTGTGTTGCCCTTAATAGGCCCAATGTAATCACATGGAGCCCATAGTGGGAGGAGCTTGCCGAAAGGGCAGAACAGGAAGGGTAGAACTGGAAGGATGGAACAAGAAGGAGCAGAGCAGAGAAAAGCTTGAGCAGAGCTGGGAGGTAGCAGAGCTAAGAGAGAATGTTTGTGATGTCAGCACTCTGTTGTTCTGTCTGTGTTGATGTTATTTTGTCAGACAGAAGCATTCTGTCTGTTGAAAGAAGACTTTAATGTTGTTACAGAGGTCCTGAAAGAGGACTTTACTGTTGATTTGTCTTTGATTTCTCAGACAGAAGCCTTGTCTGTTGATTTGTGTTACTTTGTCAGACAGAAAGTGAATTGAGATGATAGTGTCGATAATGTGTGTAAATATTGTTGTAGGTCTGTTAAATTTAATGTGTGTAAATATTGTTGTAGCTCTGTTAAGCTTTGTCTTCCTAAAAACAGAAACTGGGAAGGGCTTGGAGTGAAGCTCTCCCTATGAGCTAAGATACAGAACAGGAACAGAGAGCTGCCTACATGTGAATCCAGGCAAGAGTGGAGTCAATCCAGGCAAGAGCTGGGAGGGTCAGCCTGTGGAAGAGGAACCAAGGGGTGTGGAAGCCAGCCTGGAGTCAAGATGCAAGAAGACTTTACCTGGATACTCTGTATTAACTGATAAGATTGTAATTTACTGTGATTTAGGGAGGGATGGTGTTTGTACTTTCTGCTACTCCTTAAAGATGACTGGCTTAAGGATGATTGGAAGCCAGCCTCCAGGCAAGATGAAAAAGGACTTTACTTGGATACTGTTTATTGATTGAGGAGATGGTGACTTACTGAATGATATGTTTTGTTTAAGACTATGTGGCCACCTTAGTAATAAGTTGTTTGTTATATTGTTGTTAAAGTTATGCTTTAGTTTCTTGAATGTTTTGCTTTAGTTTATTGCTGAATAAATAGAGAGTTCACTATACTATGAAATTAGATCATTAAAGTTATTCATAGCAGCAGTTCTCAGGAGAGCTGTTTATGATTGACTTTACATGTTGATAGAAAGGTACCCTTGGAGTCAAAAAGTTCTGTGTTCAACTATCACCTCTAACACATATTGGTTGTGGGTCCCTGGGCTAGTCACTTAACTTCTCAATATCTTGGACAGCTCTTTAAGACTATAAGTGGCAGAAAAGGTATCAACATGCATTAGCAGAGGGAGTTTCCTGATCTGTAAGTTCCTTATACTAATGAAATCATATATCCAGTCCCTGTCCCTATCTTCATTTTCCTAAGTCAGTTTTGCATTTTTCTCTTCTATCTGCATCATTCTTTTCCTCAGAAAACCCACTGATATATTAAGCTTTTCCCTGATCTCCTCCAAGTTCTTAAGTCTCATGGTCCTCCTCATTTTTCACCTAACTGCACAACTTTGGGACTTCTCTGACTTTTCCACTGTATTGCCAGGAAGTTCATTATTGGGAAAATATTATCTTTCAGAATCTCATCAGCCCTGGTTCTCCACTACATCACCACCCTCTGCCTCTGAATATAGAGTGGAGCCATGAACTCCAAAGCTCCCATCTAAGAGATCCCAAGTCAGAATAGTTCTTGATTTCTCATCTTGCTGCACTACTTCATGATTTCTCTGACTTTTCTACCATGCCCCACTTCAAATACATTGCCTGGCATCCCCTCCCTTTCCCCAAAGATTTTCACCTTTATTTTGTATGCTGTTCTCCATTCTCATTAGATTATAAGTTCCTTGGGGGCAGGAGCTGTCTTTCTTTCTTTCTTTCTTTGTTTTTTGTTTTCTTCTGTTTGTATCTCCAGTATTTAGCACAGAACCTAGCACATAGTAGGCACTTAATAATATTTATTGACTGACTTTTTTTCCTCTCCTTTCATAAATTTTATATTGGTCATTAGAGATGCCTTTCTTTCTTCATTTCTCTTGATGAATTTATTAATCACTCAAGTTTCTTACATTGAATACAATTTTGTTTCTAGATATCATCATTGCTATATTACTCTTCCTTTCTAGAGACCTCTCTTTATTTTCTTTCACTCTGAAACGTATTCATTTCATTGTCATCTTTTTTCTTCTCACTCATTTTTTTCAGTCTTTTGATTTTTCTGTGAGTTGATTTTCCTTGTGAGAATTTTTTCCCTTCCCCATATTTTTTGTTGTTATTGTTATTTCATTTTATTTGGCACTTCTACTGCTGTTTTGAGGGGGTGAAGGGGGTAATAATCACTCATTCAATCATCCATGTAAAGAGATAGCATTGGAACAGTGAAAAGAGTGCTCAGTTGAAGCCACAAACAAGTTCTTTATTACATCCCAGATCTACCTTTTAATACTTGTTTGAACTTGAGCAAGTAATTTACCCTTTGTGGTCCTCAGTTTCCTCATCTATAAAATGAGAGCTTTGCACTATTTGGTCACATCCAATTCTTAATTTATGATCCTGTGCTCTTACTTGACTTCCCCAGTATAATAACTTTTCTAGACCCCATTCTACTCCTCTTGAATTTTACTCCTTCAAACAGTCATACTAGATAAATTCATGCTAAAGTGTTAATGGCCAATAATAAATTAATATGAATTTTTTTTTCTTTAGGACTATTTTCATATTATCAGAAGATTACTAGAGACCCATAGAAATGAAAGGACTGACTCACTCTTGGTGATAATACTATGGAGAGCTAGCTAGGAAATATTTATTTGGCATTGTGAGATCTCTATGACACCTTCTAATAACTCCATTATAGTCCCCTAAAAATAAGTCCAACTCTGCTAACATAATAAATAAAGGTATGTGGCCAGTGAATTTTATAGGGAGAATTTTACTATTCTCATTAGTCTTCATTTTCCTTATCACTAATTTCTCAAGAGCATTTAATTTCAAAAGACTATATCCCCTAAGGTGTACTATGAAGGTTAAATTATTTCTCGAGCCCACCAAGGAGGCCCTGAACAGATAAAGCATGACTTTCTCTGTGTTGTTCTTTTCAATTATTAGCAAAATGGATGCTTAGAAGTACTGTGTAACCAATGTAGCTAGCACATCCTTTTATCAGAAGTCATAGATTCATAGATTTTGAGATGATAAGGACCTTAAAAGTCATTAATTCCAACCCTTTAATTTTACAGATGAGGAAACAGAGGCTCAGAGAGGTAAAATAACTTGACATAGCTAATAAGTTTCTAAGGATGGATTTGAACCTAGGTTTTTCCTGACTCTAAATCAAATATTCTATGCATGATACCATGCTGTCCCTAACAACCATAACTGTTCAATGATTTTTACATTAAAACCATAATTGGGAACTGTCTGAGAAATATTTTCTAATAAGCCTGAACACTTTAAAAGTAAAACGGTCATACTAATAAGGAAATGTTGTCTCTCTTTATGCAGCTATAATTTTCCTGCAAATACTATTTTTTTATTCTTGAAAAGAATAAAATGAATGAAGAATCGGGGGCTCATTACAATGGAAAGTGATAGTGGTCAGAGTTGATTATAATAAGCTTTCAAGGAACACCTAAGTCCTTCAATGAGTCTAGGATTTTATTGTAACCAACACTGTCCAAGGTGAGTGAGTCAACTTTAGGCTTGAGAATTTTTTTTATTGTAATAACATTTCCATTGTAAAACTATTTGTCATAATAGCATTTGACCTGTATCCTTCTCTTCAATCTCAAATTGTAAATTAATTCCTTGAATGCTGCAGTAAAGCCCTGTTAGCACAATCTGCCATTTTAAGTGGAAACAAACAAACCCAAATCCTGTCTTACTCATATGGTCACCAGAGAGAAGGTTAAATCGTCTCCAAGCAGAGATAAAGACATATTTGAAAATGCACCTTAAACCAGCAATTAAATAAAGTTATACAAGGAGATTCAAATTAATCATTCATGCAAGACCCAAGATGCTGTTCTTTCTGAGTTAATTTTAAGAAGTTTATCTGTTCCCTCCTGTGAATAATGAAATGAAGGATCAAAAGGGGATTAGCTGATTTAAGACAACAGACAGTTAGCTATACTTTTGAATGTAGAGAAGAGTTTCCTTCCCTAATAAAATGACAGAGGGCCATATCAAGGATTTTACAATCTCATGGCTTGGATAGATGAGTAGCAATCAGACCATTCACCTTAAATTTCTTATACAAAGAAGACTGGATAATAAAAGGACAAATTCTCAAATTAGTAATGGTGACACTGCCATCTAATTAAATGACCTTGTGAAAACAAATCATCATACTAGAATACTGAACATGTCAAGAAGCAAAATCATCCTAAACTGTCTCCCTAACTGGGGAATGATATTGCCAAAAGTATGTAAAATACAGATAAGCATCTGTGTATCATTCAATTGTTTTCCCACTACATGAGAGGATACCTATTTTCTGATCATGCTATAAATCTGTTAAGGGCTATCAAGGAAGGGTTTGGAAGGTAAAGAAAAAGTAAACCAGTTTATACTTGGTAAGCTTGTCAGAAGTCTAGAGGGAGGTATCATTAATCCTGATAAAACTGAAGTTAATTGAATACCTAAGCAGCTAAATGGGGAAATGATAGATAGATGGATAAATGGATAGATAGATCGATAGGTAGATAGGTAGACAGAGCATTTATTTATTGCTTTTTGGAGGGGGTAAGGCAGGGCAATTGGGATTAGGTGACTCAAGGTCACACTGAGGTCGGATTTGAACTCAGATCCTCCTGACTCCAGGACCGGTTCTGTATTTACTGCACCACCTAGCCCCCCACCCCCACCCCCAGATAGTTCATTTATTAAATGTTTACTGTGTGCTAGAGTCTGAATTAAGCACTAGAAATATAGATATGAGCAAAAAAATCCACAAAAAACACATTCCCTATTCTGAAAGAGTTTACATTCTAATGCTTAAATACAATACACAAAAAGAAAGATGAACTTGGAGTTGGAAAGACCTTTGAAATCTGATTTTGAATCTGATTCAGTTTGAATCTGATCTCAGACACTTACTAGCTGTGTGACCCTAGAAAAGTCCCTTAAGCTTTCAGTGCCTCAGTTTCCTCACCTATAAAATTAAAGAGTTGGACTCAGCCTTTTAGCTCAAAATTTACCCTCTATAATCCTGTGAACTTCAGAATGAAATCTGGGGATAAAGATTTTGGTTGGTGCAAATTGATCAATCTAAGAATTTTTTAAAAAAGAATATTGGATACTGGTAGAAGCAGGAAAAGTCTGTGGCTCCCCCCATAACCACCTCAAATACTTAGAAAACATGACTCTAAACAAATTTTAGAGTTCCAGAACCCACAAAATGACAGAGAGGAACAAATCTCCTGCTGAAGGTAGCCCGGCAGGTGTACAGGAAGGGTTCATTGCAGCTTGTTGGGAGCTGAGCCCAGCCCTGCATGAGCCCGAGGATTTTAGCCCCAGGGTGGTCCCAATCAGCAGCAGCTGGAGGACTCTGGGAGAGTGGATCACCAGGAGTAGTGGCAGTTTCCAGAATTATTAACCCATAAATGCCAAAGAAAAAGTTAGAGGTCAGTGTAAAAGTCTGTTGGAACTGGGGGGGGGGGGGGCGGGGAATGGAGGAGTGGGTCTGGCCCCTGCCCCTGGAGCTAGAAGTGGCAGAGATATGGTGGCCATGCAGCCATCCCCATGTGGTTGCTTCAGAGCTTCTGGCCTGCAGATTGTAGGGGAGGCAAACAAACATTCAGAGGGTAATCATTCTTGCTTTAACCTGTCTGAATCTGGATCATAGTCTTGTGTGGTAGTCCTGAGGTGTGTGACCAGTGAGCCAGAGTTTGTGGGAGCTTCAGAAACAGCACCCTCCTAATAGCTCCAGCAGCTGTGAAAACCCCAGCGATTTGGGACAAAGCTCTCCCCTCTGGAAGCAGAGTTCTACTGTGGCAAAGAGCTCAAAAGTCAAGTAATTGAGTGGCAACATGAACAAACAAAGGAAGCAAAGCAAGCGCAGCAATCCAACTTTAGATTCCTTTTTGGGGGACAAAAAGGATCAAAGCTTGGAACGGGAGGAAGACAACAGTCAGAACTCCTGCACCAAAAGTTTCCAAGAAAAATAAGAATCAGTTACAGGCCATGGAGGAGCTCAAGAAGGATTCTGAAAATCAAGTAAGAGAAGTGAAGGAAAAATTAGGAAGAGAAATGAGAATGATGGAAGAAAAGCATGAAAAGAGAGTCAACAACCTGACTGAAGAAAATAACACCTTAAAAAATAGATTAACTGAAATGGAAAAAAGAGATCCAAAAAGCCAATGAGGAGAAGAATGCCTTAAAAAGCTGAATTTGCCAGATGGAAAAAGAATTTCAAAAGCTCACTGAAGAGAATAATTCGTTCAGAATGAGATTGGAGCAAATGCAAGCTAATGACTTTATGAGAAATCAAGATACTATTAAACAGATTCAAACAAATGGAAAAATGGAAGGCAGTGTGAAATATCTCATTGGAAAAACCACTGACCTGGGAAAATAGATCCAGGAGAGATAATTTAAAAATTATTGGACTACCTAAAAGCCATGATCAAAAAAAGAACCTAGAAATCATCTTTCAAGAAATTCTCAAGGAAAATTGCCCTGATATTTTAGAACCAGAGGGCAAAATAGAAATTGAAAGAATTCACTGATCACCTATTAAAAAAGATCACAAAAGGAAAACTCCTAGGAGTATTATACCCAGGTTCCATAGTTCCCAGATCAAGGAAAAAATACTACAAGCAGCCAAGGAGAAACAATTCGAATATTGTGGAAACACAATCAGGATAATTAAAGATCTAGCAGCTTCTACATTAAGGGATTGGAGGGCTTGGAATATGATGTTCTGGAGGCCAAAGGAGGTAGGATTAAAACCAAGAATCACCTACCCAGCAAAATTGAGTATAATGTTTCAGGGGAAAATATGGTCATTCAATGAAATAGAGGACTTTCAAGCCAAGCATTCTTGATGAAAAACCAGAGTTGAGTAGAAAATTTGACATTCAAATACAAGAAGCAAGAAAAGCATGAAAAGGTAAACAGGGAAAAGAAATCATAAGGAATTTATCAAAGTTGAACTATTTCCTACATGGAAAAACAATAATTGTAACTTATGAAATTTTTCTCAGTATGAGGACAGTTGAAGGGAATATAAAGGTGTGTATATATAGGAGGGTATATGTGTGTATTAATACATATGTGAGTGTGTGTATGTATGTGTACACCTATACATAGATAGAGGGCACAGGATCAATTGGATAGGAAGGGATGATATTTAAAAGGTGAAATTGAAAAGAGAGGAATAGTATGAGAGGAGACAGGGAGAGACAGAATGGGGTTATTCCTCTCATAGAAGAGGCAAGAGATAATTGTTACAATGGAGGGGAAGAACAGGAAGGCAAAAGGGAATGGGTCAACCTTACTCTCATGGAATTTGGCTTAGGGAGGGAGTGACATACACTCTAAATTGGGTTTCTTGCCCTACAGGAGAATAGGGGGAAGGGGATGAGAAGGGGATGATGGAGAGGAGGGCAGATTGTGGGGGAGGGTTGTTAGAAGCACACACTTTTGTGAAGGGACAGGGACAAAGTAGAAAATGGAACAAGTAGGGGGAGGGATAGGAAGGAGGGAAATATAGTCAGTCTTTCACAATATATCCACTATGGAAATGTTTTGAGTAACTACACATGCACAACCTGTATTAAATTGCTTATCTTCCCAGTAAGAGTGGGTGACGAGGGAGGAATGGAAAGAATCTGGAATTCAAAGTTGTAAAATTAAATGTTTGAAAATATTATTATTATTATTATTTTATATGCAACTGGGAAATAAGATATTGTAACGGTAATTAATTCAGCAGGTTCTTAGTCCTTAGTAACTAAGGGCTAAGTACTTCTGTGAAAGAAACAGAGGGTGTGTACTTTGTCTCCTGTTGCTGACATGGCAGAAGGGGGTTGGCTGAGATAGGAAGCGAATGTGTGTGTGTGTGTGTGTGTGTGTGTGTGTGTGTGTGTGTGTGTATGTGTAAGAAGAGTTCCAGGGCCAGAGAACCAGAATCAAGAATTTTTACTCCTGGTAGAGGGAGCAGAGTTTTCATAGCATCTGGAAGCTGGGCTGCTGGACTAAGAACTGAGTTGGGGTTTTCTCTGAGACCCGAAGCTGGTGAAGGCCAAAGAGGCTGTTGCCTTCTAGGCTAGGACCAGTCGAACTGCTGGAAGATTGAAGAAGCATGACCTGTATAAGCCTTTGTTTGTTTGTGGCTTGGTTGATCCTTGAGTTCCTGGTAACAGAAGTTGTGGAGGTTTTGAGATACACTGGACCTCGTGAACTTCAGTGTGTAACAAGAAGGGCTCAGAGGACTGGATGAGAACCTGGGAGCTATCTTCCTCTGAATCCAGGTGACTGTTTGGTGGATTCAGGTAGGAGCTGGGACCACGGAAGGGGATCCAGGGAACCTGAGAGACCACTCTGAGTCAAGATGAAGAAAAGGCTTCCCCTTGGACACATGATGAAATTGAAGTGTACTAGACATCAAGGGGTGGAAGGTTTGTGTAATTTTCTAATGATTGTATTTAGTGACTGATTGCTAGACAAGTGACTGATTCAGTGGTTCTCAACCTTCCTAATGCTGCAACCCTTTAATACAGTTCCTCATGTTGTGGTGACCCCCAACCATAAAATTATTTTCCTTGCTACCTCATAACTGTGATTTTGCTACTGTTATGAATCATAATGTAAATATCTGATATGCAGGATGTATTTTCATTGTTACAAATTCAACATAACCCACAGGTTGAGAACTACTGGCATTAAGTTAACCTATGATTGCCCCATGAGTGGAAGATTGATTATTGTATTGTGAGATAACTGAATGACTTGAGTGAGGAGGCAAACTGCCTTAGGGAAACCAGATGATTATTCTTTTGTTCTTTGTTCTAAATATCTTGGCCACCTTAGTGAAAACTATGTGGCCATTCTAATGTTAAGCTGTTTTGAACACTATATTGTGATTTTCTGTGATAAGATGTAATGTTGTGAATATTGTGCTTTGTTTTGAATGTTTGCCTTGATTTGTTATGGAATAAACAGAGTGTTCACTATAATGTGTAATCAGAATCTTAAGAGCTGTTCACAATAGCATTCTTTTGGGAAGCTGCTCATGCATGGTGTTATAGATATACAGGCACTGGGGTATGGAGATCCATCTTGCCCTGCTGGAAAGTGGGAGGAGGGATGGGGGAGGATATAGGAGAGAGCAGATTGGGGGAGCGGGTATACAGTGGGATCAATGTTTTGGGGTGGTAGGTGGGGAAAGACAGGGAGAAAATTTGTAACTCAAAATCTTGTGGAAATGAATGATGTAAACTAAAAAATAAATATAAAATTTAATTAAAAACAAACAAAAAGAGAATATCAGATGCTTTTTCATCACAGCAGTAGGTTATTATAAATATAACCCAAGTTACAATCTACATCTTAAAGTTAGTGATTAAACCAAAAGAGAATGCCTTAAAATGTAATTTGGTTTTCTCCATCAGATGTTGCCTTGTTGGAAGTATGACTTCCAACTAATGGGCATTGCCTCCAGCAATAGAGATTACAACCCCTTGACATCTAAGCAATACTTAGCCATATTTCCCCACAAATCTGCCAAAGAGGATCCAACCAAAATACTAATACCTTTCCCCCTATTCTCTTTAGTATCCCATGAGTACCAGTGTACCACCCAGATACTTAACTATATCTTATTCTTGCTAGTTGCGTCATCAAATATTTTACTCCTTTGTGTACTCTGTCCCCTTCCATCTCTTATTAAGGGATTAACAATCAAGACATTCCTGTTGCTACTGGGAAAAGCGTGTTAATCTGCTGTTCTATTACTCCATTCAGGATTCCTATAATTCTAAATTCTGAGTTGGAGACTGCCTACTCTAACACTCCTTTCCCTTCATTACCATTCCTGGCTCCATTATACTCATCTATGCCTACGTATTCCTTCCAGGGCCCTATTCAACTCTATCCTCCCTTTCCATTGTGCCCCATGGAATCCTCAGTCAATTTTAAGCAGCTGTATTTTGTATTAGAACTCTTCCTCCCAGGTCCTTTCCATTTCCTTGCAATCAAAAAAACCAGGTTCTTACCTGATGTTATTGTTTCTCTACCCTTCCCCCCTCCAGTACTGAATGTCCTTTCTTTCATAGCCTCTGATAACAGTGCATCAGCAAAGGAGGCAGACATGCCTTCTTTCTCTTTACTGACAGTTCTAGGTCTTTACCACCTCAATTCAGCAACCTCTCCTTGAAAATCCAATCCGTCCAATTACATCAGACTGTCCAACACTTGGTTGCTGTTATATAATCATCCCCCACTCCCACCCCAGCTCATTCTTTCTTCCTTCTTAAGAATTTAGTACTTGCCTGACAATCTCCTTCTCCTCAATCACTGCTCTTATACTTTGGGGCTTCAACTTACATGTCAATATCCCTTTAAATACCCTTGCTTCCCAGTTCTTCAGCCTCCTCAATTCTGATTATCCTACTTTCATTTCACCTCTAATGCAAGAATGGTCATGTTCTTGATTTTGGCATCACTCTCGAGTGTTCCAATTCCACTATCTATATATTTGAAATTCCTCTATCTGACAATAGCTCCACGTCCTTCTAGTTCCCCAAGGGTTTCACTTCTCCTAAACCCATTCTCTATCCCACCGCAACCTCTAATCATTCCAACCCTCTCTGTTTTCTCAGTCTTCGAGGTCAGGTATCATTTAATTTTTGGTTTTGTATTACTAGTACCTAGCATAGCACCTTGTATATTAGACAGCAATTCATATTTGTTTAATTTGTGTCATTGCGGTAGAGTACTTGGACTAAACTTTGAAAGAAACTGGGAATTCTGAAAAATTGTAAGTATAGATGAGAGACACAGCAAAAGGCACAGGTTTGAGAAATGTGTGTCATGTGATAAACAGAAAAAAGGACACTTTAGCAAGAATTGTAGAATTGTGAAAAGAAATGACATATAAACACTATAATGGGTCATTATATTGATTATCTAGCAATAGGTTAATTGTGTGCTGAATCTTCTGTGATATAAGAGAAGGGAACATATAACTTATCTTAGAACAATTTCCATTACAATAAGAGTTTGAGTGCTTTGAGGATTAAATTTCAGTTGTTTTTGAAATTTTGTTTATGTATCATTCTCTTAAGGATTCAAAGAGACAGAGGCATGGGCGATCATGAAGGCAAAAGCACAAAGATGAAAGATGGGGTATTGTATGTAAAGAACAGAAAGAAGGATAATTTGGCTGGACTGCAGAGTATATGAAAGGAACTAACATATAATAATGTTGGAAAGGCAATTTGAAGCCATGTTGTGAAAGCTTTCAAATGCCAAACTGAAATTATACTGGATAATATAGGTAATAGGGTGCTATGGGAGTTTATTAAGCAAGGGAGTAACAGTCAAATTTCTGACTTAAGGACATTATTTTGGCAGTTGTGCGGAAGACAAATTCAAGAAAAGTGAGAGGAGACAGGAAGAATAATGAGGAGGCTATCAAAATGATATGATAGAGAAGTGATAAGCTACCTAAAGAGGTAGCCATGTGAGGAGAGAGAGGGGTCTGCACAATTCTGTTTTTAAGGCTCCCATAGGCAGAGCAAATTCAACTGTCAGAGTTGTACTTTATTACTTTCCCCCTTACACTTTCACTGCTTTGAATTTGTGTTTTTGTTGTGGGCTCCATCATCATCACAGACACCCAGGTCTATAGCCTCCAAGTCTTCCTTGATTTGTCTCTATCAGTCATCTCACACACAAATCAAAGCTGCCACATCTTGTGGATTCTACCTCCACAAAATATCCCAAATCTTCTTCTTTCCATTCACATATACACACCCTAGCTCAGGCCCTCGTCATCACTTGCCAAGACTGTTATAATAACCCCCTAAATTGTGTCTCTTTTTAATCTCTCCCCTCTTTAATTTATTCTTCATACAACAGCCAAAATAATCTTCCTAAGACCTAAAGTGTGAGAGTGACTACATTCAAAATACTTCAATAGTTCCTCTTCAGGCAGCTAAGTGACACAATGGATAGAGCTCCAGGCCTGGAGTCAGGGAGTCCAGAGTTCAAATTTGGCCTCAGACACTAGATGTGTGACCCTGGGCAAGTCACTTAACCCAATTTGCCTTGGTTTCCTCATCTGTAAAATGAACCAGAGAAGGGAATAGCAAACCCCTCCACTACCTCTACCAACAAAAACCCAAGTGAGGTCATGAAGGACATGACTGAAAAAACAGCTGAACAAGTTCCCCATCAACTCTAGAAAGCTTAGCCTCATGATGTCCTCTGCAATACAGCTCCCAATTTTCTTCCCATTTATTTTGTTTTTCTTTCCTTAATGAACTTTCTATTCCAGCCAAATTTGACTACTAGCCATTACTCTCTCTGCCTCACTTTCTTCACCTAAAAATGGGGAAGATAATAGCACTTACCTGCCAGTGTTGTTGTGAGGATAAAATGAGACAATATTCGTGAAGCTGTTTGCAAACCTTAAAGTGCTATTATATAAATGCTAATAATTATTATTGTTGTGTTATTATTATTTCCTAAACTCAGTGCTCTATCTCCCACCCCAGTACATTCCCATAAGCCATTCTCTTTGCCCAGAATGCACTCCCTCTTTATCTTTGCCTCTCAGAATCTATGCCTTCCTTTAAGACTTAACTCAGGCATAATCTTCTCCGCAAAGTTTTCTCTGATCCTCTGTCAACTGTTATTTCTCTTCCTTGATTGTCCCAATAGGAATAGAGTTTGAGATTCTTAAAGGACAAAACAATAGTGTGGATATGAAGGATGTGCCAGACCATTCATATTTGCACCAAACACTAACTTTTCCACATATCCACCAGCAGTTATGAGATTGTTTAATCCTGTTGTTAATATTGTTTTGCAAAGCCTGCAGCCTTTAATTTTAAGTATTTACTGCCACCAACACCCACCTCAAAAAACATGTCTTTGTTTCCCCAGGACCTGGCGTAGTTCCTTGAATATAGTAAGTCTTATTAAAAAATTGTTAAATTTCATTGAATTGAAATTCCTTTGTGCCCCAAAATGGCAGCTGGTGGTGCTCTGCTTAGTTTACAATAGCTTTGATCTAGAGAAACCTTAACATCTGTGTAACAAAGTGATCTTACTATAGTCTAGTCTGTCTTTTCCCATCAACTTTCTATGCTGATCAGTATATCTGATAGAGCCAGGACTAAAATCAGAAGGAAAAGAAAGAAAGAAAATGAAATTCTAAGACAAATACTAAACTTGGGGAGAATGTAAAGGGTTATCCCAGAGCTTTGCTCAGGATGTTTTGAAAATGGAAGTCCTGGAACTGTGCTTATTTTCTTCCTCAAATCCCTAAGTTGTCATGAGACAAACAAACCAAACGCACACACACACACACACACACACACACACACACACACGCAAAGAGATCAACCTGACGTGAAGCAACCGACTCTCTCTTGACAGTTCATAGATAAACAAAAGTCTTTATTCAGATAACTCTGAATCTGAAGCTTAGAACATCTGCTCCTCAATCCTAGCAACGGTAACAAGCACCACAGAAAATAACAGTATCTGATCTTTGCAAGCTTAAAAATGAGCCTCAAATTTCTGAAAGATGCAGACACTAAGTAGTTCTTCTGATGTCAAGTTAATCAGAAGGGAAGCTTTAGTTTTTTGCAAGCTCACCATTTTTTCTCTTCTAAGTAATACTTTACAAACAGAACAGAGTGCTTTGATTTGGGAAAAGAAAAATTCTACTTCTCACTCTAATCAACATCCCCATAGTGATTAAATTCAGCCCACTTGTTTATTTTTTTTTTTTAATACTGGCTCTCCCCATCTTACCCATGCTGGAAGAATAATGGTCACTCCTAGGCTTGGTCTCATTGCTAACTGACACAGAAACTTTGATCATCTCTGTTTCTGATCTGGGCCATCTGATCTAGTTGGTCTCCTCCAGTTCATCAGCCTCTGTGAAGCCCTCCCTGATTCCCCCAGTTATTGCTCTCCCTCTCCTCAATTCTTCCAATAGGGAGAGTGCTCACTCATATTGGTGCTGGATTTTCTGAAGATACCTGGTCAACTTGAGCTCTACTGTTGCTCATCCACTGACCTCAGTCTGCCCAGAAGCAGAAATTATGGGCAAATGCCACCAATTCAATGATTATTAATGGTCACCATATGCAAGGTATGCAAAAGATACAAAGGTGAAAAAAGAAATTAGTTCATGCCCATATGTAGATGAGCTTCTAATAGATGTTGTACATTATTGTCTCAGTGTTAGGCTAGGTAGTGTGCTAAATTTATACTAGAAACCTGTAAACCCCTTCCCCCATTCATCACTGAGAGCATACAGGTCAAAGTTACAGATGTCAAAGATCAGAACAACATATATGTATGACAAAAAATCAAAATTAAAGAACATAACTTTTTATCATTCACTCTCATGTCCTTAACTTTTGCTTCCATATTAATTGTTGCTTTCTCCTCTCCCTAGTACCTAGTACAATGCCTGGAAAAGAGTTGGCACTTAATAAATGTTTGCTAATTGACTTATTATTTGATGTTTATTTACTATATAAATGTCTGTTTCTAAATCTGACTTCTTTTCTGAAGTCCAGGCAGAAAATTTCCAGCAACATGCTAGACATTTTCATTTGGATGGTTCTCTACTATCTAAAACTGAATACAATCCCCTGCCCTACTGAGCCATGGGCTACAGGGGCTCCTAGCTACATTCTAAAAATTTTTAAACAGCTCAGTTCTTAGGATTATCTCATCATATAGCTCTTAAGTTAGAAATGACCTTAGAGTTCAGTCAAGTATTTATATGCAGGTACATAATGTTCTGTGCTAAACCCCAGTGCTAAGTAAACACTAAGGATATGATACAAGCAGAAAGACAGTCCCTGACCTCAAGTAGCTTACTTGCATTTTAATAAAAACAACACTTTTCAAAAAGCTGAAAAGGAAGAGGGGTGTCTGTGAGAGGCATGGTAGGGAACATTTGAAGAGTTGGAAGTGAAGTCTAGACAGGAATGAAGATATGGTTGTCCTTGGCATTTTTCATAAAAAGGACATCCGGGAAAGAAGCAACCAATCAGATAAAGTGCCCACGAGGGCAGAGAATAATTCCACTGAGAGAAATTCAGGGCTAAATTGAACTTCTAGAGTCAGGAGCCTTCTGTGGTATGATAAACAAAGTCCAGAGAGTAAGGACTTATCATGGAGAGTAATTGAGATCATTTAACCCAACCTTCCCAGGTTATGGGGCAGATAAGTGTGATGGTGGCTAGAGTACTGGACCTGGAAGACCCTAGTTCAAATCTGGATTCAGACACTCATTAGCTGTGTGACCCTGGGAAAGTCACTTAACTCTGTTTACCTCAATTTCCTCAATGGTAAAATGAGCTGGAGAAGGAAATGGCAAATCCTTCCATTGTCTTTGCAAAGAAAACCCCAAACAAAAAGTCAGACGTGACTGAAACAACTGAACAACCAACTGCAATTTCAGGTTACAGTTAAGGAAACTGGAATGAAGTGACTCGCTCAGTCACATAGGTACTGGGTGGCTGTTGAAGCTGGGTCGTATGATCCCAAATTTATTGTTCTTTCTACTACACTATGCCACCTTAAATCCTGTTTCCACGAAGATGCCTTCCCAGATCTCCCAATTTTATAGTGATATCTCTAAACCTATTACATGAGCTATGCAATGCACTAAACCTATTGCACAAGCTGCACAACTCAAATATATACTTGTTTTCTGACATCATATCTTGACAATCCTGGTCGACTGAGTTTGTCCATAATTACTTATATCCAGGGTAGGCTTTGTAGATGGGCAATGAACTGGGTTCATAATGGAAAAAGAAGAAGAAAACAGGCCAAATTATTATTTGTAAAGTTCCAGAGAGCATTCAGTGATCCCAAATGGTTCCCCACCACAAAACCCAGTCTTTGTTTTTAACACCAATGTCCTCCCATTGAACCTAAGATAGTTATAAACTAGTAGTAGTAGTAGTAGTAGTAGTAGTAGTAGTAGTAGTAATAGTTATCACTTAAATAACATTCTAAGGTTTGCAAGGCACTTCACAAATATTATCTCATTTGAACCTCATGATAACCCTTGGAGGTAGATGCTACTATTATCCCCATTTTACAGATGAGAAAACTGAGACCTAGAGAGGTTAAGTGACTCACCCAGATTCACACAGCTAGGAAGTGTTTGAGTTGAGATTGGCACTCAAAGTCTTCTTAAATCCAGCTCACTTATCCATCATGGCACCTAACTGCCCTTATTAAACACCATAATCAAAGTTTGGTTGACAGTTGCCAAATCCAAAGGACTTTTCTCAGTCTCTGTTCTCCTTGAGCTCTCTGAAGTCTTTGACACTGCTGACCACCTTCTGCTCCTTAATATTCTCTTCTCTTTAGGTTTTCTGGACATCGTTCTCTCCCAACTTTCTTCTTACCTATCAGATTGCCCCTTTTATGTCTCCTTTTGCTGGATCCTCCTCCAGATCCCACCCTCTAACCATAGATGTCCCTCAGGGTTCTGTCCTGGGCTCTCTTCTCTTCTCCTTCTATACTATTTCACTTGATGATCTCATCAGCTTAATTACCATCTCTATGCTGATGAATCTCAAATCTACCTTTCCTGCCCCAATCTCTCTGCTGACCTCCAATCTCACATCTTCAAGTGCCTTTCAGTCATGTAGAACGAGAGATCCAGTAGACATATTAAACTCAATAGGTCCAAAACAGGATCTTTCCCCCTAAATCCTTACCCCCTCCTACCACCCCTATTATTAGAGAAGGCAATACCATCTTCCCAACTCCTCAGGCTCACAACCTAGAAATTGTCCTGGATTTATCACCATCCCTCACACCAGGTCTCACCCCACCCCACATCCACACCCAAACTGTTGCCAAGGCCTGCTGATTTTACTTTTGCAACATTTCTTGAAAATGCTACCTTCTCTCCTCTGATACTGCCACCATTCTAGTGCAGGCCCTCATCACCTCACACCTTGATAATTGCAATAGGCTACTTCGGTGTCTGTTTGCCTCTAGTCTCTCCCTTTTCCATCCATTCTTTGTTCAGCCACTAAAATGATTTTTCCTAAAATGCAGGTTCAATCATCACACACACACACACACACACACACACACACACACACACACATTCTCTTAATAAACTCTTATCTTCCTATTTGGGCAGCTAAGTGGTACATTAGATAGAACACGGCTTCTAGAGTCAGGAGGACCTGAGTATAAACACTGATTCAAATCTAAACTAGCTGTGTGACCCTGGGCAAATCACTTATCCTTTTTTGCCTCAGTTCTTAATCTGTAAAATGAGTTGGAGAAGGATATGGAAAACCATTCCAGTATCTTTACCAAGAAAACCCCAAATAGGGTCATGGAGAGTCAAGACAATACTGAAAGAGCTCAACTACAACAGTCTTGCTAAATAGAAAATTCTCGGTTTAACATTCAGTAACCTTCATAAACTCGCCCCCTCCTACCTTTCTAGTCTTCTTACCTCTTGCTCCCTGTCACATACTCTTTGATCCAGTGAAACTGGATTCCTGGATGTTCCACAAACAAGACCCTCCATCTCTTGGCCTGGGGCATTTTCTTGGCTCTATCTCCCATTGCTGGAATGCTCTCCTTTCTCCACTCCAACTACTGACCTCCCTGCCTTCTGTTTTTTTTTCCCTTCCTTCCTTTAAGTCCAACTAAAATTCCACCTTCACAAGGAAGCCTTCCCTTATCCCTCTTCATTCTCATGCTTTCTCTCTTTCAGTTATTTCCTCTTTATCCTATGTATAGCTTGTTTTGTATGTATATGTTTGCATGTTGTATTGCCCATTAGATTGTAAATTCCATGAGGGCAGGGACTGTCCTTTCCCTCTTTGTGTATCCCTCACATTTAGCATAGTACCTAACAAATAGGCATTTAATAAATGTTGATTGATTGACAGATGGATGGAGAGTCTCATAATGGACCTCAGTAAACGATGGCATATTTTCAATGATGACCTACATACAAGTAATGGCAGAAAGGATACTATCCAGGACTTGTATGATAAGAAATGAATCAGGTTGGTTTTGTGTTGAGAGTCACTGTTGCTCTGGTACCCACTGAGTCTTGAAAGCATCAAGGGAAACTCAAAGACAGAGTTGAAAAGGGAGAGTATTCCAGGCATGGGGGACAGCCAGTGAAAAGACACAGAAGTGAGAGATAGCATCATGTCTCTACGGAAGGCAAGGAGGTCAATGTATTTGGGTAATACAGTGCATGCAGGGAAGTAAAGTCTATGAAGAATGAAGAGATAGAAAGGGATTCAATTGTGAGAGGCTTTAGATGACAAGTAGAGGGTTCTGTTTGATCTTGGAGGTAATAGGAAACCACTAGAGGTTATGGAGAAAAGAAATGACATGGTCAGACCTGTGCTTTCTGAATATCACTTTAACAACTTATGGACTGAAAACAGGAGAGACTTGAAGCAGAAACATCAATTAGAAAACTACTGTAAAAATTTAAGGAAAAAAATATTGGAGTCTTGATCTAGGATGGTGGCCTTGTGAGTACAAAGAAAGAGATAAATATAAGGGACATCATTAAGATAGAAATAACAAGATTTGACATCAGATTGGATATGTGGGGTGAGTGAAATGAGGGGTGAGATTGTGATTGTGAATGTAAGAGACTGGAAGAGTGGTAGATCCATTGATTCGGGGAGGGGGGACAAAGAAGTTTGGAAAGGAAGAGAAGATAATATGTTTGGTTTTAGACATGTCGAGTTTGAAATGCCTATGGAACATCCAGTTAGAGGTACACAATAGGCAACTGGAGATGTTCTACTGTAGCTCAGGAGAGAGATTAGGACTGGATATATAGGTGTTGGAATGATCTGTAAAGAGATATAGTTGAACCCTTGGGAACTGATGAGATCACCAAGCAAGACGGTATAGAAAAGGACAGGTTCCAGGGCAGAACTTTGAGAGACAACCTTGACTAATGGATATGAGATGGATGAAGAACTAGCAGTAAAGGTGACTAAGGAGTGAACAGATTGGCACTATAAATGTCAGAAGAATACACCAACATGAAAACCTACAAAGAAGAGATTATCTCAGGGAAGAAAGTAACCAGCAATATCAAAATCCTTCAGAGAGATCAAAAGGGATGAAGATAGAATAAGGTTCATTTTTTGGGGGCATGTGAGAGATCATTAGTAACTATTGGGTTGCATGATAACATTTCAAGCCAGGATGCAGAGAGGTAAGAAGAAAATGAGAAAAGAAGAGTTAGATGCATCTAATGTAGAGAGCTTTTTTTTTCAAAGAGTTTAGTGTAAAAGGGGAAGAGAGATAATAGAACAATAGCTAGTATAGATGGTAAGATCAAGTAAGAATGTTTTTGTAAGGAAGAAGGAGACCTAGGTATTTGTAGGCAACTGGGAAGAAAGATAAGGAGAAAATGAAGATAGGAGAAAGAGAAAGAGTGAGGATGGCAAGACCGGAGTTGAGAACCTGCCTCTGCAACTTACTAGCTGTGTGACCTAGGGCGAATCATTAACCTCCGTTTGCCTCAGTTTCCTCATCTGTAAAATGGAGTTAATAATAGCACTTACGGAGTTGTGAGTCTCAAATGAAATAAATGTAAATAAAGTGCCTGGCACAAAGTATGGGCTATATAAATGTTATCTTTTATGTAGAGGACTTGACCTTGGTAAAGAGAAAGGCCATCACTTCATCTGAGAGCTGAATGAAGGAAGATAAAGTGCAGGTAGGTGCCTGAATAACATGTGATGAGGAGGAGGAGAAAACAGGGAACTCTCATCAAGTGGTTTCAATTTTTTCAGTGAAAAATGAGTAGAGGTCCTCACCTAAGAAATTAGTGGGGGGAATCAGGATTGGAATGAGAGGCTTGAGGAGAGAAGAGAAGGTTTGGAACAGCCAATGTGAGTGCAATTAGTGTTGATTCCCCCAATTGGAGTGGGAGTTCTCTTAGAGCAGGGACTGCTTTTCTTTTCCATCTCTGTCACCAATATTTAGCCCAGTGCTTGGCACATAGTAAGCATTTAATACACACTTATTTTTATTCATTAATTCATGAAGAAACAGGCATCCCTAATTTCAAAAATGACACTAGTAATGATACAGTATGTTTTCCTCAAAGCCCATTTGGCATAGCCCTATTTCTTTGAGATCCAGTAAAATTCTACTGGGCATCCAGCCGGTGAGCTATGTTAATCTGAGCGGCTGGCTTCATAGAAGTTCAACAGTGTTTGTTTGATAAATGGAGGAAATGGTCCTCACTAATGGCCCAAGTTGATTTGATACAACCTGATTTCCCTATTGTTAGAATTTGTTTTCAATATCCCTAGAAAATATCTTGGGCTATTTGAGCCTATTCTTCACTATTGACATTGGCAGAGACAGAACTATGCAAAATCTGAAACATTCTTCCAGGGGAATAATATTGTTCCACTTGCCATTTTCCCTTTATTCACTATGAAGGAGAGAGATAAAAATGGTGAACACCAAGGTCATAGATAGGCTGAGATTATAAAGGAGGATTATTAGTCACTTTTGTTTCTGATTATCTGTTATCTGGAGCTAATTGCTCCTACCTTTGGAAATAAAAGGGATAATTGCATTTTGTTCACAGGAAAGGATTCACAAACCTATAATATTCCAAGAAACAGCTGCTTCTCTTGTCTACAGAGTTACTCTCTTCTGATGTAGAAAGAGTCAGCTGGGAAGTATTACTAGTGTTAAAAAAAATAAACACAAAGCTTGTAGTTATTATTTGAAAACAATTATCTTCTAATTGTTTTATAGAGAAGAGGAAGCTTACATTAAAATGATTTATAATTAGGATAAGGAATAGAGAAGGACATGATTTAAATCAAGAATGTTCAGTCTACAGATCTAATCTGTGGCAAGTAATGCAGCCATTTGAAAACACTTTTTATGGGTTTAGCACCTTTGATCAGAATTCCCAGAAACATTGCTATAAAATAACAATTTTCCTTGCCCTGCAACTAAACTTCAATTACCACCCCCTCTTTCCTCATTTAGAATTACATTTCTAAAAGGGCCCAGAAGCTCTTCCATCTTCAACCATCTGAAGTAAACACTTCATTTTTTTATCTTTATTTTTTAAAGGCAATAGGGGTTAAGTGACCTGTCCAGGGTCACACGACTAGTAAATGTCTAAGGCTGGATTTGAACTCAGGTTCTCCTGACTCCAGGACTGGGGCTTTATCTACTGTACCACCAACTGCCTCAGGTAAACACTTTAAATACTTATTGGTAATTAGTATAAAAATAGCTTACTCATTCATTCTTCTCACCTTTCCAAATTAGGTCATTTTCTGCCTCAGTTGGCTACAAATTCCTCTGTCCATTTCCTCCTTCCTCTTTGTCTTTTTTTTTATCATCTTCTTGTTTGTTTTCTTTTTCCTCTTTGACTTCTGTGCATATAGAGTAACTTTCAGTCATTGGATTCTCATTTTCTCCATGGAATCCAATAGGCCTCACCTCACTTTCCATATTTTTTTAAATAAGAAGGTGTAAACTAAGGTCCTTTCCACTTCTAGCGGTCTATGATCCTACAGTCTTCAATTTAAATACAGAGATAGGGAGTAAATGGCACCTCAGAGGCCATTTAACCCAACCCCCTTGTTTCATGGAGGTCCATGGTGGTTAAGTGACTCGGCCAAGGTCATCCATGTAGTAAGCATCAGAAGCTAGATTTGAACCCAGTTCTCTCGCTGTTACCACAGAACCAACCATACTACTTCTCTTAGTCAGCCTCCTTAAGTGTTTATCTAAGTTCCCCCAAATTCTCCAAATAATTATCTGCTGCATTGGATCACAGAACTCTAGAACTTGAAGAGACTTTAGAAACCATCTAACCCAACCCCCTCAATTTATAGATAAAAAAACAAAAACAAAAACTGTCTAGGGAGATTATGTTGTAAAACTGCTTTTTCCAACATGCCTCCTTCTGCTTGTAGGCTAGGACCAAAGTAGGTTGGGTCTCTCTTAATCAGATAGGCTCCTGTCCAAGGCCTCCCAGATAACAAGTTTCAGAGGTGGAAATGGTGCCCCAGGCCATCTGACTCTAGGGCCAGGACCCTTTCCTTATAGCATCCCAGATTAATTCTTAGTTCTCTCCTTTACAGTGAATAAAGGAGAAATGACAAAGGGAATGATTGTTCATTGTGCCGCAGAGCTCAGATACGCTTAGTTTTCCAGCTTCGATATTCTTGTCAAGAAGCTGAGAGGTGTAGGGCATGGAGGCAGGGAAAGGAATAGGAAATCAGTATTTATAGAATAGCTACTACGTGCCATGCATTGTGCTAAGCACTTTTGCAAACATTATCTTATCTGATCCTTACAATAAAATCCTGTGAGGCAAGTCCTATCATGATCCCCAATTTGCAGCGGAGGAAATTGAGACAGAGGTCAGCACAGGTAGAAGCCTGAGATCACACAGCTAGTAAGTGTCTGAGGT
The DNA here is from genome assembly GCA_028627135.1 of Pseudochirops cupreus. NCBI lineage: Eukaryota > Metazoa > Chordata > Mammalia > Diprotodontia > Pseudocheiridae > Pseudochirops > Pseudochirops cupreus. The sequence continues at coordinate 141,764,551 of CM053584.1, read as the reverse complement.
CATATCTGAACTCAGGTCTTCCTGACTTCAGATCCAGCACTCCATCCCATTTGTCACCTAGCTCTCCTAGCAAAAGCACTGGATTTGGAGTCAGGAGCATCTGAGTCTGTTTCACGTCTCTGACACTTAGTAGCTGTAAGATCCTTGTGCAAGTCACTTAACCCCTGTAAGCCTCCCTTTCTTTATCTATAAAATGGGGAGAAAAATAGAACCTACTTCCCAGGACTATCGAGAATGAAAAGATACAGCACAATATAAAGCAATTTACAAGTTTTATTATAATCATACTCCTCCCAGGTCCCCTTTTTGCTATCATACATGTTCAAAACACCTTGTAATAAAATCCGACCCAACCTCTTTCATTGTCCTAGAAATTGTAGAATTGATAATTGCTTAAAATGAGTGAGTCATCTGTCATGGATTAGAAAGCTTCTTGTTATTGTTGTTACAGCAAAGTTGTTTTCTTTCAATTTTTAAGTGATCCTGTTTATAAGGGAAATCACCCTGTGCATCGTTATTGGTTTAGCTTGTTGAGCTGTTGGATGTCACTATAGAGGTGTTTCCAGGTAATCCAAAGTTCTTTGTAAAAAATGAGCAGGTGTCTAATCTGTCCACTGGGTTTGTTGCTACTGCTGTTTCCACAACAGATTGCTTCATAAACATAGCACTCCAAAATGGGTTACATTGCCCAGTCCATCACAGTAAACAAGGAGCTTTCTGACCACAGGGAAAATCAGGTCAATGAATCCCTCAGTCTGAATTAACCAGGAACTTCCCCCGAAAAGGCCCCCAAAATTTATAACAATCACCTACTTTCCACCAGTGGTGGTTTCTTTACATTTATAAGAAAGCACAAAACCTTATCCTCGAGTATATCCTTTACTCTGTCTGCTTGCACATGATTCACACTGTTTGACGTAGTGCCTAGAGCATGTTAACACACTCAAATAAATCCTGTCCTTCCGCAATTTCCAGGTAATCAGCACACAGCACCCAAACACAGTGTGCCTGCCTGGAGGGGAAAAAATAGAGACCCTCAAGCATTTCCAACTCTTTACCCAAATGAGCAAACTGCCAGAACAATTCCTGATATTCAGCACATTAGAGAATTGTCAAAGGGCTTCATTCCCCATTTTTATTTTTTATAAGTCATACAGTCCATTTCCCAAGGGCCTGTTATTTATTTTCCTGGGCTGTGTCCATTTTAGTATTAAATGTTTTCAATGACAGTTTCATCACTTTCTGGAGAGATTATTTCTTGGTCCATTACATTCTAGAGCTATTTAGGTACTCTTTGTCTCTCACACGCATATAACCTGCCGTTCCCCTTTCTTCATTTCCTATCCACTCTGTTGATGCAATGAACATTTTCATCTTCTTCATTCATTCAACAAAGACCTCCTGAACATCTGTGAGAGACTATGGTACTTGAAGTACAAAGACAAAAGCAAAACAATCTCTGCCCTCAAGGAGTTTGCATTCTAATAGGGGGTGGAAAGTAGGGGGAGAACACCATGCACAAAGATAAGTCTAAACCAAACACAAATAGAGTAAAGTCAAAATAATTTCAGTGGCAACAGGATGCACAAAAAAAAGCAAAACAACCAAATACATGGGATCTTCAGAACGACTTCATTAGAAAAGGCTGCTTGAAGTATGCACATGTTAACGTCTTCTCTTTGTCATTTCAGAAGACAAAAAAATCTGACACATAGAAATAATGCTTCAGTCAAGATACTTTGAGTATCATTTATTGGCTTAGCTATCCAAAGTCAAGGCCAAGGGAGGCAGGGTCAGCAGATACCTATATAGCACTACATGTGAAGAAACACTGAGGATACTTCTGAATATTAAATTAAAAATAAAATTATAATGCCAGAAAGTTCTTCCATCCATACCACAGAGATGGTGATTTTTGTGATGAAAGGAGATTTATTTTTTGGGGGAAAAAAAGGTAGCATGAGCAAGAGATGACAGTTGATTCACTCGAGTGTCCCTTTGGTGCTCTGGAATGATGCTAGAAGAAGGCCTCCAGCATGCTCAGTCTGTCTATGGAGGGACAGCATAGGAATAGCATAGAATGGGAAAATATGAGTGGAATAGAGTACTGGAATCAGAAAACTTCAGTTAAAATCTAGTCTTACTTACTATCTGTGTGATACTGGGCAAGTCACTTAACCTCGGTCTGCCTCCATTTTCTCATCTGTAAGATGGAGATAATAATAGAACACACCTCCCAGGGTTATTGTAAGTATAAAATGAGATATATTTACAAACCTTAAAGTGCTTTATAAATGCTATTTATTATTATTAGCATTAGCATCGATCCATAGAGACACTAAAATCAAACAGTAATGAAGTGATTACATCAAGAAAACAGCAGCACCAAATATTTAATTACCAGCTTTGTATAGAATATGATACTATAGCAATACCACTGCTAGGTCTGTATCCCAAAAGAGATAAAAAATAAAAAGGGAAAGGACCCATGTGTACAAAAATTTTTATAGCAGCTCTTTTCTGGGGGTAAAGAATTAGAAATTAAGGGGATGCACATCAGTTGGGAAATGGCTGAATAAGTTATGGTATGTGATGCGCAGGATGCTCTCAGAAAAACCTAGAAAGACTTACATGGGCTGATGCAAAGTGAAATGCACTGGGTGCAAAGTAACAGTACTATTGTAGGATGATCAGCTGTGAACGAGGACCATTCTCAGCAATGTGACTATCCATGACAGCTCTGAAGGACTTAGGTTGAAAAATGCTGTCCATCCCCAGAGAAAGAATTGATGATATCTGAATACAGATTGAAGCACCTTTTGTTTGGGGTGTTTTTTTCCATTTTATTTTTCCTGAGGTTTTTCTTTTAGCTATGTTTTCTTTCACAACATGACTATTATGGATATGTTTTGCATGACTACACATAAATAACCTATGTGGAATTGCTTGCCTTCTCAATGAGGAGGGCAGGGTGGGGAGGAAAGAAAGGACAGAATTGGAACTCCAAGTTTTAAAAACAGATGTTAAAAATTGTTTTTACATGTAACTGGGGAAAAATTAAACTCTAAATAAATACAAAAAAAAGAACATGATGTTTGCCGTCATTGACTATATATTACATAGAAGGCCCCAAAGACTCCTTTGAATAGTAACAAAAAGGAAGGAGTGTGCTGGTAAATGTTTAATAACTGCTTCTCCAGGAGGAAAAATACTTGACATACTTTTAAGTTTATTCTGCATTATTAATATTTACTCCATCACTTTCTTAAATTTTGACAATCAACAAACAATAAATCAAGCCCTGATTTATAACAATTGCCAATTCCTGATGTATAAATGTTCTCACTGAAATTTAACAATCAGTTCCAAGAGAGGGGTTGGAGCTGGCTGCAGCTCACTATTACAAAAAGGGGACGCAGTTTGCAAACCTTGACTGGGGAGGAACAGATGATTTGTCTTGACACTTCTGTCATCAACAACATGAAAAGGTCTGTTTAAGACAGAGTACAAGGCCTAGAGAGTAAGAACTGCATTTGCAACATGTGAATAAAAATGTGTGTAATCAAAGATCACTATTAGTCAGTTCTGGGAACTTCAGGCAGCATGATCCTCCAATATAGAGTCAGGGGACCTGAGTTCCAATCCCTACTGAGCCACTTTCTTCCTGTATGACTGTGCTTAAGTCACTTCTCTCTGGCCTAAATGTAAATCCCTTAAACGTAAAATGAGAGATTTGGAATAAATGATTTTTGAAGTTTCTTTTATTTCTAAGTCAATGATCTAAATTGGGTAATTGAAGGCTATTCCAAGGATTTGATTTACACGTTGCTCCACGGAAGAACGTGCAAAGATAAAGTTGGGGCTGCTACTACAAGTCAGAAATAATACATGTCTATGAGACTTATCTGGTCAGTCTACAGAAAAGATGTTGGCTTCCACATGGATCTATAGACCCCTTGCACAAATTCTGTGACCCACAAGTTTGAGAAGCACTGGTTTACATCATCTCCAAGGCTCCATCCAGCTCTGATATTCCTTTCCCCCAAAATTCACACATGCTACCTAGAAATTCACAAGCATCTTCAAATTTCTGTTAAGAATTCCAAATATTCCAGTGATAATTTCAGACACTGGAGATTCTGTTCACATGCCTATTACATTTATATCCTCCTGTAGAGTTTCATATAAGATTCTGTATAAATACCTAATTGCTTCTCAGAGCTGCCTTTATTGATATTCACCACCTACTGACATTTCCAGGATGGTCTCTCCTTATGGCCAAGTTAAGTGAATTTATCCACAGCATTCAAATTTTCTCCGTTTATTGTGACCAATGATTCCATGTATGGATGATGCTATGCTGCCTGGTGCAGGACCTCTGTTTTATTGGTGTTGATTGTCAGGCCGAAATTAACACAAGCAGCAGAGAATTGATCCATACTCTGTTGCATCTTAGCCTTAGAGGCTGCAGTGAATCCACCACCATTTGCAAACAAAAGTAGCAAGTAGCACGCCAACTCTCCCTTCACTTTTGTCATGCCTTGTAGGCTTTTCAAGTTAAATAATTTACAATCAGTGTGGTAGCTGACCTAGATGCTGTTTTTGTTCTCTTTGAAGGCTTCATACAGTAACACAGAAAACACCATGCTAAAAAGAATGGGAGCAAACACCCTACTTCATTCCACTGGTAACTGGAAGAGCATGAGATAGCATTGTCCATCATCCAGAACCTGTGCAAGTGTGCTGCCATAAAACTGATTTGTGCAAATCCAGAGACATATTCATCCCAAATGTTCTAATGGGCTATCTGCAGCTGACCTGTGGTAGAGCCTTCCAAACTCATATTGAACTGATTAGCCACAGCAGAGCACACTGTACCCTGATCCCAACATCATGATGTCATTGGTCTTCTTTAAAAAACGAAGGATGAACAACAGTGGGGCCCAAGAGAGACATGATTAAGAAAGGAATAGAGTGTCCCACACAAGGTAACCCTTCCTAAAAACTATTTAACCAATGCTATTTTTATTTAATATATCACTGCCATTCAATTAAATTCAACACTTATTAAACACCTACTTTGTGTACGGAAGTAAGCTAAAAGTTGGGGGTGCAAAGACCAAAATAAAACAATTCCTACACTACATTTTATTAGATACTAGAGAGTAGATACTGCATGTACTCAGATAAGTGTACGTACAAGGCATTCAAAGGGTTGTTATAGAATAGCTGTTAATCTAGAATTGAGAAGGGTGCTGCCAGGTTTGAGTCAAGTCAAGTCAAGCCAATAAGTACATGGCCTGAGAAGCTTCCTTTGGCTTTTTTCCCACTCACAGAGAGAAGCACAAAAGCTGGCTGATTGCTGATGCTGTGAACCAAGCACTAAGTCAGAAGAGACCACCGCAAATATTAAAGACTCCATTGGAGACTTTTGTATACGCACTCCGTTCCAGCTCAGCAGCAAAATCATTACCCATAGTAAGTCAACAAGAAAGAGTCATAGAAGACCTGTGCATGTCTGAATGGAAGGTAGGAATCTCTATTACATCTTAGCATTTGTTTCTGGAAGGAGGCTCCCCAGACCAACTCCCGGGTTGGCACCTGGCAAAGTTGATTGCACATGCTTGGACTAGGCTCCCTGTTTGTTAGTCCTGCCCTAACTTTATACTCACAAATTAATTTCCAGTGAAGGGGGAAAGGAGGAGGGAAGGGAGGTGAGGAATATTTGTGAAAGCACTGGGAAAGGAAAAGGAAGGGAACAAGCATTTATTTAGCTCCTCCTATTTCCCATGCATTGTACAAAGTTCTTTACAACTGTCTCATTTGATCTTCACCACAACCCTGAGAGATAGGTGCTATTGTGATCCCCATTTTACAACTGAGCAAACTGAGACAGGCAGAGTGTAAGTGATTTACCTGGGTCACATAGCTAGGAAGTATTTGAGGCTGGATTTGCACTCAGGTCTTCTTGATTTCCCTCACTGTGCTCTGAGATACCCAGCTGCTAACATGAAGTGCCTTTTGTTAATAATAGAAAAGGGCTTCCAGTTGTGCATTGGAAGAATAGGGTTGAAAAGCATAGGGGACCCAAGAGACAAAAAGGATTTGGCTGCGACAGATGGGTATGAGGGCACAGGGAGCAATGGCTATGGAGGGGAGATATAGGACAGTCGACTGTCAATCTTGATTTATCATCCATATAGCAAGAGGTAAAAGGAAGGGTTGGGGAGTCAGAGGGAGATATGTAAACAGCATCAGGTCAGAAGAACAATCCCAGTTCCTGCTTAGTGGTCAGGGCAGATTTGGTAGAGTGCTGGGGCCTGGCTTGTCATCAGGGGCTGAGATATGTTTGATGTCCCCAACTTACAGTCACCAGTCAGGGGCACTGGTCTAAGCCCTTAAGAAAGTTTTATACTAGTCCCAAGGTGACTCTAAACATCTGAGATACAAGGATACAGGAGGGGAAATGATCAAGAGGAGCCCCACAAAAGGATAACCAAAGGCATGGCAGATTGGAACTTGGCCAGAAGGCTAATCTAATTGTTGTTTCAGAGCCCAGACTGCTTCTGTTCATTAACTCCATTCACCTCCCATCAAATGACATCTGGTCATGGAAAGCTTCACTTGTTCACCATCCCGTCAGTTGCAGAGTGCTCTGTTTGATTTGCCAGCTCACCCACAGTCCCACAAAATAGCCCGTTTCCAGCTTCTCTTTTTTGTGAGAACCTAGCTAAGCAGTTCCATCCTTTCTCTCCCTCCCATCTTGAATACATAAATGCTGAATTGCAAATTCCCTTCAGGTTGCCAGGATTCAGGCAGGGGGTTAGGGGGAAGAATTGAATCCAGTAATTCTGAATTGGATCAAAACCTCAATTATCACCTCACCAGCTGACAGGCTAAATCTTTCCCAATTCATAGCAACTAAATGATAACCCCACCCCACCACCATTCCCTTCCCCCCAAAATCTGTGATTATGCCAACCTTTTCCTCAAGCGTTCTCTCAGGATGCCCTGGTGATTGCAATGCTCCTGTTTTCCTCTCAAAATTCCACCACTGGATTACAAAATCATCGTCTTTTCCTCAGAAACTAGTGAATGAAAGTATAAACTCCCTTCTTCTTGCAAGCCACTTCTGGAATGTGGCTCCCCAGGACAGTGAACAATCCTATGGGGACTGAAGCTCATTTCCTCACTCCCTCAATTGTGAAAATCACCATAGCCTTGCACTGGACCTCACCCACCTGGATATTTTTTGTTGCTTTTTTTTTTCAATACTACAATCCAAAATATTGCCCGATGTCAAATTGATTGAGATTATCAGTTGTGATCAAAGTAAATAATTAGCTGGGATTTCAAATCTGAATCTTTCTTCCTCTCTTTTTTCCTTTCCCTTTTTCTTCCCCCTCTTCTCTTCTCCTCAATTATACAACTGGATTGTGTGTGTGTACAATCACACACACACACACACATATACACACGTATGTATATATGGATCTAGATAGATAAAATGTTTAAGGAACTTTAATGATCATCTTTTCTAGGGATTCTTCATCTTTTTGTCATAGATCCCTTTAGTAAAGTCTGGGAAAGCCTATAGACTTTCTAAGAATGACGTTTTTAAGTGCATAAAATAAAAAATACAGGAATACAAAGGAAACCAGTTATATTGAAACTTAGTTATATGTTGTTTTTTTTAAATTCATAACCCCAGTATCCCTCATCTAGTATGATGTCCTAATTTTACAAGTGAATACAAGAGAAATACTGAGGGCCAGAGAAGGGAAGTGATTTTTGTCAAAGTCCTACAGGGATTTCAAAGCATAGGCAGCATTTGAACTCAGGTCTATTGATTCCAAATCCAGGACTCTTTCTGTTCTACTGTGCTGCATTGCTATATAATAGCTTGTGTTCTGTATTGTATTGCATTGTGTTGTATTATATTATGTTATATTGTATTGTATTTATATATATACATATAGAATTGTATCATATTGTATTGTTTTATGTTACAGAATACTTTCTAGCAACCTAACTTTTGGTTTATGCAAGTGACCAATAATTACAAAGTTTGTTGTTGTTTGTTGTTGTGGTTCTTCTTAATGCCACCCCTGCATGTTTCATTGCTTGCCAAAGCTCCATAGCTATACTCAGAAATCCTCAAATGTCCAATTACCTGCCAGGCTCAAATACCTTCAAAGCAACACTAAATCCAAAAGCCTTTTCTGAGATCTCACTACGCTTGACTTTTCTGCATTATAACCCTTCTTCTGGAGATTCTCTTTTCTGACACTACTTTCTCCTGATTATCTTCCTGTTCAACAGCAAATTCTTAGTTTTATTCGCTTCCTATCCCCTAAATATGAGTGTCCCCCAAGGCACTCTGCTTCTCCCTCAACACTCTCAAATCCCACCTTGTACAGAAAGCCTATCCTTGTCTCTTCCTCTTCTTCAGGCTAGTGCCTCTCCTGAATATAGCTTCCATCTTGTATGTCTATAATTGTTTTCATATTGTCTCCCCCATTAGAATGTGAGATCCTTGAAGGCAGGAACCTTGTGTTTGCCTTCTGTGTTTGTTTATTTCTTTAAAGGATTAGTACAATGCCTGGTACATAGCAAGTTCTTCATAAATACTTATTTAGTGACACTTTAAAAATGGTCTTACTAGCTCCCCCAGCACTCAGCATCCACCAGGTTTTACACATAGTGGTTTTTTAATAAATATTTGTCTTTGTAACAGAAGGGTGATCAAAGAAACCTTGATTGACTGAGTTCCAAAATTCACTTAATGAAATTATAGGATGTCAGATGTTGAGAGATCCATTTGCATTTTGTAAAGGCAATAGACTTTGAGTGGTCAATTTGCACATGAAAATGTCCAGAAATAGTCACTGAGGATTGGATCAGACATATGAATGTCCTTTGGGTGTGGATTGCTAAGGTGCTCTTGATCTTTTTCTCTGGCCATTTATTGACATGGTCATCAGGAGAGACCTAGAGTTTAAAATATTAAACCAACTCTGGTCAACTTGAGAATGTCTCTTGCAGAGTGCATCAAAGGGACAAGAGATCTCTGCCTCAAGTACCTCCCCTATCCAGTAAACAATGGTGTCTTGTATCAGAAGCATATGGCTTTAGGTGACATGCTTAAGTGCATAGTGAGAGAAAAATCTAAGGATATGACTTCCTGAAACCCAGCCTTCTAGTGAAGAGAATTGAAAAGAGACTTATTTCTTGAGGGCATTAGACTTTTGAGGATTGCCATGCCCCCTTCATAACCAGGAAGAGGGAAAGGAGACTTCTTTCCTCCCTAGCAGTAGTGCTGAGGTGCAAGATCACCAAACTGTTGAGGTACAAGGTGTGTGTGTGTGTGTGTGTGTGTGTGTGTGTGTGTGTGTGTGTGTGTGTGTGTGTGTGAGAGATGGTGTCATTTTGAAAGAATGTGTTCAAGCTATCTCCAAATCAAGTAAAGGCATTTATTTTGATAACACACCAAGCAAGCTCTTCTATAAGAGAGGTTTAGGTGCCTTAAGGGAGTTATCTCCCTAAGGGATAGAGCCACTTAAGGGAGATAACTGATTAAGGGAGATGGCTCTTTGAAGGAGACACCTGCAAGCCGCCAGATGAAGCTAGGGATTCTTACAGAGGAAAACCTGCCATGAGTAGGGAGATGAGGTCATCAAGGCAAGGTCATCAAGGCAAGGGGGTGATGATAGCTTAGACTTTCCCACATATCTAGGCACAGCATTATTCCATTCTTCAGCCCATTTGCTCAGGGCAGAGGAGCTCCTATTAGACCAGCCTATTTGAATCTTGTTATCTCACTGACAATCTATTAACATGGGGCAGAAGGGCCATAGTGGAAGGAGACAGGTGTTTAGGTACAATCTGAGAGGGAAATTTGAGGGCATAATTTCCTGAATGCCAACCTTCTGGTTAAGATGAAGGTCAAAGAGAGAAAGAACTTGATGCCTAGGACAAGGATTCTCCAGCTTTAGACATGGCAAGCTTCAGAGCAGAGAGTCCAAAGGAGGAGAACTAGGAAGATGCCTGCTGATCCTAAGGTCAATGTCCTAATTCTCCCAAAGGTGCCCTAGAAAAGGACAACAGCTGAGCCCAAAGCTAAAGGCAGCAGAAGCTAAGCAGAGTGAAGTTAGAGGTGGTCAAGACCACAACCAAGAGCCCATCCACGGTCCACACTAAATCAGAAATTCTAAGAATTTACTTCAACATTTGGTCGACTGGCATTGTTGGTCAGTCATTTTCAGTCATGTCCAAGTTTTCATGGCCCCGTTTGAAGTTTTCTTGATTTTCTTTTCTTCTCCAATTCATTTCACAGATGAGGAAATTGAAATAAATAGGGTTAAGTGAATTGCTCAGGGTTATAGTAACTGAGGCTGGATTTGAACTCATGTTTTCCTGACTCTATCCATTGAATCATCTATCTACTCTTGGTTGGCTGGTAACTGAGTATAAATGAACACCAACTTATACTCAACCCACTGGAGTGATGCAACCTACAAAGACACCAGTTCAATGAAAATATATATAAGAAAATCAGAAGAAGATATAAGGGGTCTTACACTGCCAGTGCTGAGTCATTAGCTAGCCATCCACATGTTCCCTACATAACACATCATGTATAATCTCTGTGCTTTCTCACTTTCCCTATTAATTATATGTTTGTTTGCAAAATAGCATGCCTCAACTTATTGGGATAGGATATACTCTGTTGTAGATTTTTATACTAAGTTATTCTAGTAAGTTCATTTTCTTTGAGTTAATTGTATTTTCTGGCTAGCTGCTGAAAGGCAGACACATCAGTGAGGGCTTGTGAGCAATAGTTCCAGTAATGTGAACCAAGAGAAATTTCCTGGACTCGGAATTCCATCCCCTGTGGAACCTTCCCTATGAATGTAAGATGGAGGGAGCCAATAGGGCACCAGAGGTAACTGAACTGAAAAACTGGCTATGATCCTTACCAGCTACATGTTATCAGAGTGATTCTGTATGCATTTGACAGAAGATTCTGTCAGCAGTTGATGGAAAACTGGACTTTAGGTGAGAAAGTCTGGGTTCAAATCCACCAGTGATGCTACCTGTTTAACCTTACGCAAATTACTTTAGGTCTTTGTGCCTGAGACAACTCTCTGATAAGTCATCAGATTTCTATTTATTGGTGAAGAGAATCCCCATGCTAGGAATTTCACACACTGACCAAATCGTAGATGCTTGGAGTGTTTATGAATTGAAAGGTGAGGAGCAGGGATGCAAACAGCTGTGGCCATTAAGTGTGTGAATACCAAAGGCATTCACTAGTAGAAAATGTAACACTATTGAATATTCATTGTGCCCACTCACACAGAGGGAAGGCCAACACTGATTTATATCCCAGTCCTCTACCCTCCCAATATCTACATATAAGGAAATTCCAGCTTCTACTTTTATTTCACTGGTGATAGGATAAATGGATGTCAACTTATACCAATGATGAATGTAGCATTAAATTACTTTCTACACCAACACCATTCTTCCCCTTCTCTGTAATATCTCAGAATTTATAAATGCTGAGGGTTTTCCAAGTAGAACAAGTGTTGCTATTACACTCTTTTGATTTAATGTAAATATTTCACAGTATAATCAGCAATATATATATACATATTTTATATGTATGTGTGTATGTATGTATGTATATAAAAATATTAGCTATTTGGAATGAAGTAGGCTTAACACTCAAAGTTTACTCATCATCAACTTTATTATTAATTCTCCATCATTAAGCAAATTAATTGGAGTCAGGAAGACCTGGGTTCAATCTTGCCTCTGATAAATATCAACCAAGTGTCCATGGACAAGCCAAGCCACTTAACCCAAAGTGCACCAGCCGTAACTTGAAGATGAGCTATTGATCGATGATATAAGAGGGTGTTATGGGAATCTGAAGATCTTCCCTGCCCCTAGGCCCTTTGCTAAAGTGGCTACATGACTGAGAACCTTCCCAGATTTGAAAGTATACTCTGTTCCCTAATAGGCTGAATGTGGTCACGTGGAGCCCGTGGCGCCAGGCTTGTTTTTCGGGAATGCCCAAGCCTTGTAACTTTGTGATTGGGCAGTGGGGTCAAGAGGGCTGTGACATTCTCTGAGCCAGGAGAAGGCTATATATACACCCTGATGTGAGGTTTTGGTTTGGGGCTCACTTTGAGAAGAGTTGTATGTGATTTGGTCAGATGAGACTCTGGGAAGCCATTGAGTCCCCTGGCTTTGAAAAACCCAGATGTCGATGCTTCCCTCTCTGGTAACTGAATAGGAAACTGATGTAATGGTCAGACACTGGAAGCTGTCTACTGATCTGTTTTTTCTGTTTGTTTGTAACTTGTGTTTGCATTCTCTGATGTTCAGGGTGCTGACTTTTCCCCCTGAACTAGGTAAATGATATATGTTTGATTAAAGTGAGATTGTTAACCCATTTTGAGTTGCTTTCCTTTAGAAAAGCAGATCTAAGAACCTGTGCTAGCAGCCATCCTGGGTATGCTAGGGTGCTTGCTGATACAGAGGGGAGAAGAGTAGGGAGTGTTTTCCCCGCAGGAATCGCATACATCCATAAAATAATAAATCTGAACCAAAAGAATTTTGGTTAGGAAGAAGTTTTAATAAAGGTTTCTGTTATATTTCTGAACATACTTGTGATGTCCATGGCAAATTCTCATCTTTCTATAAGACATCTCCTCTTTCATAATCTAGGGTAACTGAAATGAATGATACTAGTCAACCTCCATCTACTCAACAATCTCTCCATGGACTCATCAGAATGTTGGCTACCACGACAAAGAATCCTAGCTCAAGTCAGGTTCCTACTTGATCATTTTATTTATATGAAGTCAGGTGAAATCATGCTATCTTTCTTTCTATTTGTCTCAAATATTTTTCTGCTGTAATGTATTTCCCTTCTCGAGTCTGTTAGTATGGGAAGGGGGAGGGCAATTGAATTTCCAATTTGGAGTTACCTTTAGATATTGTTAGTGTCAAACTGAATCAGGAAAAAAATGAGCCAGCTAAGATGAATTACCATTTTAAGCCCTCACAATTTGACCCCAAGTCTATTTGAATCTAGAATGTATGGGTCTACTGACAATATAACTTTTCTGAAAATCCTTTATCAATTCTATTTTTCTTACTATGTGTCTTATGATTTAACTCTCTGAAGGTCTTTTTCCCGTATTGTATAATTCAGAGAATATCCTCTTAAAAGAGCACTGTATTAAGACACAGGAAAGTGAGTTCTTGTACTAGCTTTGCAACTAACTAGCTGTGTGACCATGCATAGGCTACTAAATTTCTCAAGCCTCCAATCTCTCAAGACATTTCTTATCTGCCAAAATGAGAGTTTTGAACTACGTGATCTCCATGGTCTAACACAGTTACATAAATCAGTGACTTTATTCATTATAAACTCTTCCTGACCTCCTACTCAAATGACAAATTCAGAAACATAATTAAGTGATTAGGTTTCTAAAACTGAAATAGGCAACTTATACTACTCCAGACAGATGATGGGGAAGAAGGGAGGAGGAGGATAGGCTCTTCAGTTTTGCTTTGTTTTGTTTTTAAAGGATAATCCCACAAAAATTATTAAGGTGATTCACGGGGAAAAAGTGTTATTTCTTAAAACCAAATCAAGAAAAATATTTCTGATGAGGTTGAATATATTTTTGTCCTTTCAGGGGTGTGCTGGAACCATCCTGAAAATTTTCAATGTGAGCATTTACACTAATAGCTACTAGAATTTATTTAATACCTACAATATACCAGGCACCGTACTAAGCAGTTTTACAAATATTATCCTTACTGGATCCTCACAACAACTCTGGAAGGAAGGTGCTTTTATTAACCCCATTTTGCAGATGAGGAAACAGAGGCAAAGAGGTTAAGTGACTTGTCCAAAATCACATAACTAGTAAGTAACTGAGGCTAGATTTGAACTTGGGTCTTCCCAACTCTAAGCCCAGTGCTCTATCCACTCAATCACCTATCTATCTCTAGATATTCCTCAGAAATCTACAAATTCTACGAATCAAGATTTGATTTATTATTTTACTATTTGTCTAGACATAAGAATATATTTATGAGATTAAACTTAAAAGTTTGTCTTGCCTATATTTATTTTTTTCAGAGAAGTCATTATGTACCAGAACCCACCTCATTTCTTTTCCTAAAAAAACAAAAAACAAAAACAAAAACCCTCACAATCCAGCAGAAACAAGATCAATGGTGAACACTGTGGTTTGCCCTCATTCATTTGGAATAAACTTGTAGACAGCTTTAGTAGTCTACATCAGTGGAGATTTTCTCCAGTTTGACTCTCTTCTTGTCACTTCTTATCATCAGTCTTCTGAAGTCAAGATTTTAATTGGTCATTACATTGATCGCTGTTCTTAGGTCTTTCAAAATTGCTTTCCTTCACAATGTTATCATCATTGCACATAAATTGTTGTCCTAGTACTGATCACATCACTCTGCTATACCTCTTATAAGCTTTTCATCATCTATGAATCAATCTCTTTCATTAGTTTACAATACGATATTCTATCCCCTACTATAATGTCATCTCCTTGAGGTCAGGGACTGTCCTGGTTTTGGCTTTATCTCTTTGGTGCTTAACACAGCCCCTGTCACAAAGTAAGCACTTAGTAAATGTTTGTTGCTGTTGTTGTTTTCCACTTGTTAATATACCATAGTTGACTTAGTCATTCCCCAATTGATGGGCACCTACTGTGTTTCTGATTTTTCACTTTAACAAAAAATGCTGCCATATATATGTTGTATGTATGATCCTTCCCCTCTTTCATTGATTTTTTCAAACAAAAACTTAATATTAGTATTTCTGTATCAAAAGACATGCATGATTTAGTGACTTTTGGGATTCCGAATTATTTTCCAGAATAATTGGATCAATTCACAGATCAACCAATAGCCCATTAGTATGCTTATCTACTCAGAGCCCCTCCAATAATTTCTGTTGTTTTTTTTTAATCATCATTGTTAATCTGATGGATGTGATTTGGAAACTCAGAGTTGTTTTGATTTACATTTTTCTAATTGCTAGTAATTTAGAGCTTTTTTCATCTGATATTGATAGCTTGCATTTCTTCTTTTGAGAATTACTGTAGATTCATAAGTTTGAGTGTTTATTTATCAAGAATGCTGTCTGTACTTATAATTGACAGTCATTTCCTATATATCTTAGATATCAGATCTTTATAAGAACACAATTATCTATTTATTTTTTATACATTTGCAATCTGATCTACCCAATGGCCCACCCTCATTGAATTAAAAAAGAAAAAGAAAAAAAATAAAAACTCATCATAAGCATGCAAAGTCCACTAAAAATAAATTCCTATATTGACTATACCCAAAAATGTATTAATTTTTTCATTTTAAGTTCTTTACCTCTGGGGTGAGTGGTGAGCTTCCTCTTCCCTATTATGGATTCATGATTTATCATCATATTGGTCAGAGTTCTAAAGTCTTTCCTAGTTGTTTTCTTCTAACCAGTCAGTTCTTTTGGTTGTTTGTTTAATTTGTTTAATTTGTTCTCCTAGTTCTGATCACTTCATTCTGTCTGCATCAGTTCATAGAAGTCTTCCTAGTTTCCTCTAAAATTGTCCATTTCATCATTTCTTATGGCACATTAACACTCCATTATACTCCTATATTGTAATTTGTTTAGCTATTACCCATAAGAAGATACTCTCTAGTTTCCAACTTTTGCCTACTAAGAAAAGAATTTATTTTTATTTTTTTACATTATTTTATAGCTGGGTCCTTTTCCTCTTTCTTTTGTCTTGGTATTGTTGGGTGGTAACTTTCTGAGCTTAGTTCTAGAATGCTGGACTAGTTCACAACTCCACCAACAATACTTTAATAACACTTTCCCCCCCAAAAAAAGTCCCATCCCCATTTGTTATTTTCATTCAATTTTTCCAATCTGATGAGCATGAGGTAGTTATTTGCATTTCTCCAATTGGTTGGTTGTTGTCCTTCATTCTCAAAAAGGACTACAATGACATCACTTTGTTGGTGTCATAAGGTGCAGTGAGTCTGACTGTGGCTGATCAGATCAATATGAGCTTGGAAGGCTCTACTGCAGTTTGGGCACAGATAGTACTTATGAAAAGCTGGAGTGGAGCTGTCTCTCAATTTGTACGTCTCATGTTTCTTTTGAGCGCCTGCAATTCTGCTTCACTCATAGAGCACAGCACCTTTTTTGATGAAGGCATGCCATACTGGGTGTTTCTTTGCCAGTGTCTCCCATGTCTCACAATAGATTCCAAAATTCTTCCAGGAGACCTTGAACATGTCCTTGTATTGCTTCTTCTGACCTCCATGTGAATGCCTGCTTTGCATGAGTTTTTTGCAAAATAGTCTTTTAGGGAAATATACATTTGGCATTTGAACAACACGTGGCCCATCAGATTTGCACTCTTGGGAGTAAAGTTTGAATGTTTCCAGTTGAACTCAAGAAAGAACCTCAATGTCTAGCACCTTATATTGCCAGGTTATCTTAATTATTTGGAACATTTTTTCTTGTAACTATTGATAACCTGAATTTCTTCCTCTGGGAACTGCCTTTTCACACCATTTGGTCAATTACCAATTAGAGAATTATTCTTATAAATTTGAAATAAATCCCCTATATATCTTAGAAATGAGATTTTATCAAAGAAACTTACTGGAAAGTCTTTCACCACCCCACCCTACCCCCTCCAGTTTCCTGCCTCACTGAACAAATAAAAGACAACTCTTTTTAACATCATTAATTCTTTTTGTATTACAAAGAACAGATAATAAAACAGTGAGTTAACTTTGCAAACTTCTTTCCCTAGGAGAGAAACAGAGGTTGTTTGCATATTAATACTGCTAAGACTAGGTGCAAAAATTAATGCGTGGTTGTTTCTTTTTTCCCCCTGAAAATGCTGTCCATGATTTGCCATTCCATTCCCCTTTCCAGGCTCTGCTTCCCCCTTTCCCTGTACTATAGGCTGATTTCTTAGGCCTTTAAGACTTTATTTTATCTCTCTGCTTTTAGCCTCTTTTTGAAGCAGACTTTTAATCAAGTAATATACTATATTAACTGAGATCTATTTCCAAACTAAGTTCTTCCTGATTTGCCCTACCTCTCTGCTCCATTATCTTTTCTCTCTACCCCAGCATTTTTTTACAGTTCAATTTTCTAATCCCCCCTTTCAGAAAAATCTGTCTGTCTTTTATTCTAAATGCGCTAGTTAGACTTGCTGATTTCTTCCTTAAGAGCCTTAATTTCTACCCATCTATCTTTAAGATTTGAAGCTAATTCTTTGATTGCTCTTCTGCATCATTCCTGGGGTTCTTAGAGTAGATCCGTAGTCATGTGAGAGAGCCTTGCCAAATTTGATGTACTACTTACTATCCCATTCTTCTGGAGATTTTGATACAATTTTCCTTGTTAAATACTACTTGTCCATTGAAATGGCTCTTTTCTCCTAATGTTTATTCATTTTTTTCAATCTCATTCACCTTTCCTCTATAATTATCAATCATTTTGCTGGTTTTTCTATGCTGCCCTTGCTGAAAATTTTACTTACTGCCAGTCCTTACCTTCTGAAGTACCAAGGTGGTTGTACATTTTTATACTCTTCTCTCACATCACCAGGTTCAAATAAGATTGGGTTCCCCAAAGAAATAGGTTGGCCAGGTGGAATGCTGTGGTTGGGAAACTACAACTATCTATTCTATAAAAACTAAACTAGTTTTACTCTTCTGGAAGTCATCATCAAATCTATAGCTGATTTTCTTTAGTTCCTAGGCTGGCCCCAGATTCCCTGGGGTGAAAGTACACTACTGAGAGAGGTGTTCTAAGAAACTTTTGCACTTTGATCTTCTTTTCACCTTTCTCTCACTCTTATTTCTTGTTTCCTCCTGTATTGTATTAAATACGTAGCTTGTGTATGCTCTGACCCAGAGCCAGAAAAGGTATATCTCCCTTAAGGGTCCCAGAGGGTAACCCTGAATATCTAGAAAGTCTCTTCTCTATTACCATTAGCTCAAGCCCTCACTGGCTATTTACTTACCTTCTCATCCTTGGGGGTCAGTTTCTACCATGCAATTTCCATTTAACTACTTAGTATCAATTAACTTTTACAAAGAAATATTTGCTTCAAAGATACAGTAAACAAATACATATAATTCTCCAGGATATGAACTCCCTAGGATTTTCCATGTGCAAAGATTGCATTTGTCTCACTGACAGTGACTGTCTAAAAGTAATCCTTGCCAGATGAATTCTCATTTGTTTCAGCTACCACTGGGCTGGAGTCTTGAAGGTTATTCCCCAAAATTGTTCCCTGCTCCTTGGGGCTTTGATGCCATCATGCTGGCTGCAAAACGTGACCTGCATTCTGACCCTTATATTCTTGTGACTCACTCTCCCCCCCCCCACAAGTTTGTAAATGCCACTCTCTTTAGTGGAATAGAAAAGAAAAATTAAAAGGTCAAGGACTAAGGCCTGTTTCTCTGGGCCATATGGCCTCAGGAGAGATGACTCCTTATAACTTAAGTCTATCAGCAGACACTAAGAGTGAATCAGGCACCAAAGAGAGACAAAGAAAGAGACAACTAAAGCCTCTTGCATGCCGCCATAGTCAGTCAAAGACTCATGTTCACCATGTGGCTAATCAATAGGAACGAGTTACAGGACTGCAGTTTTTTCTAAAGCATTTCCATTATATATCATCAGGCTTCTCTTAGAAATAAGCTCTGTAGCATCTTCCATGTGCAGAGGTTGTATCAATGGAACAACCTGATGGGGTCTGTGCATGAGTCAGACCCCTATTACAAACAATTGTAGCCAGTATTATATTAATGGTCCCCTTCCTTGCTTTTACTTTCTTGTTCCCCATACTTACTATGACCACACAAGCCCATTTCATTCTTTTTGTGCCTTGGGACTGATCTAATAATTCACTATGAGTTTCAACATGCTCTTTGAGATAGGTTCCCCTATATAGATACTGCTTAAGTCTGTGCCAAAAATTATAATGACAAAGAGGATCATAGGGCTGATCCAAACCAGCCTGAATGCATCGGGAAGAACAAGGGAGAAAATGGGGGCAAGCCGGGGAGAAGAGGTAGGATCTCACTCTCTGGGAGGAAGAACTACGCTGCACTCCCAAACACCTAAGACTTCCAAGGGGTTACCGTTCAAGTTCTTTGCCTAAAATTATAGCATGAGGGTCTCAAGCTGCCCTGGATCCTATCAAAGACTGTGAGAGATGAAAACTTGGGGGGAAGGAGAACACAGCAAAAGAACCAATAGAAAGGAACTGATAAGTTAGTCTTTTTTTTTCTTTTTTTTTTTTATTAAAATTTTTTTGAGTTACATATTTTCTCCCCGTCTTTCCCCCGCCCACCACCCCAAATCAGCCATCCCAGTGTTTCACCCCTCCCCCAGTCTATTCTCTCCTATGTCACTTTTTGGTAGGGC
>CM053584.1:141686612-141744532 GCA_028627135.1 Pseudochirops cupreus | reverse complement strand
ATCTAATTCTGAAGGATTTATTCTCTTCAGTGAGCTTTTGAGATTCTTTTTCCATCTGGCAAATTTGAATTTTTAAGGCATTCTTCTCCTCATTGGCTTTTTAGGCCTCTTTTGCCATTTGAGTTAGTCTATTTTTAAGGTGTTATTTTCTTCAGTCAGGTTGTTGACTCTCTTTTCATGATTTTCTTGTATCATTCTCATTTCTCTTCCCAATTTTTCCTCCATGTCTCTTATTTGGTTTTCAAAATCCTTCTTAAGCTCCTCTATGGCCTGTAACTAGTTCATATTTTTCTTGGAAGCTTTTGCTGCAGGAGTTAGGACTGTGTTGTCTTCCTTCCATTCCATGCTTTGATCCTTTTTGTCCCCAAAAAAGGAATCTAAATTTGGATTGCTGTGCTTGCTTTGCTTCCTGTTGCCAGTCAACTAACTTGACTTTTGAGCACTTTGTCACAGTAGAACTCTGCTTCCAGAGGGGAGAACTTTGTCCCAAATTGCTGGGGGTTTTGCAGCTGCCAGAGCTGTTAGGAAGCCACTGTCTCTACAGCCCCCACCAGCTTTGGCTCACTGGTCACACACCTAAGGACCACCACCCAAGACCATGATCCCAATCCAGGCAGGGAAAGGCAAGAGCACTTAGCCTCTGAATGGTCACTTGGCCCCCCTGCAATCTGCAGGCTGAGAGCTCTGAAGAAGCCATGTGGAGGCTGCTGTAGAGCTGCTGCTTCCACCTCTTCTGTCTGTGGGGGCAGAGGGCCAGACCCGCTCCTCCATCTCCCCCAAATTCAGCGAAGTTCCACTGACCTTTCACTTTGTCTTTGGCATTTATGTGTTGATAATTCTGGAAACTGCCACAGCTGCTGGTGATCTACTCTCCCGAGTGCTCGAGCCACGGCTGGTCCTGGTTGCCCTGGGGCTAAAACCATGGCTCATGCAGGGCTGGACTCGGCTCCCAGCATGCTGCAATGAACCCTTCCTGTCCACCTGCTGGACTACCTTCAGTGAGAGATTTGTTTCTCTATCACTTCGTGGGTTCTGGAGCTCTAAAATTTGTTTAGAGTCATATTTTCTATGTATTTGAGGTGGGGGAGGTCACAGAGTTTTTCTGCTTCTATGCCGCCATCTTGACTCTGCCCCCCCCATCTAATAGTCTTTATTTTGACCTTCCTTTATGCCACATTCTACCATTCATGAAGCTCCTGAGAAATTTCTCCCTGACTCTTATGATCCTTTTCTTTGTTTGTTTTTGTTTTTGTTGTTATTAAAGGCCTTTTTCTGGTTATTTTTTTAATGCCCCCAAAACTTAGAGTATGGAGAAACTTTCCTTGAGCCTCTTCACCTCTTCTGGGGGGTATACCTGCTTCCATTTTGTGCATAAATAGCAGTTACTTGGCCATGACACAAAAGAAAACAGATTCATCAATCCAAGTGACTGCAAAATCTTCCTGCTCTCCATTCTTACTGAAACCTTGTAACATTTTATGATTTCTTTATATATTTTCTCCCTTCAAATCCCCGTACAGGAAGCTAGATGGCTCAGTGCCTAGAGAAGTGAGTCTGGAATCAAGAAGACTTGAGTTCAAATGCAGCCTCTAATACTTACTAGCTATGAGACCCTGGTGAAGTCATTTAACCTATTTCTTCCTTAAATTTTTTCAGTTGTAAAATGGGGATGATAATAATAGTACCAATAGCATCTACTTGCCAAGGTTGTTTTAAAGCTCAAATAAAGTAAAAGTTATAAAAGGCCTGGCACATAGTAGGTGCTTAATAATTCTACCTTGGTAGATTGTGAGATCCTCAGGACTGGGAATCAGGAAGACTCAAGTTCAAAATACTGTCTCTGATACTTATAACCTGTTTGACCTTGGACAAATCCCTGTCCCTCATTGGACCTCATGTTCCTCCATAATAAAATGAAGAGGTTAGACTCAATGCCCTCAGTGGTCCTTTCTGCTTCTGGTTCCATGATCTTATAAGATCCTCTAGGTCTTAGTTTCCCCATCTGTAAAATTAGGAATTTTTACTATCCCATAGTTACAGCACTGAAAGGGATATAAGGAACCATCTAGTCTGAGCCAGACATTCTGTTCTGACCTGCCAGATTTTTTCCCTTTTTAAAAAAATTTTCTTACATTATGCATGGATCTTAAAATTGTTCTTGTTCAGTTGTTTCCGTCCTGTCCATCTCTTCATGACCCCATTTGGCGTTTCTTGACAAAGATTTTGTCATAGTTTGTCATTTCCTTTTGCAGGTCTTAAAATTGCAATGATATAAAATCACAAATGGCTTCCCTTTTAAATTTTGGGTACTTAGCAACTTATGGTTTTCAAAATATGCTCCCTATTTATTATCAGTAATAGTAATCAATAGCAGTTTTACCCAATGGAGCCATTATATTTTTAAAAAAATTAAAAGAGTATCCACTTCTAGAGGACAGGGACTGTCTTCTGTCTCTTTTTTTTGTTTCCCTGGAACTTAGCATAGTGCCTCTCACACAGTAGGTGCTTGAGAAATGTTTATTGATTGATTGAAAAATTTATTTTCTTTACCTAGCCTTACCTTCTTTCCCTTTGAGTTCTTTTCCTCCTTCAGATTGAGAACTTCTTTACCTTCAGCTCATCTGATAGCTCAGCATAATAGATCTACATCTGAAAGTGCCTTCAGAGGTAATCTAATCCAATCCCTTCACTTTATGGATGAGAAAACCGAGGCCATGGGAGACTAAGTGACTTGTCCAAGGTCACAAAGATATTAAATTTCAGAGGAACCTAGTTCCACTGTACTATACTGTATCTCTTATTCTCCTTACACCTTCCCTAAAATTCCCTTGAATTCTTCAAACATCCTTTCATGTTCAGTCTCTGGACTTTTTTGCTAGTCTAATTCCATTTCCCCACCCCCATCTCACCCCCCCCCAAAAACATTATAATTTCATGCTCCTTATTCACTTCGTATCTGACTCATTCTCAGGTTCATTCTGTCATACAACCTTCCCCTTTGTGATCCTCTGCAGATGCAGCTTGCAATCCTATTTTTTATGGTTGGCAAATGAGAATTAGTTGCTGAAAAATCCATCAGTCTCTAACCACCTTGGCAAAGATCTCCTCCAATCTCAGCCAGCTTGGTCATATGATTATGGCATTTAAAACATGAAAGGGCTTTACAGATCTCCTCATTTTACAGATGATGAAATTGAGATTCAAGCAAGGGGATGTGGTTTTCACAAACTCATGCAAATAATAATTATGAGAGGCAAAGTTTGAAACTAGGTCCTTTGAATTCAACTTCAGTATTCTATCCTGGAAAGCACACTGCCTCTTCATACAGCATTATACATAGATACAAGATCCAGTCTATCATTAGATCCATTCAATGATGGAGTGACCAGAATTTGTACCCTGCTGATACTGGAGTATCTTTACCCCACTGCCTCGGAGTACCCATGGCAACTTTCATATCACATTGAGACACCAAAAGTAGGACCTTAGTAAACAAAGTAAATAGACTTATTCTCTAATTATCATGACAGTTCCCCATTAATTCATTATTCATTCATTTAATTAACTACAATTTATTAAGTGTTGACTCTGTGCTAGACAGTGTGGCAATGACAAAGATGGAAGGGCTAAGTGGTAAAAACAGGAGAATGCAGTTTCATGGAATTAAACGAGCATTAGAGAAGAAAATTATGTTTAGGGCCACAATTACCACCGTTAGGAAAGTTTGATAAATGCCTGTGTGCCATGTGTACCACTTCAACGGTGGTACCTCAATAGCACATGATAGTGAAAGACAATTTCATTGTTCAGGGAATATTCAAATATATCATGCTCAGTTCATACTAAGTTCAGGGGAGCAGGCAAGAAACATGAAATTGACACATGGGGCTTAGTAGCTGGCTTTTTGACAACTATAGCAGTGAGGCGGTGGCTATTTTCAACAGGGGGAGAAAAGATATTCCATAAAACTTTATTAAGCCATTTGTTTCTGAGTTTGTGCACCATTTATGTTAAGAAGATAGAAAATGACATGACATTATAATGAAGTCTCCTTTCCAGCATACTTTTTTCCCAAAGTATTAGCTTTGTTCAAAATTCATGCAATAGCATTTTAAACATTGATTGAAACTTACACAGATTGGCCATTTTGTCAGGTTTACAGATTTCTGAAAGTATAAAGCATTTATCATCAAAATAAAATCTTGCATTTAGAGAGAGGTGGATAGCAAGAATATCATGAGCCCTAGAAAAAATTGCTCATCTGCAGTTCAACTTGTTGAGACGTCAGATTTGAGAGCCTGTCTGTGCCCTCAAATATGCCAGAGTAAGAACATATGGTGTGATCAATTTCAGTCTCTTTGGCCTCTCTGGGAAGGCTGGACTCATTTACCAGGCAGTGAGTGGCTCCTCATTCTCTTGGCATTTTTAATGAGTCTATTCCAGTGTCAGCCAGCCTCCTTCCTGTTTTCCTGTAAGGTATCTTGGCTATGCTTGAGTGGATTCAAGATCGTGTACAAGTAATGGAATTAGGCTGCCAGCACAGTCCTGTTTAATATGTTTTTAAGCCCGCCTTTGTTTGAGGGATTCATCTTTCTTCTATTCTCAGCACTCTTCAGCACAGCAAGAACAGAATAACATTAGCCAGGGCTTGTCATTAGATCACTAGTTAAACATATCCTTCTTTCACAGCAGAGAACCCAGAGCCAGCGTGCTCATTAACTGATTCCATTAAAACCTTGACAAAAGGCAGGTTGGACTATGAAAACTCATTTACACCTGATGTAAAAGGATCATTAGCTCCCTGAATGATTACAGAGAGGGTTAAGTCCATTCCTGGAAAGGACAAGGGCTGAGGAGGATTCCAGTCTTTGAAGTAAAGCAGCTTTTAATATTGGCAGTGCTAGGCATTTAAGAATTTTGAAACCAGAGTTAGAATTTGCTCTGGATTGGGACTGGAATTGAAAGGACTTAACCCCTGGTTCACTGTTATAATTTTCACTCTAAGAACGATAAGACTCAAGGATGATAACTGTTAGAAAGCTGCAAAGGTAGAGATTAGAAGGCCTACACATTTCCCTCTTTTCCAATAAATGAAGGCAGTGCTCTTTTTGCCTATATCGATTTTGTGAACCACTTCCAGATGCCTGATCATAGAGGAGGAGGTATCCCTGTCTTTGGGGAGGCTATGCTGATAGAACACAGGCCCTGGAAAGATCTGCCATGCAGGAATGGTATCAAAGAGAGTCCCAGCAACCAACTTTGCCATCACCCCCAGTAGAATATAAGTTCCATAAGGACAAGGACTAGTTTGTTGTTACACTTGTATCTCTGATACATAGCACAGTCGTTGGCATATAGTAGGCACTTAATAAATGCTGACCAAAGGAATGAATGGTGGAAGTAGGTTAGGAAATATGACTCATACCGAATAAAGTATATAGGCCCAAGGCTTCTAGAAAATTTAGTTGACTCCAATCTAAATATCATTAAACTGTCTTCCAGAAGAAAGTCAGGTGGCACATGAAAATGAGTACTGAACAATACCATAAAAATGGAAGTGACTTGATCTTAGCAGACAGAAAATTACTGATTACTGATAGAATAATTATATCAGAATCCACTGCCTATGTGCTGTCGGATCTTCAAAAGAATAAAGATCAAAATTAAAATCAAATTAGAAGACAGAATAATTATCAGAAAATAAAAGTGCAAATGCTTTAATTTGACCTATTCATACAAGTTGTTTCTTAAAAATGAGAAATTGGGAAAAGGTAAAATTGACTTTGATCATAACCATTTTCTACGAAACTTTAACCAATGTCAAGCTGTTGCCCCAGTGAAGCCAAAAGAGTACAGAGACAACCCTAGCCAGCAAATCCTTGAAATTCTTGACAAGCAAAGTAACAGAGTTGCCAGGGGTAATGTCAATTTAGAAGATAAACTCTTTTGTAAAATACTACATATCAATGTATCAGAAGATTTTGCACATTGTTGCTACATAAAAACAGCAAATATTAATGAAGTTAAAAACAAATTTATACTACTAAAAATTATTTTATAAAAATAGAAAAATAATAACAAAATTGATCTGAAAGAACAAAAGATGTAGAATATTGAGGGAACTAGTGAAAAAAATGCTAGGGAAGGTGGTCTAGCCATACCAGATTTGAAACTGTATTATAAAGCACCAGTCATCAAAACCACTTGGTACTGGTTGAGAAATAGAGTGGTGGATCAGTGGAATAGATTAGATACACAAGACACAGCAGTCAATGACTATAGTAACCTACTGTCTGATAAACCCAAAGACCCCAGCTTCTAGGATAAGAACTCACTATTTGATAAAAACAGCTGGGAAAACTGGAAAATAGTATGGCAGAAACTTGGTGTAGACCAGTATCTTACGTCACATACTAAAATAAAGTCAAAATGAGTTCACAATTTAGATATAAAAGCTGATACTATAAGCAATCTGAGAGAGCAAGGAATAGTTTAACTGTCATATTTATGAAGAAGGGAAGGATTTATGACCAAATAAGAGATAGAGAGCATTATGAATAATGACAGTTTTGATTACATTAAATTGAAACGTTTTTGTACAAACAAAGCCAGTGTAACCAAGGTTAGGAGGGAAGTGGAAAGTTGGAAAAGAATTTTTACAATTGGTGTCTGAAGGCCTCATTTCTAAAATATACAGAGAACTGAGTCAAATTTATAGGAATATAAGTCATTCCCCAATTGATAAGTGGTCAGAGGATATGAATAGGCAGTTTTCAGAGGAAGAGATTAAAAATATCTATAATCACATGAAAAAATGCTCTAAATCACTATTGATTAGAGAAATGCAGATCAAAATAACTCTTAGGTACCACATCTCACCAGTCAGATTGGTTAACACAACAAAACAGGAAAATGATAAATGCTGGGGAAGATGTGGGAAAATTGGAGCCCTAATGCATGGTTTATGGAGTTGTAATCTCATCCAACCATTCTGGAGAGCAATTTGGAACTATGCCCAAAGGGCTATAAAAATGCATACCCTTTGACCCAGTAATACCACTTCTAGGGTTGTATCCCAAAAAGATCATAGAAGTGGGAGGAGGACCCATATGTACAAAAATATTTATAGCAGCTCTTTTTGCAGTGACAAAGAATTGAAAATCAAGGGGATACCCTTCAATTGGGGAATGGCTAAACAACTTGTGATATATAAAAGTGATGGAATACTATTGGGCTATAAGAAACGAGGAACAGACAGACTTCATAATAATCTGGAGAGTCTTATATAAACTGAGGCTGAATGAGGGGAGCAGAACCAGGAGGACATTGTACACAATCATAGACACATCATATCTGTGATGACTAACTTTGATAGACTGGGCTCTTCTCAGCAATGCAGGGTTATAAGACAGCTCCAAAGGAAAAGGCTATCCACATCCAGAGAAAGAATTATAGAGTCTGAATGCAAATCGATGCAAACTACTTGCTTTCTCTCTTTTTTATTTTGTTTTGTTTTGTTTCTCCTTCCTCATTGTTCATTCTATTGGTTATAATTCTTCTTTACAACTTGACTAATGTTTAATGTGAAGCTATATGTAGAACCTATATCGGATTGCATGCCACCATGGAGGGGGGGAGGGTAAAGAAAATTTGGAACTCAAAAAGCTGTGGAACTGAATTGTAAATAAAAGTAAATTTTTTTTAATTAAAGAATTTTTTAAAGTTAATTTATTTATTTTTAGTTTTCAACATTCACTTTCCATAAGTTTTCAATTTTCCCCCCTCCCTCCCCTCCTTCCTCCCCAAGAGGGCATGCAATTTGATATAGACTCTACATATACATTCCTATTAAACACTATTAAACATATTTTCACATTAGTCATGTTGTATAGAAGAATTATAATGAATGAGAGAAACTATGAGAAAGAAAAAAAAACAAAATAAAACTTACAGAAAGTTTAGAGTGAGACCCAAGCCATATCATGCTAAAAACATTCCTTGATGAAACAAAAACAAAAACAAAAAAGAAGACAACAAATAGGGAGAAATATTACAGATTTGTCATTGTTTCTATGGTGACCTATCTTCATTATCAATGATAGTTTTAACTCTAATGCCCCATTTCTTGATGCTCCTGGTATAGAAGTCAAAATATCACTTAAGAAGATTGTTCCCACAGAGTGACTAAACCTGACTAAGTACATGTACAGTTCTAACCAAAGTACCAAACTGGTCTGGAATCAGTTCTCATCAACAGCTAATACTACCCCCATCTCATTAACCCAATTAGCTCAAATCAAACTTCTAACTCTTTTCTGTCACTCACACAAAAATTACTTTTCAGGGACTGTGGGAAATTTTACTCATCTTTTTAGCACCAATTTCTAAGTCACTGAATCATGTAGAAACATGTACAGTAATGTACAAAAGTGGCATTTGGCTGATCATTAGATACTGCCAGGGGAGAATTTCTTAGAGAAATAGGTTTGTTTGTTGTCATTTTTTAATCACAGTCTATATAACCTGGGGTCTGCTCTGGTGGGGTCTGTCACTAGATTTCAGGGGGTTCATGAATTTGGATGGGAAAAAATTACATCTTTCCTAACTTCTGAGATTTAACATTTCCTTCAATCATGAGCGTAGGCAACAATATTTAGGAGTCTGGAGAGATTAACAGATCATTGATATCAGGAATTGGCTCTCTGTTTCCTGTTTGGTTAAAATCATTTCTGAGATTATACTTCTGAAACTCTTCTGTCTCTAAAAAGCTAGTGATGGTTGTTTGTTTAATTTTTGCTCCTTATATTATTTGCACATTTTCTTATGTCTTCAAGACATTTGATTATTTAAATTGATCTTCTTTTCTAAATAGTTATGAGTATTTTTACATAAATAGCAAGGAAAATACTTCAGTTGTGATAATGCTATATCTCTACACATCATAGCCAGAGAGATTTTGCAAATTATTGGTAAAAACTTTAGACAGAAGGAGAAATTTTTCAAAAAACTGGTCAAACCTCTAGGAGGGTTATTTCTAGCTATTTCAGCTTTATATATTATACACACAAATAAAGCAAATTGACCTTGGAATATGCTCTGTCAAGTTAACAGGTCTCCCTCAGGTAAAATCCATTTACCACTTCATTCTAGTCCATAGAGACACATGTGAAGAATACTGATCCTGTATGAAAAACTTATGGGTGATTGGCTGTATTTTTCATTGGCTATTAAAAAGACAGACTATATTGAATAATACAAGTACGATTTCTAAGAAGGATTTATCCTGAGCTTTTCTAAATAAGCAGAGGCTGTCCTTTTCAAATTTCCTAAGTAAGTGAAAAGTACACTAACCAATAGAGTGAAAGCTCCCCAAGGGAAGTTAATTATTTGTTTGTTTTTTTTTTAATTCATATCCATAATGGTTTGCACAGTGCCATGAAAACAGTGAGCTTGAAGTAAGTACATGACCTGGGAAGAAGCTAATGTTCCCATTATTTCTATTGGTAGTAGCCACTGACTTGAGGCTCTCATAGGGGTTTGAGCGCTGCTCCTAGAGCCTAGTTCAAATACAACATCAAAAACTTGCTAACTGTGTGATCATGAGCAAATCACTTAACCTCAACTATAAAATGGAGATAATAATAGCAACTACCTCCCAGAGTTGTTGAGATTCTCAAATGAGATATTTGTAAAACGCTTACCACAGTTCCTGGCACATAGCAAGGACAATTTCCTTCCCTTTTCTCCTTCCCTCCCTCCCTTCTTTCCTCCTATCTTTCCCTCCCTCTGTCCCTTCTTTCCTTCCTGTCTCCTTCCTCCCTTTGTTCTTCCTTCCATCTCTTTTCTTTTGCTTCTTCCCTTCCTTCCTTCCTCCTTTTTCCCCTCCTTCCCTCCCTCCCTTTCTGCCTTTCTTCCTCCTTCTCTTCCTTCCTTCTTTCCTTCCTGCCTTCCTTTCTCCTTCCCTTCCTTCTTTCCTTCCTTCTTTCTTTCTTTCCTTCCTTCCTTCCTTCCTTCCTCCCTTCCTTTCTTCCTCCCTGCCTCCCTGCCTCCCTGCCTTCCTGCCTTCTTTCTTGTAGTAATAGTTGCCAGAAGGCTTCTGTTATTCATTTCATCTAGTACAGTGTTCTATCCATACTGGATACTAAATACATATTTAATAAAATGAACAAAACTGACCCGGGGCACTTCAAGCCTACCTGCTTGGCCACTCTACCTGGCCAGTAGCTCTGGGTTTAAAGTACCCTTGATGACCAGACTCGACCCTAAGGGTCCTCCTAGTCACAAGAACCCTGACTGCCTTAATTTTCATTAAATTATACTGCATTTATTCCCAAGCCATACACTAACTACTTTTCAGTTGCCTCACAAAGGGATCTAATTTTAAAATGAAATATCCTCACCCAGGGTCTGTGAAGCTGTCATGCAGCTTTAATGAACAGTTCTTTCCCTTTGTTGCCTCCTTTCCATTCCCAGCTTTCTTTATTAAACCAATTCAAGGCAGTGACTCTGCGCTTTTTAAAGAATGAATTGCTGTTACCGTACAATTTGACCAAGGTCATAGAATCTGAGATTCTTAGAGTTGGAAGAGGGTCTCAGAGGCCTTTGAGTTTAAAGCTTGACTGAATAGGAATTACCTCTACAATTTCCCTAACAAGTGATCCTACGGGGTCTGTTTGAAGACTTCTAGTGACGGGGAACTCACTACCTCATAAAGCACCCTGTCCCAAGTTCTACTCTTGACCCAAAAAGAGCTATAAAAAAAAATGGCCCAATTTAGTTCAATGGCAACTAGGTGTCACAGTAGACAAAGTGATGAACTTAAAAGGAGGAAGATCTGACTTTAAATCCCATCTTAGGCTCTTCCTTGGCAGCATAACCATGGAAAAGCTTAACCTCTCTGAGTCTCATTTTCCTCATCTGTAAAACAGAATCATAACTACCTACTTCATAAGGTTTTGGTGAGGATTAGATGAGATATATGTAAAGACTTTGAAAACTTATAAATGTTGGTTGTTTATATATATACTTTGTGACATTATTCTAATGTTGCCTTTTTGTGTTAAACATCTTAAAGTAACCACTAGTTAGAATTCCCTTTCTTTCAGGGAGGTTTTGTCTAATCAATATACTTTGGTCATAGGCAAAGTATCAGTTCACTCAGAGCTGCAGTTTGATGCCTGGGTGATGCTGTGCATGCTACATAAATCAGAATTTGTAAACATCAAGATCTATGCAAATTATTCTCACTTCTCTTGAGTCTGACATTGTCTGATTATTTTTTCCACAGGCATAAAGGAGAAAATTGAATGATTATCTATGGCATATGATCATTTTAGAATGTCTTAATGGATAATTCAATGGATAATCCAAACCGCAAGATACCCTTTCCTCATTTTCTTCTTCATCTCTCTTCTTTGTCCCTCTTCCTTTCCCTATCCCTTTTCCTTCTCTCTCTACCTAGCTACTTCTCCCTCTCCTTTTCCTTCTCCCTTCCCCTTCTTCTCCCTATACTTCTACCTCTTCTTATCTTCCTTTCCTTCTCTAGTTCTTCCTTTCCTTGTCCTCTTTCCTCCTGTCTTTATCTACTTTTCCCTCTCTCTGTAGCCCTTTCTTTCTCTCCCTCTCCCTATCTCTTCTTTCTCCCCTGTTCTCTCCTCTCCTCTTTTCATTCTGTTTCTCCTTTCCCTTTTCCCTGCTTGTCTTCTGTATCTGTCTCTATCTCTATCTGTGTGTGTCTCTTTTTCCCCAAACACAGATACGTTCTCTTTCATTTTTTTCATTGCGTTTTTCTAATAGTCAATTGAATTTTTTTTTTGCTATGTGTATTCTTTGTAAATTGCGTGTAGATGTATGTGTGTATGTATGTATGTATTTTTTGCTTGATAATTGCCTCAGCTACCTATGGAAAGAATGCTAACTTTGGAGTCACTAGACAACTAGTTTTGAACCCCTGCTCTCACTAGCCCTTCTCTGACACTTACTAGATGTATGACTATGGGCAAGTAGCAACCATGGTAGGCTTCAGTTTCCTCATTCATAAGATGGAGGTGATGCTACCCATATCAGCATTGTTCTGAGAGACATATAGGTGGGGCTATATATATAAAGTGCTTTTTAAACCTTAAAATTCTGTATAAAAATTCTCCTATCACACTTATTTAGGCCACAGCTTCAGTTACCAAAGAATTATTCATGACCCAAACATGTTAGTGACTGCTCTGCAGTAGCTCATGGGAATATTCACACAACTGTCAGTACCTAGTCTTTCCAGATCCCCTGCTATTTTGGGAGCCAAAGAGATGGGCCACAGGGGAGAAAAAGCACTGAATTATTCAATCATGTTCAATTTTGCCTTCAGGTGACTCCATCCTTATTTACAAGTCTATCTATGTCCAGAGTTCCAGTTCAACTTAAAGAGAAAGCACATCCAAAGAGGAGGGTGCCAGCTCCTTTAATAAAGAAACTGCATTTCTCAGATGTTCCACAGAAAACATTCTTATCATTCCATGAATATCAGTTAAATCCACAATTCAAGAAACATTTATTAAGAATCTGCTATATTCAAGGAACAGTGCTAAGATGCTGGGGAAATAAAGACAAAAAGTCCCTGCCTCAAGGAGCTTACATTAGGTAAGAAGGTGAGGGGATGCATAATATGTAAGCATATGAATAAAGACTAAGGATGTGCAAAGTAATTTCAAGAGCAAGAGGGCACTCACCATGTGTGAAGTAGGGTGGGTATAAATTAAGAGAAACCTTGTGTAAAAGGGGGTACCTGCACCACGCTTGGAAAGATCAGGAAGCATTATGGAATCCATTGTGACTAGACCAGTGATGTTAAATCCAAATAGGAACTGGAAGCTATTAAATCATACCTAAGGATCCCTACAGGTCCCATATTGACCCAGAAAATGATTATTAATATTATCTATGTTTTATTGTATTTTTGTTTATTTTGTTAAATATTTCTCAAGCACATTTTAATCTGGTTTAAGATGCATTCAGGAGTATCGTGAGGTAGTCCTGGGTTTGACATCTCTGATCTACACCATACGTCTAAGCTAGAGTACCAGAAGGCACTGGAGCTCTCTGGTTTATGTGGTATTGTTATCATCATCGTTATCATCATCTTCCTCATCATCCTCACCACCATCATCATAACCATCACCATCATCATCATCAATAAATAGATATAGATATATTTTACTCTTTGCTCCAGTGAGGCTGTCATATAAAATCATAGATTACTGAAATTAGAGAGAACCTTAGACGTCACATAGGCCAATCTCATCATTTTACAGATAAGGAAACTGAGGGCCAATAACTTGCCCAAGGTCACTGCTAATTATTAGCAACTAGACCCTTAGCTTCCCTAACTCCAAGCCAGTGTGATTTCTCTTTCAACGCACTATGCATATAGAATAATATTTAGAAAACAGCATTTGAAATTGTTTCTGAGTTCATAAAATTTAGGTCCAATTGGATTTCTTTGTTAACTAAAGAAAGCTCACTTCCATCACACCTAGAAGCACCTAATCTAAATGTAGGCCCAGGGCACATGCCCTTGATATGAATGACACTACCAGTTTTCTAGTTTTTCTAATCCAATGAAGATATTTTTGAACCAGCATTATTTGAATTGACTGTTTACATTGAATTAATCCTGCAGAAGCTTGACTTTAAGAAGAGAATGGACTTGAATTTCTTCTGATTCTTTTAATTGATATAAAGTGAAGTATGGAAAATAATGTTGGACTTGGTATAGTATAAAAAGAACAATGGTGACACTGGGATTTAAATTCTACCTCTGCAGGTTGTAGGATAGACATACTAATGCCTTGCTTGGGAAGGCATGAATCAGTTCAAACACTCTGGAAAGTGATTTAAAACCAAACCTAAAACGCCGCTAAATGAAAAATACCTTTCAAATACCACAATTAGTCATGTCATCCAAGGACATCAAGGACAAGGAAAAAAGATTCATATTTACAAGAATCTTTACAGTCAGTCATTCTGTCAACAAGTGCTTAGTAAGCAATTAGCATATGCCAGGCAATGTGCTAAGCACTGAGGATACAAGAAAGGCAAGGAGCTCACGTTCTAATGGGGAAAGCAACATGTAAATATTACATATGCAATATATGTTACATGTATAATATAAATATATGTAGGATAGTCAGATGGAATATCTTGTGTGAGGGATAGCTATTAGGCCAATTAGGCTAGATCACAGACTATGGGGGATGGGAGGGGGAATAAAGTATTAGAAGACTGGAAAGGCTGGAGGGGCCCAGCTTATAAAGTGCTTCAAAAGCTAAACAAAGGATTTTATGCACAGTCCTTCTGCTGCACGTCCTACTTAGGCTGGATAGACACCACCTAGAGCACACATTAACATGTGATTTTGTTCAACCCAGGGTTACAAACCTGAGATGTTAAAGTAAATAGGTTCAATGACCATAATATTGGACACCCCTTGCATCAGGGAGGGGAACCTGTGGCCTCGAGGTCACATGTGGCCCTCTAGGTCCTCAAGTATGGCCCTTTGAACAAATCCAAACTTCACAGAATAAACCCCCTTAACAAAAGGATTTGTTCTGTAAAACTTGAACTCAGTCAGAAGGTCACACCCAAGGACCTGGAAGGCCACATGTGGCCTCAAGCCCATAGGTTTCAATCCCTGCACCTAGATTCTTTGTTGTTGTCTTTCAGTCATGCCCAACTTTTTGTGACCCCATTTTGGGGTTTTCTTGGAAAAGATACTGGAGTAGTTTGCCATGTCCTTCTCTAGCTCATTTTTCAGATGAGAAACTGAAGAGCCCATGGTTAAGTGACTTACCCAGAGTCACACAGTTGGAAAGTATCTGAAGCTAAATTTGAAATCATGAAGATGAGTCTTGCTGGTTCCCAGCCCAGTGCTCTGTCCACTGGGCCACCTAGTTGCTGAGACAGTTATCTATTCTGGGTACAGATTGAGAGGCATAGTGGGTGGAATTCAGGGTCCAAATCACAGCTCTGACTTATCTACTAAGTCAAAGAAAGATTGTTTACAGGAGAAAAAAATGATCAAAGCAAATTGGAGAGGAATCCAAATAAGGTTCAATGGAATTATTGCTTTTTCCTCCTCTTTTGGTCTAGATTTACCTGAGGACTGACACTGAAGTGTAAATTGAAACATGAGTTTTTAGATTTCAATGTAATACAAGGCAACATGAGTCAATGGTTCAGCTTTTCAATAACAGGGAAAAGGAAAGAAGGAAAAACAGAGTACAAGACTCACATTAAATTTGGCAGGTGTTCTCAGTCTTTCCAGTCAAGGTCTGACACAGAGAGTAGGACAATGTTCCCAAAGTTAATGAGTCATGCTGTAGTTTCCCACTTTGTCTCTTCTGTTCATGAACTTTTCATTCCTAATAGGAATAAGTAGGCTTGAAGGTTGGCAACCACTAAGCTGAAAATAGTCTGAGAACTTGGTCTAAGTTTTAAATTGGATCAAAGGATATGAATGAATGATGGGTGGAGATGGAAAGATAGATAGATGAAAATGAAAGAATGAAAAATCATTGAGTTAGCACTTACTGGACAATCCTTGGTCTCAAGGACCTGATATTCCAATACAGTGAAGAAACCCATATAGGAGGGTCCAGTTATAAGGCTGAGAGAAAGGTGTTTTGATCTTCAATTGTGGCTTGAGAGCAGATGATAAAGCCTATTGTCCTTCTGCTATCATTCTCCCGCAAATAGTAAGGCCTAGTTATCAAAAGAGTATATCAGTATAGAAGCTGGCAATTCTCCAGATGGGGGGAGTGGGATCAGGCACTAGTGTACTACTTCCCTTAGACAACTGAGGTGAGCTGGTGGAGATCAGGAGACAAGGGGACTACCCAGTGACTGCTGGAAGCTGATGGGGCAGAGGCAGAAAGTTTGTTGTGTAAGATTCAACTCCTGGAGTGGTTGAAATTCTGATGTCCCTGTGCTCATTAACAGAAGTTTGTCCCAAAGCCACGGATTCCCCATTTAACATGGAAACATATAAATGAAGAACTATGAAGAACTAGAATAAAGGATCTCATTAGAGAAAAATATATTTGAAAGATAATGGGCTGATCATGTGACAGAGGTTGGAGGCAACCACTGGGTAGCCTGTGTGTTCCACATGTATGCCCATGATATTGGCAGATGAAAAGGAAGGTGTTATTGGTTGGATGCCCTGTGGCAAACCACTGGGAGTGCATATCCTATAGAATAGGATGGGCCAGCATGGATAGGTTGCAAACTGCTTTGTTCGAAGGAAGAGTCATGTTGATGAGACAATGCATCCAACTGAATGTTAGAGAAATATTCTAACTGAATCCATAGTATAGGGTATCCTAAAATTCTTAGTGCCGTTTTAAGTTTTAATAGTTTAAAACTACTCCTTGTTGCTAGGTAAGATGGATTCCAGTGCCCTTGTCTCTCTGCTGACGAACTCCTCCCACTCTCATTCAAAGTCACAGGCATTTTGGAATTCTAAGTAAAAAAGTATTCTTAGCCACTAGAGTTATTTCTTGCATCCTAAGTCTCCATGGTAGTGCCATCAGAAAGCAAATGCAAGGTTATACAAGTATCCCTACTGAATTTCATCCCATTAGACTCAGGCAATGCATTAGCATGTCAAGATCTTTTGGAATCCTGACTGTCATTCATCATGTCAGTTACTGGTCCTTGATTTGTGTCATTTGCAAATATGTGAAGTATGTCATCTGTTCCTTTATCTAAGACATTGGTAAGCACAATAGGAACTGAGAACAGGTCACTGGGGGACTCAACAGAGACATCCTGCCAAAACGACATTGAACCATTGACAAATGCTCTTCAATTCTGACCATTTAACTCTTCCAAATACATCTAACTGAATTATCCTCTAGTCCACACCTCTCCATCTTTTCCAAAATGAGAAGTATGAGATATTTAATTAAATGTATTGCTAAGATCAAGACAAACTCTATCTCTAGCTTTCCTTTTATCTATCAGTTGATGTATCAACAACAAAAATATAAATGGTTAGCCTCTGACAAAGCCTATTTTTGATGAATTGATGCTGGTTCTTTGTAATCATTGTTTCTAGATTTTCACTAACCATCTCCTTTATTATACATTCTTGAATTTTTCCAAGAATCAAGCTTAAGTTCACTGGCCTCAGGTTTTAGTGAATTTTTTGTAGGTTCTAACAAAAAAGGAGTGATATTCATAAACATGTGAAAAATACAGATTTAAAATTAGAAGGCATTTTAGAGGCTATCTAGTCCATTCCCCTTGTTCTACAAATAAGGCATTTAAAGTTTAGGAATTCACTTCCAAATGATTTGCCCAAGATCACATAGGTAGTGAGAACAAGGATTCAAAACCAGGACCTCTGGTTCTAAATTCAGTTCATTGTCCACTAAACCACATTGACTGAAAAAACCATTATGGTGGTTGTGGTAGGTATCAAGAGATCTGTTTCTAAGGGCTACTAAGGTAGCTGTTTAATGTTTGGCAAATTATTTCATTTCACTGAACCTCATTCTCCTCAACCATAAAAAGGGGGTTTCATTTGATCAACTTGAAATACCTTCCATCTCCTGTACTTTGTGTTTCCTATAATTCAATAATATAGGTTAAGTCAAAGACAGTAATCCTATAAAACAGATATATCTGTTGATAGTTTAATTTTTAGATCCCAAGAAGACCATGTCCATACAAATTTTAGTATCAGTATCGTAAGGGGCACCTCATCTACTCTTTCACAAAATAACTCTTGGTGATCCTGTTACAGACTGAATTCTTATTTTGTTTTGATGGGCAAAAAGACATAGCATTGCAGAAGCTAAAATTGTATAAATCTACATTATTTCCAAAGATCATAAGTCATTCCCCATTTTCCTTATACTATCTAAAAATTCATTCCATTAAAAAAAACTGGACAATTTCATGTTTTATTTATTAGGCATTTGACCACAGTTAATTCTGTTAAATAAAAATTATAATCATACCCTAAGGCACCAATAACGAAAAAAAAACACTTTAAAAAAAAGAAAAAAAGAAAGTGCCATCTGCTACTGCCCACTCTGTGAAACAGCAGAATTCCAACAACACTTTCACATGTCATAGACCACTAGGCTTCCATATACCAGACTATCACCTGGCACTCTCTGGCCCACAATGCCAACCCACCATATGGATCAAATGTCACCTTATTTCACAGAAACATATAATTGAGATAAGTTTGCACTGATGCCAATAGCACTAATAGAAACCAGTTTGGAAATTGGAGCTGAAGCTCTTCCATCACCCCTGGTGTCTCATATGCTGTTCATGCTACAGTGAAATGGACTGATCGATGCTGTATGTCATCTGTGGTTGACTAAAAAGCTGTTAATGGATCAGAATAATTTGTCATCACCAAGATCAATTCCATGAAAATCAGATGGCTCATACATAATGCTTTCCTTTTGTTACCATAACCTGACTGATCCCAGTAGCTCATGTTTCATATATTATTAGCTCTTCCTAGTCTTAGCAGGGGGTTGGAAATGATGCTCATATCATTTAGCTTGTTCTAACAATGTGCGATGTTAGTACTTAATAAGCTATAAAGTAGGAGTGACATGCCAAGATAATGTGGTTTTCCTGCCTTATCAATATGTCACCACAAAGAATGAGTATAGATGAAAGTAATTAACATAATCCTTTAACCTGTTGCACCTTTTTTACTTAGTAAAGGTACTATTTTCTTCTTTATGCAAGACATGAGCTGGAGTTTGTTCTCCACAAATTAATAGTGTCAAATTTGCTGGCAGTTAAGTTGTTCATGTCTTTTTATATGAAACAAATGACATGAGAATGGATAGAATGATGTATTAAGAGGACTGAAGATGTTCTCAAGAGCCCTGTTTCTTTTACTTAGAGTCCAAAGTGATGAAACCTGAGAGTTCTTTTTTTAAGGACATTGACTTCATTTTTCATGTGTTCAGATGGCTGAGTGAAGTGTTTCCTTAGGGCAGAGGTGCCAAACATGAGACCAGGAAGCCTTATGTGGTTTGGCCTAACTAGATTAAAATATAATTAGTAAATATTTAAGGAAAATAAAAATTCAATCAAAGATAATGGTAACATGTAGTTTTCTAAGTCAATGTGTGGCCCCAAAGAGATTCTTATGTAGGGTTTTTTTTCTATCTGGGGTTGATACCGCTGTCTGAGGGTGTAATAAAGTCAGTAGACTGCAAGTACCTGGAGATGGAGACAATTCTTTGTTTTGTCTTCTTTCTCCAGTGTCTAATATAGTACCTTGCATCCTTATTGGATAGGATTGAGTTGGATTAAGTTGGTCTCCTTGGGACAAGACAAATGAACTTGGGGGAAGTAAAATTAGAAAAAAGATCTTCAAAGAAGCAATTTCCATAAATTTGCTAAGGAGACCCTTGGATATTCAGGTATATGTACAATTGATAAAAAGCAAACTCCTTGACAGTAGGCAAAGATGATGTTGATTTTTTTTCATTGTATTCCCAACAATCTATACAGTGCACTGCCCATAGTCAGAATTTAAAAATAATTATTTTTACAAAATAGTATTATTTTGTCAAAATAATTTCTCAATATTATTATACATTGTCAACTATTATTATTTGACAAAAGAATTTTTGTCAATTCTTCAGCATACCAACCTCCTTGAAAGTTTCAAAATCAATTGGTATAATGGAATTGATTATTAGCACATGAGAATGAATCATCCCATCAGAGTATTGGCTATTGATTCCTTTTATTTCTTAACACATTGTCACTCTTAGAGTGGAGTGGGGGAAAAAACCTTTTCTACTTACAGTCCTTTTAATTTGCTCTTTCATTCTGATCCAGCTCTTAGTTAAGAATTTCTATGAATTCTGACTTTAATCCGTGAGAGTTGCTGTGAACCCCTTTATTCTCCTTGAACCAAAAGTCTCCTGATTATTGTGTACCAGTTACTTCTACAAGGGACAGCTTTCTCGAACAAGGATGCCAAAGTAGGGGGAAAGCCCAGGAAGTTTGATGAAGTTTGCTTTGATCATGCAATAGAAAGACAGTGATTCATTAATAAGTCACTAGTAAAGGGAGTGATCATTTTCTCATAGCCAGTCAGGACCTTCTGGAATGAAAGACAACAAGAACTATGGCAAGAAAGACAATCCCCCAAACCCTTATTCTTCTTCTTTCACCAATCTTTAAATTCTTCACACAAATCACATACTCCTGTAAGAATCACTTAGAGAATTCCACCAATCCAAAACAGACAGGTTTTTGTATTAGTCTTTTATCCATTGATCTCCTAAATGCAACCTGGCAACATTGTGGACAAACTGTCAAGAATATTGAATCTCTAACATTCTGTCTTTGGACTACAAAAGGCATATGATTTGGTGAAAGTAATAGAATTATTGAATGTGTTGCCTGATGGTTGAATAGATCCAGCATATATTGATGTAGTCAAGGAGATAAACACTGAAATCAATTTGGAACTGAAATCAATCTAATTTCAGAGCCATGACAAATCAAGATCCACAAAGGAATTTGAAGATGGAAGGAAAGAAGGAAAGAAGGAAGGAAGGAAGGAAGGAAGGAAGGAAAGAGGGAATGAAAGAAAGAAGAGGGAGGCAGGGAATGAGGGAGGGGAGAAGGGAAGAAGAAAGGAAAGGAGGGAAGAGGAAAGGAGGGAGGGAAGAAAGAAGAGATGAAGAAGGGAGGGAAGAAAGGGAAAAAGAAGAAAGGAAGGAAAGAGACAGGAAAGGGAGAAAAGGAAAAAGGAAGAGAGGAAGAAAGGAAAGAAAGAAGGGAGGAAAAAAGAAAATTTTAAAAAGGAAGGAAGGAAAGAAGAAGGAGGGAGGAAGCAAGGAAAGAAGTATAGGAGGGGAAGGGGAGAAGAAAAGAAGGAAGTAGGAAGGAAGGAAGAGAGGGAGGGTAAAAGGAAGAAGGAAGGATGCAAGGAACAAAGAAGGGAGGAAAGAAGGTAAAAAGGAAAGGAGGGAGGGAAGAAGGATTTAAGGAAGAAAGGATGGGAGGGAGGGATGGAGGAAAGGAGGGAGGGAGAGAGGAGGAATAAACAGAGGTAATGGAGGGGTAGGAAGAAAGAAATGGAGGAGGAATAAAAGGAAGGAGGGAAGGGAAGAGAAAGAAGGAAAGCAAGAAAGAGAATCATTCATTAACCACCTACTGTATGCAAGGTACTGTGCTAAGCACTGTATAAACATTATCTCGTTTTATTCTCAGGATACCACTGAGAGGCATATGCTATTATTAGCCTCCATTTTACAATTGAGGGAACAGAAGCAGATAGAGATTCAGTGACTTGTCCAGGATCACACAGTTAGAACAATGTCTGAAGTCTGATTTGAACTCAGGTCTTGACTCCAGGCCTAATCAAGGAAATCTATCTACTACCTGACTTAGCAGCCTTTTCCCCAACTACCATAAATCCCAACAATCATTTATTAAAT
Source organism: Pseudochirops cupreus (assembly GCA_028627135.1). NCBI lineage: Eukaryota > Metazoa > Chordata > Mammalia > Diprotodontia > Pseudocheiridae > Pseudochirops > Pseudochirops cupreus. The sequence goes on along the minus strand of CM053584.1, from coordinate 141,723,041 downwards.
ACATAGTATGGACAAGCCACTATGAAAGACACTGGGGAAACAAAAAGAAGTCTCTTGTCTGAAGCAGCCTACAGTTTGCTGGGGTATTCAATATGTACATAAGCAAGTAGATACGTGACTATGGATGTGGAACAACACCACCACACTGTGAGAACAGGAAGGTTTCCCGTAAGCACTGCTGTACAGCCTGAGTATTAATGGAAGTCAAGGATTCCGAGAGGTAAAGATGAGGGGAGAGTATATTCCAAGCAGGAGTCACTGTCCAGCACAGAGGCAGGTGATGTAACAGCCAACATACCGGTTTTTAGTGTGTGCGAAGACAGAGAATATGAAATCAGTATGAAAAAGTAAACTAGAGATTTTGAGTAGCTTGAAATGACAAGCTAAGGAGTTTAATTTTTAATGTATGGTTAATAAGAAACCAGTGAAGATTCTTAAATTTCTCTGATAAACTTATTGAGGGCAACTGGCCAGGCCTGGAGTCAGGAAGACTCATCTTCCCAAGTTCTAATCTGGCCTCAGCCACTTACTAGCTCTGTGATCCTGGGCAAGTTACTTAATACTGATTGCCTTAGTCTTTGCAGCTGTAAAATAAGCTAGAGAAAGAAATGGCAAATCACTCCAGTATCTTTGCCAAGAAAACACCAAATGGTATTACAGAGTCAAATGCTACCAAAAAATGACTGAACACATACCCACAATACATTCATCCTGCAATATTGTGTGTTAACAACAGTTTATGCTGGTGCTTTATCTTCCTACTTACCATAAACTCCATAATGAAGAAAATAATTATAATAATGGCCAGCACTTATGTAACACTTTAATGTTGGGAAAGTGTTTTATAAATGTTATCTTATTCTATCCTCACAACAACCTTGGGAGTTAAGTGGTATTATTCCTCTCATTTTACAGATTAGAGAACTGAGTCAGAGGTTAAGTGACTTGCGAAGGATTACGCAGCTAGTCAGTGTCTGAGGCCAAAAGAGAACATATGTCTTCCCGACTCCATAACATACCATGCACTGAGCCACCTCCCTCCTTTCACTGGAGAAGTGAAACTCTTTAGGTATGGAATATTGTGTACACTATCATATGAAATAAAAAAGAAAGACAGGCATGTTTATTTTGTTGAATTTTTTTTAATCTTTGTTAGAAGGCTAATTGGATTGATAAGGAAATATAGCATATAAAAATGACTAACATCAAAGCAAGATGTTAATAACGTTTGTTTAAAATTTTAAAATGAATGGCTGGTGTTGAGTGAGTGGAGATCTGACTCCAAAAAGAATGTCAAGCTCTAAGAGTAGGATAACAGTCAGTGGCTGAAGTTTAAATTCTGGATCCTCAAGAAAAAAATTTCCCGAAAGTCCCCGCTTGCCTTTTCTTAAGTACAAAGTAACAGATTTCTAATCCTTTTGTTTTCTTTTAGAGAGGACCTAGCCTACTTTCAAGAGTTACCTTGAGCAGGGTTTTACACTGATGACTTAGGTATATGGTTCCCAAATCCTGTATTTAAATATGAGGAACCTTCATCAATGTCTAAACTTATAAGGACATTCCTACACATTCGCATACACAAACACACACTCACACAATAATTGCACAATTGATATTAACTGATTTTAAAAGTGTATAGTATGGCAAAAATCAGTTATAAATGTGGGTAACACTTCTAAATGAATTAACATTTTGTTAACTACAATAGACTATTACATTTGAAAACAGTAACACATTTGTATGAGAAACCTATTATTTATTTAGTCTGCAAGGATCAGTGAACCGCTTGGCACAATTTTGTGGCCCTTAAAAAGTCTGTAACCCATGAGTTGATAGCCACTGACTTGGATAATTCTAAATTCCCTGTTCTCCATTTTTCTGGTGTCAGATCATTCATAAGCAACTTTGAACAGCGTGATGATGAGTCAGTGATGAGTTCTGAAAAGGAAATATATCTCTGATACTAGACAGCCTTTCTTCATCCTTTGATAAGAAAGTGTGTCTCTTCCTTTCTTCCATAATTAAAAAGTTAGAATAGACATGGGGTTATTCAACCAAAAGAAAAACAGACCTGTCAAATACACCCTTCTTCATTTACCTGCACCTGAGATTAATTGTGATTTCCATGTAATAGCATCATTAGCAGGAGCTTCACTCTATCTTGGAATTCCACTTCAATATTCCCAAAGGCTGAAGGGGTAGATGGAGAGGATGGGGGGAATTCTGTTTTTCTTATTTAGAAATACAAGTTCTAGAGAGTTATGATTATAATAATTTATTCCTGAACCTGTAGCAGGATTGTATTAGTTGTAGAATTTGAGAATTGGAAGGGATCATAAAAATTGTTTAATATTTCAGTTGTTCAGTCATTTTCAAGTCATATCCAACTTTTCATGACCTCATTTGAGGTTTTCTTGGCAAAGATACTGAAATTGTTTACCATTTCCTTCTCCAGCTCCTTTTATAGATAAGGAACGGAGACAAACAGGATTAAGTTACTTGCCCAGGGTCACTTGCTAGGCCAGATTTGAACTCATGAGAATGAATCTTCCTAATTTCAGGCCTGACACTCTATCCACTGCACCACCTCGATGTCCTTGTTTAATATAGTGCCATCATTTTACAGATGAAAAAACTAAGGCCTTGTAGCACCAATGTGATATTCACAGTGCCTATGACAGCTATGAATATGCTAATGTAATTCTGAATCCCAAACTATAACAGACTCTCCACATGGAAGACAGAACCAAAGCATTCATTCGAATACCAGAAAGGTAAATCCCAACACCAGAAAGCCAAATCCATCATAGCAACAAATAAATCTATACAAATGACAATGCAGAAGGTACCTCCATCCCCAAGCCTTCTGCCTGCTAGGGCCTTCTCACAAATGAACACTCATAGCTTGCTGGATGCTTCCTCTCTCTCCCTCAGCTCTAGCTATTCTGACTCAACTTCCTCTGGGCTCTTCCTTCTCTGCCTTCCTTCTCTACCCTTCCTACCTTCTCTACCTGTTCAGCAAGCTCCTCCTACCATAAGCTTCATGTGACTCAAACTCATGCGATTTAGCCTTTCATGTGACTTAAGCAGGTCAAATGGTAATGGATGGGAAAGATCTTCCCATTTAGTAAAAATTACATTACCGTTACAGGCCTGTACATATTTCACAGCTTGCCAAAACCTCTATGATTTCTTTTTCTTTTGAGAAGTCCTGCCAGGAGGTGTTGGACCTGGGCTACACTTGAACTATTTTTGAAACTTTCCCAATTTGATAAGACCTACCACAGCTTTCGCTACACTATGATAGCCTTCACCTACTGTTAAGCCATGAAGAGGCATCAGCAATAAAACTATATTGGAAGACCGTGAGGAAAAGAGGAACCTCCCCTAAGTTTCAAAATCATTCACACTTGGTTAGAAATGATTAAGGTTTAATGTGGTTCTCATGTGGAAGGGATGTATATGAATTGTTTCAGGTGACAAAGGAAAGAATGGCTGATATTGTCATCTTAACCTTGCTGCAGAGAAGGCAGGCATTATCCAAGCTGGTCTGGTATATCATATTTGATAAGGAATAATATGAGATAATCTTTGAACATCTAACAGTTAAACAAAAGGAGGTTTACTTAGCCATATCAGAGAAAAGATATTCACCAAAGTTACAGCATCAATTCAGCCGGACATGATTCCCTATTTCTGATGATGGTAGCCAGTGTGGTAGCCTGAGAGAGGAGCTCTTGATTCCTTGTGCACTGGTTTTTGTACTTAAGCCGCTAAGAGGTTGTCAGTGGTCCAAGCCTCAGCTCTGTGCTTGACATATTGTGGGTGATTAATAAATATTTGTCAATTGACTGATTTGTTCCTTAGCCTATCAATCACTGAGAACAATTACAATGCCTTTTACAGCATACATAAGGCAGAATTTTAGGGCAGTATTCCTACTACAAACCTCAAGAATCAAAGTGGGGGGGGAGGCAAAGAGGCCTTCCCTAAAACCATATCCCCATGTATGTTCATAGCTACCTTGATATTCCCATGACAACCAGTGGAAGGGGGCAATGAAGTGTCAAGGTTTACACTACTTAATAACATTTCTGGTTCTTCCTTCCCACAGTTCTAATGAATTGTAACCATGACTGCTCAGGATGGGTGTTTTTCTATTTGAACAGAAAGTTGATCTGTGGTTCAGCATCTGGATGCAAGGAAGTCTAAGATAGAATCATTAATCCTTTCTGAGAAACCTCTCTTCCCTGGGATTCTTTCCAAAGGTTATCTAAATAGACTTTTTAGGTTAGTGAATCACAAACTGAGACAAAAGTAAGGAATGTTGTTGTTTTGTTTTTTAAAGTAAAAAGCTCACAGTAAAAGCTTCATCATTTGCCTGGGTGGTCTAATGAATTAAGGCATCACTAGACATAATTAAACTAAGGATTATGGATTTGGGTCCATCCTTGGAATGTTTTATATTCTTCTCTAGTAGCAATGAAGAACTATTTTATAGCCAGCATGTCAGAGTAGAAAAATCACTATTCAGAGTACTGATTCTTCCATTTACAGGAGTTTCTGGGTTTAGAAAAATCATAATACTTCAGTGAATCAATCCATTAATTTGGACCAAAACTCATTTGCGTTTTTTTCAAAATAATAACACACAAATAGCCCTTTAAGACTTTTAAGTTTGAAAAATCTTTTGTGAAAAAAAAAATTAGTGAAAAATTCTTTGTTGTGAACAATCTTCTGAGACTGGTGATGCATTTATTATTATTCTCATTTTTAGGAGGAGGTAACTGAAGCTTGGAGACAATTGACTATAATCACATACTCTAATAAGTCTTAGAGGAGTGATTTGAACCCAGATATCTTGACTTCATGTCCAGGGCTCTATTGACAACAAGTTGCTGAACCTTTTTTTTTTCCATTTAAAGGTGAGAATAATAATTTTACTGCATGCCTTATAGTTCATTTTGTGTTTCTGGGGGAGAGGGTGTTGTATAAGTATGAAAACAGTATATAGCTGTAAAAGGAAATGTCATCTCCCACCCTGAAAGTTCTGCTGGGCAGAACACAGTAAGTTATGAGATCATACTGATACATACTGTAACCAGGAAAGAAGAGAGGGGAGGAGAGCAGAAGAAGGAAAGAGGCTTTCCTTTAAATCATATACTCTATATAATCGGCTCCTTGACACTCTCACAAGACACAGGGGAGTGCTGAAGTCAAGTTTAGACTACTTTAAAACATTTTTGGTTCTTTCAAAGGAGAGAAAAGAGAAGAGAAAAAGAGTTATTATTGTTATTATTTCTATTAAAAGGCAATTTTATAGAATGCTTTGGTTACCTTCCCCATCATCAAAGATCAAAGAATCCCGACTAGTGCATCATATTTTTAAAAGCCTAAAAAGAAAACAAAAAAGTACTTTCTAAAATCATCTTTAATTCATGTTTGTGAAACATCTGTCTTCTTAAATGTACCAAACTAATTTCTGAACTCTTAAAAAGCAGGAATTATGACTATACATAACATTTAATCAGTCATTTCATTTTGTGGGTAAAAAGCATATACTATTGTAGAAATAAAACAACTACTTAATTCCATTTTTGTGCCCCTATACATTCTGAATAGTGACAAAAATTTTGAAGGCTTACAATAAATATCACTGTAGCTTTAATTCAGAATAGCAACCCCTATGAAGAAGAAGCCAGCCATCCCTACCAACTATTGACCAATTGCCTTTCATAGGAAAAATGAGTTATCGTAGCTGAATCAGTAAGGCATCTGGGGAGAGAGATAAGAAGTCATATGTCTCACTTAAGTCAAACCAATAATGACTGACCACTGCCTTTCCTCAAACCTGGAGGCAAAGAGCTCGCAGCTATGAGCCCAAGAGCCCCAGCAGAAACCTCTAGACCAGCAGTTCTCAACCTGTGGGTCGTGACCCCTTTGGGGGTTGAACGACCCTTTCACTGGGGTTACAGGGGTCGCCTAAGACCATTGGAAAACACATATTTCCAATGGTCTTAGGAACAGAGACACCGCTCCCCTATCTGTCTCCAAGCAGGTCCACCCACATGCAGATATGCCCACATACAAGTATTAAAGGTTTGCAGCATTAGGAAGATTGAGAACCACTGCTCTAGACTAACATGTATTGTAAAGTCTTAGAAAGCCAAGCTTCCAGTTCAGCCCTTGATGCCACCATCCAGGGAATCAGTTATTAGAGAAATGATGCTTTTGTAGGTCCTTCTCAGGAGCCACAGATGCTAAAGAACAGGAAAAAGGAAGTTCCAGCTACCAAGTCCTTGGCACTGTCAATGGTTCAAAATCATAATTGAGCATGGTTTTATCAGTGGGAAATGATATTAAAGAAACATTACCATTTGGTTGGCTGCTACACCCTAAGGGCCATGGGATGTTTCTATCTGCCTTAGAGCCAAAAGAGGTGTACAGATATTCAGGGAAGACTAATACCTCCAGTGTGAGGGTTGCTGACTCCTTTTCAGGGCTGCTTTCCACCTTCCACCCAACTCTCACCTGTGGGTCCAAGAAGCTGTAGCATGCACAGGAGCCACACCCTGGTAAATTATTTTGGCAGATGGGCTGAACCAAGTTGAGGGTAAATGACAGACTTCAAATCCATTAATGATTTAGGTGGATGTCAATTCCAAGCATATGAAGACTTCCTCCAGCTGAATGGACAGATGTGAACCCTTTTTTCTAGTAAGCCATGAAGGTGGTAGAAGCAGGCACTGTGGAGAGCATAGAGCTTGGTCACACATAGAAGATGCCATCATCCACTGCAACCTGAGCCATTGCCCGCCATCTTGACTTTTTCCTTGTCACTGGACTCTAATGACTGGAAGAGAGAGTGAGGCTGACAACACAATTCTGCCTCATTATGTGTGAGTCAAATGACATTACCCATACCATCTTACCATTTTTATCTACCATAAAGTCTTGTGGCAAGTGACAAAGCAACAGGCACAGATACACTGGAAGTTGTAGTCGCACCCCTGCACACAGGTAGCCCAGGAAATAGGGTCATCTTCTCACTGGATTGAAACAGCAGTGGGATTCATCAGCCTCACAGGTGTTTGAGTAGCCTTCTTAAGGGCTGTACTGCTCACCTTCTGGCATGAGGAAGGGACTAGAAAAGGTGCCCTAAAAATTTTCTGCTTCACATAACCCTGGCCTGCTTACCACAGCTGGCGGGGATCCTACCATGCAATCAAAACACACCAAAAAATGTGCAAAAATTTTTGTGAAGATGATTTCACTCACCATTGGAACATGGAATGTGCACATGCTTACAGACAATAAGAAAACAAGTATACTTGAATAACAAACATCTCTTGTGAAAAAACTCAGCAGGTATCACATCCAAATAGCATCCCTAAGTGAAACAAAGTTGGCAAATGAAGGCCAGTTTACCAAAACTGGAGCTAGATACACTTTTTTTTTTTTGGAGTGGCTACAGTGATGGGGAGTGCCATGAAGCTGGCATAGATTTCACAATCCAAACCAGTCAAATCAACAAGCTTATATGCCTCCCAAAAGGAGTGAGACAATCATTACAATGTAATTGCCACTTACAGAAAAGCACCAAGCCACCAACATCAGTGTGTATACTCCCACCATGACAAACCCTAAAAAGATCAAAGAAAAATTTTATAAAGACCTGGAGATACTCATGTTCAGTGTGCCAAAGGAAGATTTGGGGTGGTTTTAATGCTAGAGTAGGCACATACTATCAGAAATGGCAAGATGTGCTTGAAAGAAATGGAGTTGGAAACAGCAGTAGCAATGGTCATTTCTTACCAAAGACTTGTGCATCTCATGATCTTCTCACCAACACTGTCTTCTGTTTACCTCAATGCAATAAAACTTCATGGATGCACCCTTGCAGCAAACAATGGCATTTAATAGACTATGTTATTGTAAGAAGAGACAGAGAGGATGTGAGTGATGAAGGTAATGTGTGATACAGAGCGTTAGACTGATTATAGACTTATTCTCTCCAGGCTAAGCATTTGCATTCAGTAAAAGTGGTGACCCCAATGCAAGATGACTACTAGAAGACTTAATGACAACAGATTAAATTGCTTCTCCCTTCACAAATAGTTTGTTGCTAACTTAGAGGGAATTCTGAGCCAACACTGGAGCAGAAAAGGAGTGGGTAGCTTTCAGAGAGTCGGTGTAAACAAGACATTCACTCATCTGGGCCAGAACACTAGCAAGCATCAAGATTAGTTTGACTAAAATGATGGATAAATTCAGAAGCTGATAAACAAAAACCTAGAATTCCACAGGGTTTACTAGCAGGATAGTTTACCTATCTCTTAGAAGGCAATGTTTAACTCCATCCAAAGTAAGGTGCAAGTGAAACTTAAAGAGATACAAGATTCTTGGCTTAGTAAGAAGGCAAATGAAGGCTGATAGCAACAATCCAAAGTGCTTTTATGATGCTCTAAGGACTATTTATGGGTCAAAGACCTATGTTGCAACTCAACTACTCAGGACTGATAGAGCCACATTAATTAGTGATAAGGACATGATTCTAGAGAGATAGGTTGAACACTTCCATAACATTCTCAACAGACCATCATTAACTAATGTTGAAGTCATGGTGTATGCCTTAGATTGAAGTCAATCCCTCTGTTAACTGAACTTCCAACTGAAGAAGAGATTTTGATTGCCATTAGGCTTCTCTTGTGTGGCAAAGCATCACTGATTCTATTCCAGCTGAGAGTTACAAGGCAGGGAGTGCAGTGCTCATATAAAAGCTGATTCTTCCAGTTTATATGGCAAGTGAACTCCTCCAGGAATTCAAAGATGACTCCATTGTCCATCTTTATAAGGGAAAAAGGAAATAGTGTGTCCCGTGACAGTCATGGGGGGGTGGGGGCGGGGGAAGGTGTCTTTCTCTTAGTCATTGCCAGCAAGATTCTTGCCAGAGGTTTTTCCTTAATAGGCTATCCTTCACCTGGAAGATGGTCCTCTACCCAAGAGCCAATGTGGCTTTAGAAAGGGCTGAGGAATGGTTAATATAGTGTTTGCTGCCCAAGAACTCCAAGAAAAATGTCAGGAGCAGAACACGTCTGTATATATTGGTCATTTATCATACCAAGGCCTTTGACATTGTTAATCATAAGGGCTTGCGGAAGATCATGGCAAAATTTGGTTTCCTGCTGAAGTTCGTCAGTATTGTACACCAGTTCCACTATGGCAAGCTTTCTTGAGTTCTGAATAATGGATGATGCTCTCTCACTTTCCCCATCACCAGTGGAATGAAGCAGATCTGTGTGCTTGCTCCATGCTTTTTAGCATGATGTTTTCAGTGATTTTGTGGGATGCCTTCAATGAGGACAAAAATGGCATCAAGGTCAGTACCACACTGAGAGTAAATTATTTAACTTTAAAAGGCTATAAGCCAAAACTAAAGTAGAGGGAGAGTTGGTGCGTGACTTTTTGTTCACAGGTGTTTGAGCACTCAATGAAGCCTCTGAGGCTGAAATACAACAGAGTGTGGATTGATTCTCTACTGCTTATGCTAATTCTGGTTTGACAATTAACACTAAGAAAACAGAGGTTCTCCACCAGCCAGCAATACACTGTCCATACATTGGACCATCAGTTTTAGCAAATGGAGAAATTTTGAATGTTGTGGTAAATTCAGTTATATTAACAATATACTTCCCAGGTATGTGCACATAGATGATGAGGTTGACACACACATTTCCAGAGGTAGCTCAGTGTTTTGAGGAAGAAGAAATATTTGACTGCCTACCACACTGAAGGTCTACAGAGCTATTGTGCTGACTTCATTGTTGTATGCCTATGAAATTGGGACAATCTACTATTGCCATGCCAGGAAATTAAATCACTTCCATCTGAATAGTCTCAGGAAAATTTTGAAGATCACCTGGGAAAATAAGGTACCAGACACTGAAGTCCTTTTCCAAGGTGAACTGCCAAGCATTCAAACTCTAGCAGAGAGCACAGCAGCTCCAATGGGCTGGCCACATTTTTCAAATGTCTTGTGTGCATTTGCCTAAAAAGCCATTACTAATGTAAGGCAAGTACTCATATAGAGGTCAGAAGAAGTTATAAAAGGACATTCTCAAAGTCTCTCTGAAGAACTTTGGCATCAGTTGTGAGACATTGGAGACACCAGCAAGGTCCAATATGGCATACCCCCATCAAAGAAGGTGCTGTGCTCGATGAGCAAAGCAGAATTACAGTAGCTCAGAAGAAATATGAGATACACAAATTCAGAGACATCTCCACTCCAAATGTTCATATGAACATTTGTACCTGACATACAGTAGAGTCTTCTCAGCTCATATTGGTCTGATCAACCACAGTCAGACATACTGTACCTTGACCCCAACACAGTGATATCATTTTGGTCCTCTGAGCATGAAGGACAGCAACCTATCTACTGATAGCTAAAATCTCCTATTTGTGTTGTATCCCCCTGCTAAAATGTGTACAACTTGAGAACAGGAGTTGTATTGCTTTTCTTTCTGTATCCTAGCACTTAGAACAGTTTTTTGCCCATATTAAGTATCTAACAAGTTGGTTTTTAATCCATTCATTCATTAAACTAAGCAGCTAGGTAGGGGGTGCAATACATAGAGTGCCAGGCCTGGAGTCAGGAAGAACTGAGTTCAAATCCAGCTGCAGAAACTTCCTAGCTGTGTGATCCTGAGCAAAGTCATTTAGCCTCTGTTTGCCTTGAGGAATTGATTGAGAATTGAGGAATGATTCCAGAGTTGGCAGAGAAGAGAAGCTGGGCCCAAGGCTATAACATTGTACAACCTACCTCCCTGAGACAGAACGGGAAGATATTCAAGAAACAGACAGCATTGGGCTCTGAATTTCACTGCTAGCATCATTTGACTGAGCTGATTACATCCTCCAAATATGGCAAAAAAACACTGGAAGTAAAGGAGATATTTCATTACCACTCTCCTGGAGGGACAGGAGACAGTCAACATTTGGAACACAGCATCATTTACTATTTGATTCACTCCCTTGATATTTACTTTCCTAAAAGTTTTTTTGTTGGGGATATATATCCGCCTTTATAATGGTCTGGTCTCATGGTTGTATTAATGGGATCTTGACCCAAAGTGGATGACTCAAAATGGCCCACTGAACCTGGGTACTAGCAAAAGACCCTAGACCACTGGGGACCGTTGGGTCCCAATGCTACTATAACACCAAATAGGCTGATATAAAGCTTACTCTCATTTGGATGTTTCAAGAATTCACTATTCACACAGACAAAGCATGGAGATGATTGACTGATTACATCACTTTTGATCTGCATTCTCTAACCTCTTCTCCATATGTTCCATATCAAACTCAAAGCACATTATAAGAGATTTCTTCCAGCTGTCAGGATATCAGCTTCACATGTTGATTCCTTTCTAACATGATGGTAGCAGTAGGTATCATTCTCCAATACTCCATCAAAAAGAAATTATAGACCACCACTCCTTGTCACTCAGAAGCTTATCTCTATAGTGACTTAGCTTTATATCCATTGGTTTAGATTTTCCACTACCTTTACTCTGGCTTCTGTTTTCTGATTTCCTCCATTTGTTTGTCCTGTTTGACTTGTTCTCCTCTCAGTAGCCTGTTTCCAGCTAACTCAGTTCATATTTCATTTCTCTTTCTGCCTACTCCTTTGGATTTGACATTTCCAATTCTCTTCTTGGCTCCCTGCTTACTCCACTTGTTCTCCCATTAATGGTACCAGCAAAAAATGACCTTCTACTAGGAATTTCCATAAAGCTAAGACATCAGAAACACATACATATAATTCAATGTCACCTATCCTAGCCATGGAGACTAAGTGGGGTAGAAATGCTAGTGTACAGACATGGCCCAGAGTTCCCAAAGTTACTTGGCTTTTGACCTTGGAAGGAACTTCCTTCTACCAAGAAGACATATATCTGAGATGCAGAGAAGCCATACAGAGAGAAAAAAATATGAAGATTTCAAGTTATACTACTCCTTCATTACTGTCTTTCTGATGCTCAGGAAATGAGGGAAATAAGCATTTTTTCTTGTGAGAGAAATAAGGAAAAGCAAAAGAAGTTGCAGACTTGTGATTTGACTGAGTATGCAGGAAAGTAAAGAGAAATATGATAGGAAGCAGCAGATGGGAGGGTTGGCAAGATGAACAGAATCTAATCCAAAGCTCCTGTATCTGCCTGACCTCCACCACTACCCAACTTCAATGGAACACTATCCCAGAAAGAAGAAAAAAATCATCTTTCCTTTACCCAGCTAATTACTTCACTTCTTGTTTTGCCTACCATGGGGAAATGTTGCCCCCCTTCCAATGGGAAGAGAGGTTGAGGGAGACAAAAGAGAGTACAATACCTCTCTCAGACTGGAATTATCATGGCTTGAAATTGGGCACCTGTTCTTTTAAATGCTTATTTGCATTCCTGTGCTACTTGAAATTGCTCTTAAAGTACATGACCATTTACTCTGATCTGTGACCAAACCTGTAAGTATATGGTTTGAGACTGAGAAAAGGTAAGACATCTTGAAAGTCTCCACTCAGGAGGAGATGATGGACAAATCAAAAGAGAGAGAATTTTTGCAATTTTGGTAATATCTGAGATATCATTACCTCACAATGCCTTTGAACCTGAGGAGAAATTTACTAAGGAAACAGGCTATTAGTTTTAATCAGTGGGGGTTGGTGTGTTTATCCAGGTAATTTCATCCCCTACATAGTACACAAAGTGGGTAGGTATATGACTACAACAAGAAACATGTAGAATATGAGATTTTGTCTTAAAGTAGATAACTGGGCTGCATCAGTGTATCTTTAATCATTTAAAATTCTTTTAAATCTGTAACATTTTATTTAAATGCTATTTATAATTTTTCTGGTGCTACTCTCTTTGCAACTAGAAATTCTTTAAAAAAGTTTATAATCTGTATCTAAAAGTAGTTTGAAAACTGTAGGCTATTAGTATCAATATCAGCTGCTAAGGGAAATAAAATTGTTTTTAAATTTCAAGCAAAATAATAATAACTCACATTTATACAGTCCTTCAAGGTTTATAAAATTTGAAGCCTCCCAGGTGTGTTTCTGAAGGGAAAACAAAACAAAGCAAAACTCTGAGGTAGATGGTGCAACAAACCCTATTTAAACCATGGGAAAAATTGTCCAAGATGTTAGGTAACTTGATCATAGCCACATAGATAATAGACATTAGATCCAGTATCAATCCCAGATCTCAAGCACATACCCAATATTCACTAGTTCTCTACACAGCCTCCTGATAGCTAGTAGCTCCTAAAAGAGTATCTAGCAACCAGCAGCTGGAGGCTAGACATAACTGTTGTGATGGAACTACCTTTTATTTCCTTTTAAATAGAGAAAAAAAAATTAAGTGGAATGGTATATTAATGTCTTCTGGTTAGGGAAAACTAGATTCATATAATTTTAATTAAAGACTATTCAATTCAACAAATATTTATTAAGTGCCTGTGTACCAGGCATTGTACTAAGCACTAATGATAACAAAAATGAAAAAAAACAACAAAGCAGCCCCTATCCTCATGGAGCTTACATTCTACTACAAATAAATAAAAAAAATATAAGTAAATAAGAAATATACACAAAATGAATACAGATTAATTTAGGGGGTAGCACTAACAAGCTGTAGGAATAAGGAAAGGTCTCTTGTGGGCACTGGCCTTTATTCTGTGCATCATGAATTTAGTAGGAAAGATAATGATTTCTGTTTTAAACATGTTGGGTTGGAGAAGCCTATGGAATGTGCAGGAAAAGATGCCCAGGAGTCAGTTGCTAATGGCTAGAATGCAGGAGAGATGTGAAATTTTAATGTGTAGATTTGTAAGTCAAGTGCATAGAGATGATAGTTGGTATTATATGAGAACAGGGGGCGGGGGGTAAGGGGGGGAGAGAGAGAGAGAGAGAGAAAGAGAGGTTTTCCTTTGTGAATAGATATGAACAATCTAGAATTAGCCCATTTAAGAAACCAAACTAAAAATTTCTGACCCATACAAATTCAGAGGCAGCTGTGAGGGTAGAAAGCATGATGGACCGATGGTCATGGGTATCATCAAGGATTCCAAAGTATCAATAATTTACACTCAGAAAGATTATTTGTGTTAAAATTATATCTTGTTCTGGTCCCCTTGACCGCCACCACCCCTTTCTAGTTAGTATAGTAAGTAAGTATAAATTGCCAGCATGATGTAACACAAACAGGAAGACTGAAAAAGGTCACCTACAGAAGTCACTTGGAGACTGCCCCATATATCAAAAGAGCATAATGGTTACTTGCAAATCATATCATAAATTTACTAAAAATTGCAACCTGAGACTGTGTGCTAAATCAGGGGAAGCCAGCCAAGCTTTGCTGTAAGAGTCTTTTGGTCGTATTAACCACCTTAGTCTGTAAACCTCAGATAAGCTCCAGACACCCATTGTAAGACCAGCAGAACCTCAGATGTTGCTGATAACTTTGAGATGATGTGGCTATGTTAATGAACTAACCCCAAGGTGGCATGGATAAGACTGAGTCTGTCCCCCATCAAAATACTATGAAAATGATACCCAAACTCCTGTCCTCCAAGCCCTCTTCCATCTTCATCTGAGTCCATGCTACCCAGTACTCTGATCCACAGTTATGCAAGTGACTTTCCCCCTCCCCATCTTTCCCACATTGCCTGCCTTTCTCCACCACCCCATCTCCATGCCATGTACTGTTGTAACCACCCTCCCTCCCTCCACAATCCACTTGTCTCTGTACTTTCTGTTACTTTGCCCCTATTCCTCCTGTGCCTTATTTAAGTGTGATTGAAGCATTACACTCCATTGCCATCACGGTCTTTCTTGGCAATTTCCCAAAAAATCAGGCCTGCCCCCATTTAGTAATTCCATTAAATGAGTTAACAAATCATTGCTCTTCAAGGTCTTCTACAATCTGACCCTTGTCTACCTCTTTAACCTTAATTCCCCACTTAATCAACCAGTACCTATTAACTCCTTATTATAGAGAGACGCTGTGTAGGAACTAGAGATATAAAGAAAAGTGAAAAAAAAATCACTGCGCTTGAGAAGTTCGTCTCCTAATGCAGGGAAAATATATGTAAATAACTAAGTATATACAAGATACAGAAAAAAATAGAAGGAAGGTAATCTCGAAAGGGAAGGTACGGAAGCTGGGGTCCAGAGAAGGCTTCCTGTGGAAGCAAGATTTGAGCTGACTCTTAAAGGAAGGTAAGAGGAAGAGACAAAGAGGAAAAGCATTGTAGGCATGGGGATGCAGCCAGTGCAAAGGCATGGAGATGGGAAATGAACTGCTGTGTGTGAGATGAACAACAAGCAGATCAATGCAACTAGATGATTAGAATGTGTGGTGGGCGGTAAAGTATAAGAAGATTGGAAAGGTAGGAAAGGGCCAAGATATGAAAGTTTTTGAATGCCAAACTGAGGAATTTATACTTGACCCTGGAGGTAATAGGAGAAGTGACGTGGTCAGACCTATGCTTTTGAAAAAAACCACCTTGGCAGTTGGGTACAATAATTACAATAATTAATTATAATAGCCTAGGGGGGAAATCATGTGGCCCTGAACTAGGGTAGCAGTTATGTGATCTACGTTATGGTTTCCATTACCACCATGTTTTCCACTATCCCTGAAATTAGACCTTAATGGTTTACATATAGTACAGCAATTGATGTCATGTGACCACCCAGGGGAATACCACCCCACTGGTCTAAGCAAAAACAAAAAAGCAATACTATCTATCTATCTATCTATCTATCCATCCTTCCATCCATCCATCCGTCCGTCTATCCATCTATCTGTCTCTGTCTTTCTATTTGTCCATCTATAAATCTATCGATCTATCTGTCCATCTATCAGTCTATCTGTTTATCCATCTATCTATATCTATCTGTCTCTTTAACTTTTTATCTAGCTTACGTATAACATATGTATATATATATATATATGTGGATGTGTGGATGTAGATGTATAGATATATATTTATCAAGATATAGATATATAGGCTACATTACTTGATTGAGAGTCTGCTCAAGAGCCTCAAACAGAGGCTAAAAGCCAGCAAACAAGAGAGGATGCTGAAGCTCTAATTGGTCAGCAAATAGTGACAGAAGTAGCTGCTGAGAGAGCTTAGTACAAAAAAGAGAGGAGAATCTGCAGCCATACTGGCAGATTTTTTCAAGGAGAAAAATTTCTTAGTCCTTCCAAAACATGGGAAAGAGAGAAGGCTTCTAGACAGGCAGATATTGCAGCAAGAGAAAGGAGAAAAAATTGACACCTCCCAGGCTTTTCCAATATGACCTGACCCTTTTTGCACAGAAAAAGTAGTAGCCTCTCTATCTCCTTTGGAGAGAAGATAGTAAATTCGTTGACTGTTTTGTGACAAGGTTGTTAATAAGTATTGTCTTTCATTTACCTTGAGTCTTTCCCATTTGTAAGGCCCCTAGACCTGTTTAATGAGGTGTCAGCCTCTACCTAGTACATTTACAAAGTTACTTGAAGTGGTATTTTTCTCTTTAAATCAGAAAGGAATCTACTCTTAACTAGGGTTTCTTCCTTCTCCTACTTGATTTGACTAATTACACAGGGGAAGAGAAAGAAGGAAGCAAGAAAGAAGGGGAAATCTCTCCCATTCCCAAGCTTTATTTCTGGAGGATTAAATTAACAACTCAAAAGCAAGTCAGATACAATCTTTTTAATGTGAATTTCCAAATTGTTCTGGGAATTACTTTTTGCTCATTTATATGCTAAATTATCCTAGTGAGGTTCCGCAGGTTGCACTCTCAGAATTGTTAAAAAGTAGAAATTTTGTAGAATTTGTACACAAATGCACCTAAACAGAAGAAATCCTCCCTCACCTTTCTCCCTCCTCCTCAGAAATGGCCATTATGAGAGAGAGTTTGTGAAGTACAAGAGTTTTACTAAACACTGTACTGATTATACATACGTTCTAATCAGTCAAAAATAATTTACTAAGCATTAATGCCATGTGTCAGAATTAATTTTTTAAAAAAATCATTCATTTTCAATATGTAGCCGTGTATTTCAGATCAGTACTGAAAAGGGTATTTTTTTGTTTTAATTATGCTAATATATGATTTATAATTAAACACTTTATCTTTAAATTCAGGGTAACCTCCTACTATAATAATCTCCCACCCATCCAGACTCACAGTACTACCAGAGATTTGGGAAATGTCATCATTTTTTATTCTGAATCTCACAGATGTTAGAATACTAACCTCATTGTGTTAAGACTTTACTTGGTTTGCAGGAAAGTATGAAAGACTTATGGGACTCACACTGTCTGAGAAATTCTATGAGAACAGGGTAGTCCTGATTTTTTTGTCCTTGACATAGCCTTATCAACCAACTCAGAGTGGGCAAACCATCACTTCTGTGGGAACAAATATGTGGAAAGAAGAAGCATTTAAAAAATTTTGAACCTAAAGCTTAATTAGGGAAATTAGTTTGGGGATTTTAAAAGTTTATGTTGGAGTAAGTCAAAGACTATAGAGAATTTATAAATTGATGTATTTAAATATAAGTCTGACTGAACAATTTCTCTTCCTACAGATTTGGGAGAGGGGTGTCTTATGGTCTACTCCCCCTGCAAAGTGCTTGGATAGTAATTCTATAGCTGAATAATTATTATGAATTATTGATTATTAGGGAATATGTTGGTATTAACTGGAAAATAATTACAAATTGCTATTGCTAACATTTTTAGAACTAAATAAAAAATACTACAATGATAGACATCTTTGCTGTATCTCTGTTCTTATTGAAAATGCCTCTAGTGTTTTTTGAAGATATGGTTAGCTATTGGTCTTATGTTGATATAGTTACCATATTAAGGAATGGTCCATTTATTCCTCTTCTTTTTAATGTTTTTACCATTACCAAAAATGTATATTGTATTTTGTCATATTGTATTTTGTCAAAATACTTTCCATATCTATTGATATAGAATACATAATATATGATACATGAATTTAGAGATATTTTACTGATTCGTTATTATTATACCTATTATTTTTATACTTTTCCTTATTGAGCCAACCCTTTATTCTTGATATAAATCAAACCTGGCCATGGTATATGATCTTTTAAATATATTATAGTAGACTCTACTAATATTTTTAAATTTTAATAATTATTTAATTTAATGTTTATTCAATTTTTACATAAATATTAATTAAAATAAATTTCTTTCTCTTGTTTTTTCTGACCCTGATTTAGCATATTTTTCTCATAGGACTTTAGTAAGATCCCTCCTTTACAAATTTTTACAGACAATTTATGTACAATTGAAGTTACTTATTCTTTAAATGTCTGATAAAATTCAGTAATAAATGCATTAGTTCTATTCCCCTCAAACTCTTCAGGAGTTCCTTTATGTATAATTCAATTTCTTTTTCTGAGATTGGGTTATTCAAATATTCTATTTCTTATTTACTTATCTTGAGTTTTTAATTTTTTTTTATAAATTCATTTATTCATTTCAATCCAGTTTTCTTTCCTCCTCTTTGTTGACTCCTCTGCCCTCTTCTACTTATTTCTAAGTTTCTGTGACACTGCTTTCTCTTGGTTTACCTCCTACTTTTTAGACTAATTCGCCTCAGGATCCTTTGTTGGATTCTCATTCAGGCCACTCCTGGTAAGGGTAGTGGTCACCTCAGGCATTGTCTGGGGCCTTCCTCTCTCCTCCCTCTGTACTAGTGTGCTAGGTTATCTCATCAGCTTCCATAGATTTAATTAGCATTTCTATGTTAATGATTCTTAGATTTTTTTTTTGTCTAGCCCTAATCTCCCCGCTAACATCCAGACTAATTTCTCTAACTGCCTCTTAGACATCTCAAACTGGATGTCCTATAGACATCAAGAACTATAATGTGTTCAAAACTGAATTCTCTGTTTTCCCACTCATCCCCCAAATCATCCCCTCTTTCTAACTTCTCTATTAAGGTTGAAGTTACCACCATCCTACCAGTTATCCAGGATCACAACCAAAATGGCATTCTCCTCTCCTCACCCGGCACTCGGCCCTCTCCCCCTTATGTCTAGTCTGTTGCCAGGGAAACCAGGGAAGCCAAGAGGTGGAGATGAGGAGGGGAAAAAAATTCTAGGCATGAGGGACAACCAGTGAAATTGCTCAGAGCTGATAGATGGAATGTCTGATGAAAGGAATTGTAAGGAAGTTAATATCCTGGATCATAGAATGCATGGGGATGAGGGTATGGGAGGAATAAAGTATAAGAAGACTGGAAAGGTACAAGCCAGGTTATAAAGGACTGTCAATTTTACCTTCATAACATCTCTCATATACTTCCCCTTTCCTATTTCTTTTGGCACTGCTGCCATCTTGGTGCAGGCTCACATCATGTCACACTTCTACTATTTCAGAGCACCCTGGTTGACCTCCCTGCCTCAAAATCATAGATTATTAGAGCTACGAGAAACCTTGAAATCCATCTTATCCAATCATCTCATTTTATAAGATCATAGATAACATGTAAAGACATATAAAGTTCTTATTTTGAGATAGCATATGTAAAGTGTTTAATAAACATTAAGGCACTAAATAAATGTTAACTGTTATTGTGATCATCATCACTGACATTATGATAGACTTGGAGCTGAAAGGGTCCTAAGAGATCTTCTAGTTCGGTGGTTGTTCAGTCATTCAGTTGTGTCCAACCCTGCACAACCCCATTTGGGGTTTCCTTGGCAAAGATAGTGGCGTGGTTTGCCATTTCCTTCAGCATCTTTTTTTATGTATGAGTAAACTGAGGCAAACAGTTAAGTGATTTGCCCCGGGTCACATGGTTAGTAAGTGTCTGAAGCCAGATTTGGACTCAGGGAGGTGAGTCTGCCTGACTCCAGACCTGGCCCTCTATCCACTGTGCCACCTAGCAGCCCCAGCGGCATCAGACTCGAACAGAAACATATCCCTGTAGATTATATATTAACTTAAAAAACTGAAAATTAGCATTATATATGTTTCATTGCATTTTATTAACTTTGTTGAGCATTTCCTATAATCTATCTCGGCTGTACTCAGGAGTTTAATGGGCCATAAGTTTAGCACATCTATTCTAGTTTGACCTCTTTTTATAGGTGAGAAAGCTGAGTGTCAGAACGGTTAAGTGACTTGCTCAGGATCACACATCTATTAAGGGTGAGAGGTATGATCTTGTTGACTCTGTCTACCACAATACAACACATGTATATGTTGTTTTGCCATTTATTGGCAGTTAGGTGGTGCTGTGGATAAAGCGACAGGCCTAGAGCTGGGGAAACTCATCTTCCTGAGTTTAAATCTGGCCTCAGACACTTACTAGCTATATGACTCTGAGCAAGCCGCTTTATCCCATTTGCCTTGGTTTCCTCAACTGTAAAATAAGCAGGAGAAGAAAATGACAAACCACTACGGGATCTTTGCCAAGAGAACCCCAAATGAAGTCATGAAGAGTTGAAGAAACAATCAAACAGCAATAATTACTACTGTTTACAAGGTATTTTACATTCATGATTTTGCTTAATCATCACAACTCCCATGTGAGTCAACTTTTACAACTATTATCCCATTCTGGAGAATGAAAACTGAGACTCAAAAGGTTTAGTGACTAACCAAAGTCTGGACAGTTAGTAAATGATGGAGCCAGGACTTGAACCAAGGTCTTCCCTTTCCACAGTCATTGCTTTTTAATGAAATAGTTTACATAAATCAGACGAGGTTATAGATATAAGGGAAATAGTGTGGTACGGTGGAAAGGACTCTGCATTTGGAGGTAGAGGACCAGCATTTGAATCCTGGCTCCATCGTTTCCTATTTCCATGACCCAGGACTAATCAATTAGCCTCTGCAGACCTCAGTTTACTTATGTATAAAATGAGCAGGGTTGACTCAGTTTCTTTCCCATTCTAAACCTATGATCCTAAGTATATTGCAGCCACAAATCCTTAGGTAAATGTGAGTTGTCTTTATCATCTCTACAACTTCTAGCTGAAGACAATGGACACAACTTTAACAATGGGTTAAAGAGTTTCTCAGAGTATAGTATAGTATTCAATATGCTTTCACTGAAACCATGCTATAGCTAGTCAATAGGCATTGATGAGAAAGGGTTGAATTTTCAGTATTACTCTTAATTAACTAACCAATTTCCAACTCCCATATCCTCAGAATGCTCTCCCTTTATTATCTGTTCTCTGTATTGATTTTATAGGAGAGAAAACCTGAAATATTCTCTTTGATATTTTCCTCTATTTGGTTGAAATGATCTCCTAAATAATCTTTATCTTCTCTCTTTAAAACTCCTGTAAACTTTACTAACAGCTAATGATTATGTGTAAGATTTTGCCCTTGGCTTTGCATGTTTGACTTTTTTTTACAACATTAGTTTTATTTTTAAAATCCTGTAATGTTATATTTCCCTATTTGATGAATATATTACATAATACATTAAACTAGCCTGGGCATTTTACCACAATGTATTGTTATTCGTGTAATGGCACCGTTATTCTATTTGGTGATGGTTTTTCCTAACTCATTGAATATGTCTGCTATATGGAGTAGGATCCTACAACAACAACATAAAATGCTACCCAAAGCAGGTTAGATTAGTTTTTCATTAAATGGTTAAAGCAGCAGTTTTCAACCTGTGGGTTGTGACCCCTTTGGGGGTCGAACAACCCTTTCACAGGGGTCACCTGAGACCATCAAAAAACACATATTTCCCATGGTCTTAGGAAACAAGACACCTCTCCTCTATCTGTCTCCAGGCAGGTCTGCCCACATGCAGATACGCCCACATACAAGTATTAAAGGGTCAGGGCATTAGGAAGGTTGAGAACCACTGGGTTAAAGAAACCACCTTCAAGACTTAATTGTCTCCAGTTACTAAAGGCTGTGACTGTTGTAAATTCCTAGTGGACCTACGTACAAAAAAGTCAGGATATCATCATTATATTTATATAGCATTTCAAGTTTTAAAAAATGTTTTGTAAACTTTATCTCATTTTTTCTTCACAACCCCTTTGGGTTTTACAGATGAGGAAACTAAGGCACAGAGAGATTCAGGGACATGCTCAGGGTCTCACAGCTAGTAAGTGTCTGAGATTGAGTCTGAACACAGGTTTTCCTTACTCCAAGTCCAGAACTCAATCCACCTAGCTTCCTCAGCACCAGGAATCAGTAGCTATTCCCTCACTCAGGCTTCTGACCTTTAGACCACCACAGACAACATACAGAAAGTGAAATAATGTCTGAATTAGTCTTGTATCCTTTTTCAAAAAAGAAAAGAAAAGAAAAAGATGACTCAAATATTTCAAAGGAAAAAAAAGATTTTTTTGTTGGGTCATTTTAGTCATGTCTGACTATGATCCCATCTGGGGGTTTCTGGACAAAGAGGCTGGAATGGTTTGCCATTTTTTTCCCCAGCTTATTTTATAGATGAGGAAACAGGCAAACAGGATTAAGTAACTAATTAGTGTCTGAAGCTGAATTAGATCTCAGGAAGATGAGTCTTCCTAACTCCAGGTCCAGTGCTCTATCCACTGCACCACCTCGCTACCCCAGCTACTTGTTCAATATCCTTCTACTATCATGGCTACATAAATCTCCTTTTGTTAACTGTCATATACTTTATTAGTCATTCATTTCATCTTGAACCTCAACTATCAGAAAGGCCTGCATCAGACCTAAACTCCTACCCACTTTTTACCAGATTTATTGCATTGATCTTTGTTTGGAGAAGAAATCTTGTGCTTGTATGCTTTGTTAAATGTTTTGTTATATGAAGTTACTGTCTTTAGGGAAGGACCAAATCCGTCCCTGAGAATGGCATTATTGTATGTTATTGTATAGGTTTGTACTGGTGTTCATGGTTGCATACAAGTGGAAAATGTAAGTGTTGAGAAAGATGGAGTTTTTTTTTCCTATTTCCTGGTATACTTTGGCTCATTTTCCTAATAATTCTACCCATACTGATCTGTTTATCATCTTGCAGTTGCAAAAAATAAACTAAATGTGTTCTCATATTGAAGCCCAAGTGATGACAGAATATGTTCCAAAAGGACAGAATGCCTATTTTTAACCATTTCCCACATATTTGCTGGAAACCAACTGACAGATTTTATATTTTACCTAAACAAATTGTGTATGTTTATTTTAAAAGTTAGGTAGAAAATGAATTATAATTTAAGTGGCATAGACAACCTAGCATGATTTTGCTGATGGACTGGGTTTTTTTTTAAGAGTAGGAAGCATTAGCAAAAAATTATTTATAGATACATCAGAAATAACTTACAACACAGGCAACAGTCTACTTTTCCAGAGCTTGACTGCATTTATGTTGTTGCTTAACATTCATGTCTAAATGTTTTTCTCTACATTGGATTTAAAGAGATTGGTCGTATAATATTTTTAAAATAAACAATATATGTGTGTGTGTACTTTTTTCCTTACAAGGCATTTCTTTGAAGATAATTTAGAGATCTAACACTCTTCAGCAGTCTCCAAACTCCCTGGAGCCTCTAAAATTGAATTGAAAAATCTCATGCAAACAGTATTGCCCAAGCTACAATGTTCATCTCAGCTAGAAATATAGCATGCAGAGTCGTTCAATAATGAAAACTCTTTTTTAAAAGAACTGAATATTTTTAAACTTTGGAAAATTTTTGTCATGTTTGAGACTAGAAGAATTAAGTTGTCACCATATCTCCAATGTTAACCCTGGCTTAAAAGTTGTCTATGATTCACCATTGCTTTCTGGAAACAATCTGAACTCCTTATTATTGATGATGATGATGATACCTAGTATTTATATAGTGAATTATAGTTTGCCAAACACTTTGCATATGGTATCTTATTTGAACCTCATAACAAACACTCAAGATGGAGGCTATTATTGTCCCCATTTTACAGATGAAGAAACAGGTTAATAGAAGTTAAGTGACTTGTTCATGGTTACTTAAGTAGTAAGTACCAAGGCAAGATTTAAACCCAGAGCTTAATTGCAATCCGGCGCTTTTTTCCTCCACGACAGGCTAGTCCTCCACAATCTCTCTCTCTTTTTAACTTCCTTTTTGATTATGAATTTAACAACTATCCATAAAGATGAATAATACAAAATATGAAGAAAGCAGATTTTATCTGAAACTGAACTTCTAAATATAATTTTAAGTGTACATTAAATTTAATGCAATAGTGACAAAACTGACTTGCTTGTCAATGTCCCCTTCCAGATTTCCTTCTGGTCTCCTCTGTGTATATTTGAAATGTTTCATTGATGCTACTTTCTTCTTTTTTTTTTCTGCATCCCTATCACTACTGACCCACTCCCTCCACCACAACTATTCCTATCTCCCCAGACAACAGAAGTCTTCACTCATAACAAATAATAGTCAAGCAAAACAAACCCCCGCATTGGCCATGAATGAAAATGGAGGTGTTGTCATGCTCCTCCAGTCCATGACCTTTTTGAAAGTATTATTGTTGTTATATTTCTTTGCATCTCAAGTGTTAAGTGGTGCCCTTGCATGAAGTAGGTATTCAATATATGTTACTGATAATCAGACGTGGTTGCTTCTCCTCTCTTATTGATAACTCCCTAATAATAAATCTGGTTCTTACTTTAGAATATATAGATCAAATAGGAAGTCTGAAATGTGGAGGTTTTTTTTATTAGAGTTTTTACTGAAGTGTTAATGCACACCCAATGGACATTTCCATAAACTTTACTAATACTAGGACTCTTAGGAAGAATAAACAGATTAGAACCCAGTTGAAGTGGTATTTAATATTCACTGAGTGGTTTTTCTGGGAGAATTTCAAAGTAATGAATTATATCAAAGGGTCAAAGCTTTCTTAGAGGCCTGCAAAAAGAGGAAGCAGTGGAGTTGGGTAATAATTATAGAAAACAATCAGAAACCTCTCTATGCCAGATTTCACACTGTCAGAAAGCAATTTGTCCATTAGTATCCCACATTGAGTGTTTTTATCCACAAAACTATGGGTCATCAGAAAAGTCTAAGTGGCCCAGACTTTAAATCAGGCAAGGGACAGAGGGAAAAGTGATTTCCTTACCTGTCCTTAAAATTTCCCTAAATCAATTCTAATTGTGTATGGAACCTATAACTGAGTGTCGTTATTAGAACAATGAGTTGGGGAATAGAGACAAAAGAAAATAATATTAAGCTCCCTAAGAGCAGAGACTAGGCCATTTTTAATCTTTGCATCATCAGTGTTATGTCTAATGCAGTACATTGTACAAAGACTAGGGACTGATAAGGACCTGGATTGATGATTTCATTGGTACAGGGAATGACCAGATGAGAAAGCTCCCTCTACCCATACTAACTAGCACCTTTTCTGTATGTATAGTTCTAGGAAGGTGTCTAGAACACTGACAAGTTAAGTGACTTGCCTAGAGTCACATGGCCAGAATGTCAGAGGTAGAAATTGAAACCAAGTCTTGTTCCAAAATTGATTTTCTATCTACTCCATCACATTGCTCAATAATTGTCTAAATGAATTAAAATGACATGGTCCATGCTTTCAAGAAGGTTGTTTTCTAATTGTAGGAACACATACATGAAATAGCATGAAAATCCACTGTCAAAGGACTCAGATTCATAGGACTATAGATTTAGAAACAGGTGGCTTATTTTAAGATAGCCTAGTCCCAACTTCTTTCTTTACAGATGAGGAAATAGTCCAAAAGAGGTGATGCAACTTGCCCAAAATCACCCAGAGAATAAGTTTTCTTTATGATAGATTTGCTTGTTTATCTGAGCTAAAATCATACATGTACAAAGATGCAACATATTTTGAAGAATTAATGTAGGCAGCTTTCTTCTCTTTGTGGTTCTAATTTTACAAGGATCTCAGAGCTCAAAATGAACAATTCATTTTTTGACTCATTCCTTTATCCCCTTGTGTGACTAAATCAATGGCACTGACTCACTGATCCTAATATTACACCTGGATTCTAGAGCCATGTTGGACATAATAACCTGATTCTTCTATGTGTTTTGTGGCAGTGGGTTAATGTGAACATATGTCTCCCTTCTTACAACCATTGCAGATCATAGGCAATCCTTTCTTTTCTCCCTCTAAAATACCGCAAATACTATGAGACCAAAACTTACTGATTTTTTTCTCATCTTGGGCTCTTAAAGGTAAAACAATACTTGTTTAATTTACTTAAAGTTACTTTTAACCTCCCTGTTTCCAATCTCATCAGGAAATAAAGTAAGAGCAATATTTTGCTTTCCATTTGGCATAAGTAAAATTTATCATGAACACATTTGCATTTTATCTCTGTCAATTTTATTGTAACTTTTATTACTTTTTTCTGTATTCTTACATCTACCTTTTCTGACTCTCAGTTCCTCCTTTCCTCAAGGAGAGGTGGTTTTAAATAGCAAGTACAGTTACTCAGGTTTGCAACCTCAGAGTCATTATCTAATCCTTTCTCTCCTTCACTTCTCTTACTTAATTTTCATCATCCTTTTGGAGCTCTTCCACAGCCTGCGACCAATTCATATTTTTCTTGGAGGCTTTGGATGTAGGAACTTTGACTTTGTTGTCTTCTTCTGGTTGTATGTCTTGATCGTCCTTGTCACCAAAGTAAGATTCTCTAAATCAATATTGATTAGAGAAATGTAAATTAAACAACTCTGAGGTACCACCTCATACCCCTTAGATTGGCTGATATGACAAAAAAAAAAAAAGGAAAATGACAAATGTTGGAGGGGATATGGGAAAACTGGGACACTATTGTACTGTTAGTGGAGATGTGAACTAATTCAACCATTCTGTAGAGCAATTTGGAACTATGTCCAAAGGGCTATAAAGCTGTGGATACCTTTGATACAGCAATAGCAATACCAGGACTCTATTCCAAAGAGATCCAAAAGAGGGGGGAAAAGAACCTATTTATACAAAAAAATGCTCATAGTAGCTCTTTTTGTAATGACTAAGAATTGGAAATTAAAGGGATAACCATCAATTAGAGAATGGCTAAAGAAGTTGTAGTACATGGTTGTAATAGAATATTATTGTACTATAAGAAATGACAAGCAAGATGATTTCAGAAAGACCTGGAAAGACTTACATGAACAGATACAAAGCAAAGTGAGCAGAACCAAGAAACCATTGTATATAGGAACCGCAATATTGTATGATGAAGAACTATGAATTTCTTACCTATTCTCAGCAATACAATGATCCAAGACAATCCCAAAGGACTCATGATGAAAAATGCTATTCACCTTCAGAGAAAGAACTGATGGAGTCTGAATGCAGAGTGAAGCATACTACTTTTCACTTCGTTTGTTTTCTTCCTTCTTTCCTTTCTTCCTTCCTTCCTTTTTCCTACCTTCCTGCCTTCCTTGTTCTTTGAGTTTTTCTTGTACAAAATGACTAATATGGAAATGTTTTACATGATTTGTACATGTATAACCTATATTAAATTGCTTAGCATCTCAAGGAGGGGGGAAGGAAGGGAAGGAGGGATAGAATTCAGAACTAAAATTTTTTTAAAAAATGTTTAAAATCGTTTTTATGTGTAATTGGGAAAAATAAAACATTATTTTTTAAAAAATAAATGAATAGTAGCACAATGTTTAATAAACTCAAAAGATAAAAAGTAAAGTGCTTCACCCTTTGGCTCCAACCTCTTGTTCCAAACTTCCTCCCTGCCTCCCAGTTCCTGCCCCCCACCTTCCTTGCTTTACTTCAATCACTCTATATTCCAGCCAAACTATCCTGCTTGCTATACTCTATACACAATATTCCAGTTCTCACCTTCATGCTTTTGAACAACCTGTGCCTTATTCAAGGAAAACTCTCCCTTCTCACCTCTACTTCTTATGATCCCAAGTTCTATTCAGGGCCCTAACTAAAGTGTCTCTTTCTATGAGGCCTGTCCTGATTCTCCCAGTTGTCAATTCTGCAGAGCACCTCACTTATAACCCATGTAGGGAATACACAGCCTCAGTTGTAAGGAATAATGCTATGAATGTTCATGTAAGGGATGACATCCCTGATGGTACTCCATGTGATCCCATGCTAGCATTTGCCTCAGTGGAATGTGTGTGTATATTTGTTTGGTTATATAAGTATGATAGCTATGTGTTATGGTCTCTTGTTTATGGGAAATTTGTGTTTGCCTGGAGTAAATGATTATTATATATCCCTCTTGTTCGTGGGAAATCCAAACAAAATCAGTATCTATTCCTCCCTCCATACATCTGAAACATACAGTTCAAGCCAAAGCAGGGATGATGTCTCTCATCTCTTTAAACTAGGAAACAAAAAAACTTCTGAAAACTCCAAGTTATTGCCATGATTAATCACATTTGACTAGGAATTGGCAACCACCTGATTTCCTTTTATATCAAGGGAGAGTAGATTCATAAGTAATAACAGTTATGGTAAACAATTGAGAGACAAATTATTTATGAGGAAAATAGCTATGTGAGCTGCCTGTAAGGAGCTTCTTTCCCTCAGCTTCACCTCTAGGAGGGAAGTGATAGGAAAAAAATTGGCAGAAAAACAATTGTCTACTCTCTTAACAGATATGAGCTTTTAGCTATGCCCCCTTTGAGGGGGTAGGGTGCAGGCAAAGTTCCTTCCAGTTTCTCTGCAGTCTCACCAGCATGCCCCCATCAATTCTTAGCTGGATGGAAAGGTCACTAGTTAGCTTCTGACTTCCATTTTTCCCAACCAGAACTCAATGAATCCTTGAGGAAGGGGAAACTAGGAAGCTAGCAATCAAAGATAAAATGCATGTCAACTATACCTGCTTTCCTTCCTCTTTCTCTGCCTAAATGAAGTGAAAGATCTTGTAGTTTCCTTTTCCCAGAAGTCTACAGTGTCAAGATCAAAAAGATATCATTAAAATGGTCAATTCCGGCATAGTCTGATCTCCATTTCCAGAGTCTGACATCACTATGGCAATGTTCTCCAGGAGACAGTGTAGAAGCCAAGAGTTAGATTCATTTTTCTCAACCACCATCATTCCAAATTAATGTGTATTTACTTTATATATATTTCGTATTTAGTTATTCATGTTTAGTTTATGTGTTGTAAGTCCCCTCATTAGGATATAAGCTCCTTGAGGGCAGAGACTCCTCAGTTTTTTCCTTGCAACACCAACACTTAGCATAATATCAATACATAATGGTCACTTAATAAATGCCTTTGTGATGGAGTTGAATGTCCATACTCCTCTCCTCATGGAACTTTATCTATGAGAAAATAAGTGTGAGGACACTGTAAATGAATGGTAGTATAAGATTCCCTCTCACTTTGTTGGGCTATAGTTCTCTAGGTGGGAAAATAATGTATTATTTCCAAAGGCCTAGTTTATCTTGTCCTTGAACTATATTTTTTTCCTTAATTCTCTAAAGAGCATCATTTTTAACAATGCAACCTCAAATGAGAAAGTAGATACCGTTACCCATTTGAGGTGAGTAACATAAATAGTGAAACAAAGATAAATCACTCACTTAGGAGGAAAAAAAAAAACTCCATCCTTCCAAAAAAAATTCACATTGGACTCCAAATATTTTTTCTTCTACCTCCACTAAAATTAACCATGTAATTTCAAGGCATCAATTTTGCTCCTTTGACAAGGTCATTGGATATCTGAAAAGTCTAGAGAGTGAGCAATTGGCCAGCTTTGAAAGATACTGTACCTCCATTGCTTACTTAGCTTCAATGTGCCCATATGCCAGTGATCCAGAACTTTGGGATTTAACAAGACTAGTTCAGACACCAGCTGAGTTTACATGACACCAACCATCTGGGTAAAACTGAAATATGAATTAAAAAGTCTAGGTTTTTTGTGAGGAGCACAAAACATCTGGGCATTTGGAATCATCCCAATTTCAAACGTCCAGATGAAAACTGAAAGAGTTCATTCTAAAGTATGGGTGTTTCCAAATGCCCAGATGTTTAGTGTCATTTGGATGAAGTCAAATGAAACCAGGGCCCATAACTAGACTTGAATGGCTTTAGGGGAAAGAAAATGAATGAGATTCATTTTCCCATTCCATGGACTCTTTTCCAATGTTCTGCCCAAGAGAGAAGAACAATAATAATATTAAATAGCCAACACTTCAAACATCTGTGATTTCATAAGCATAGGTACTCCCTCTGCTAACACAATTCACAGCTCCTCTGTGACTTAGTAGATAGTCTTCCACAGTGGCTGTGACTGAAAATTTCATCACCTTCTGATGATGAAACTCTCTGAATTAAATTATGATGGTCTTCCGACAACTGTTTGCTTCTATATTTGAAGCTTTTCCAGCTTGCTAAAATCTGTCAAAATTTATGATCAATTGATATAGCCTATGAAAAACCCCCAAATATTTTTATATCCTGATAAGCAAGTTTTTAATGAATAAATGAGAGTGGGGAATTTTTTTTTGCCTTTCTTATATCCTCAGAATTTAGTACAACACTTAGCACAGAGTGCTATTAAGCATGATTACTATTAAGTTATTCATGTTTAGTTTATGTGTTGTATGTCCCCTCATTAGGATATAAGCTCCTTAAGGGCAAAGACTCAGTTTTTTCTTTGCAACTTCAACACCTAGCATAATATCAATACATAATGGTTAAAGTAATAAATGCTGTTGTTGTTGACTGGCATCATCATAATTGTTACTGTATCAATATTTAGGTGAAAACATAGATGACATGCTTATCATATTTTAAGATTATATGAGAGATAGTTAGCTTATTAGATGGCAGTATTAGTATCCAAAAAAATTTTGGTAGGTTGGAATAGTAGGCTGAATCTATATGAAATTTTAAAGAGACTCAAGAGCTCTACGGTTGGGTTAAAAATCAACTATGGAGATATGATTAGATAATATGATTAGATAACAGTTCATATAAAAATATATGGGGGTATTAGTAGATTACCAATGTAAACTTGAAAGTATAAAGGCAAGGACTATTTTAACTTTTTCTTTGTACCCTGGCACTTAGCACAGTTAAGAACACATTGTAAACATTTAATCAATGCGTGTTAATCAATTGATTGATTCAGGTACATTAGAAGAAAGAACCGTTTAATATGAGTGAGGTTGTTAGATTTATACTGTGTTCTGCCTTGGTCAGATCACATAGGGTCATTTTAATTTTTAATATCATTGACATAGTTTGTCTTTATATCACTTTCATTTTCAATTGTATCTCTCTTCTCCTCCACCCCAGAAGCATCCTTTGTAACACAGAATAAAAGGACAGAAAAGTAGCTGAGTAAAACCAAACAACATATTACCTAATCTGAGAGAACTCTATATCCATAGTTCCCCACTTCTGCAAAGAAAGGAGAAAGATACATTTTCTCGTCTCTTCTTAAGGGACAAGTTTAGACATCATAGTCACAATTTTCAGTTTTTGTTGTTGTAGTTTCCATCCGTATTGTAGCAGCACAGTGCCTGGCACAGAGTAGGTGCTTAATAAATGCTTATTGATTGGTAGTAGTCATTCCATATATTCTCTTACAGATTCTTCTTACTTCACTGCATCAGTTCATATAAATCTTTCCTTGCCTCTCTGAATTCTACATTTCTTATGGTGCACTAGAAACTCATTACAATTTCATGACTTAAACTATTTTGTTTACAATTCTTTTCTTCTGCAAAAGAGCTCTTAGGAATTCTTCAATGTGTCTGGGATCTTTCTTTATGTCTTTTAATCCCCATGGAGAACATATCTAGCAGTAGGATCTCTCAGTCAAATGGTATGAACATTTTGGTTATGTAATTTTATCCCAATTCCAAATTACTTTCTACGATGGTTAAGCCAATTCACAGATCTACCAACAATATTATATCGATATCTATTTATATCTATATCTCTATATATCATATATTATAGTATATAATATATAGCATATAGTATATAATATATAGTGCATATATATCTATGATATAGACATAATATATAGATATATATACTATATATTATAATATATGTAGTATATATAATATATATAGTGTGTATATGTCTTTCCACATTCTCCAACATTGACTGTTTCCATCTTTCATCATGTTTGATCATTTAGAAGGTGTATGAGGAAACTCAGAGTTGTTTTGAGCTACATTTATCTTATTATTATTTATTTAGAGCAATCTTCCACATGATGATTAATAGTTTGCTCTTCTGTTGAAAAACATTTGTAGAAAATAAAAATAAATAAAAATCTAAAATATTTTTTAAAAAAACCGCTTTGTAGGTGACTCATTTATACCTATGTAATCATAAACTGGTTTGTCTCCAGAGGCTGACCAAGGTGATCTATGGGTTTTAACATCTTTTCCAACAAGGATCAATGAAAGGAACTGGGGTATTTTGCTAGAAGAAGACAGGACTTTAATTAGGGATAGTCTAGCTACTTCTAGAAATGTGAAAAGTTGTCATGTGGAAGAAAGATAAGATTTCTTCAACTTGATTGATCCTTGAAAACAGAAATAAGATCCATGTGTGTAAATTGCAAGAAAGGCAATTTCAACTCTATATAAGGACAAAATTTTTGTAAACAATTAGAAGTGTAGTCTCTTGCACTTGTGAGCTATCCATCCCAGATGTCTTCAAGCAGAGGATGTGTAAGCCCTTAGCAGTCTTATAGAATATATTCCTGGTTTCAGAATGGTTTAGCCTGGATGATTTCTAAAGTGCTTTTAAACTCAGATTCTATGATTTTAAAAAACCGTGAAAAATTATACCTTTTACTTGACCTACTACTTGTACAAGGATCTAGCCAAGTCAACAAATCGACAGTAAGAGGGAGTCAGGAAAGGTTTCTTGAAGAAACTGAGATTTGAATAAAGTCAGGAAAATCAGGGGTTAGAGTTGAAGAGAGTGAGAGTTCTAGGTATGGAAGAGAAACTGGTGAAGAGTTAGAAAACGATTCTCCAATCACCCTACAATCTTGACAAACTCATGTAAACGCGACTAAAGGGGAAATGCCATTCATCAATTTTTCTCCATAGGACTCAGGTAGTGATATAGAATTTTTATGATAAATAGAACTTCTGGTCTGGGATATATTCAGTATTCATTATCAACTCCCCACTTGGGGAAAGAAGAAAGAAAAAAATGTAAAAATCCACCTTCCATCACATGTCTCTTTCCTCTCTTGCCCATTTGGGAGTACCTAGTTCAAGATATTAAAGCAGTCATTCTTGATAGTCTTACAATAATTCAGGTCAGAGGCAAATGTGCACAGTCGCTTTTGATCAAGCCACATGGACTCTATTCCTGAGAGAAGTTTATCATTTTTATTTTCAGTTAGGACCCGCTAGGAATCAAGAAGCCCTGGCAGCAAGTAAGCAATTAGTGTTCATATTTCTACTCAGGTGCTTTCCCATACACCAGAGAAATTATGGTGACGTGGAGCTCAGAACCAGATGGAATTTTATTTTATTTCACTAGGTTGGTAGCTAGATTTGTTGCTGTTGTTGTTGTTTTGCTTTGTTTTGTTACTTTGTGGTTATATTTAAATTTTTCAATATTTGTATCGTTAGTGGGATGTAATGGATATAGACCTGGGTTGAAACTCTGAAAGATATGAGTTCCAATCCTCCTCCACTACATACTAGTTGTGTGAGCTTGGACATGTCACAACCTCTCAATGCTTCAGATTAAGTCTCTAAGACTATAAATTACATTTAAACTGTTGATCTTCATTGATAGAGGGAGTTTCCCCATCTGGAAAGTTATTTGATAGGGGTGGCTTCCTATCAAGTTATCAATAAAATGGTGGTTCCAATTCCTAACCCTAATTTTTCCCCTTAGTTCCCTATAGAATATTTTTATTTTGGTCAAAGCAGGGAATGATTTTTGTTATTGTTGTTATTGTTAAAATTTTGGGGAGGAGTAGGGAGTCTGTGTAGATGTGTGTGTGTATGAATGACAACTAGACGAGACAAACTTTAAAATAAAATAAAAATGACAAAGGAGGAATATTAAAGGGATGAGGAAGAGGTGGTGCTAGGACACAGTAAATTTGATCCAGGCTAAGAAGTCCATCTAAGCAAATGAGTGAGCCCCCTAGAATAAGATAATAGGACCAAAGATTTCAAGTGGGAAAGGACCCAAAAGATAAACCAGTTTGTCATTCCTTCTCCAGTTCATTTTACAGATAAAGAAACTGAGGCAAATAGGGTTAAGTAACTTACTTAGGATCATGCATCTAGTAAGTGTCTGAGGGCAAATTTGAACTTACAAAGATGAGTCTTCATGACTCCAGGCCCAGCACTCTCTCTACTCTGCCACCTACTTGTCCCTCAGCTCCATTTTACAGATATAGGAACTGAAGTCCAGAAAGGGTAAATGATTAGGCCAATCTCACACAAGTAGGAAGAAATTGAGAGATCCTGAGTTCAATAGCTAAGTCACCAACTTCCTAGAAGTAGAAGGTTTCAGTACCAAAGTCCTTAATGCAGTGGTTCTCAACCTTCCTAATGCCACGACCTTTTAATACTCGTATGTGGGGGTATCTGCATGTGGGTGGACCTGCCTAGAGAAGGATAGAGGAGCGGTATCTCAGTTCCTAATCTTAGGCTATCCCTGTGACCCCTGTGAAAGAGTCGTTCAACCCCCGAAGGGGTAGCAACCCACAGGTTGAGAACCGCTGCCTTAGAGAAAAGAAAAGGACCCCAAGAAAACTGTCATGCGACTGAAGGACTAAAACCATGTCATGAGCAGTATAGGGGTATTAACAAATGTGGACTTTGTCAATCCTACCATTGTTAAAAGTTGTTTAATGGCGTATGTCTGATAGGAAGGGATATTTTTCCCCCTAAGTAGCACCTCATTCCAATATATTTTTACCTTCTGGGTGATATCTAAGTATCTCAGGAGTTATTTGAGTGTTTGCTATTGTTGTGTTTGTTTATGGGCTTCCATGAGTCTTCTTCATCTATTATAGTTATTGGTTGCATTTCTCTTAGTGTTTTTTGTAGTCTAAGGGGATCAATCATGAATAGGTACTAGACTTATAGTTTCATTGATATAGGTAATTATATTACAATGCACAACAAGAAGGTTTTGACATTTCTGTGTAAGGCGGGAAATGAAGACCACCTCTCTCAATATCCATACTGCATTTTGAGTGCTTTTCTGGCTGTTTGGGAGGTAGAGATCTTGTAACTAATGTGGTAAACTAATACCTAAACTTAGTAGGAGAGATTTCCTTGGAGTCTCACTCTAAGGTGGGAGAAAGAGACAAAGAGAGAGAAATGACCCTCCAGGACAGCAGTTCTCAACCTGTGGGTCGCGACCCCTTTAGGGGTTGAACAACCCTTTCACAGAGGTCACAGGGGTCTTCTAAGACCATCGGAAAACACATATTTCCTATGTTGAGAACTACTGCTCTAGGACCTGATGACAGGGTCAAATCTTGTGAATCCAGAGCCTTTAAGAAGTCTAGGATCAAAGATAAGACAGTTAACTAACCTTCAAATGGGGGGGTGGAGCCAAGATGATGGAATACAAGCAGGAATTCCATCACTAAACTTTAAAAAGTGAATCTGAATGGATTTTAGAGTGACAGAATCCATTGGGAGATGGAGCGTGGCAGATTCCCAGCCCAGGGAAGGGCCCACATAGGTCTGGGCAGGGGGAGCACAGAACATACAGGGGCTGCACCAGCACAGACCAGAGAGCAGACTACAGCAGAGTGAGAAGGATCCCCAGACAGCAGACTACCTACCCCAAGGGCTGTTCACAGCCATCTCACCACAGGATGGAGGATCAGTCAGAGCTGGGTAAGAGAAAGCACAGGGTCTGCAGCAGCCCAAGCAGGTTCTCCTGGGACTATCAGCCCACAGTCTGGAAGTTTAAAAATCACCTACCTGAACTTCCAGAAGCCAAGATGGCAGAGTAAATTCTAGCTGCTCCAATTCCCCCTCCCTGAACCAGAAAACCCAGAGATAATTGTCCCACCCAGAATAAAATCCTGAAATAGTGGAAATAGCCTCAGGCTTAGGAGTCTCTGAGAAAGGGTGTAACCAAGACAGGAAGCAGTCTGAAGTGAAGGGTGGGAGGACTCCCAAGAAGCCCCACCTCAGCTGACCAGCAGGAGCTCCCAAAGCCCAGGATGATGGAGCCAGCAAGAGCTAACAACACAAGCCCAGGTGGACCTTAGCACCACCAGGGGAATCTGCAAGACACCAGCTCAGAACTTAGAAAGCATCTTTCAAGAAATTCTCAGGGAGAATTGCCCGGATATTCTAGAACCAGAGGCCAAAATAGAACTTGAAAGAATTCACCGATCACCTCCTGAAAAAAATCCCCAAAAGAAAACTCCTAGAAATGTTATAG
>CM053584.1:141665660-141686112 GCA_028627135.1 Pseudochirops cupreus | reverse complement strand
CTTATATCCTTCCATTAGAGTTTAGGGTGACCCAGCTCATGAAGGAGAAAATCAACCAAAGTGGTCTGGAAGGAGATGGTGGAGATGAATTCCCCTGTCCAGATTGCTACCGATAGCTGAGTCTCATGAACAAGCCATGTTCTCAGCAGGAACCCACTCCTCATTTAACATCTACCAATCAGAGTTGATTTTCACTTGTTAGGGGCATTCCTTTTTACAAGGGTATTTAAGGCATTTAGTATCTATACTGATTGTCTTTGGTTGCTGAGAGAAACCACCAGCCATCAATTTATTGATTGCTGGCTAGTCTAATTAATAAACTGATTATTAATTACCCAGAAACTGTCAGAATTTTTCATTCATATTAGTTGATTGTCCAGATTTAAGAAAGTGATGGGAAAAAATGTTAATAATCTAGATTAAGCTTAAAAGTATGTCATATATATTTTTTGACAGGAATTGGGGGGAGCTGGTTGTTATACATTTACCAGTTAAACATTTACTAGTCCAACCAATTCATTTTATAGGAGAAAAAACTGAGATCCAGAGAATTGAAGGTATTTGTCTTTCTGTGGATCTCTGTGGTACCTGTCTGTGCCAGAAAGGGAAAACCTAGCCCTGAGTCAACTCAATTGTTCTGTCCATAAAAGATGAGAATGTTTATTGATCTTTTCCCATTCTCATTACATAGAAATGTATGTGAAACAGTCAAGAGGGGTATAGAAAGGAAGCCAAGTCTCTCTTGGCCCAGATGCTACAGATACAAACTCTTTCCAGTTTACCTATGCATCATGGCATGCACTTAAGGTATCTGGGCAATATGGAATACAGCAGCAAGCAATGATTTTGAAATGAACATTTTATTTTCTTCCTTCCTGAAAAAGAACATTCTTCAGTCCTCTTAATTTAAAAGTCAACCCTTTTCACATACCCATGAGAGAGGGTTAGGAGAATAGATACATTTAGTTATAAGGAACATTAAGCAGTGTCTCATCTGCTTTCTCTTCTATGTATGCTCTTGAGGTAATAAGATTTCTATAAATTGTTATCTTTATTTCCTCTGGGCCATGAATTCAGGAAGAGTTTTAACTGCATAATTAACTCTAAATGAAGTCAGAATAACTCTGGCCCCCTCTTATTCATGCCCTTCTAGTCAGAGGTCAAAGTTGATATGACCAGAGAAGAGAGGCTAAAATCCCCTACCCTGGCTCTGTGTAATTCAAGATGCCTCCATTTAAGTGATATTTCTTTTCCATATTAGCCTCTTCTTCTTGGTTACTGAGCTCATAGACCAAATTCTGGTTAAATTCAAAAATTATATTATACCCTTCAAAAAGACCTCTTGTTTTCCCAATATGATTATACGTAAAAGAAAAGGTATTTATTGAATGCCTAATATGTATTTACTAAGTACCTACTATGTCCAAGACACCTGGGCATGATGTATCATATGGAAAACTGGTTTACCTCGGACATATACTTACTATGTAACACCGAGCATGTCATTTAACTCTTCAGGGTCCCTAGACAACTCTCTAAGACTATAAATTGCAAAGAAAGCATATTTGCAGAAGGTGTTCCTTATGCCAATGAAATTACACATCTAGTCAAAGAAACAAAATAAAGTAATTTGATTGCTTACTGGTTGTTGTCCTTCATTCTCAAAGAGGACTGAAATGACATCACTATGTTATAGTCAAGTTACAGTGTGGCCGACTGTGACTGAGCAGACCAATATGAACTCAGAATGCTCTGCCAAAG
Organism: Pseudochirops cupreus; assembly: GCA_028627135.1. Classification (NCBI taxonomy): domain Eukaryota; kingdom Metazoa; phylum Chordata; class Mammalia; order Diprotodontia; family Pseudocheiridae; genus Pseudochirops; species Pseudochirops cupreus. The sequence goes on along the minus strand of CM053584.1, from coordinate 141,684,351 downwards.
GTTGGGGTGAACATTTGGGGTGGATTCTCTAAATTTTCACATCTCATGTTTCCTTTGAGCTGTTTCAATTCTGCTTTGCTCACAGAGCACAGCACCTTCTCTGATGTGGGCATGCCATGCTGAGTGGTCCTGTCCCAGTGTCTCCCATGTCACACAATCAAAAAGTTCTTAAAAGACACTTAAGGATACTTGATAGTGTCTTTGTATTGCTTTTTCTGACCACCATGTTAGTACTTGCCCTGTGTGAGTTCTCCACAAAATAATCTTCTTGGCATTTGAAGAAAGTGACCAGTCCATCACAGTTGTGCCCTCTGTAGTAGAGGTTGAATGTTTGGTAGTTTAGTTCTGGATAGGACCTCAGTGTCTGGTAGTGAGGGATAAAGCTGCCATTTGGCACCTGTTCAATAGCCTGCTGCAGGTAACAGTGCCTCTATAGGAGTGTGGGACCTCCTATTGCCTTGGCGTACAACCTCTCTTAGGGTTTAAATGCCTCGTGTAACATAGGACAAGCTCTTAGCCAGGCCCCATTCCACAGACCTTTTGTCTATCTCCCTATACTGACTTGGACTGGAAAAAAAAAAACAGAACTCTATGATTTTTTCATGGATTTCCCAATCAGAACTCAGTCTCGTACATTTTCTAAATCTTCTTAGATAAGGGTTGTTGTTGTTAGGGAGTGGGGGAGTGGGGGGAAGGCTTGGAGAGAAGGGAAGTCTCTATTTCTTCCTGTTATTTTATTATCTATTATGCTCAGTTTCCAGCACACCCTGTGGCCAGGACCTTGAATCTATTGTCCTAATTAGTATAGCCTCACATTTGGTGTTTCTTCCTCTGATTATGGTGGCTTCAGCATAGGATTTAGTAGGAGATGGCAGCAGCCTAAGAACACTGGACTGTGGTAGCCATTGAGAGGAAAGGGAAGGGAATAAACATTTATTAAGCAATTATTATGTGCGGGCACTGCATTAAGCACTTCACAAATATATTATATGGACCTTACAACAACTCTTGGAAGTAGATGCTGTTATTATAATACCCAATTGCACAATTGAGAAAACCAAAGCAGATGGAGGTTGTTAGTCAAAAAACATTTATCATACACCTACTATGAACAAGGCACTGTGCTAAGCTAAGTGTCTGAGGGCAGATTTGAAGAGCAGCTTCCTGGTCTACCACCCATACCTCAGAATAATTTTCTTACCATGTGAGAGTCCCTTCTTGGAAGGTTTCCAGCATTCACTCCAAACTTCTTGCCAACATCCCCTACAAGTGACACTACATTCCTACACAGAATTGGGATTTTTACAATTCCTTGCGAAATTAGCTGTGGTCCACTTGACATCTGTAATCACGTATCCGTACATCAAAATAAATATGTACACTTAACAGAACAAGAATGACTAACCCAGCATCCCAGGTAATCACTCCAGGTGCTATTCACAGCAAATACATATCAACAATAAATCTAACAGTGTAAATCATTGCTTGAAAGACTGCTACAGGAAACTGCAAGCCTAAATTACATGCAAGACATATTACATGTACATGTCACAGAAGGGAAGGCATATAGAGAACACAAGCAAATACATCTACCAGCAGGGCCAAAATAGAGACACAATGACATAATTAGATCCCTAGAATAACAAAAAGAGTGGAATTAGCAACAGTATATACACAAATAAATAAGCAACAAACCATGTATACTTAACAGGCTAGTAAAATGCATGTATGATATCAGCACAAAAACAGCTGAACACAAATTTAAAAGTAAGAAAGCAGCAGACTACACCAAACCTGTAGTAATTAACATATGCATCAATGAGCATATGCACATACATGCAAGGCACAAATTACATGAATAAACATGAACACATTTAACTACTTCTCCAGCTTCCACTGAACTGTCATCCTACATTCAGCAATTTGAACTTCTGGAAGGCTTGGGCTAGCTTGCAATTTTATTATTCCCTATGACAGTGGTTCTCAACCTGTGGGTCACGACCCCTTTGGGGGTCAAACGATCCTTTCACAGGGGTCACAGGGGTTGCCTAAGACCATCGGAAAACACATATTTCTGATGGTCTTAGGAACCGAGACACTGCTCCTCTATCTGTCTCCAGGTGGGTCCACTCACATGCAGATACACCACATACGAGTATTAAAGGGTCACAGCATTAGGAAGGTTGAGAACCACTGCCCTATGGGGTGTATAAAAACTCGGGGAGCCTCAAAGGCTAAAGTTCTAGACAGAAAAGACATTGGTTCTAGATTCAAATTCTTACTTGAATTGGTTGCTCTGAGATCTATCAAAACTGGTTACGAACAATAATGTGCCTTCAAGGGACCAGAATATGAATCCTTTAGCATTACTCTCTCACTTTTCAAAATCCCTCATCAGCTTTTGATATCAATCATCCATAAGTACCTGAGGCAAAGAGAGTAAGTTCGATGAGGTGCACATAACCTGGCATGCTGTCTGATGGAAGTCCCAGACTCTCATTGTGTTGTTTAATGTTGTTCATTAACCCAACCAAAAACAAAAAAAAGGATATATGTATATATTATATATAGTGTGTGTATGTATATGCATGTGTATATGTATATATATGTATATACAGTATGTATGCATATATAGTATGTGTGCTTATATGTGTGTATATATGTATATAACATATGTGTATTATATATACATGTACATATATACACACGTGTATATGTATACACACATCAGTTAAAGTAACTTTACAGGAGAAGTTAATTCCATGGTTTGTCCATATTGTTTGATCTTAGCCAGTTGGCTGGACAATTTCACAATAGAATTTGTGTCATTTTTGTGAGGTTTAATTAAAATGTGTCAGACAGAATTGTGGGTTGGGGCAAGATTATATGAGGTACAGATGTATCTGAATCCTTTCAAATGTGGGTTGTAAAGAACTCACTTTTTGACAAATTCTGTTCTAAGGAAGGACAGCTAGGTGGTGCAATAGATAGACTGCTGGTCCTAGAGTCAGGAAGACTCCTCTTCGTGAGCTCAAATCTCACCTCAGATACTTCTTAGCTGTGTGACCTTGGGCAAGTCATTTACCCTGTTTGCCTCAGTTCCTCATCTGTAAAAAAAAAAAAAAGAGCTGGAGAAGGAAATGGCAAAGCACTTCATTATCTCTGCTAAGAAAATCTCAAGTAGGGTCACAGAGAGTCAAACAGAACAGAAAAACAACTGAACAACAACAAATTCTATAGGGCATCAAATGATAGTGAGGTTCTCATGTACTCTGGTAGTTTTAAAATAAAGCCCAAAGCACTCCTGAGTTCTGTTTCAGTATCATCCCCATGAGCCTGGATCTGAATTGTCCCTGAATGTTAATGAACCTAAATAATGCAAAGATTTCTTTTCAAAGGCATCATCACTTAGATGCTCTGTTGCCTTGAACGCCTTGCTAGAAGTGTTCTACCACCTCTTGGCATTTTCTCTGAGGGCATCCCCTTATGATGCCTAATTAGAAATAATAATGATAGAAATACCTAAGTCTTTTAACAGTGTTCTGGACAAGAGGGTTTTATGAGAGTGATTCATTTTTTAACTATACTTTTGAAGCTCCATTTCTAATGAATAGAGCCAAGCTGAGATATTACTTAGTTAACGGATTTTAAGTAACAATTTTTTTTTCAATAATTTTATCACAGAACCACCATTCACGCTTGGCTTGGGGTTGTGAAGATTTTTAATGGCTCATTAAAGGACAGAGTGAAAACACAGCAAGGAGCACAGGGTTATATGTTCTTTTGGCGCTCAAGAAAAGAGTAAGTTATAAAGAGACTTTAGGATTAATATGTGTGCATGTTCATACTCATGGAAAAAACAAAAAAGGAGAGAATGAAGTTTCCTCATTTGACTCAAGCAGTCATTAAGCATTTATTAATCCCTTACTGTGTGCCCATCCTTTAATGTAGAAGTTGCTAAATCTTGTATGTCCTGACTATGGCTCCACAATACTGGAATTGTTTCTTTCTGGCTGCTCGCAATATTATCTATGTGACCTGGGAGTTCTGAAATTTGGCAATAATATTCCTGGGAGTTTTCATTTTAGAATCTCTTTCAGGAGGTATTCAATGGATTCTTTCAAATTTTATTTTATCCTCTGGTTCTAGAATATCAGGGCAGTTTTCCTTGATAATTTCCTGGAAGATGATGTCTAGGCTCTTTGTTTTGATCATGGCTTTCAGGTAGTCCAATAATTTTTAAATTCTTTCTCCTGGATTTATTTTCCGGGTGAGTTGTTTTTTCCAATGAGATATTTCACATTGTCTTCTATTTTTTCATTCTTTTGGTTTTGTCTGATTGTTTCTTGATTTCTCATGAAGTCATTAGCTTTCATTTGCTCAATTCTAATTTTTAAGGAATAATTTTCTTTAGTGAGCTTTTTTGTACCTCCTTTTACATTTGGCCAATTCTACTTTTTAAGGAAGTTGTTCTTTTTTAGTGATTTTTTTCTGCCTCTTTTTCATTTGGCCAGTTCTGTATTTTAAGGCATTCTTTTACTCGTCGGTTTTTTGGACTTCTTTTACCATTTGGCTTCGTATGTTTTTTAAGGTGTTACTTTCTTCAGTACTTTTTTGTGTTTGTTTTACCAAGCTGTTGACTCATTTTCATGGTTTTCTTGCATTGCTCTCATTTTTCTTCCCAATTTTTCCTCTATTTCTCTTACTTGATTATCAAAATCCTTTTTGAGTTTTTCCATGGCCTGTGACCAATTTACATTTTTCTTGGAGGCTTTGGATATAGGAGCTTTGGCTCTTTTACCTTCTGAGTGTGTGTCTTGATCTTCCTTTTTATGCTATTTGCTCATGTTTCCAGTCTATTTCTTGACTTTTAACTCTTTGTTAAAGTAGGGCTCTATTTCTGGGGTGCAGGACACACTGTCCCAAGTTTCAAGAGTTTTCTGTAGCTGTTTTTAGAGATAACGTCTAGGGGCCTGTAAGTTTTCAGTTCTTCCAAAGTGGTATGATCTAAGGAGAGATTTACTACTCTCCTGGCATTTGGTGTGGTCTGTGAGCAAACAAAAGCACTCTATTCTTCCCTGGAATTGTAAAGAGGGTTTCTGCTCCACCATGGCCTCAAGCTCTGGTGTGTTAGTGCTCGTCCTTGCCCTGGAACTGCCATGCAGGACTGTGACGTGAATCCAAGTATGGGCAAAGCAATGGAGTCTTGCTCAGTGCTAGCAAAGAGACCCCTATAATTTCCTTCTGATCAGTTGTTTGACTCTGTTACCATCTGTGGATTCTGAAGGGATCCAGAAGTAGCTGCTACCACTGCTGGTTCAGTAGCTCCCAAGGCCTGCTCCTGTTTTGCTGGGACTAGGTCTGTGCTGGGCACAGAGCTGTGCTCTACTCTCACCCATGTGCAACAGTCCTTTCCTGCTGACCTCCTAAGTCATCTTTGGCTGGAAAATTATTTACCCTGTCCTTTTGTGGGTTCTGCTGCTCTAGGAATTGTTTTGTGGCATTATTTAAAGGTATGTGGAGGAGTTTTGGGGAGACCTCAAGCAAGTTGCCACCTTTTCTCTGCTGTCTCAGTTCCCAGACCTGTACACTTTGGGAAGATCACTTTGGTAAGTAGGTGGAAAGAATGTATGAGAGAGGGAAAAATAGATTAGAGATGGGGGGCTCAGTTAACAGATCATTGTAATGCTTCAGGTAAGAAGTGATAAAGGCCTGAACTTGGATGGCTATGTTAGTAAAGAAAAGGGGCCAAATGTTATAGATGTAAAAAAAAAAAAAAAGAATTGTAAACTTTGACAGTTAACTTGTTACATGAGTGAGATCTCATAGAAAGTAACTATTTTTATATTACCATGATCTGATTCCTAAAGGAGAGAATGACATTTTTTATGAGTAAAGCAAAATACAAAATGGTTTCATGATTAAAAGTGGCAATGCATACTTGTTGTTATGGTGAAAAGTGGCCCCTTATAGGTTATTTTCTTCCTAAGTTAGTGGAATGGGCAAACCTTGGTAACAAGAAGAAGACAATTATACTTGGACCATTGAAGAAGACTCTTAACTGACCCCTGTGTCTTGAGTTTCTGTTTCCTCCAATCCATCTCGGACATCAAAACCAGAATGATCTTCATAACAGATGGGTCTGATCATACAGACAGAATACCTTTCTTTATCCCCTTGCCTCATCCAAATCATACCCATCCTTCAAGATCCAACAGAAGTGCCATCTCCTCGATCAAAGTTTCCTTGATGATATCTATGCCTAATTAGACCTTTTTCCCTCCTCTAAAATATTATATCATTTATCAAGGATTCTCAGAGGTCCAGAGAAACCTGGCTTCTTCTAGGACTCTGGACATAATTTCTAAAATAAAAATGAAGCTGCATGTTTCAAAACAACAACAACGAAAAAGAATACCAGGAAATATGTAAGAAATTATTTAAATATATGCACATAGTAAATTTACCCAACATCTTTCACTCGTTATTTGTGTATAGATCAATGGATTATTGGGAGAAAGAGGAATAGCACAGTGGAAAGCGAAAAGATTTTGGAGTCAGCAAGCGGGGATTCAGATGCCACAAGTCACTTACTCTCCACAGGCCTCAGCTTCCTCATTTGTAAAACAAGGGAATTAGGTTAGTTAGTCTTAGAGGTGCCTTCAAACTCTAGATGTATGATAATATCACTTTGCAAAATTTTTGTATAATGTCTCGCAGCATCAACATTAAATCTGACAAGGCCATTCCAAGGCACTTGTCCCAAAGCTGGATGGGGATAAATCTTTCCTTGCTGTATTTGAGACCACATTTGAACTTGAAGCCTAAAGGAAATGGCCTTTCTGAACCTTGCCACTGTTTGGCCAGGCCAGGAATTCTAAGATATCATAAGGTTTACAATCACCCCAAGATAGGTTACATATCCCATTATTCCTTAGAGGATATAAATCTGAATTATATGAAAAGTCTGTGGAATTAAGAACAGCTTTTGGGGACTGCTAGATAGTGCAGTTAATAGAGCACCTGCCCTGGAGTCAGGAGGACCCGAGTTCAAATGCGGCTTCAGACACTTAATACTTACTAGCCGAGTGACCTTGGGCAAGTCACTTAACCCCAAAAGCCTTGCCTTCCCCCATCCAAAAAGCAAAAAAAACACAAAAAAACAAACCAAAATAGCTTTTTATAAAGCTAAATTTCTATAATACTAATTTATGATATACTAATACTATTTAAATATTATACTAAATTTATTAAATACTAAATATTACATTTCTATAATACTAAAACACACTTGCACAACTTGTAAACTTCTTTGGGCTGCAGATTGGTTAGACTTGAGACAGACTGATGATGACTGGTTGCCATGAGTCACTTGACAAACTGGAGAGTGTACTGTGGCAACCCTACATTTTTTGTGGGCCACCTGAAATCTTTCGGTGGGTCACAAGTATCCCACGGACTGTATGTTGTGCGGGCCCATACTAAATAAAAATTTCTATAATAGTAAAATTAAATTGTGCCAGAAACTTAAGCAAAATATGAAATTTAAGTTGAAGACCACTGTTCTGTAAACCCAGTTACAAATATTATCTATATAAACATATACATGTATATATACACACATAGATATAATTAAAAATAGATATTTGTAGAGCCCCGAGTCAAGTGCTGTTGTTTCACATAGTCCACAGTGTCTTACATACAGATGGGCGCTGAAGAATTATTCCTCCAATGATTGAATGATATATACTTGTCTTCCCAACGATGGTGCAATCTCCTTGAGAGCAGAGACCATGTCTTATACTTCTATAACCGGAACAAGGAAACGTGATTAGATTTTAAATCATGGGACAAAAACGTTGGATCCAGTTCTGTTAAATTTTGGGTGTGAGAATTTATACCAAGAAATAGGTGCCCACAAATCAAGACTTGTGTTTGTTGTTTTGGTGATCATCTAGACTTGAGAAAGTATCAATAATCCAGATTATATGTTCATATATTTTCCCCTTCCCAATTTTGTTGTTGTTACATCATTTCAGTCATGTCCAATATCAGGAGTTTTCTTGGCAAAGATACTGGAGTGCTTTGCCATTTCCTTCTCCAGATCATTTTACAGATGAGGAAACTGAGGCAAACAGGGTTAAGTGACTTGCCCAAGGTCACATAGCTTTTAAGTGTCTCAGGTTGAATTGGAACTCAGGTCTTTCAGGGTTGGTGCTCTATCTAGTGCGCCACATAACTGTCCCCACACTTTCCTGGCCCCTTAAACTTTTACCAACATACTCATGTTTTGCTCCATAAACATTGCTTGGGTTCAACACAAGGCTCTGGGAAAGAAGTCATCACCACACTGGAGGCCTGGTGACTGCAAGGTAATAAGAATAAGAATAATATCAGCAGCATTTATATAGTGCTTTAAGGTTTGCAAAGTATTTTTTTCCATTATCCCATTTAAGCCTCCCAACAACTCTGTCTGAATTCAGCTTTCTTCTCCGCCACTTATCAGCTGTGTTTCCTTGGACAAAACACTTGCATTATTTAAGTCTCATTTTTTTTTTTTTGGTATTAGAAAGAGTGCTAGATATCCATGTCACAAGAGACCTGGGTTCAAATCTTACCACCAAAATTTATTTAACCTTTCATTAGCCATGTGAAAATGAATAAGTCCTTAGACTTCTTAAGTCTCTGTATCCTCATCAGTAAATTATAATTAATAATGTGGTTTATGACCTTGGGCAAGTCATTTAACCTTTTAGTGCAGAGCTGGTACCAATCTACATTGGTGAGGGAAGTTTACTATATCAATGAAATCACGGTTCTGGTTCTCTACCCCACCCCCACCCAACACCACCTTCTAACATAACCCTTCCATCCTCCCCCCAAAAACTTGTAGTACATGTGTTATTGTGAGAATCAAATAAATGAATGAAGGTATATAAAGCGCTTTGTAACCCTTGAATGTCGACCATTGCTATTAAAAAGCAGTGTATCCTTTGACCATTTATCAATTGGGGAATAACTTGTATTATTTTTTTATTATTAAATTTACTTGCTTACTTTTAGTTTACAACATTCAGTTCCACAATCCCTTGAGTGCCAAATTTTCTCCCCCTCCCTCTCCTACCCCCTCCATCCATGGCAGCATGCAATCTGATACAGGTTCTACAAATACCTTTGCATTAAACATTAGTCAAGTTGTAAAGAAGAATTATAATCAATGGAGTGAAAAATGAGAAAGAAGGAGCTAAGCAAAACAAAACACAAGAGAGAACAAGTAGTTTGCTTCAATCTGCATTCAGACTCTGTAGTTCTTTTCTCTGGATGCAGATATCCCTTTCCATCATGAGTCTTTTGGAGAATAACTTGCATTCTTATAAATTTGACTCAGTTCTCTGTATATTTTAGAAATGAGGACTTTATCATGTGAAGGTATATGTAGAACCTATATCAGATTGCATGCCACCTTGAGGGGAAAGGGAGGGGAAGAAAATTTGTAACTCAAAAACCTGTGGAAATGGATGTTGTAAACTAAAAATTAATAAATTTAAAAGAAAAAAAGGCAGTGTAGTTCAGTGACTCTAGGGTCAGAGAACTTGGATTTGAAACCCTGCTTATTACTTATGTGACATTGGGGGAGTAACATGACCTCTCCATGCCTCAATTTCCTCACCCATAATGTGAAGGAACTGGACACAATTGGCCTCTAAGATTCCTCCACAGCTTGAAATCTATGGTCCTAATATTTGAATTTCCCTACCCCCACAGGGCTGCAGTGAGGCACGCTTTGTGTGCCTCAAAGCACAGTATAAATGTGAGTTATTATTATTATCTCTCATAGTGCTGCTTATCACCATGCCAGGTACATAGCAAGCATTCAGTACGCACCTGATTGATTAATCTAATTAAGATTTGGTCAATAGCTACATGCTGTTACCTCTGTTTTCACATTTGGGAACAGAAATGTTCAAAAAGTCACTTTGGATGGAAATAGCCTTACTGAATCTCAGCCTGAAAACGTTCCTTCCTAATGAAGCCGTTTGGCTCCCACTTTATGAGCACAATTTTCAGAAGCGATTTGCTCGTTGGCCACGCCTTTGTCGGAATGTGAACTCCACAGTGGTATTGATTTGAAAATCAAACTGCTGATTGTATAATTCCATGGGGAAGTTGTTGATGCTATCAGGCTTTCTCAGTGCATGCTGTGATTTCGAGGTAACATGAAAGATTAGTGGCAAAAACAGAGGCACTCTAAAAGCTGGAACTGTTTATTAGCTGATAAGATGCCAGGGGCAGTTTGCTGTTAAGTGGGATGATTATGGTTTAAAGGAACAATTACTAAGTAGAATGAAGGGCATAATAACTTGTAAAGTCACCTTGGTGTACCTACTATCCCAAAATGGCAAACAGTTACTTGTCCTTCCAATGAATTCATTTTTGCGTTTACTTGGCTTTTACCATCATTATCATTGTATGGTGAAAGAGAAAGCTGTATCTGAATGGAGTCAGAGTATCTAAATACAAATCTTGGAACTGTCACTTCTTACATGAGACCTTGGGCAAGTCATTTAAACCTCCAGACCTAACACTCTTTACCTATACAATGAAAGAATTAGACTAGCTGACCTCTGAGGTTCTTTTTACTTCTGAATCTATGATCCTAAGGCATTTGTTAGGTATCCAAATGAATGTGTACCTCCCTCCTCCAAATTCCTTCAGAAATAAGTATAATTCCCTGCCCTCAGAGGCCATCTTGACACAGACATACACAAAATAAGTGAACTCTGATGCATCGTTTTCCATGTAAGACCTAAGCCCAAATCAGCCCACTGACTAAAACTAGAGAGAGTCGAATTGACCTTCAGCTTTCACATTTTCTGCCAACTTGAATGATAAAGAAAGGTCTGAAGGGTTTGTTTTTTTATATATTTCTAAGCACAGAAAAATAATCAGTATGAGTGCTGAATTTGAGAGAAACAAAGACCTGGATTCAAAGCCTGCTTCTCTTGCATGTTGTCCTTCATTTCAAAGGGGACCAATGACATCACAGGTGATGTCTTGACTAGAGCATTAGTTGTATTTAAGTGAGGCAGGGTTGCAAAGTCCTCAGCCTCTCTCTTCTAGAGTCATGGAAGTCCAGTGACAGGAAAAAGTCAGAGGTGGTGGCCCAGGATGCAATGGATGACATTGGCATCTTCAACACCTAAACAACTCTCAGCACTCCACAGCGCCTGCTCCAGCCACCTTCATGATCATTGGAACAAATTGTTCCCATCTACCCATTGTTCACATGTTTGGGGTAGACATCCCATAATTCACTGATGGGTTTGACCTACATAAAATTATCACAAAATATCTTCAAAACTTGTGCTGGCAACGTTACCCAAGTCACAGCTCAGGAACCAGTGCTTCAATGATTCTGTCTGGCAGGTCCTAGGCTACAAGCAAGTCACTTCATGGTTTAGAGTGTCAGGGGACTCCACAGGACCTTATCTGAAGGTCCTGGTTTTGACATCAATGCTGCCATTTACTTCCTTTAGGTAGTAACTTAATCTCTCTGGGTCTCAGATCTGTAAAATGAGGGGATCAGACTAGATTACCACTAAGATTCCTGCCAAGTCTAGATCAGTGATCCTAGGATATATTTAAATCACATGTGGTTCATGATCTGCTTTTGCGAATGAAGTTTCCACACATGGAAGTTATGAAATCACAGATTACATATTCACATTTGCAATGAAGCATGGCAGGTGTCTTTTGGTTTTAAGCCTTCATAATTTATTTTGCCATGTTATTGAATCATAACAATTATGACATTTGTAACAAAAATGACAATTCTATTTTGCAGTTTTTCAGCACTTTACAGTTTATAAAGCCCTTTGATGTGCATTACCTAATTTAATCTTAACAACAATCTGGCAAGATTGTTGGGGCATTGATAAGCAATAACTTTTTGGAATTCTCTGTTGATCGTGTTAGGTCAAAAATGATATTCCCCAAAGGTGGATATGTTAACAAAACAAAATTCTTAAAAATTAGAAACACTAGATTCTTGTCAGAAGGTAATTATTTAGCCATATTATCTTTTTAAATTATTAAGATTGATATGATAGGCAATTATTAAAACCCTTAATAATTATTCAGAATACTCATAATAATACCTTAGATATATATGATGCTTTTCTTCCATGAATTTAAAGTATGTTTATTAAATCTGATACTTGAGGGAATAAAATATTCATTAGCTACATTATTGGAAAAATAGATCATGTTTTATTGAAGCTATTCTCTGTATCTCTGTACAAGATATTTCTAATATATATAATATAATGTGTGTTAGACAAATACAATCCCTAGCTGTTCTGTGAATTGTCCTTGTCTCTAATTACTTTGGAGGAGTTGTACATTGGAAGTATATACTACATTGTTCTATTGGCCCAATGTACTGCACAGATTAGGTTTTCAATGTCTGTTATTTGTTTCTGATTCAAGAACAAGAAACTAATTGAACTCACAGAATGGTCTGGCATTCAGTTTCTAGAGGAACAAGTGATCCAATGTAGTAAATGAAGGGATTGGTAATAAAAAGGAAAATGAATGTTCGTCTTCTGCTATATCTCTATATTGTATGCTTTCCTCCCTGGCACATTAAAACGCTATGGCATACAGTCTAAAAAAAAAAATTCTAAATGTAATTTAGCAATGAACTCTGGCTGAAAACCCTAGGTGGGATTCCAACAATAAGTACAGAAAGTAATATGATTGAGAGAAAGAAGAAAGGAGGAGAAAGAAAGATAGAGCGAGGAGGAAGAGAGAAAGGGGGAGGGAAGGAGGAAGGGAGAAAGAAAGAGAGGAGAGGAAGGAAGAAAGAGAGAGAGAAAGAAAGAGAGGGAGGAAGGGAGGAAGAAAGGAAGGGAAGGAAGGAAGGGAGAAGAGGAGAGGAAAGGAGAGGAGGGGAGAGGAGAGGAGAAGAAGGGAGGAAAGAAGGGGAAAAAAGAGAAAGAGAGAAAGGAGGGAATGAGGAGATGGAGAATATGGGAGGAGGGAGAAAAAGGGGATGCAGAGGGGAGAGAGAAGAGAGAGAGAGAATGTGTACTAGGTATCAATGCAAGTCCTAGAATACCAGCTAAATACTTTAATACCTACCACAGAGAGGAACAATTAACACATTCATAAATTGCTTATCTGTTTACCATTTTATTCCCAAGGTTACTATACTACTTGTTTAAGTAGGAAGTTCTGTCTTAGTTACAGAACTTTAGTAATAAAAGTTGTTTTTAGTTTATCCACAATTTGTGAATTTTATAGGGTTTTATTTCAGGAAGTCAGGCAAAAAAAAAGTTCCTTATAGTAATGTTCCACCCCCCCCCCCAAAAAAAAACCACCACCACCAACAACAAATCCATCTGTAGCCAGGTAAAGCCACGTGATAATGAATATCCTGGGAAGTCTTGGAAGGGAAATGAAGACACCCCCCCCCACCCCTCCACCAAAGTGCAGTACAAAGTATGGAAAAAAGAAATGTAGAACTGTTTATTGTTTGCATGCAAGCGTATGTATGGATGTATGTATGGATGGATAGATGTATGTATCATTCAGTCAGTAAGCATTTTTAAGGCCCTACTATGTTCCAGCCACTTTAAGAGCTGGAATGTCTTACTTTGTATCATAGAGTCTTCAAACATTTGTCTTAACATTTTTCAAGGAATATTGTATGATTTTGACATATGTATAAAGATATTTTGTTGGAGAAGAATCTTTAAGGTGATATTTGACCACACCAAATAAAATGAATTTTTATAGCCAACAAGCAAAAATAAATACAACAATTTCTTGGATTTGCTTGATTTTAAAATCAGTTGTCTGATGGTAAAGACATTGGCTTCTACAGGATATCACTTGCAAAAACCTGCTTATTCCCTCTATGGGTCTGTAGATCGTCCCTATTAAAAAAAAAGCATAGAATTAGAAAGACATGTCCAGGTACCAGCCTTGACACATTCTGCCACTTAACTTCTTACTGCCTCCTGCAGATTGCAAAGGCTAAGCTGCAGAATAGGTTACTACATCATGGGTAGAAGTCGTTTTCTCACAGAGAATCACTTAAATCAATGACATTACAGGTCTGGACCTCCCCCCAAAAATATTTTTGTTACTGCTGCTGCTTTGCTGTTTTTTGCTTTGTTTTCCTAGAGAGTTTTCAAAAGTTAGTATATGGATCACTGGAAACTGACATTTTCTCTGTTGGCTTAGTAACAATGAGGTCTGAAATGCCTTTTGTGCTTTTGGTATCCTCTCTTATGTACCTTAGGAATAGATGTCTTAATGCCCTAAAAATTAGGTTGCCTCCAGCATGGGCCTCCTCTGTGTGTTCTTGGTCTACTCCAGCTGCTTTTCCTGTCTTCATTTCTACAGTGCTATTTTCTTTTCCTCTAGTATAATATGTGGGGCTTCAATGCTAGAACTCAAATGTAATGGCTCCATTGTCTCTGAAGGTGAAATTCTTTTTAGATAAAATTCTTCATGGGTATAACACCCCTTTGGGAGGTTATTCCCCCAACTTACACTTGTACTCCCAGATTGTTTTCCCAGAGGTAACACTTGCCTACCACCTTGGGTACTGGGAGTAACCTTGTGGGTGCCTATTCCTAACATTGTCACTCCTGAGCCCCCAACAGTGTACTTCCCATTAATGATCAGCTGCTAGATATGACTAGCTTTTAGCAAAGGCATTTATTAAAATAGTATAGTAAGATAAATTGGTGCAAACTTTCCTCCCAAAATGAGCCCTCTGGGGCTCATTTTCCTAATGCCGTCCATGGGAAGAATGGGCTCAGATTTGGAGTATAATAGTAATGAAGTACACATGTAGGATACATACATGTAGGACTAAGTGGTTAAATCACAATTCTTTGTACTTCAGAGTATTTCTGCCTTAGTAGAACCCTCACAAAGTTCCTCTTAAGTGTAGCTCTCAGTTTGGTGGGCTGCTTTCATGAGTCCAAGGCTGGCCTCATCTCTCTAATATAGATAGTCATGTTCCCCTTCCCTGAAGCTGGTGCTTTCATCAAATGTCTATCTTTCTGAATCTGTCTGCACTTATCATGTCTCTTTTTCTGGCTATATATACTGTTTATACATGCAAGGAACTTAATCCTCCACTTCTAATTCCATCTCTGAATTTAGTGAACTACAAAAGGGAATTTTCCCAGTGATGGACTGATTTATTGCTTTTAAACATAAGTTGGGGAAAGAGGGTGGGGGAGGGAGGGTAAGTGGTGATTATCTTAGCCAATTACAGAATATGGACAACAACAGCTGTCTTTTCTCTGATGGTCAAACCTCTATAATCTTCTGCAGTTAATTAAGGACTTAGACACACTTTGGGGGTTTTTAGGAAAATTCCATAAAACATTCTGATCCTGTGACTGGATTTCTTACCTGATAAAGGGATCAGGGTTTAGATCAGTTTTATTTAAACATTAAATTGGTTGATAAATTCTGTGACTTCCTTCACTGAGATGCTGAACCTTTTGTCTTTAGGTTGAGGTGGAGGGGATGGATCTCCACTCCTTACACAAATCTTGGGTACAAAGCTTTGATCTATTGGTAATGTCAAGAGAACTCCAAAGGAGGCCTTGTGCACATTACATGACACCTGCTGTGGTAAATTTTTAGGAAGACATGGAAGAGTCATTCAACATACACAAGTATAGTGTAACCTTTATCTTGGAAGGGAATATACAGATCCATTGGAATACTAGATCATTTTCTATTTATTTACCTATGAACATATTCTTTCCTCCAGTAGAATGTAAGTCCCGTAGGGGCTGTGACTGGGTCATTTTTATCTTTCTACAGCCAGCAGATAAAGACTAGCATATTGTGCCTTGCACATAGTAGGTGCTTAATAAAGTTTATTGAATTGGTTCTCATAAATCTTTCATCTAAAACAGGCATCATAATCTCCACTCTAAAGATAAAGAAACAGAAGCTGAAAAAAGGGTAAGTGATTTGCCTAAGATTATACAGCTAGAAAGTATCAAAACAGGATTCAAATCCAGGTCTTTCTGCCTCCAGCTCTAATTTACTGAGCAACATCACCTCCATACACTTCTAGCCCTTTCAGTCTCCTCTTTATTCAAATAGAGTCTTTTGGGGCACCTTGATATATTTGAGCAATTGCTGTTACTAAGTATGTTGTATAAAAATTTCATTTCCCCCCTATCTCTCCTATTAAAGAGATTTTTACCGAAGGTTAGCCTCCTTACTTCAAAACTGTTGATTCTTTTTGTTTCGTTTGACCATCATATAAACTAATTGGTAATTTTCTCCCTCGTCCGACTAACTCCAAGTGACACAAGAAATGTTCCTTTCTCTTTCTAATTGGCAGCATACCCCACAATCTAGTGCTGCTAAGCAATTAGGTTCCCATCCTTTTTTTTCCCCGTGTTTACCCTTCTTTTGTTTTGAAATGCATAAAGTGGTGAGTTTTTAAAAGTCTCTTCCCTCCAGAATAGGAATTCTTAAACGTTTTTTTGGTAAAACTCTTTGGCAGTGTGGGGAAGTTTATGGATGCCTTTTTGAAATGAATAAAAAAATGTGAAATGACAAAGGAAATCAATTATATTGAAATAGTTATCAAAAACTTTTTTTTTTAAGTTCATGACTGAGGTTGAGAATCCCTTCTCCAGAGATTTACCTTTACTCTAAAGCAAGTGGATTAATTAACAAATGTTAGTTCACTCTGGGTGTGGATAAACTATATTCTATGGTCTGGAAAATAACAATCAATAAATGTTTTTTGTTCATTTATACATACATACATACATGCATTCTATAACATATCAAATGCTAAAATCTCCTAGTGTGAAAAAAAATCAGTTGTTGAATGGAAACCCTCACTACTGCCTGCACTCTCATTCATTCCCCCAACTCACTGGTCAAGGTGGAAAAATAGGAATACCCCTTGTTCCTTGTTGCAACTTCTAGGCTCTCCTTTGACTACCATCACTCAATCCTTTGAAAATTCCTCCTTTGAGGTTCATTCAATCCATATCTACCCAATCAAATTCTGGTACCTGTTATCTACTGACCCTCAAGATACTTCCCTCCTTTTCTTGATGACTTCAATGCCTGGCTCACAGAATTTCTCTCCTCCTTAACTATTATCCTCATACCACAGAACTTCAATATACATATTATACTCCCTCAAACCCCCTAACCTAACAGTTCCTCTCCTTATTCATTTCACAGGACCACTCTACCTCAGCCACACACATAAACGGTCATATCCTTGATCTTGTCATCACCCACAAATGGACCACTTCACATTCACAAACTCTGAAATTCCCCTAACGGATCATTCCACTTCTCCTTCTGCCTTGCAACCCCAAACTTTGTTCTTTGTCCCCACCATGATCTCCAACATCTCCACCTCTTACTCCTTTCCCTGGCCATCACACCAGCATTAGCTACATTATTCTCTCTTTCCCATCTTAACCACTTGGTGAACCAGTTCATATCTACAGCGTCCTCTTCTCTTGAGTTCTTTGCCCCCTTGTTGTATCACCTATAGTGCCCTGCCAAGCCTTGGCCTTAGATCATTCTCACCATCCACTACCTTTTCTCCTACATGTACTACCAATGAAGCTGAGGAAAATAGAGAAACTAAATTTACTGGGTCTACTACAAATTTATATTACATAACATCAACTACACCCTCATTACTGCAAGGCAATCCTTTTTAATTTTCCTAGTTAACTCACTATCCCACTCATCACATTGGTTCTCCCAAACCTTTTCATCCGTCCTTAAGTCTCCCTCTCAGCTGAGAATCTTGTCTCATACTTTACAGAAAAAATTGAGGCCATTCACAGGGAGCTCCCTTTTTTCCTCTGCTCTTCATCTCATATCATCCAGATGCCTTCTGACACCATCTTTTACTTCCCAGTTGACTCACATAATAAGATGACTTTTCTCCTTGCCAAGGCAAACTTCTCCACGTGCATAAGAATTCCCATTTTATCTTGTCTTCTCCAGCAGATTGCCACATTTATCATACCCATTCTCACTTATCTCCAAGCTCTCCCTGTCTACTGACTGATTCCCTGCTGCTTACAAACATGCTCATGCCTCCCCCCCATCCTAAAACAACAAAAAGAACAACAAACTTCACTTGATCCATCTAGCCATCATATTTGCCTTCTTCCTTTTGTGACTAAACTCCCTGAAAAGGTTATTGACAATGGGTATCTCCACTTCCTCTGCACTCACTCTCTTTTTAACTCTAGAATCTGACTTCTCACCTCATTACTCAACCAAACTCCTTTCTCCAAAATTACCAGTGATCTCTTAATTGTCAGATCCAATGGCCTTTTCTCAATTTTGATCCTGCTTGACCTCTCTGAAGCTTTTAACACTGTCAATCAATCGTTCTTCTTTGATGCTCTCTTCTCTCTAAACGTTCATGATACTACTCCCCTGGTTTTCCTTTTACTTATTGATCAGTCCTCCTCATTTGGGAGTGGATCTTCCTCTAAGACACACCCACTGTATCAGCAAGCACCCTAGCATACCTAGGGTGGCTACTAGCACAGGTTCTTAGATCTGCTTTTCCAAAGGAAAGCAACTCAAAAAGGGTTAACAATCTTACTTTAATCAATCAAATACCATTTACCTAGTTCAGGGGAAA
>CM053584.1:141646701-141665160 GCA_028627135.1 Pseudochirops cupreus | reverse complement strand
ATATATATATATATATATACACACACATACATATAGCCTATTTGTACATAGTTGCTTGTAAGTTGCCTCCTTTGACATATAGGACTCTCTTTTGCTGTTCCTTGTAGCCCTAGTGCTTAGCCAAGTAAGTGCTTAATAAATGTTTATTAGCTTGCTAACATTTCCCACCCTCCACTCCCAAGTAAATACTCCAGGTGAATTTCATGTGGTTCTAGGCAGCTCAATGATGTAATGGGTAGAATTGGGGTAAGGAAGAGCTGAATCTGAATCCTGCCTCAGATCTTAACTGTCACTGTGGGCAAGTCACTTAACTTCTCTGTGCCTCAGTTTCCTCATCTGTCAAATGAGGATAATAATAGCCCCTCCCTCCCACAGTTGTCGTAGGAATCAAATGAGATAAGATTTCTAAAGCACTTTGAAAATCTTTAAGTGCCATATTAGTGCTAGCAGGGATGGGGAACCTGAATCTAGTCAAAAGGCTGCACTTAAGGATCTAGAAGGCCACATATGGCCTCAAGGCTTCAGGTTCCCCACCCCTATGTAAGTTATTCATAATAGTAGGCAAATGAGGAATATAAGGCTGCGGAAGGGCAGCTGGGTGGCACTGTAGTTCACAGAACCTCAGTCCTGGAGTCAGGAAGACTCCAGTTCAAATCCGACCTCAGACAATTACTACTTGTGTGATCCTGGGAAAATCACCTAACCCTATTTGCCTCAGTTTCCTCATCTGTAAAATGAACTGGAGAAGGAAATGACCAAACCACTCCAGCATTTTGGCAAGAAAACCCCAAATGGGCTCACAATGAGTCAGATACGACTGAAACAGACTCCTGGGAACTTATTCAGCACATGTTGCTATGGTGGGGGAATAGAAAAGATAATATCAGAACTGGACAGAACTTTAGCGCTTCTGTAGCCCACTCTTCTCTTTTTTCGGATAGGAAAATTGAGATATAGAATAACACATGGCAATAGCCAGAAATCTCTAATTTCGTTTCATTCTATACTTCTTCCATTTCCTCCCCCCCTCAAAAAAAAAGACTAATAACACTTAGGCAAAATGGATTTCATTCAAATTAACTGTGAAATAAATCAATTTCTATTCCTTTAGTTCCATGAAATGTTTTACTAATTATGAAGAGGGGGATGCATAATAATTAACATATCTGTGCACAAGCAAAAGAACAAAAATTTATTCTCTCTCTAAAGAGAGGTAACCAAGGTTGTACTGAAATAAATGGATGAAAGAAGGCTCTATGCATTAAAGTAAACATTTGAGTTCAATTACCAGAAAGGCTTGAACAATGAACAAATAGATTGGCTAGTCACTTCCTCAGTCAAGAGAACGGATAACAGGGACACTCCCACCCCACCCCCCCCACACACATTCCTTCTAGTCTGTTTCTATAATGGAGTTTAACGTGCCCTTTGTGTAATAGCTTGATCTAGAGCCATAGGGACCCAGGGAGACCCACACTGATAGGATCTATTTAGATGGATAAGATCTGTAATCTGGAAAGCTCCACACTACATCTCCGAAGGAGACTGAGATTTCTTCCTTTTGGTGGAAAGCAGCAGGACAGTGGCTGAGCACTCACTCCACTCATCTATCTTCAAGAGGTTATTGGAACTAGAATTATATCTGTCACTCACACATCAGATACAGGCTGTCTAGGAATACTAATGCTATTTGGAGAAATTCAGAATAAAACAACTTTTCCTTGTCACTCTAGGTTGGAAGAAGTCCTGTCCCAGACTGGGAGGGTAAAAACTTAGCTCCCTCCACCCAAAAGACAACCACAAGTGGCAAGCAGACATTTATCAGAACAATCAGTGAAATAGAAATCAGGGAAGTTACCCAGATTAGTGTGGATGATAGAATACTTGAGAGTAAATGGGCTCTTCACTTTGGGATTGAGATAAAACCTCAGTTTAGCTAGAAAGAGAATAATCTCACTGAAGAAATCCACTCTTAGAATTCCCTGGGGGTATAGACACTGGGAATCAGGGGCATAATGGGAATCTGACTCTCTATTTATCTGCAGCTCTGGGGCTCCTCTTAGCCATTCTCTCCTAAACCCTTCTTCTCTCTCCAGCCTCTCAAGTGTTTGTCCCTCATTCCTGCCAGAGTAAAGCCTTAGAGGCATCAGTATACTGCTAAATGTTTAACAACAGACTCTCCCCACAAAATGTGTATATGACACTCTTTTAAATTTAATCTCCATCACTTTCTTAAGTCTCAACAATCAACAAAACAATCATTCAAAGCTTGATTTGAAGCTTGCTGATTTCTGAGCTATAAATACTCACACTGAAACTTTAACAAGTGACTCTCACTTTTGAGCTGGTTCCATCACAGCCCTGCACAGATATCTGGACAATTCCAAGTCATGTCTCACTCCAGTGCAGCATTGTAGGCTGTCCTTCAAGGGATCACCAGACTGATCTGAAGCAAGGGGTGGGACTATAATGCTATAGTTATTCTATTCGATAAAATAGGGAGCACAAACAGTAAGGTAGGTAGAAAAAGAACTAAAACTCATTCAATACAAGGATCAATGGAAAGAAATGGGCATGTTTAGCCTGGAGAAGAGAAGACTTAAGGTGAACAACTCTGTTTGAAGTCCTGACATGTGGAAGAGGCTTAAGATTTACATTGTTTCTCCCTAGAAGGGAAAACCAGGGGTAAGGGTTAAAAGATGTAGAGAGACTAATTAAGGTTGTTGTTAGGAAAAATTCTTAATAATTTTTGTAGTTCAGTCATGTGCAACTCTTTGTGACTCTGTGGACCACAACACATCAACATTGTCCATGGAATTTTCTTAGCAAAGATGCTAAAGTGATTTGCCATTTCCTTCTTCAGCAGATTAAGGCAAACAGAAGTTAAGTGACTTACCCAGGGTGACATAGCTCGTGCCTAAGGCTAGAATTGAACTAAGGTATTCCTGATTCAATTCAGCACTCTATCCACTGAGTCATGTAACTGCCTCTCTTTTAATTTAGAGATGCCCAAAAGTGTAAAGTGGATATCCCCTCGTTGAAAATCCCCCAACAGAAACCTAGACAACCATTTATTGGGAATGTTGTCACTTGCATTCAGGTTCAGGCACAAGCTGGACAAAATTATTTTCCAATTTAAAGGCCTGTGGTTTTATAAAGTAAATTCATTAAATGATTCTAGGCCCCAAAACCTATGGATGAAAAAAAAAACCTGAATTTGTGATCCAAATTAACCTAGACTGCTTTCATCTGCTCTGATATTCATCAATAATTATTGGAACCCTTTAGTCCAGTTTGCCTCTGTTGAGCTTCTGAATAAGTAGAATAATTTTCATTTTTTTAAAAAGAATCTCTGAATCCTTGAACATGGTGTTTCAAACACATCATGCCCAACTCCATACAAACCCCTGGAGCTCATTGAAAGTGTTTTTTCTTTTTATTTTAAAGAATAATCAGTCTTATTCTTATGGTTATGTTTATTATTGCAGACCAGTTTTGCAAGTTTAAGAAAGGATTGTAAACAGCTCCTTTGAACATAACCTGGAATTTGTTGGAAGGCAACAAGAAACATTGAACCAACTCAACAACGGTTTCTTTGTCTGTATTAATTGCAGATGTGCGAGGCATTAAATGTCCTCTTTGAAAAGGTAACATAAGCAGGATTTGAGCACAGCCATTATTTGCTGTAGAACAGTGCACTCTGCAGGATTTCATTTCTAAGTGCAAGGTATAATCACAACTGGTTTGATGGAGAGAAACAGACAGACAGACAGACAGACAGAGAGATAGAAACAGAGACACAGAAAGAATAGGATCATAGATCTACAACTGTAAAGGACCTTATAGTTCCATCCCAAACCATTTCACAAATAAAGAAACTGAGGGATGTTACTTGAGTTGCCAAAGGCTACCACAGGTAGTAAGTGTCAGAGGTAGAATTTGAAACCAGGTTCTCTGATTCCAAGGCCACTGGACCCCACTGTCTCCCCATATTAGAATGGACCTTGGATACTATCTTGCCCAACCTGTACCTAAATAAGAATCCCTTTTACAATATTCCTAACATGGTCTTCTGAGTTCCAGAAGGTGGTGAAGACCTCAAGTTAGAGGGATTCCAATATATCCAGAGGAAGTTTGTTCCACTTTTGGATCACTCTATTGATTAAGAAGTTTGTTCCTCATGATGACAAGCTTAAATACAGACAGTTAGCGCTGACTATGTCCAAAGTGGAACAAATCTAACCCATCTTTCACATGACAATCTTTGCAAATATTGAAGATAACCATTGTGTCCACCCACCTGCTCCAAATCTTCTCTCTGTCAGGCTAGACATTTCCAATTTCATTCATGCCTGTAGAGTTTCCCCCTTACTGTCCTTGTAGCTTTCTATGAAATCTCTCTAATGTGTCGATACCCTCCCTGGAATATAGCATCCACCGCTCAACACAAAATTCCAGATATGGTCAATAAAATACAAAAGGACTATGAATCTGGAGGCTTGAAGTGGGAAGAGGCAACAGGGGGGCTCAGAGGACATTGGTATCTCGTCATACTAAGTAACCTTCAGGAGTAGGTGAAGATAAGAGGAGGAATGGCAGATGGAGGCAATGTGGAGGGCCAGTACCCTCACGGTGGAAGAGAGAATCCTGGAGAGGATTATGGCTTTCATGGGACACTCACAACAGGAAACCCCCAGAAGAATCAACAGGCAGAGTGAGGGCCCAAAAAAAGATTTCTTCTCCACCACCTCCCTGAGAAGGGGTGCCCTCAGAGGACAATCAGGTGCAGTATATTAGGTAGCTCCCAAGTAGACAAACAATGCAACAATAGGGAAGGAAAGGGGGAAGGATCCTTGGGACAGAAGACAAGCTCCAAGAGAGAGGGGAGATGCTCTAGAAATACTTGAAATACTTGATGAAAAAAAAACTTAGAAGTACTGGGACAGCAACAGGGATGGATGAAGCCCATCCCTTTGAGCAAGTGACACCCTGGGGAAAAGCCCTAATAACTCTACCCTAGTTTTTATTCTGAGCAAACCATCTATGCCAGCATCTGAGTGAGTGATTAGAAAACTATTGTAGAGCAGATGGATGAAGACAAATTCCTGGGCACTCCACTAGAAAGAAATGAGAGAATGAAGAGAGAGAAGAGAAAGAAATATACCATTTGCTTTGCTGAGTCATTCACTCAACATTGATTAAGTCCCTACTATGTGTTAAGCACTAATGATTCAAATTTTTGAAAGGACACAATCTCTGACCTCAGAAATTATACATTCTACTAGAGAGGGCTTCAACATTTATATAAATAAGTACGGTATAAGATAGAAAACAATGAGGGAACAGAGGAAGGAAGAAAAGTATCAAATCCAAAATTAACTGGGCTATTCTGTTCTGAAAAGATTACATCCAGATTGTGACTAGAGACAGGAAAGTCTTTTGTCCTTAACCAGATTCCCCTAGCTGGCTGATAGAGTTTAGGCCTACTGGTAGATGAATGAGCTATAAGTCTAAGGGTCAGAAGCTCTGAAAAGTCTACATAGTTACCCAGAAGCCTAAAGATTTGCATGGCAGGTCTGGCTAAGGAGAGATCATCCTACTTTGCCTTTAGCTTTTATCATTTCTTTTCAAAGTTTTATTCTTTATATTTGAAATTGATTCTTTTAAACCCTGTGTGGCTCCTGTGACACTTCAGTGATGGAGTTGGAGCTTCAAATGATGCAAGCAGAAAATTTTCAATTTCTACTGAAATTTTCAATTCTTACTGATGTTTTTGTTCAAGGATAGGATTCTTAGAGTATATTTACCGAGTACCCACAAGTCAGATGTCACTCGCACCTCATAAATTGTAAACTCTATGACATCAGGTATCATTTGTTATTTAGTTTTTGTATCTTTTACAAGAGGCAATATGGCGTACTAGGTGTCGTTATTTGTCCTTCATTTTAGAAGAGGACCCATGATATCACAGGGGATGTCTTGATGTGTGCCTGAATTAGATTTAAGGGAGGCAGAGCTGTACAAACTTGTCAACCTCACTCTCTCTTCCAGAGTGGTCAAAATCCAGTGGCAGGACAAAAGTCAAGGGGAATGGCCCAGGATGCAATGGATGACCTTGACATCTTTGATGCCTCACCAAGGTCTAAGCCAGTGGTTCTCAACCTTCCTAATGCCATGACCCTTTAATATAGTTCCTCATGTTGTAGTGACCCCCAACCATAAAATTATTTTCATTGCTACTTCATAACTGTAATTTTGCTACTGTTGGGAATCATAATGTAAATATCTGATATGCAGGATGTATTTTCATTGTTATAAATTGAACATAAACCACAGGTTGAGAACCGCTGCTCTAAGCCCTCCACAGCACCTGCTTTAGCTGCCTCCATGGCATTTGGAACAAATTGTTCTCATCTGCCCATTCCACCAGGGAAAGTCTGCATCTATGACCAATACTTGCTCCTGATGACCAAGGTCAAGTCATATAACTTCTCAGTGCCTAGTCAACTCTTTGTAAGTTACTGACTAGTTTTAGAACTACATTGGTAGAGAGTAAGACCATTGTTTTATCTAAACTCAGCATCTCTCCTAGCACCAAAACATACATGTATTATACACTTAGAAGGTGCTTTATAAAAATATTTGTTGAATTGAATTTATGTGAACTGGATTTAAAGGTACCATAGATCTAGCTGGGAATTAACACAAGCTGACAAATATCAGCCTTGGACTAAGACAAAATAAAATCAAAGTTTGTGGTCAATGTATGAGCTCTAAGGAGCCCTGACTTTCCAAATGTTAGCTCTCCAGAAAAAAAAATAGAAGATTTAAGGTCATCAATCACTGAGAATATTACTAGAAAGCTATCTACAACTACTTGGGAAGGAAGTGGTGGCCCCTTCAAAAAAAAGATAAATTCTGAGAAGTTGTGGGGAATGCAATAATTTTCTTTCTTTTCTTTCAGGAGAAAAATCTTAAGTAGAAGACACTGGTACAAAGGCAATTCAATGAGCATACCTAGAGTGCTCTAGTTCATGTCAAATTTTAAAAAATTACCAGAATCCTAGAAATTTAGCTGGCAAAATTCAATATTCCTGATAGTATAGCTAGAAAAGATAGTCATTTCATTGAGATAGGGAACTCTCAGATTAGGAAACATCCTCTACCATTGCAGGATATCATCTCTTCTTCAAATTATAGTCTTTAGAGAGTTGCTTAAGGAACTCAGAAATTAAGTGATTTGCCCAGGATCATATAGCCAGCATGTGCCTGAGGCAGGATTTAAACTCCCATCTGCCTGGTTTTGAGATCTGTTTTTTATCCCCTCCATCTTTAACACAAAGAATCTGAGTAAAAATCATGTATTTACAACAATACTGTCAAAAGTCAAAATAGCTTCAATTATTGTTGGATTGTTCTAAATAGTGAGTCTGTCATATATTTATCTCAAGGATATAATATTATGACAAAGAAACTAAAAATCCATTATTCATGGCACCAAGTTTCCCCTGAAAGTTCCCATTTGTGTTGTACTAAATAACTAGAATATTCAAAATGTAACTGAACAAAGCAAATATGACCAGAAGGACCAGATAGACATCTCAACAGTAAGTACAGAGACATACGTAGCAGCAAGTTGACCTTGAAAAGTCCTATGCATGTTGACTGGTGACAAGTAGCTAGAATCTTGAAAACCTAGATAAAGGAAAAAAAAAAGAATTACTTCTATTAATATGGGTGTGTATTGGCAAATACTGGTAAATGTTTAACAACTGGGCTTTCTGGTAAAAATGTCCACAGGACATACTTTTAAGTTTAATCAGCATTATTAACACTTTCTTTAGTCTACCTTAACAACAAAACAATAAATCAAGCCCTGATTTTTGGTGATTGCTGGGGTATAAATTCACTAAAAATTTAACAATCAGCTCTCATAATGAGCTGGTTCAAGCTATCTCCAGCACAACCCAGAATTGTATATCTATAACATGTAAACCTCTCTATAGCAAGAAGTCTAATTAAAAGGACATGCCCCTCAAGACACTGTCCTGGGCCCTTTTCTCTTCTCTCTATGCTCTTTCCTGGTGACTTCATCAGTTCCCGAGGGTTTAATTATCATTTCTATGCAAATGACTCCAAAATCTTTAAATCCAGCCCAGGTGTCTCTCTTTAGTTCCAGTCCCATGGCATGAATCAGACAAGATTAACATGTCTAAAATAGAATGCATTGTTTTGCTGCTCATTCATTTCAGTCATGTCTGACTCTTTGTGACCCCTTTTGGGGTTTTCTTGGCAAAAATACTGGAGAGGTTTGCCATTTCCTTCTCCAGCTCATTTTACAGAGAGGAACTGAGGCCAACAAGACTAAGTAACTAGCCCAGGGTCACACAGCCAGTAAATGTCTGAGGCTGGATTTGAAGTCAGTAATATGATTTGTGATTGAAAGAAAGGAAGACCCGAAGAAGCAAAGGGTATTTGCCAGGTCAGGCTGGGTTGTGGTAAAGATCCTACTAGCAAGGGAATTGCTAGGTCAAATTATGAAGCTGAAGCTTAAATACTTTGGCCATATAATAAGAAGATGAGACTCCCCAGAAAAGACTCTGATGTTGAGAAAGACTGAAGGCAAAAGGAAAAGGAGATGTCAGAGGATAAGATGGATAGATGTTGTCAGGGAAACAACAAATATGAACTTGGACAGACTTTGAGAGATAGTGGAGGATGGAAGGACCTGGCTTGCTATGACCCACAGGGTCACGAAAACTGAACAATGACAACAAAAATAGACAGCTAAGTTGAGGACAGCTCAGACTCACCATGGCTGAAACAGAACTGACTATTCTAACTCCAAATCTTACCCCTTGATTTTACAGATGAGGAAACAGGCCCAGAAAGGCTTAAGTGACTCGCCCAACATCACAAAAGTAATAAATAGTGGAGTCAGGATTTGAAACAAGCTACTTGACATATAAATCTGGGGTTCTTTCTACCACACTATACCTCCTCAGCTATAATAAGGTGATAAGTATGTAGTCTAGGCTGTAGGTGCTAAAGAAGGAACATAAGGGAGAGAGAGAGATCAGCACAACTAACCAACAGCAAGGTCTGGAGGAGTTGCCAGAGACTTCATGGAGCAGGAAGAATGTGACCTGGGCCTTGAAAGATGGGTAGAATCTGGGTGAAATGGAAGGAAGAGAAAAAAGCATGCTAAAGAGGTAAAGAACAATTTGAGTGAAGGCAAAATGATGGGACTGAGCATGGCCCAGTGGTGGATGAATGAGATCAGGCTGCCTAGAGCAGAGGGTGTATTGGGAAACAGTGAGAATAAAAAAGGTAAAGAAGGTGGGGAGAACTGGGGAAAGTACTTTCTCATTTCTCATCTTTGGGGCCAAGTTTGGTAATTACAATAATTATGCAGAATTTAGTTTGAATTGTTTTTTTGGATAGGTGATCTGAGCTATGTTATGAATAGTATTAAAAATCAAGGAATGAGTTTATATCTGATAAAGTAGAAAACAAGGACTTATTGGAAGTAATGATACAAGAGTGGGGAAAGGAAAGAGGGCATCACAAAAGTGGTATTTTAGGAAGTTGTCTAGGGGCAAAGAGTGTAGTTGGAAGAGGGAGAGTGAGGAGTCTGAGAGAAGACCCACAATCATAGATTTAGAAATAAAAGAGACCTGAGAGGTCATCTAACTCAATCTTTCCTTTACAGATAATGAAAATCAGGGAGTAGCTGCGTGGCTCAGTGAATAGAGCCCTGGCCATGGAGTCAGGAGGACCTGAATTCATATCCAGTCTCAGATACTAAACACTTACTAGCCATATGACCATGAGCAAGTCACTTAACCCCAATTGCCCTGCATTTCCCCCCTCCAAAAAGCAAAAAAGTAAAAAATAAAATGAAGTAAAATACAGATAATGAAAATGAAGTCTAGAAATGTTAAGGCTTGGACATAAAAAGTGAGGCATGCAGGTACCAGATACTAATTAGGAAAGTGCGAATTTGAAATAGTTCTTCTGACTCCAAATCCAACCTTGTATCCATTACATCACATTGTCTGATGTGTAATCCATGCATGAAGAAATGCGACCCTGCACCAGGATGATGTTCCTTACAGAGGACTTTGGGACATTGCTCTTTTATTGCTCTTACAGAGTCTCTAGAATTTAGTAAATAAGATAAACTTTCCACACACACCTTAACTGAACTCAGTTTTACTTTAATTATTACTGACATCTTTTTAAAATGCCATTTACATTTTTCACTACATCCTTTGTATTAAAGCCAAGCTAAGCTCACTTCTGAAAGGAATGCCTATTCTGTATTTAGTCCTACTTTATATTCTCTGGGGTCCTGATGCTGTCTTTTTCAGGCATTGAATGTTGTGGTCTTCAAGGATCTTAGGGGTAGCTAAAGCCTCAGGAGTCTGCAACCTTTCAGTGTATTAAAAGTTATTTGATCTAAGGTGAAGTCTGAATGTTGCCCAACTGGTTGAAGCTTTGCAAATTCCTAATTCCTCTTTGGAGCTGAGAGACACAACTGCAAACTTGTCCCTAGCTAGAGTTCCAGTAAACTGCTGCTGGCCTCACTGCCCCCTACCCCCAACAAACTCTCCCACCCCTACTATCAACTAGTCAGATGGCACTATAGGTCCACAGAGACAGAACTGCAGGTTCCCTCCCTGGTTACTCAGATGCAAATTAGGATCAGACTAGACTCAGATGAGACTAAGGGTTGAATCTAAGATCCTATTTTAGGTTCAAAGCTGCATGATTGACACTCACTTCTATTGCTGTTCTTTAACCACTAGTATCAAACCTGTGGTAGCTCCTTGCCCTGGTAAGAAAACATAGGCAGGCCACCCCTAGGTACAAGTCCCCTTCTCAAATCTGTGACCCAGCCCTGGGATCATGTGTCATCTGGCTCCTATTCCTACTAGAAAACAAGCCCTAGCAGCGTGAGACCCACCCCTCCTTAATCTGGTACTGCTTGCTGTTGGGGTGAGCAGCCATCTATCTCAATTCTCACTTCTTGGATTGAAGGCTTTTCATATTCTGGCTAGACTTGTTCCACTGTCCATAGACTTCCATCCATCTCCTCTGTTGGCCTGACATGGAGCTAGGGTTGGGGCGGGAGAAGGAAAGCCCCCTTAGATTTTCCTTGGATTTCCTGGTCATTGTTCTTTCTAAGTCTTTGTTGGAATAATTATGGGGGAGCTAGACTGTATTGCTTCTTCCTACCCTACCATCTTTACTGGTCTCATGCTTATTTCACTTTGTACCAATTCAGATAAATCTTCTATATTTCCCTGCATTCATCACATTCATCATTTATCACAAAAAAGTAATATTCTTTTACTTCTATTATACCACAACTTGTGTACTCCTTCTCTACATTCCCATTTCTTTGCTACCTAAAGAA
Organism: Pseudochirops cupreus; assembly: GCA_028627135.1. Classification (NCBI taxonomy): domain Eukaryota; kingdom Metazoa; phylum Chordata; class Mammalia; order Diprotodontia; family Pseudocheiridae; genus Pseudochirops; species Pseudochirops cupreus. The sequence continues at coordinate 141,653,738 of CM053584.1, read as the reverse complement.
TTGCTACTATAAATATTTTGGTGTATAGGAGGCCTTTATTTTTATCTTTGATCTCCTTGGGGAACATGACTAGCAATGGGATTTGAGGGATCAAAGATTATGTCAGTTTTAGTTTTAGTTTTAGTTTTAGTCACTTTCTTAGCATTATTCCAAAGTGCTTTCCAAAAGGGTTGGACCAGTTCACAAGTTTCAACAACAATGTGTCACTATTCCTGTGACCTTGGTTTGTGTGATTTATGTAAAGACCATATGCCTTCTTTACTTCTGAACACATTTTAAGGCTAAATAGAATGAATCAAATAGATTTATAGGTGTTCAGCAAAAATGCACATTTTCAATGGTAATAATTATATTTCTTTGACACAATGAAGAGACTTTAGCAAAAGCTCCAATTTATACATATATCTATCTATGTAAACACCTACATACATACACACACGCACACACACACACACACACACACACACACATATATAGAGAGAGAGAGATATATAGATATATATATAGATATAGATATATATATATATATAAAACACAAAGCAAAAAATGTCTCCTTTTTTTTCATTTTATATATATATTCCTTGACTAAACAGGGAGAAAATTGTGTATTGCTCATGTCTTGGTGGCTATTATTATTCCGGTGGTATGATCATAATGGATCATCAATCATTCCATAAGCATTTATTAAGCTCCTTCTGTATGTCAGGCTATGTGCTAAGGAATTAGGATACAAAAGCAAAAACTACATATTCCCTGCTTTCAAGGAACTTTCATTCTATTGGGGAAATAACAGGTACAGATATAATTATATACAAATTTATCATTAATTCTTTTTTCTATCTGGAGGAGGTAGGAGGAACTAACCACTGGAAGGAGGAGAAAGGATAGATTTTATAAAGGAGAAGGCATTAAATTGAGAGTTGAAAGAAACTAGGGACTGTAAGAACATGGAACAAGACAGGCCATGAGACATCAGAACTAGAAATGAAGACAATGGGACAGAGTAATTAATCACTCTGAATCCTGAAAGGCAAAGCTGAAGTCAGATTCCAGGATGCTATATCAGACTAAGAACAAGGTTCATAATCCAAATGGGTTAACCAGGGTCAGCATTCAGACTTCTAAGCCTGGCAGAAGGTCAGAGCCAAGTGCACAAGACAAAACTGAGAAAAGTGTCTGGGAGCAGAATTTGCACTGGCATACTAGCAACAGATTAAGCTATGCAATTGTTAAGCTGGTCCACACAAAAGAACAAACCTCCACACTGCTAATCCCAAAATGGGACCTATCTTTTCTCATCCCCACTTTTATATGTGATTAGTTTTTAGCATAGGCAAGTAAGGGTTAGTTTAAAAAAATTGTTTCCCAGAGCTAGAAAGTATTTCATAAGGCTAAGGATAACAGTGCATCTGGGAAACTCTCAAATCCTCAAAATTCTAATGAGGTGACCAATGTGAACCCTCGCAAATTCAGAAAAAAAAAACTGAGAGGAGAAAGGAAAGGAAGGAATCAAGATCCTATTATATGCCAGGAGTTCTACATATTTTACAAATATTATTTCATTTAGAAAAAAAAAAGATTCAGAGATCTGTCTTGAGTCACATGAAGGACTAGAAGGTGTTCAGGCCTGGAAGCAATTATTTTTTTCTGTAAGGTATCAGCTTCACTTGAAGTTACAGCTCTTTTTGCCTGATTGACAGACTGGAAGCTGTCTAAAAATGGAAATAGCATTCAAAAGGTATCAATAAAATTCTAACAGATCCCAAAGTCTCCCTGCTAACAAGAATCCCCATCATGTCAGAGAAAGAGGTGAAAAGTATCTACAGAGCTGTCAGATATCAAACAATCTTTATTATTATCTTTATTTCAAAAAAGAACTCTTTTGTGCAGCTGGATGGTGCAGTGGTTAGAGCACCAGTCATGGAGTCAAAAGGACCTGAGCTCAAATCCAGCCTCAGACATTTACTAGCTGTGTGACCCAGGGCAAGTCACTTAACCCCAATTACCTTAAAAATTTTTAAAAAGAACTAATTTATTACCAAGTTATAAGGATTTAAGCTCAGAAAATACATGAAAAGCTATGTTTGCCTCCCAAAAGAAATCATAAGGCTAGGCACTGGACTTGTAATTTTATTTACTTAGAGAACTCCCTAATAAGGAAACTCTCTCTACAAATGTAGGTCGGCACCTTCTCAGAAATTTAGTCTCAGATAACTGACTGAGGCCCTAAGTTGTTATGTGACTGGCCCAGAGTCACATAGCTAGTATGTGTAAGAGAAAAAACTGGAATAGAGGAAACAAGGAATTATGTAATATTTTAATACTGTCAGTATAAACAACTCTGAACTTTGATTGATCAACAAAGTACCCTTTTGTGTCTGCCCTTTTTTCCTCTTTTAGGTCTACATGAAAATCTTTCAGGACAAAAGCTGGTAAAAATAACATTCAGATGTCATAAGGATACTCATTCTTATTGCTGAGAGTAAGAAGAACCCAACAAGAGCTGGGCGGAGGTTTCAGTAAGATTCTCTGCCAATTAAGTCAGAGATGACATCTCTTCTAGCCTGAAGCAGAAGCTAAGCTCCAGAGGACAGAAGAGTGTGCTTCTTTGTGAGGAAGAACACTGACCCTACTCATGGGTGAATTTTTGTGTCTTGGAAATCATAGGCTCATAAATTTAATACTGGGGAGGAACTAAGATATCACCTCATCCAATATCCTTCCCCGCAATTTTATGTTGTGTTGTTCGGGCATTTCAGTCGTGTCTGACTCTTTTGTGACACCACGTGGGGTTTTCTTGGCAAAGATACTAGAGTGGTTTGCCGTTTCCCTCTCCAGCTCATTTTATAGATGCGGAAACTGAGGCAAACAGGGTTAAGTGACTTGCCCAGGGTCATATAGCTAGTAAATGCCTGAGGCAGGATTTGAACTTAGTGGAATAAGTCTTCCTGACTTCAGGCCCGGCATTCTATCCACTGTGCCACCTAGCTGCCCATGTTATAGATGAGGCTAAATGAGTTGCCCAGGGTCCTATAGGTAGTAAATGCCAAAGCAGAATGTCAGAGGAGTCAGTGAATCTGGGTTCAAATACCACCTCTGCCATTTACTATTTATATGATCTTCAAGTGTGTCACTTAACATTCCAGAGCTTTAGTTTCTTCCTCTATGAAATGATCATATGGTCTTGTGAGCTTATAATGTTCTAACTTGAACAGATTGATGCCCTGACTCCATACCGCGTGTGGCTGAGCTATAAACACAGCAGAGAAATGTGAAGTGGAGGAGATCTGAAACCTCTGGTTGATACTGCTAATATACAGAGTACTGAGGAGGACCAGCTGTGGACAGTATGAAAAGCTTAAAGTTAGGAAAACGTTATCTCTAAAGTCTCTTCCAATTCTAGATCCTTCAAGCTAAAGGAAATTATTTGACTGCACAAATTTTCCAATAAGCTCATATTTTTAAAGTAGACATACAAAAATAGGAAGGACAAATACAAAGGAGCAGCATGACCCCTATAAGAATAATGTCAGGGGCTAAAGCTCAGAATGGAGTAAGCAGACCATGCCAAGTCATGAGAAAAACGTAAGAATCATTCAATCAGTTCATCACGGAATCTCACAGTAGGAAGGTACCTGGCAGGTCATCAATTTCCACCTCTACCTGACATAAGTCCACATTGCAGCATCCTTAATAAGTAGTGATAAGCTTACTAGCTGGGTGACCTCGGGCAAATCACTTAACCCCAATTGCCTTGCCTTCCCTCCTCCAAAAAAAAATTAAAAAATAAAAAAACAAGTAGTGATAAGAAACTCATCATCTCCTCAAAGTGTCCATTTAACTTTTATTTGCTATTTAACTTTATTTTAAACATTGTTATTTAACGTTTAACTTTTAATTGCTACGAATTTCCTCCTTATACTGAATCAAAATCTAGGCAAGTCACTTAACCCTGCTTTGCCTTAGTTTCCTCATATATAAAATGAGCTGGAGAAGGAAATGGCAAACCACTCTGGTATCTTTGCCAAGAAAACCCCAAATGGGGTCACAAAGAGTTAGATACGACTGAAATGACTGAAGACAGTATAAAATGCGGGGAGGGGATGGGTGGTAGATGAAGTACCTTTGAGGTCCTCTCTAGTCTTAAGACTATATCAGTTGAGTTGAATGTAACTTAAGAGGAAGGGTAGGCTCTCAAAAACAAAATTTTGGTAATATAGTCCCAAGGGATCATGGAGATGAAAACAAGAATGATGCAACATAGTGCAAAAGAGTACCAGATCTGATGACAGAAAACCTGGATTAAAATCCTTGCTCCGCTACTTATTATCTGTGCGACCTTCAGTAAATCACTTCTCTGGGATCTGGTTTCCTCATTTATAAATGAGCAAGTTGGATGACATTAGCTCTAAGGTTCCTTCTAAGTCTAAAGTCTTTAAGAACTAAAGAAAACTATTTGGCTCCATTAGAAGCTTTCCCATAATAAGTTCATATTTTGAAAGTAGGCCTACAAAAGTGGAAGGACAAATGCAAAGGAGTAGCATGAACCTCATAACAATAGTGTCAGGAGGCTAAAGCCCAGAATAAGCCAAGTCTTGTGAGAAAAAAAATGCTAAAGATATGTTTGGAATAAGAAAAAAAAGTGGCCTCATTGCAGGGGTCAGATAGTTCAATGGTAATGGATAAAGAAATAGTTCCTAATTTGCTTCCATCTTATCACTTAACGAAAATGAAACAGCATCTCCTCCATGAACACTTCCCTGATTTCCCCTTCTAAACTTTCCTGATTTCTTTGTATTTGTCTAGTTGAGTTTCTTTAGCAGCATAACTTGATAATTTCTCTTTATTACTTATTAGTACCTTTCAGTAACTAGTTATCCTTCCTCCTTGTGCCAAAAGAAAATCTAGAAATGTTTAGTTCCTTATTCTGACCAGCATCAACTTAATTGAACAGTGAAAGCACCCACTTTATTCCAGACACTGGGCTAGGTCCTGGGGATTCAAGTACAAAGAATGAAATGTATGTGCGTGTGTATGTATATGTGTGTATATGTGTGTGTGTGTATACATATATATACACACACATATATATTTGTAAATACACACATATATACATATACATACGTGCAACATAACTATAAAATTAATAAATTAAATTATATACAACATAGCAAAATCGAAGGTAATGTGGAAGGAAGGGTACTCACAGCTAGAAAGATCAGAAAATGTTTCATGCAGAAGATGGCACCCAAATTGTATCTTAAAGGAAGAGGGAGACACCATGAGGCCAAGATAAGGAGTGCATTTTAAAAATTGGGGGCAGCCAATATGAAGGTGTGGAGAGGTGAGATGTAGTAGTGTGTGAGGAACAAAGAAGAAAAAATTGACTGGATCATCAAGTATGGTAGGGGGAGTAATATCTAATGAGACTGGAAAAGTAGCTGAGGGTCAGGTTGCAAAGGGATTTAAAAGCTAAACAGAGAAGTTCACATTTTATCCCAGAAAGCTACTAGAGTTTCTTGAGTAGGTTAGTGTTCTGATTAGATCTGTGCTTAAGGAAAACTACTCTGGCAGTGCTGTGAAGATGGACTGAAGAAGGGAAGGTTATGAAGCATGGAGGTCATTTATGGGGCTGTTTCAGTAATCTAGGTGAGAAGTGATGAGGTCTTGACCTAAGGAGGTAGCTGTAGGAGTGGAGAAATGTCAGATATGAGAGATGCTGTAAAGGTACAAATGATAAGACTTAGCAATTGATTGGATATGTGGAGAGTAAAGAATTCAGGAAAATGATGAGATTAAGAACCTGGATAAAGGGAAGGCCAGTGATGCCTTTGAGAGAGATGGGGAATTTTAGAAGAAGTGTTTGGGGGGGAAATAATGGATTCAGCATTACATATTTTGAGTTTCAGATGTTTTTGGGACATCCAATTTGAAATGTCTAACAGGTACTTGATGATGTAGGACTAAAGTTAAGGATCAACATGGATATATAAGATAAAGGCAGAAATTGGGAAGGAGAGGAACATGATGAGTCAAATGCTTTTTGAGAAAGGAGGGAGATTGACCTGGGAGATTCACCTGTGAAATTGTATACTACATTTGCCATAATTTTGAGTAGAAAAATTTGATTGAGTGGGCTTCAAAGGAGGAAAAGTTACTGAGAGATGGAGGCAAAAGGAAGTCTGGAATTGCAATAGAGAGTAAGCAGTATTCCGATGCCTTCAGCTCCAGAACTTGTATGACCAGCTGTAATGGGAATGGGAATTTGAAGACCTTCCTTGCCCCTTAATAGACCTAGGGGGTAGTTTGAAGACCCTCCCTGCTGTGAAGATAAACCCTGCCCCCTAATAGGTTGAATGTAATCACATGGAGCCTGTGATGGAGGGAATTTGCTGAAGGGTGAAACAGAGCCCATAGGAAGCTTCCCTGCTGTGAAGATAAACTCTATCCCTGTAGTGCCAATGCAAAATTTACAGCTCCCATGATCATAATAAAGACCGTGACTATAAATATCACACGACATTCAATCACAAAATATACCAAACTCTCCAGATAGAGGATACAACTGAAGCACTTATTTAGACACCAGAAAACTGAATCCCAAAACCAGTAAGCCAATTCCATCATAGCACCAAAGATATTCAGAAGCCATAATAACACTGAGAGCCACAGCATCCTTCAGCCTTCCCACAAACCAATACAAGATCAATATTTACTCACAAGCCTCGCTATCCCCTTAATGAGTTCCTCTCTCTTGCTCAATGTCTGGCTAGCTCTGAACCAGCTTCTTGTGGGCTCTGCTTCCCTTCAGCAAACTCCTCCTACCACAGACTCCATGTGACTACATTCCGCCTATTAGGGGGCAGACTTTACTTTCAAAGCAGGGGAGGTCTTCAAACTCCCCCCTGGATCTATTAAGGGGAAGGGAAGATCTTCAAATTCCATTCCCATTACAATTCCTTAATAGTCACATGGAGCCTGTGGTGAGAGGAGTTTTCTGATGAGAAGCAGAGCCCACAGGAAGCTGATAGAGCGAG
>CM053584.1:141618799-141639011 GCA_028627135.1 Pseudochirops cupreus | reverse complement strand
ATATATATATTATATATGATTTATATTTTAGATCCCTGAAATCAACTGCATTAATTAGAGTGTCTGGAGAACTGTTTGTCTGAAAAAACCCTGGGGCCTTTTAGTAGACTGTGAGCTCAATGTGAGTCAATAGTATGATATGACAGTCAAGAAACTAATAAAATCTTGGGTGTTATGAGAAGTACAGCAAACAAGAATGAGAAAGTGGTCAATCCAATGTACTCTGCTTTGGCAGAAGGAGATAGGTGGCATGGTGGATAGAGCACTGGACTTGGAATCAGAAAGACCTGAGTTCAAATCCTGCCTCAGACACTTACTAGCTGTGTGACTCCAGGCAATTCACTTGACCATTGCCTGCCTCAGTTTCCTCAACTGTAAAATAGGAATCATAATAGCACCTACCACTTAGAGTTGTTATGAGAATCTAATTAAATAATATTTATGAAGCACTCAGGCACTTAAGAAATGTTTGTTCCCTTCCCCATCGGTAAGATCACATCTAGAGTATTGTGTTTAGTTTGGGGCATCACATTTTAGGAAGGACTAGAGAGTGTCTGAAGGAAAAAAAAACAAGATGGTAAAGGACTTCTATATCATGCTATAGAAGGATTAATTAAAGGAAATGAGTTTATTCAGCCTTGAGAAAAGAAGACTTAGGGGGAAATGGCAGCTGTCTTCAAATATTTATGAAGAGCTATACATGGAGGATGAATTCTATTTATTTTGCTTGATTCCATAGGCTAGAACAAGAAGCAATGGAGAGATACAAGGGTGTTCAAGTAAATGTTTAACAAGTAGTCCTCCTTTTAAAAATGCATTCATGATGCTTTCTTTGTTAAAAAAAATGCATTCATGAAGATTTTAAGTTTAATCAGCTACACTATTAAAATTTTCTTCATCATTTTCTTACGTTTAGACAATCAACAGAACTAATCAAGCCCTGATTTGTAGCATTTGCTGATTCCTGAGGTGTAAATGATCACAGGGAAAATTTAACAATCGGCTCTTCTGAGTCATTTCAAGTCAGCTCCAGTCTAGTGTCAGGGTTCTCTCTTAGAGTGCCCTAACTTACCAGCAGAGGCAACTGGTTTCACACACAACTCAACGATGCTAGGGAAAAATATTTTGGGGAAAAATATTCCCCAAAATTAGAGCTATGGTGATAACTGGAATTTTTGCACCTGAAGAAATGGGAAAGGGGATTTTGCATCAGAAAAAGCATTTCGCCTGGGATGGAGCCACCAGGTAAGAACTGCACCTTGAAACATAATGTTTCTTTGTTTCTGGGAGGCCTTCAAGGTCAGTAATAGGGATGGCTGCTGAGGAGAAAAGGGTTCTGATCATTGAAGGTGTAACTAGGCTGGGAGGAGCTCATCAGAGGCAGGCATCTAAATGTTCCTCAGAGTACACTTTGGTACAGAGTACAATTCTCAATCTTGGCACCCTAGAACAAAGTCCTATTGCTACACCCTACTTATAGTTCTCATGAAAGCTAAGTAGCCCAAGCTACCTTAGAGGCAGAGGGTTCACTTTCATTTGGGGCCTCCAAACAAAGGTTAAATGATTATTCTTTGTTTTATTTGTTTTTTTACAATGTAAATTATTGTTTACTTGTTATTAACATTCTTTACTTTTTAAAATTTTAGTTCCGGATCCTCTCCTTTCCAACCACACTGTGCCATGCCCACCGAGAAGGCAAGCAGTATGATATTAATTAAACATGTGAAATCACGCAAAACATATTCACATTTTTTAAAAAAACAAGAAAAATAAAGAGATTGAGAAAATGATACTTCCATTTGCACTCAGAATTCATCAGTTCTTTCTCTGAAGATGGAGAGCATTTTTTTCATTGTGAGTCCTTTGGAATTCTCTTGGATCATCCTCTTGATCAGAGCAGCCGAGTCCTTCATAGTTAATCTTCATTACAACATTGTTCTTACTGTGCATAATGATCTTGTTCTTCTCACTTCACTTTGCATCAGTTCATATAAGTCTTGACTCTTACAGTACAATAGTACTCCATCACAATCATGTGCCACGACTTGTTCAGCCATTGCCCAGTGGATGAACATCCCATCAATGTCCAATTCTTCATCACCACAAAAAGAGCTACTATAAATATTTTTGTACATGTAAGTCCTTTTCCTTTTTTCCTTTATTTCTTTGGAATACAGACCTGTAGAGGTACTGCTGGGTCACATGATCTGCACAGTTTTATTCCCCTTTCAATATCATTCTAAATTGTTCTCCAGAATCGATGGACTTGTTCATTACTCCATCAGTAGTTCACTAGTGTACCTATTATTCCCCCATCCTCTCTAGCATTTATCATTTCTGATGGGGTAGTACTTCAGAGTTGTTTTGATTTGCCTTTCTCTAATCAATGGTGATTTAGAGCATTTGCTCATATGACTATAGATAGCCTTGATTTCGTCTTCTGAAAACTGCCTGTATCCTTTGACCATTTGTCAGTTGGGGAATGACACATTTTTATAAATTTGACTCAACTCTATACTCAGTATATATTTGAGAAATTAAGTCCTTATCAAAGAAACTTGCTATAAATTTTTTTTATATTACTTCATTGTCTAGGGTATCTTTTTAGCATAAGGTAGTTCTCCCAATTATCTCTTTTAATTAGGTCAGTTTTTGCTTTTGCTTTGACAGGGATCATTATCACTACCCTGCCTTTTTTTACTTCATCTGAAGCAAATTAGGTTCTGCTCCAGTCCTTTATTTTAACTGTGTGTGTCTTTCTGTTTCAAGTGTGTCTCTTATGAAAAACAACAACAACATACAATTAGATTCTGACTTCTAATCCATTCTGCTATCTGCTTCCATTTTGTGGGAGCTCATTCCATTCACATTCACAGTTATGATAACTCACTGTATCCATTCTATTTTCTTCTTTTTCTTCTTCCCTCTTTCTCTTTTTATTCTATTCCTCCTCAAAAGTCTCTTCTGCTTCTAACCACTGCCTCCCTTAATCGGTCCTCCCTTTTATCATCTCTCCCTTTCTCTTATCCCCTTCTCCTCCTAGTTCCTTTTGTATAAGTTACATTTCTATACACAACTGTATATATATTTTGTATATACATATGTATATACATTTTCCCTCTTTCAATCAATTCTAAGAGTGAGGTTCAAGCATTGTTCCCTGCCCCCCATTTTAAAATTCTTCTTTGTATACCTCTTTTACGGGATAAAAATTTCTGCGTTTTATTTCTCCTTTCCTTCCTCTCTCAGTGCATGCCCCTTTCTCACCCCTTCATTTTTTTTTTTTGGAGAGCATTCCAACATAATCGACTCACACCCATGCCTTCTGTCTATGTAAACTCCCTTTAACTATCCTAATAATGATAAAGGTCTAAGGATTTGCATGTGTCATCTTCCCATATAGGAATGCAAGTAGTTTAACTTTTGAGTCCCTTGTAATTATTTTCATATTTACCTTGTTTATGCTTCTCTTGAGTCTTGTGTTTGAATGTCAAATTTTCTATTCAGTTCTGGTATTTTTTATCAGTAATGCTTGAAATTCCTCTTTCATTAGATATCCATCTTTTTTCTCTAATTCATTGGACTCAGTTTTGTTGAGTGCATGATTCTTGGTTGTAATCCTAGCTCCTTTACCTACCAGAATATTATATTTCAAGCCCTTCTCTCCTTTAACATGGAAGCCTCTAAGTCTTGTGTGATCCTGACTGTGGCTCCACAATATTTGAATTATTTCTTTCTGGTGGCTTACTATTTTTTTCTCTTTCACCTTGGATCTCTGGAATTTGGCTATAATATTATTGAGAGCTTTTATTTTGGGATCTCTTTCAGGAGGTGATTGATAGATTCTTTCAATTCCTATTTCATTCCCTGGATCTAAGATATTAAGACAGCTTTCCTTGATACTTTCTTGAAATATGATGTTCAGGCTCTTTCTTTGATCCTGAATAGTAGTCCAATAACTCTTAAATTATCTTTCCTCAATCTATTTTCCATGTCAGTTGTTTTTCTCATTATCTGATTATTTTCACATTTTCTTCTATGTTGTTTTTTTTTTCATTTTTTGGCTTTGTTTTATTGTCTTTTGATACCTCATGGAGTCATTAGCTTCCAATTACTTGATTCTAGTTTTTAAGGAATTATTTTCTTCTATGAGATTTTGTACCTCCTTTTCTATTTGGCCAATTCTACTTTTTTTTTTTTTGGATAGAGAAAGGCAGGACAATTGGGGTTAAGTGACTTGCCCAAGGTCACAAAGCTAATACGTGTTAAGTGTCTGAGGCTGGATTTGAACTCAGGTCCTCCTGACTCCAAGGCTGGTGCTCTATTCACTGTACCACCTAGCTACCCCCAATTCTACTTTTAAAGGAATTCTTCTCTTCAAGAGATTTTTATACCTCTTTTACCAAGCTGTTATTCTCTTTTCAAATTTTTTTGTATCACTCTCATTTATTTTCCCAATTTTTTCTCTACCACTCTTATCTCTTTTTTTTTTTTAACTCTTTCAGGAATTCTTATTGGTTTGGGGTCCATCTTTGAGGCTTGGGGTGGGGGGGAATGACTGTTTTCATATCGTTGTCTTCTTTTGAATTTATGTCTTGTTCTTCTCTGCTACTGTAGCTTCTTAGAAACAAATTCTTTTGTTGCTGTTTGCTCATTTTCCAAAATATATGTGTATATATATATATATATATATATATATATATATATAAAACTTTGAGCTTCGTGTTAAAGTTGGGCTTTGCTCAACTGGGAGTGGGAAAGCACTCTTCCAAGCTTCAGGTTTTTTCATCCTGCTGTTTTCAGAGCTAGTTTTGGGGGTCTTGTAAGTTTGGGTTGCTTCCAAATTATTGTGATCTTAGGAGAGGCGTGGTCACTGCTCTTCTGGTCTGCATTCTGATCTTTACCCAGGAAGGACCTCTGGTCCCCTGAAGCTGAAAGCAACAGCTCTCTTCTTTGATTTGTGACCAAGGCCCCTTCTCCCTGGTGAGCAACCATCAATGCTCCTCTTCTCCCTAGAACTATGACCTAGAATTGTGTATGGGCAATCGGGTTGCACTTAGCACCAGCTGGACCCAGGGCTAGCAAAGGATCCCTTATAATCTTTTTCTGACCAGTTGTCCAATTCCATTACTATCTAAAGGCTGAGAGGTCCTAAAGCTGCTGCTGCTGCTGCCACCACTGCTGCCACTCCATGAGTGGGCTTTGGACAGGCCTCTACATTGGTGCCACAGACTTCTCCTGCCAACTTCTTAAGTTTTCTTAGGTAAGAAAAATGTCTCACTCTGATTTTTTGTTGGCTCAGTTGCTCCAAAATTTGATTTGAGGTGCTATTTTAAAGTTGTTTGGAGGGTAATACTGAGAAAATTCATCTGGATGACTGCCCCTCATCCTCCATCTTGGCTCTTCTGGTCACTTCTTAAAGATGGTATGTAGAGGAAATGTTTGGTCAGGTATGGGATGGACTGAAAGACCACTAAGGTGCCCTCTAACTAAGAATCTATGATTCTGGCCAAGTAGTTTTTTTGACAGTGTTTTGTTGTTATTGTTTCAGGTTTGTTTGTTTTACAGTCAACAGAAAGAAATTCCTTGTGAAGTACTTACTGCTTGTAGAATTAAATCTAGGAGGAACCCTTATGCCTCATCTAGTTCAAACCTTTCATTTTATAGACGAGAAAATTGAGGCCTAGAGAGGCTAAATGATTTGTCTGATGACACATGGCCCCTCAACAATTATTGTATCTGAGATTCAAATTTGAGTCCAAAAGTGGCACTTCTGTGCTCAAGTTTCCTCTCAGCTTATGTGTAGGCACAAGAGAAGTAGCCAGAGCTCTATAGATAAAACCCTTTGAGCAAGCAAGTAAATTATAACTTTAAGAATAACAAAATAAACTCTGAATAAAGGAAAAGGTGAATGTTTTCATGTGTGTAATGAAAGAGGTTGTGTGAAGAGAGGAACTGAGGGAGGAAAGATGGAACTTTCTTCCAGGGCCTCATTAATTCCTCTTGTCAGACTCCCCTCTTTCTCTTCCCTCCCCACCCCCACCCCCAAGAAGCTTTGCATTTCTGGAAAGATATTTGGGTTTTTATCCTCTTACATATGCATGGTTGCACACACTCCAAGCAACTTTAAGACAACAACAACACATTCACACTCTGAGGGGAAAACAGTGTGCTTGTCTGTAGAAACTGAAGGCTGATTCAGAATACATTCCCTGAGAGAACTGTTATGCTTTCTCCATTTCTGTTGTCTGGGTTAATGCCAGTCCTGCCAGAAGCTGAGTTGGTGCCTGACATTCTGGAGCAAAGACTGCCAGGGGTTTGAATTTGATGGTAATAATGCCAGTGTCAACCTTGTAAGGCACTAACACCGCACAGAAAAATGTACCAGGCTCTAATGCGGGTCACAGAGTAATTTTCTCATTGCTTTTGACTAGCACAAAAATAATTTCCTTAATCCCCATGAAGCTGCTTGGGCTCTGCATTTATAAATTACCCTCCCCACAACCCCCTTCTTCCCCCAGGGAATCTCAGATGAAACTTTCTTATTTTATTTTTCACTAAACAAAACACTGTTATAATTCCTTACTCTATCTCTTTCTCTAGTCCCCGGCAGGAGATAGCTCTGTCTTTGATTTGACATCCAAATGTAGTGAGGCCTGCCCTTTTTAAGGGAAGAATGGTCAGATGGTTAGCTTTCCAGTGGTAGAGTCAGGAAGTCCTGTGACCCTAAGCAATTCACTTAACCTCTCCAACTTTGTTTAGTCATCTATAAAATGAAAATAATGTCAATAATTACCTAACAGAATTATTTTGAGGATCAAAAAACTTAACATGTGGAAAGTGTTTTCCAAATTTTTAAAACTCCAGAAATGCTAGCTGTTATCATTCTGGTAACAGAGCTATCCCACTCCCCAACTATCTTGCCTCTATTTCTAAACCTTGCTTCTGAAATGCTTAGTTGAATTCTGGAGGCAAGACCATCGTGTTTTCCCAAAATTACAAAAGACAGGAAATAAATATGTTGAATTCAATTAATTAATAAGCATTACTTTAGCACCTGTTATGTTCCCTGGGCAGGTAGGTGGCACATTAGATAGACTTCCTGAATTCAAACCTGATCTCAGATATTAGTAGCTGTGTGACCCTAAGCAAGTCATGTAACTCTGCCTCGGTTTCCTCATCTGCAAAATGAGCTGAAGAAGGAAATGACAAACTACTCCAGTATCTTTGCCAAGAAAACTCAAATGGGGTCACGGAGTTGGACATGACTAAAAAACAACTGAACAACAAAAATGTTCCCTGTTCTATGCCAGGCACTGGGTTCAAAGAAATGAAAATAAAACAGTCTCTTCCTTCAATAAACTAATATTCTATCCAAACGAATAATAAGTGGCAGAAAGAGAAAACTCGGAACAAAAGCTGCCTACAACAACAACAAAAGAGAAAAAAGAAAAAAAAAAGGGACTGCATGGGGTAGGAGAAGAGGAAGCACAGTAGGTCTAGGTAGGAGTTCACCCCAATCATTATCTGTATGCATCATAGCATTCAAACATGTCCCGATATTAACAAGAATAATATAAAATTTCAAATTGGGAAAACCGGTCAGTTAGGGACTGAAAAGTATTCTTCACTTTGAAAAGTATCTCTTTATAGCAGGAAGATTCCTTAATGGCTGTAAAATAATATTTGATTGACAATTCAGTTTATACACACTTTTCCTAAGTATGTCTATTATACACCTTAGAACCAGCACACCCGTACTGAACCAGAGCAATCTGTTTCCCCTCACTAAGACACAAAGGATAGCCAATAGCAAAGTTATGGAAAATACTCACTTCGGATTTAGACCTGGGAGAAAACCCCTACTTTTCTTGTGATTTTTCCCATTGCTACTTTATCCCTTTAGAGACTTTTGCCCACTGATACTCTCTTTGCCTTCTCGATGTCATTCAGACAATAGGTAAGTTGTGTTTTTAGGAAAATAAAACAATAGATACTCACCCACCCCACATTAATGTGCTGGTTTAGTTCTAAACTCATGAAAATAAATATTTCACTTCTTAGTCTTTCATCACTATAAGAAGGTACTTGACTTCCTAATATTTGGTCTGATTCTACATTGAATACCCTGCTCATTCCTGGATGTTGTGAAGAATTGATAGTAATTTTTCTCATACCTAAAGTTCCAGTTACTTTGTTTGAGGCTCAAGCTCAGTTTTGGAGGATATGCTATTTCTGGGTACCAATCTCCTTTGCTTTTCAGAATACCGTATTCCAATATTTTGTCTGGTTTTTTTTTGTAATAGCATAGTAATCCTACATTATTCTTATTGGTTCTCCTTGGAATATAAAGGTTTCTTTTTTCTTTATGCCTCCAAAAATTTGTACTTTCATGTTAAAGTTCTGAAACATGATAATGATTCTTGGTGATTTAAACTTGGAGATTCTATTGATACTCTGTGGGTTTTCTCCATCAATTTTGTTGTGCGCTTTTGATATTTAGCAGCTTCTCTGAATGATTTCTTGGAGTTCTCTAATTTTATTTTTTATGGTATTTTTTTATGATATTTTTCTGGAAGGCCTATCATCCTTCAATTACTTCTTCATATCCTACTTTCAAGTTTAATATTCTTGTTATGTAAATTTCTCATCTTTTCTCTTTATCTTCCTTAAAGTTTTTATTCCACTATTTTTCTGTCTGCCTCTGCATTTCTGCATTCCAATTCTGCTTTCTTTTTATGAGAATCTATTGTTATTGATAATGTCTTTACTGGTTTTTTTTCTCCTAACTTCTCTAGTCACTATTTAGAACCATTGATTTCCTTTTTGGAGAACCTCTATGCCCTTATGTCTTTGATATTTTAACTTAATTCTCTAAACCATTCTGAATGTTCTTGGAGTAACTTCATTGTTGTTTCCAAGGGACTTTGTTGACTTTGTTGTACTATCTTCACCCTTCTCAAAAGATTTTGACTCATTTTACTGTGTTTGCCACTAAGTTAAATGTCTTCTGCAAATGCTTATTTATTTCTCCCCCTCAATCAGATTTGTCTATTTCAATCCATCATTCTTCCGATTTTCTTTGGTGCCCGGCCAAAAAATGAACTTGCCACCAATCCTTTCCTTTCAGAAGGTTGTGCACTGTTGTAAACCCATCTACCTCCTGCCAGATTTCCAGCTCATGATGCCTCATCTCTAGTCTTTCAGACCCCCCAGGGTTAGAGCAGGTCTATTTCCCTTGAGGAATGATGGTGACCATTTGGAACACTATTACAAGGAGACTGAGTAGCCACTGAAACTGGATCCACATCCTGACTGTAACAGTTCTACTCTCATGCAGTTCTATTCTCATGAAGGAATTAGGGAAGCAATTGATGAAAGGGATGTTCCTAAAAGCCATTGCAGTGGAGTGATTTCTCCACATTTCTCTCACTCTTTCTATTAGTTGCTTGGTTCGTCCTGTGTTCTATTAATTAATTTTATCTATTACTTTGTTTCTGTTCTCCTCACTCTTCCACTTGCTTGTCCTCTAGATACCATCCTCATCCAAAGCCATCCCTTCTGTCTTCTTTTCAGGCCTCAGAGTTGGTTCGATTCATGAACCACAAGTCATGCTGGTAATTTGACTCTCCCTGAAGAACTGCAAAGGAGTTGATTCCAAAAAGTCCAGAGCTTAAAATTACAGGAACATCTAGGAACCCAGATTGTTCCAGCCCAAATACAATGGGATCCAGAGGTAGGAGCTGGAGCTCATCTATCTGAGAAGAAGTGATTCTACCTCCCCCCCACCAAAAAAAACTTTAAAGTGGAAAAGTTGGGTACCTATACAACCCCAAAGACCTCAGCATCACCCAGGGCCAGGGCAGAAGCTGTGAGAACTATAAGACATCCTCATTAATGCTAGCATCTAACATAATGAGTTAATGAGTTAAGCTTTTCTGTAAGAATTATGTCATGTTGGATTCTTTCTTTCTTTTTTTTTTTTCCTCATGGTTGCTGAGTTGCTGAATCCTGGCACTCTTCAGTTATATTATTTGGTGTTATGGCGAGAGCTAGAAGGTAAATGTGCCCCTAGCAAACCTCTCGCTCACTTTATCATCTTCATGTTCATGTATTTGTGGATTGAAAAGGAAGCATCAAAATATTATGGTTTTCAAAATATCATAATGATAGCATCTTGAATCCTTCTCTTCTTTGCTCTGTGGCTCTGTCTTTGTCTTTCTTTTAATCTCCTTAATGTACTATAATTATGTCTCCAGGATGGGTCAATTATCTCAGAACAGGGAAACAAATTACCATCATTATCTCAGATTATTCTTCCTTTTTCTTTGATCCTATTTCGTTAGGCTACCCAAAAATGTTGTTTTCATCTCAGCCCTTCTCTCCACTGTTTGCCTTGTTGGCTGAGCAGAGATGCAGAAGAAAATCATTCACCTGTCATTTACAGAATTATTCCTTCCCTTCCTTCCATTCTCCAGCCTGGTTTGGCATTAAGCCCATTACCTCCGTATGTTCAAATGATCTTATTACCAACTAGCTCTCAGCCAACACCTGCTTTCTAGTTGGGGTGCCCCTTTAATCTTTTTTTCCCACTGAACTAAATTTCCTAAATTCAAATTAGCACACAAAGCCATTCAAATGGCATTAGTGTCTGAAGGAGTTACTGCATCCTAATGTCAATAACCCTGAGATTAATGGGTCCCCAAAGTCTAGGACAGGAAAAATTAAAAAGGTGGGTTTTAGCCGTGATTCATGAACTATCAAGACTACCTTGACCTCCTCTGCTTTCCTGGGAATTAAAGAAATTAACACTTCATTTATATATCTCTTTATGCATATTTGGGGGGTGAGAAGGAAGGGAATATCAAGGAAATAATTTTAAGAAAATGAAAACATTCAAAACTTCAGGACTAGACTCCCCTCAGCTCAATGGGGTAATTTGTTTTTTTGGGGGGGGGCGGGAGTAAAGGGTGAGGGTAGGTATAATGGCTAAAAAATATCCCAAAGCCATGAAGATCTGGGTTCAAATCCTGCCTCTGACACAATCTGACTATGTAACCCAAGGCAAGTCACTTAACCTTTCTCAATTTCAGACATTTCAATGTCATCATGTTAAAATGAGGCTAATAATAAGCAAGTTAATAAGCATTTATTAAATGTTTTATATGCACCAGGAACTGTTCAAATAATACTTTTCTCACAGGGTTGTTGTTGGGATCAAATGAGATTGAGTATAATGTACCAATGAACATATACACAAATGTATGTATTTAGTATGTATATATACACATATGTGTATATAATCTCTCATAGCCATGTGTACATATACATAAATATAAAGTATTTTGCAAAGCACTATGTATATTTACATATACTTTACACTGTAAAGTGATTTGTAAATTTAAAGTGCTATATAAATGTGAGCTTATAATTTAAGATTTGCAAAACTAAACTTGTTATCTCATTTGATCCCAACAACAAGCCAATGAGTTAGGTGCTATTATAATTATATTATTATTACTATTAAAAATATATTATACTTTTGCATGATGTCCAAAGGAGAACTCATTATCTTTCCCCAAACTTTCCTCTTCTCCTACCTTCCTTATTACTGTAGAGGGTAACACCATCTTTCCAGACCCACAGACCTGAAACCTAGAAGTTATCCTTGACTAGTCACTATCTTTCGTCCCCCATCTCTGTTCTGTTGTCAAGGCCTATTGATTTTACCTCCACAGCATCTCTCAAACACACCCCTTTCTCTCCCCTGACACTGCCACCACTCTAATCAGGTCATCATCACCTCAGGATTGGATGATTGCAATAGCCTGCTGGTAGGTCTGCCTGCCTTAAGCCTCTCCCCACCTCCAGTCCATCCTCTGGTCTGCCACCAGAGTGATTTTCCCAAAGTGCAGATATGACCATGTCACTCCCTTATTCAATAAATTCCAGTGGCTTCCTGTCACCTCCAGGATCAAATATTAAATGCTCTCTTTATCATTCAAAGCCTTTCATAAATTAACCCCCTCCTACCTTTCCAGTTTTTGTATACTTTTGTCCCTAAAACACATTTTTTGATCCAATGACACTGGCTTCCTGCCCATTCCCTCTCTCAGTTCCAGGAATTTTCTCTGGCTATCCTCCATGCCTGGAATGCAATTTCTCTTTCATTCAACTACTGACCTCCCTGGCTTCCTTTAAGTACCAACTAAAATCCCATACTCTCCAGGAATTCTTTTCCAACCTCACTTAATTCCAGTGCCTTCTCTGTATAAATTACTTCCTCATTATTCTGTATATAGCTTGTTTGTATATATTTATTTGAACGCTGACTTTCCCATTAGATATAAGCTCCTTGAGGTCAGGAACTAATTTAGCATATTTATAATTATATATTATAATTCAGCATTTCTGAATTTCAAGGCTGAAACTAGGAATTTTTATTCCTCGGTGTAATTGCTACAAACCAAGGCCATGTAGCAAGAAGCATATTTACAGTTGGGAGTGGGAGAAATAAAGGGTGTACATCACTCCATGGAGAGAAGAAAAGGACAATGATATACTAGCATAAGGTCACTGCCAGGGGAGCAGAGAAAGTCAAGAAAGAAACTCATCTCAGCCTGTCATTTGATAGCATTCTATTTTAACAAATTGTTGTCCGCATCTTCTAAATTAAACACCCAGGGACAAAGCCCCATTTGTTCCACCTCAGTTACAACTCTGGTAGATAGTACTATATGCAAAGCCCATGGTAAGCTATAAGGGGCTATATAAATTCCAGGTAATATTTTTCTCTTACATGCTCAAATGAATCTGTGATCTCATTGATGTGGAAGTTCCCTCCAGTGATACAAACCATAACAGTTCATCCATATGTGCCTATCCTATGTGACCCTTATCCATGTCCTCTAAAAATTTTACTACAAGCAGTTAACCCAGCATACTACAGGCTTTCCTGACTTTATCCTTGGCTTCATCCTGACAATATGAAGATACTGGTGGAGCTTTCATTATTCCATTATTCTTAGTTGACCCTTTGCCTCCTTCAGCATGGTAGATTTCCCACAGATACTTGCAATCTACCTGGCTCATGTGTGGAATTCTATAAAAGAATATTCTTAATGCAAACTATATTGAGGTAGAGCCTCTAATCACATTTAGATGATTCCCCATCTGTTCAGATGTGCTGTACAATGGAGAAGCCGGGACCAAGCTTTAACAACAGTAATTTCCTCAAAATTATGTTGGCCACATCATCATATGCAAATCAAAATCTTCACATCACAGTGCCCTTCTTTTAAAAAAAACTTTGACCGCCTGGTGATTACTTTCTCCCCAGTTTTCATTGACTCGGTTCTATGATAATAGGGTAGAGAAAGTAAGAAAAACTGGTATGTATATATGACTGTTTAAGGTTAGCAAAACACTTTACCTGCATTAACTCACTTGAAATACAACTGTGCTCAAAGGTAGATAATACATATCTTGTCACAGATATCATAGATAATAGATATTATCTATTACTATCTTATCTATATCTTACTATACTATCTTATCATAGATATCATAGGTAATGTACCTCTTTATAGCTGAACAGACTGAGTATCAGAAAAGCTAAGCAACTTGCCCATAGTCACAGTTTCTAAGTGTCAGAGGTATAGATTATGCCAACATTTGATATGATTATTTGAAGGAGAAAAACTTTCTTATTTTCAGTGTAAAATTTTCAAATGTTTTGGAATGTAGGAAGGGGAATAGATAAAAAGCAATTATTTGTGTTTCAACATAATGGACTAAAATGAATTCTACCTTTTTAGTCATGGCAGATAAATCAACTAAGTGATTGCATGGACAGGGTGATGGATTTGGAGTCAGGAAGACCTGAGTTCAAATTCTGCCTCAAGCATTCACTATCTGTATGACCCTGACCAAGCTAAACTCTCTTAGCCTCAGTTTCTTTATCTATAAAATGGGGATCATAATGGCACTTACTTCCCAGAGTTGTTGTAGGAATAGATGAATTAACAATTATCAGACTTTAAAGTGCCATGTAAAAGCAAACTATCATTGTTGTTGCTCTTTGAATTTTCTGGTAAGAAAATTCAAATTAAAAAACAAAAACTTAGGATCCAAAAAAGTAAATCAGCAGCTCATTTGTCTTAAGGAATTCAAACACTCATGTAGAGATATGGCACAGGTGAGGTAGTTATTCTGGACTATGTTATGTTTGGACCAATTGTGGCTTATACTGTCTTAAACTCACCAATCTAGATCATAATGAGTTCAGCACAGTCAGTAAGGTTATAGTATGGCTAGGAAAATTTGGGTTCAGAGCCATAAAAATTAAGTGACTAGATAAGGACAAAGAAGAACCCTCCACTTTTGACAATTTCAGGGAGTATAAGATGGTAACAGGGAACTCACTATATCATGAAATAGCTGGCTCAATTTTGGATCAACTCTGTTAGGAATTGTTTTTCTTATATTAAATTAACATGTTTTCTTTTCATTTTGACCCATTGGTTCTTTAAATCTCTTAAAGGTATAGAAATATGTGCTATTTACAAAATAGAGTACTAGATTTGACATTAGATGACCTGGGTTCAAATCCTACCTCTTTTGTTACCTTTGTGGTTGCAGTTGTTTTTCCAGTCATTTCAGTCATGTCTAACTCTTAGTGACCACATTTGGGGTTTTCTTGGCAAAACTACTAGAGTGGTTTGCCATTTCCTTCTCCAGCTCATTTTACAGATGAAGAAATTGAAGCAAACAGGGTTAAGTGATTTGCCCAGGCTCACACAACTAGTAAATGTCTGAGGTCAGATTTGAACTCATAAAGATGAGTCTTCCTGATCCCAGGCCTTGCACTCTATCCACTGTGCCACCTAGATGACTCTATCATTGCCTAACCCTGGCCAAATCATTTAACCATTTGGGTCTCAGCTTTCTCCTCTATAAAATGAGGGGATTAGAATAGATGAACGCTAAGATCCTGTCCAGTTTTACACCTTTGATGATCTTTATTTCATATAACAGCTCTCTAAATATTTGAATACAAAGATCACTCCCTTCCCCAACCCCTCACATTCTCTTCTCCAGTCTAAATATCTTCCATATCTTCAAATGATACTGTGCTCTTTACCAAAAGTCCTCCAGAAAGTGTCCATGGAAGCATTTCCAAAGGTAAGAATTGGCCTTTAGAAGCCACCATGAGTTTGATAAGAATATGCTATAAAGGAAAATATGCTGAGTTTGAACTGAGTTCAGATCCTAGCTTGGCTACTTACTATACTGATGGACTAAGACAAATCCTTATAAGTTATTAATCTCTCTGGGGCTAGTTCCCTCTTTTTTACAATAAAGGGACTGGACCAGATCAGGGGTCAACAAACTCTGCCCTGAGGACCAGATCTGGCCCACAGCCCATTTATGCATGGCCACATGAGCCCCATGTAAAAACCATTCTTAACTTGTTCCCCCTAGAAAAATAGAAAATAGAATATGGCCCTCTGACCATAGTTTGCTGACCCATGGACTATATGATCTTTAAGGTCTTTCCTAGCTCTAAGTTCTATTTTGTTCTGTTTCCAGGTGACTTTTCCTCTGTATCTGTATTGTAGTTCCCCTGTGTCACGTGTGTTTCCAAGGGCAGTCTTGTGTGCTGAGTTATGCTGCAACTTTCATAAGGTTTTGTGCACAGCACACTAAAATATTGAGAAATTATGACTCTGTAATCCTTGATTAAAACCTTCTGAATCCTCATTATCCTGACGTGCTGGTGCCATAGGCTATGGCAACCTGGAAATGAAACTCTAACATGAAGCTTGCAGAGACAAGTAGATGGAATTGAATAGAAGAGAATAAGCATTTGTCAAGTGTCTACAATATACCGGGATCTGTGCTAAGCACTTTGAAAATATTATCACACTGAATAAGGTGGTAAGAAAATGTTCAAAGCCATCAACACTTATCCAGTACCAATCTTCATATGTACTGGAATGTACCATAACAGATATGGAACAGTATCTTGTTCAGTAACTTGTACAATATTAACAAAGTACAAGTCCCATCACCATAGAGCCAGCTATATAAAAAGTATCAATTCCTTACCAAAAAAGGAGGAAGAGGATTGATAAAAATTCTCAGAGCATAAAAGAAACAGGAATAAACACTGAAGACATATTTATGAAACAAATAGATATCACTTAGCTGAGAAATAGTATTGACCGGTAACAGACAAAACTATTAGATTTGTCAAACATAATCAAAAGCATTTTATCTCAGCATGGTGTTTATGAGACAGCTAAGAGTGGAATCAAATAGCCCTCCGTGGGCAACACACGTGTGAACTCGGCCAACAACAATTCTACAGAGAAATATCAAACAAATGGCTGGCATGCATTTTTGTTTATGGAAACAGAATGATTATCCAAGGTTAGTTCATCATGACCAGAAATTATGGAAGCATCCTTAAAGAGTCCAGATTTAGTGATCAATGTAGATTATGCAAAAAAGTAGCAGAAATGGTGCGGCATATCACTGCATTACCATCTCCTGAATACCTCAACAAGACATGACCCAGTGGCTAGAATTATACATCTGAAGCTTTGCTGTATTTCATGGACTGAGAGAAAAATCTCCAAACTATCATTATAGACTACTAAGTAACCTTGAGAACTCAACCAATAAACTGTATTGGTACTAGGGAATTATCACGGACCAAACTGATGCCCACAGTTTTCCGGACAATCTATTAAAACTTAAGAACAATGTTTTAAATAGATGTTGTGATACCAACTAGTAATAAGCTCCACTCTGCATGGTTTAAAAAACTATCAGAATTCCCCCAGTAAAGATCCCTCCTTGTTAATTACCTCCTCCAAAGCCTCCTTGCCAACCACTTCACCACCCATACCAAAAGTCATGCTCTGGGTGAATTTCTGTCCTGAGACCCCACTCTCCTGCTCAATAACTGCCTGTCCTGAAACACTATTTCAGAAAAGCCTTAGCCCAGTAGTTCTCAGCCTGTGGGTTATGTTCGATTTAAATACGTCCTGCATATCAGATATTTACATTACGATTCATAACAGTAGCAAAATTACAATTATGAAGTAGCAATGAAAATAATTTTATGGTTGGGAGTCACCACAACATGAGGAACAGTATTAAAGGGTCACAGCATTAGGAAGGTTGAGAACCACTACAGCCAAACTCCTTTTCATTCCCTCTCTTTGGTCACATATACATATGTGTATATATATGTAATAAATATAATACATTACACCCACACATTCTCTCCTATTAGAACATGAGGTCCTTAAGGATGAGGACTGCCCTTTGTTTATGTATTAGTATCTCTATTACTCGGCTATTACTATAATTCCTAACAAATGCTTTTTTATTCATTCATAGGAGGAGGAGGAAAAAATCAAAATAAGGTGGAATCAAGATGGGGTATATGTATCACACTAACTGCTCCTAAAGTTGTTCTGAAGATGCTATCTGTGAATTATGGAAGATGAGCTTACTACAGAAAACAGGTATTGCATACACCCAATGGGTTATATAATATAAAATAATAGCAAGATAGGGATTCATCCCAGGATGCTTTGTATATTAACTTCATTGAAAAAGATGAAGAGTGGTTTTATTAAAATAAAAATAACACTAAAAATAAAAGCAACTCATATTCCTTTACAAGTCATATTTATCAGGTACTTTCCATACAACATACCTTTCAGGTAAGTAGTGCAAATATTATTATCCCTATATTATGGATCGACCTGAGAAATAAAATAAATTGCCTAACGTCACAAAACTAGTAAATCTTGGAATGGGCTTGTAACCCACATCTCCTGACTCCAAATCTAATAGCCTTGACATAGTGTGAATGGCACGTACTTGATAAACATCTGGCTGTAGAACAGTGTTACCTGGTCCACAGAGGGAAACTGGGGTCAAACGAGTGAGTTTCGTTACAATAGTACTGTATTAGAAGCAGTGTAATGTAGTGGAAAGAGAATATTGAATTTTCAGAGGACCTAGGTTCAAATGCTGGTGCTACTAGATACTACTAGATATTATATGATTTTGGCCTAGTCATTTTACTTCTAATGGCCTCAGTTTCTTCATTTGTAAAAGTTCTTTGATCTCCCTGTAGCATCCCCTCTGCTTCTACTTACCCAGCTTCTACTCCCATTGGAAGACAGGGTTCCCAGAGGGTCAGCAGACTAGTAGTCTGATGGAACTTAGTATATCCTGAACTAACAAGGCCAGTGCCTGGACTTCTAAACTTCAGAGTACTTGTTTACCTAAACACTAAGAGACAGTGGTGACCATATACTTACAACCATCATTGGCTAGGAGTGGAGAGACTGAGCAAGCTATTCTTTCCTTTACCCAGTTTTAGGATCAGTTCAAAGAAGTCTATCCTCCTTGTAGCCAAAATAGGTACTCTCAGTTCTGACTCAGTAGCTCCTGAGTTGTCAGTTCTTCTGGATCTGTAGCGAATTAGAAGACTTTTCATTATTACATACACAGTATAAAACATTCTTATTCATGACCAGAAGCCAGTTCCCATATGGTTAGAGAATATCTTTATATGGTCTAAGGACTGAAACCAGACAGAAATTATATATGCTTGCT
Source organism: Pseudochirops cupreus (assembly GCA_028627135.1). Classification (NCBI taxonomy): domain Eukaryota; kingdom Metazoa; phylum Chordata; class Mammalia; order Diprotodontia; family Pseudocheiridae; genus Pseudochirops; species Pseudochirops cupreus. Next base: position 141,620,366 of record CM053584.1, on the reverse strand, counting down.
TCAAGGACTGGTTTATAAAGTCAGTTTGCCCTTGATATCCTATGATCCTAAGTTGGCCATGAAAAAATTGGAACATTTCAGTCTCTGCTCTGTTAATGCAACCTGGAAATCAATAGGTCAGACTGGGGGCTTGAAAGCTCAATAGATGAATGCTCTGCACAAACCCTAAGCACCCTCCTGCTTATCAGAAACACATCCATCAAATCACCTTCTCTTTAATTTAAAGGAAAAATTGATGCTATCTTGGCTCCGGGTATAATCATGTTAATTTATTGAGGAATATATAAATGACTCTGGAAAGAAGGGATGATCCAATTATAGGTTTAAATGAGTTTATGGTTCCTTGTTTTTGTCACTCTGATTCATGAACTATTTTCATTCCCAAGCAATCAGAAGAAATTTATGTATGTTTGGGGCTTATTAATGTAGCTTAAAAATCCCCCGAGGAAGAACTCCCTGAAAAACACTGAAACTGATAAACCCCAAATCGAATTTGAAGCATTAGCACCTGAATCATGGAGACTTTTAATAAGTAACAAAAACGTGAATCACTAGGGAGAACAGAGTTCAGGGGATGGCTGCTTCCACATGGAAACTTCCTCTAATACATCACTGGCTCAATTTTATTAGAGTCAGTCAGGATAATAAGTTAATACTGTCTGATGGTTGTACAATGATATGTTGTATAGTTTGTGGGCTATCTTCCATTGACATTGACAGGTTGGGTTTCTGAAGGTCATCTACTTCCCCCCTCTGGAAGTCCACCCAACTTTGGGTCAAATACAAAAGGTTCAGATTTTTGTATTCCATTGGAGTCGAATGCCCACCACCACCTCTACAGACATACTAAATAAGTTTGTAGGTTTCCTCTTGCCCGTAATGCACAGAGAGCATTAAGCTATTCATAATTTAGCATCCTGGTTTGTTGTCTCAGCCAGGGGACCAAAACCTGAAGAGGGATTCAAAAATGATTCTGTGTTCTTATCTTTCCAGAGAGATATGAAATTAACAGAGAGGAGAGTGTCAGGGGATAGAGGATAGAGAAAGGGAGAGAAGAGTGCCCTGTGGCATTTTAACCTCTCTCTGATCTTTGGGTATAAAAAGGACTGTAGGTTTTATACCTTGATAATTCAGCACCTTTCTCTGAGTGGTAAAGGTTCTTTTTAAACCTCCCTCAAACACAAACAAGAGAGGTGAATCAGCACAATCTTCAAGGTGAAGAATGGTAAATAAATTACCTTGATTTGCATGTTCATGTGTGTGTTTCAGATGAAGGACCCAGAGACATTGTTATTTTGGGATTCACCATAGAACTGGCAAACTATCCAGCACTCTAGCCTAGAAACAGGAGTTTGAGGGAAAGAGTTAAGATTCTATTTAGGTCCCAAACTTATGAGGATAAGGCTTGGGTCAGCAGTACTTGGCAGTGTTGTTAGGTAGATTCTACATCTCTGCTCTAGGAAACTCTAAGACTGTAAGGTGCTGAACTGCATTGGTAAAGAGAGTTTCTTCCCTTGGGAATTCTCTATACCAATGAAAAAAAAATTTGGTCCCTATCTCTACTGTA
>CM053584.1:141582370-141618299 GCA_028627135.1 Pseudochirops cupreus | reverse complement strand
TTTGTATACCAAAGAGATCAAAGAAAAAGGGAAAAAGACCTATACATAAAATATATATATATAAATATGTATATATATATATATGTATATGTATACGTATATATGGTAGCAATTATTGGGGTGGCAAAGAAATTGAGGAGATGCCCATCAACTGGGGAATGGTTGAACAAATTGTAGTACATGATTGTGATGGAACACTATTGTGTTATAAGAAAAATGGTGAGCAGAATGCTTTCAGGAAAAGCCTGGAAAGACTTACATGAACTGATGCAAAGTCAAATGAGCAGGAACAGGAGACCACTGTACAATATAATAGTAATTCTGTGTGATGATCGACTGTCAATGACTTAAATATTCTCAGCAATACAATGATCTAAGAAACTTCTCAAAGACATGATGAAAAATGCTATCTACTGCCAGAGGAAAAAATGGCGGAGTCTGAATGGAGATGGAAACGTACTTTTTAAAAAAAAAAAAACTTCATTTTTCTGATTTTTTTTTGGTCTGTGTTTTCATTCACAACATGACTAATATAGAAATATATTTTACACTATATAGATATAAGCTATATCAAATTGCTTGCCTTCTCAATGAAGGAGGGTGAGAGGAAGGGAGGGAGAGAATGTGGAACTCAAAAAAAAATTTTTTTAATGAATGTTAAGAATTGTTTTTACATGTAATTGGGGGAAAATTTTTAAATAGTAATTGTGTGGGGTACGGGGACCCCAAAAATCCCCTACCCAGAAAAATTAAAAGTCAGAGGTATCTTGAGGAAGGAGCAGGAAGTTTATTCAGTTCTTGCAAGAAGAGGGTGTCCCTTCCACCAGTATGAACCAGCAGGATGAGGTACATTACAAAAGACAGAATAAGAATTTATACCCGAATGCAGTCAAGCCCCCTCTCACCACTGTCCCTTCTCTCACTGGCTGGGAGGCACGCTTACAATCTGAGCAAGAATTGTCCTCTAACGATAAGGAACAAAGAAGCCCGCCACTATCTCTCAGTGGCTGGGAGGAGGGCTTACAAAAAACAAGGAAATAGGGAATAGCCAATTCAAATGTACCTATCCTTATTTGGAAAACACCAAAGTGAAGAAGGGAGGGGCTATGACTGACAGCAAGGGAAAGGGGGAAGGGTCCTGGACAATCTGAACAATCCAAATGTTCATGTCCTTATTTGGTAACCGCGGAAGGAAGGGAGGGGAAAAAGGTCCCAAGCAAAGGTGGAGGTCAAAAACCCTTAAAGAGCCTAATGCTGACATGGCAGTAGTGAAGAAGGGGGAATGAAAGGGGAGGGGGAAGCTGAAAATCCAGCTTACTCCCTTGAGAAAACTTATGAGCTAAGAAGTTTCACCTTCCCCATTCATAATGATGTAATTAGCGTTAGTGCCTCTTCCAGATGGACTCAAAAAGTATTTGTTAATTTATGTGCCTTCCCTTTGAGATTACCTTTTATTCACACTGTATATACCGTACACGTCATACATATTGTTACTTGTACATTGTCTCCCCTCATTAGGTTGTAAGATCCTTGAGGACAGAGCTGGTGATTTTGCTCCAACACACTTAGTAAAGGGCTTGGCTCATAGTAAATATTTAAATGCCTTTTGACTGACTGGGTGCAAAGCACTATGCTAAGAACTGGGGATACAAATAGAAAGCCAGACAGCTCCTTGTCTCAAGAAATCCACATTCTACCTCCTCAGCTCCAACTACTGACCTCCTTGATTTCCTTTAAGCTGCAACTAAAGTCCTACCTTCTACAGCAGTGGTTCTCAACCTTCCTAATGCAGTGACCCTTTAATACTCATATGTGGATGTGTATGCATGTGGGTGGACCTGCCTGGAGACAGATAGAGGAGTGCTGTTTTGGTTCCTAAGACCATGGGAAAGATGTGTTTCCCCGATGGCCTTAGGCGACCCCTGTGAAAGGGTTGTTCGACTTCCAAAGGGGTCGTGACCCACAGGTTGAGAGCCACTGTTCTACAGGAAACCTTCTCTTACCTCTCTTACTTCCAGTGCTTTCTTATCTATCCTATACATAGATTGTTTTCTACATAGTTGTTTACATGTTGTCTCCCCGTTAGACTGTAAGTTTCTTGAGGGCAAGACTTGCCTTCAGAGTTTTTTGTATCCCCAGTGCTTAGCACAGTACCTGGCACAAAGTAGGCACTTAATAAATGATTATAAATATTACAAATATAAATAATTACAAAATTATTACAAATAAATTGATTGAAGTCAGATGGAAAGACCCAGCAGTTCTTACTGTACAATGGCAAACCATATGGAATGCATTTTCTTTAGAGCCATTAGTATAGAAAAAAAACACTTGTTACATACTCCTTTCTGTCTCTTCTTTTGGGACCATTAATTCTTCAGCTGGACTAGCCTGGTTCATCATCGACGGGTGCTATCTTTCATTTCCAACAATTTTTTGAGTTGGCATTCAACTAGTGCCTATAGGTTTTGCTGTGAGCAATGGCATACATTTCCAAGATGTCTAGCCAAAGTCAGCAGCATGGTCTGTAGCTACATCCCTACAAAAAGAATGAAGTCAGTTGGGTCTTTTAACCTTTTGTAATGAAGGAATATTTTATTTTCTCCCACCCACTTGCACTTCTCCCCAACCTGGTGGGTGTAGTCATAGAATATAATAATCAGTGATGAGGAACTATTAATATGGTAACAAAGAGTTAATAGTCATCCCTTTACAAAATGGAAATGGGAATTAAAGGGATTTTAGCCACTGGAAAATTAAAATCACACCCCTGGGGCCTTTAAATAATTAAGCCCTGTAGATGTTGACAGGTAGTTGGAGAGGACACAATTCAGCCAAGAGCTTAGGAACCAGGGAAACCTTGCCTCTTAAGGTGGAAAAGGTGGTTTTAAATTCAGAAATGAGAAGCTAAGACTTCAGCAGCTAGTCTCTGTTTGTTTCACACTAGCTGATACTGCATATGAATGGATGGATGAATGGATGGATGGATAGATAAACGGATAGTAGTTGTTCAGTACTTACTAAATGCTCTTAGGTAATGGGGATAAAAATACAAAAGTGAGATAAACCCTGACCTTAAGGAACTTGCATTCTAGCAACACACACATTGGGGAGGGGTGGCCAGAAAAAGGAGTTTTGACCTGGGAAATCACAGAGCAACTGGCCAACATGCCTTTTTATAGAAGCAATGGTAGTGTGACTTTGATTACAATGCTCAGAAGAGAAGTTAAAAAGTAGTGGGAGGAGAGAAGGTACCCATGGTAGTAGGGCAGATAGCAAGATATCTAAGGTAGATGACTCACTTTTTTTTTTGTCTTTTTAGAGGGGAAGGCAGGGCAATTGGGGTTAAGTGACTTGCCCAAGGTCACACACCTAGTACGTGCTAAGTGTCTGAGTTCACATTTGAACTCAAGTCTTCCTGACTCCAGGGCTGGTGCTCTATTCACTGTGCCACCTAGCCACCCCTGTAGTAATTAATATGTTTATCTAGCAATCTAGTAATATCTAGTCAATCACTTAATAATAGGTATAAGAATACACAAAGCATTAATCCATACTTTGTATAAGTTACATAGGAATATAGATTTTAATAGGAGGGCCCTATCAAACTTTAATGTAACGTTCATTACTTGTTTGCCAGCTCACTTATGCAACCACAAGAATGCTAACAAAAATATTTCTGCCCTGTTTTGCTCAAATTCCACGACCAAACTAAACAAGAGTGGTGGCATGGTAGGGAAAGTTCTCCCCTCATATGTTCTTGGAGCATATGTATAGCTTGTACCATCTCTTGCCTAACCTAAGGAGTAAACCATTCGTCTTATGACCACCTAGTCAGTAGAGATATTCCTTGGTTCACCCAACTCATAACCCTGCTGACATATAATTTTTGCTAATTTTAGCTTATGCCTCATATATCAACCAATGGGATTCTATAGTTTACTATGCCTCTTTTGCATATTTGGGTATCAAACTCTATAAATACAAGGTCCCAGAAGAAGGCGCCATGTCAGATTGTGAGAAAGATCTGAGGTCCACTTCATTAAAGGGCACTGTGAACACTTTAATAAAGTGCCATTGGTTCAGTCTCTTTTATTGTAGCTTGGACAACTTTAATCCCCATAACTAGGGGCATTGTTCTGGAGATCTAATTTGGTTAGTACTATACAAGGTGAGATGAGACAGCCATAGAGCAGAAGGCACTATAGCTCACATGGATGGGTAGCTAGGATATCAAGCATGATCTGGTCTGAGGCCAACTAGTAAGCTAGGTGAATTTGTACCCACTCCTTACGAACTAATGGCATTCTTCTTATTTTCTCAGAAAGAAGGATCATTTTAGAGGGGCATTCTTGAGCTCAAGACTTGTTACTCCTCCCCTCTTTCTTTTCCTATAGAAGCTACCACTGAAGAAATATGTAGCTGGGTAGAAAGTTTTGGTGCAACGAGAATGGAAAATGTTTCAGCATTGGCTCAGAAGAAGAGTCCACTGAAAAGAAAGGTCATTTAGTAGAACCCTCATCACTGAGTTCTTTGATAACCAAATGCTAGAGAATAAAACATTTGCCAGGTGAAATGCAGAAGCAGAGAGCTTTTGGTAAATTTTGAGAAGATTAGAGAGATTAAGCAGTAAGTAATTCATTATCTGACTCCTGACATCAACAATAATTAGCGCCAAAGAAAATATCTCCCACAGGATCTCTGATCAGTTGAAAGCTCATCTTGGGTAGCCAACTTATGAGGAGGGTCGAATATACTTTGAGAGCTTTAGGACGTACTCATAAGGTCTCTCATTCAATTAAAGATTCTATGGGCATCCCAAGCAACTTCCCTCTGATGAATTATGTTATAATCATTTCCCTAGATTGTGAACTCCTTGAGAGCAGAGACTGTCTTTTGCCTCTTTTTCCATCCCCAGTGCTTCTCACAGTGCCTCCCATATAGTACATGATTAACAGATCTTAGTGCCTCACTTTCTGACTTTTAATCTAATCTCCACACAGATACCAGGGTGATATTCCTAAAACACAGGTCATTCTCCAACTCTAGAAATTCTAGGGGAGGGGGGGAAGGGGAGGAACCTGCAGCCTCCAAGTCACATGTGGCCTTCTATGTACTTGGGTGAGGCCTTGACTGAGTCCAAGTTTTACAGAACAAATCCTTTTATTAATGGGGTTTGTTCTGTGAAGTTTGGAGTCAGTCAAAGGGCCGCACTTGAGGACTGAAAAGGCCGCATGTGGCCATGTTAGTGGCTCTCTCAGATAAAATCTAAACTCTTCTTTGGGCCATTCACAACCTTTCAACAATCAAACTACCATGTCTGTCCAGGCTGGTTTCATGTTAGTCTCTATCATGTAACACCCAGACTTGCCCACATGCTCTTCCCTGTACACAACATTCTACTTCCGATCTCCATGTTAATGCAGGGACTATGTCCCCCCAGGCCAGAATTCATTCCCTCCTTATCTCTGCTTCTTGGAATCCCTAGCTCCCTTTTAAGGCTCAGCTGCAGGGGTACCTCCCAAATGAGACCTTTCTGATCCCCCAATTGTTAGTATACATGCACGTACATGCACACACAACTTTGTACGTATTTGGTATTTTTGAGTACATGTTATATTGCATTCAGTAGTACATAAGCTCTCAGAAGACAGATTCAAATCTGCCTCTGTGGTTACTCACCATATGATCATGAGTAAGTCCCTTAAAGACTCTGAGCACCAGATTTCTCTACAGGACTCTAAGTTGTCAATAGGTTGTGATGTGTTCAAAGGAAGAGCTTTTTCCATGAATGAGAATATGAGCCTTGATTCATGTCAAAAAAGCAACAATGCCCCAAGAAAGAAAATCTAGAGATGTTCAGATATCCAAAGCAGTATCTTAACTACTGAGTTTAAAAATCCAAAGAGGACAATTTTATGTTGGATCCAGACTTTGAAATAACGTAAGATTTATATTGTATTTTGAGTTTTATCAGGGCTGCTAGGCAGCTCAGTAATAGAGTGCAGGGCCTAGAGTCATGAAGACTCTTCCTAAGTTCAAATCTGGCCTCAGACATTTACTAGCTATACGACCCTGGGCAAGTCACTTAGCCTTGTTTGCCTTAGTTTCCCCATCGGTAAAATGAGGTGGAGAAGGAAATGGCAAATTATTCCAGTACCTTTGCCAGTAAAATCCCAAATGGGGTCATGAAAAGTTGTACATGACTCAAACACAACAACAATTAAGGTTTATCAAATAATCAACCAATAATTATATTTCTTTATTACCTTTTGAAATAAATGTTATTATGAGAATATGGAAGCTTATAGAGGTTAACTTGCCCAGGGCTACAAAGCTAGTAAGTGTCAGAGGTTGGATCTGAACCCTGGTTTTCCCCTCACTCCAAGTGCAGCCTACTACCTCTCAAGGTAAAGATGTCATGCCTGACTGGTAGAAAAACCAAAGGATCATCAAACACCTAATTTGACTGGGAGGTGGGCGGAAGGGTAGAGGCAGGGGTCATTGTAAGATGCTTGGCCTCAGGTTTGCATTGGTTGAGTTGTTCACACTCATTTTAGAATCTGTCTTCATTTTCTAGGAACAAATTTGATGAAAGAATGCAGAAACATCAAAGAAGCATTGGTCAGAGAATCAGTAAACATTATTCATCTGTAAGAATGAAGGGGCCCGATTACGTAAGCTCTAAGGATCCTTTTGTCTTTAAATCTATGACCCTCTGACCTGGGCTTAAGTCCTGGGCTATGTCATGGACTGTGACTTTGGTTAAGAACATTCTGCTATAGTTGGGTCTCCGTGTCCTCATCTCTAAGATGAGGGGTTGAACTAGATGACCTTTAAGCCCCCTTCTAGCTCTAACAGTGTATTCTGTGATGGGAGGAGTGGATGAAAGATGCTGACAAAAGAATATGCTAAAGTATGAGAGGATAAGACTAGAATTCCAAATCGTTTGCAGGAGAGAGAAAGGGAGAGAAAGGAAAAAGAGCAGTAGAGAGAAGGAAAGAAAAAGAGAAGAGAGAAAAAGGAGAAAGGAGAGATAAAGAGAAAAATAGAGGAGAGAAAAAGGAGATATAAGAAGAAAAAGAGGAGAGAAAAAAGAGAGAGGAAAGAGGAAAAAGAGAGCAAAGGAGAGAGAAAAGAGAGAGAAGGAAAGAAAATGAGAGAAGAGAGAGAAGGAGAGAGGAAAGAGGAGAAAGAGAAGGAAAAGAGGAGGGGGGAAAGGGAAGGAGGGAGAGAAACAGAGAGAGAGAAAAAGAGAGAGAGAAACAGAGAGAGAGAGAGAGAGAAAATCAACATACAAATCACCAAAAATTGCAGAGCTTTCAAAGGAGTCAGAGCTCCTTTGACCACTAGGGCCCTAGTTCAGGATCTCTTCTCAAGCCCCAAAGCAATGAAGAATAAACCTCCATTATTTCAGTAATACCCTTCAAAGTATTTCTCTGTGCACGCGCGCGCGCACACACACACACACACACACACACACACACACACACACACACACACACACACACACACACACACACACACACCCTAATCCAGCCCCTTAATGTTAAAGGGGCAACATTAAAAGATAATAAGCTGATGAGTTACTGTGGTGATACCAGCCTCCTGTGCTTCTCTTGAAAAACAACTCAGCATTGAATAGGAGAGCACTGAAATCACCTAGGCTGGAAAGATTTCATCTGTGGATCTGATGAGCAGTTTCCTGGTAACCAGGAAAACCTGTGATCATAAATTTAGAAGTGGAAGGGACTGCAGACCTCTACTCCAATCCTATCATTTTACCAAGGAAATTAAGCCCAGGAAGCTTAAATAGCATATTCTAGGTCATGAATAAGGAAAACAGGATTCAAGCCCAGTACCCATGATTTCAAGAGGCTTCTAGGTGACTCGGTGGGTGAATAGAGTGCTGGGCCTGGATTCAGGAAGGTCTGAATTCTAATCCAGCCTCAGGCACTCCAATAGTTGTGTGACCTTGGGCAAGTCACTTAACTTCTGTTTCCCTTAATCCACTCTCTCTCCTTAAGGAAATGGCAAACTACTCCAGTATTTTTGGCAAGAAAATCCCATAGAAAGCCAAGATGAGTCAGTCATGACTGAATGACTAAACAAAAACCTCTGAATTCAAACCTAGTACTTGCTAAAAAAAATTTTTGTTCTATGAATTCTTTTTAAAATAAAAAAAGGTTCTGAACCCCTAGGGTAACTTTATATACTACTCACAACATTCTCCTCGCTTTACAATGCAAGAAACTAAGCACCAGAAATGTTACATGACTTGCCCATGGCCATAATGAGGATTAGTGGCCAAGCCCAAACTCCCATTCTAAGTCCTGTGCTTTTTCTCTAACAATAATCTTCACTCCAGAACTCAGGTGTGAATTCAAGTCTCATCTCTGATACATAATGACTGTATGACTGTGTGCAAGTTTACTTAACTTCTCAGTACTCTAGGTAACTCTCAAAGACTAAGCTGGAGATGATGTGGTTTGAGGGGGTTTCAGGCACCCCTCAAGGACTGCAGTACAGGAGAGAGCCATCTGGAATGAATTCACGGACTCAAACATTCTTTAAGTCAAGCTGGCAAAGATTTATTATAATACCAGTATGGTGGGCCTAGTTCCTTAAGGAACTTGCAACTTAACAGGAATGATGCTAAAGCTTATATAGGGAAAGTAGTAGATTATCTGGCAGATATGCTAATTAAGTGATAACCTACAACCTTAGTCATAGGCATCATTCATTACTGGAAACCAGGGGAAGGGGTTTCTCAGGTATGTATTTTGGGGCTGTTATTTCTGTAGCAAGATAGCTTTGAGAGTTGAAGTCTATAGCTTGACCTCTGGATTATATATGATAACTGTGGGAATCAATGCATGATAATTCTGTGGTTACAAAATAGTCCTGCTTTTACAAGGAAATTTCTTCAGAGGTCAGCTTGTTCTTGTAATGGAGAAAGGAAGTCTGTCTTACTAGGGCCCTCTCATGAGTTATTGCTATGCATAGTATCCTTGGTCTGGGAAGAAAACTGTCAGCATTTTGTGGCTAGGGAAAAATGTGATCTTGAAATTGGGGTCCAAGCACAAGCACACAAGTACCTCATCAGGGAGAAGGCATTTTCCCCACCAGGGAGTTCCCTATATCAAGGAAATCACATGTCCAGTCTCTATTATTGAAGTTCGCAAAGTTCTGTACATAATATTATTTCATTTGATCCTCACAACAATCTTGTGAGGTAAATAGTATCATCATCCCCACTTTGCAGATCAGGAAACTGAGGCTGAGGGGAGTAAAGTGACTTTCCCACGGTCGCACAGTATGTATTCATCTGAAGCAGGATTCAAACTCAGATCTTCCTGACTTTCTGACTCCAAGTCCAAAGATCTATGCTCCAGTGCTCCACCTAGCTGCCTATTTGTTACTCAGTATGATGCCTTATAGCTCTCTGTATCTTGTCCCCTTGCTAGACTATAAGTGTCCCAAGGACAGGAGTTATGTCTCTGTACCTCTCCAGCGTAAAGCACATTTAATGAATGCATTATTTCACCATAGAGAAGTCACTCTACTCATGCATATGTCATTAAGCATTCCATCACTTAGTAAATACAGTAAGACCAAAAATAAAATCATCACATCACATCATGAACTTTTCTGGACCCAAGTAAAATGTTATTAGCATTTCCAGCTAATTAATAACCAATTTATTAATTGCACTAGCTAATAATCAATAAATTGGTGGTCAGTGGTTTCTCTTAACATTTCTTGTAACCAAAGACACTAAGGGAGGTTCTGAACACCTTAAAATGAGTATGTACCTTTTGACAGGGAATTCCCCTAACAAGTTATATCTTAATGATACTTGCAGCTGCTGTGGAAGTGTAAGACCAGTAACAGCAGCACACAGAAAGGCTGCCAGCACAGGTTCTTATTCTGCTTTTCAAAGGAAAGACATCCTTAAAGGGATTAATAATCTTACTTTAATTAAACAACAAGAAAGATATATAAGTATAGAGAAGTGAATATCCAAGAAAGAATCTAAAAGATAGGGCTGAAACTATCTAAACAGAGTAATAGAACAATTTACATCACCAGACCAAGGAGCACCAATATCTCGGTTCACAAAGGGGGGGTAGGGTGTGGGGGGTGGGGGGCTTAACAACAGCTACCTGGAGTCTTCTCTGGCCAAATCACAAAGAACTCAGGTGGACATTCTTCCCATGAGTGAACCCCAAAGCAAAATCTCACCTCAGAATATATATACACTGTTGACTAATAGATTCAGAGCCAGAAGGCATCACAACCTACTGAGGCTTGGTGCATAATTGGCTTAGTACCAAAAGGTGTGAAAGCCTTCCTGCAAGCAAGCCTCCCTATAAGCAGGCTTCCCCCTAAGCAAACTCCTCCTCTATATGACTCAGGATGTGTCACAGCTATAAACTGAGCAGGAGCTCAAAGCAGCAAGCCATCTGTTATTGAAATATCTGTGTACCTTTAGACCTGAAAACACAACCCCTGTTCCAAAGAAAAAAGGGAACACATGTGGTCACATAGACCTATTAATGGATGGGAAAGATCTTATATTCCATTAATCCTACAGAAGTGAAACAACACTGATTGGTGAACATTTAATGAGTGGGTGGGCTAAAAGTCTTCAGCTTCTCCTGCTAAGAACATACCTTGATCTTGAGGCAAAGCAGCTTCAAAGCATCTGGTCAAGGGAAGCCATTTCCATCTCTGGGTACTTTTCTCTTTCATGAGCTGTGTAGCCCAAAACTCTAGTGGAGGGGATCAAGAAACAGGAGATCTGTGACCTTCCCTGCCTTTTGTTTAAAGAGTAAATGAAAGTAAAGTTCCCTGCCCCAGTAGATGTCTTGGAGCTGGGAGAAGATTATCTTGCTCAGTTACACCCTTCTAAAACTGCCTGCTCTTTTCAGGGGTTAAGTCTTAAGGAGGAAAAGGATGAATTACAAACAATTATTTATTAATATAATAGTGTAATATTAATTTCTCTCAGTGTGCCCAAGACAACAAACACCTGCTCACCAGAGGCACAGATGAATCTTTCCAGCCTAGGAGATTTCAATACTATCCTTTATATGCTTCCTGCTGTCCAGTCATGGACTCCAAGAGACTTGAGTGTCAGCTTTACTGTAAAAACACAGACTAGATGCCTTTATTCTCCACAAAAACCAAAGGATTCCTGTACTACAGCCATGAATTCTAAAATCCCCTCCTACAAATGATCCATATGGCACTCCCTAGGAATTTTGTCAGTATGAGAAGCCTCTTGGTCAAACCATTGATGAGTGCTTCATGGAAAACCACTAGGGGTCAGCTAGGCACTCGTGGGTTAAGTGACTAGCCCAAGGTCATACAGCTAAAAAACCCATCAGGGGGAAGATTTCCATCTCACATGTGGAAAGGATCTTAGAAGTAACCTAATCCAATGCCCTCATTTTACAGGTGAAGAAAATAAAGATCAGAAAGGTTAAGGTAATAAGGTTTCAGGTCCTTCAGCTCCAAATATAGCACTCCTCCAGTGTATCATGGTCTTTTTCTTGACTGCAAGCCCAGCATGCTGTCCAGTAGCCTATATTCTCCCTTAATGCTAAAATTAGGGACTGGATCAGTGATTTTCAGGGAATTCCAGACTGAAGAAACTCTAAATGGTTAGTACCTTTTCTGCAAATTTCATAGCAAACTGAGAGGTTATAACACAGTGTCATGTATCAGAGATGAGACTGGAACCCTGGTTTTCCTGGTTGCCTCTCTATTCCATATTCCATACTGCCTTACCTTTCGTGGTAAATCTTACTTCTCCCCTGATAACTAAATAGAGAAAAGGGTGATTGGATGGTCAATGCAGGTAAGAGTTATTTACTTACCAACAAAGTCAGTGTATGAGACAGGGAGTCTGTGTGAGTCCAGGCAAGCAGCATAACTCTGGAACAACAATCTAATGACCACACTGAGCAGCCATTCATGATGTCCTCCCCTGTGACATTAATCTTATCATTCATCAAAGAGATTCACATAACATCCACCTAACCTCAGTGGATTGTATCATCAGCCTCTCCAGCTCAAATTCAGCCCCTTTAATTTAGTGCTTTTCATTATTTTATGTCAACAAAAGGCAGAAGTCAAGCTAAGACCTGGGGTTGGAGACAAGTCTAGGTAGAGAGGTGGGTGTTGAGGTAGAACAGATGGGCCATCAAGGAATTGGGGAGTTCCTTGCCTGATAACATTAGTCAGCCTCTGATGCTTTCAGCTGAGCAGCAATGAATTAAGCTGCTCACTAGAGAATTCGGCTTGACTCAGGAAAGCAAGCCCCTTCCCTTTATTAGCTTCTCTCACTCCCCTGTCCCCACTTCCACTCCCACTCCCATCATCACTTGGGCAGACTAGAGAAAAAGGTCCCAGAGCTGCCAATCCAGCAGAAAATTTCAATTGGTTTCAAACACAGAGCCAGCTGAGCTGCTAAAACAACACCTTGGATTTGGAGGGAGATCACAGGGAAGCCAGGCTCTTTGTAATTTCTTTATTTTATCATGTCTGGCATCAGGCCTGGAGCAAAGGGCACTATCATCCTAAAAGGGGAGGGGAGAGAGAAGCAGCAGGATAAAGAGCTTTGCTTTTCTTTTAAGCACTGACACCCCATTCTCCTTCTCACCCTCCCTCCCCCATCTTCCTATAAGCATATACAAAATTGTTTGATTTTTGCTTCTCAGAATATCATAGTTGAGAAAAGTTAATGTAGGGTTGGCCCACTTAAATATCTGAAGAATGAACTCACTAGTTCCTTCATATGTAGCATTTCTTTTTCCTGGGGTTAGCTCAATATTCTCTTAAGGGGTATGTTTTGATTTTTCTTTCTGCCTTAGCAAAGGGACTTCATCTGTGAAGTGGACTCAAAGACCCTATAAAGCTCCTCACATCTCTAACTCTATGGTCCAATGATTAAACATCCTTTTAAATATAGCTCTCTTTCCCAGCCTGTCTCTGTTTTTCCATCTCAGCAGAGTAGTGGGACATCTGGGAGAGACTGCTAATCAATGCTGTGTTTATTTTTTATTTACCTATTTATGTATATGTCATCTCCCCTACTAGATTGTAAGCACCCTGAGGGCAGCGCTATTTCTTATTTTTCCTTGTATCCACAGTACTTAGTAAAGTGCCTGGCATACAGTAAGTACTTAATAAGTGCTTATTTATTGATTACTCTTCCTCAAGTGCCCACCAATTGTTCAAGTTAAATCTCCACCTAATATGAAATAGTTTTATTTGTAATATCTAAAAATATACTTTAAATTTTATAGCACAAAAATCCCTCTTTGACCTCACTAATATATCTTTTAGTGAGAGCAGTGGGATTGAACATGCTTCATTATTTTTTGAAATTCTCGGTTTAATGCTTTGTGATACAGCGACCTGAAGGTCTCGTTCAAAGTTCAGTTTGTTTTAATAGTTGGTTTTAATGAGTGCCAGAGCTGAAAAAGATATATCACTCATATATGTAGATCCAAATTGAAGAAATATATCATTGCTTTCACTTAATATAAATCATGATTCTTACTTTTTAATCCCATCTAACATGCAAAGTGTTTTCACAGAAATTTGTTCAGCAAAACTCAATCTTCCCTGATGAAGGTGCCAGAACGGTGAGTCCCAGATACAGAAGGTAACTGTTTCAGGTGAAGAAAAGTGAACAGTGGCAGAATAAATGGGAAGATGCCCAAGGAGGTCATGCTTCTTTATTTGCTTCCATGCTTTTCAGCAGATTGGGGAAGGAAGGGTCCTGGAAGCAAGTCTGCAAATCTGAGAGAGTTCTGTGCTTTTCCTAAACTTTCCAACTGCTAGTGACCTCTCTCTCTACTATGAATGTATACTTTGTGTTTCTTTTGTATTTATTATGTATGAAATTATATAATCTCTCATTTTTAAGGGATCAGTGGAAAGTATATGTAATAGATAGCATGATGTTTGTAAGATGCTGGGAGGGATTAGTCCAAATAATTGGAGAAATAGTCATTGCTCATTGGTAGGCCAAGCCAACATATTAAAAATGACAATGCTACCTAAAGTTGATACTTATTCAGTGTCATGGCAAACAACTCACCAAAGGATTACTTTATGGAGATAGAAAAACAATATTAAAATTCATCTAGAGGAACAAAATATCAAGATTCTTAAGGAAAATAACGAAAACAATTGGAAAGGAAAAGGTCCTAGGTCTGCCAGAATTCAAACCGTACTAGAAAGCGGTCATTACTAAATGATTTGGTACTGTAGTTTAAGAAATAGGTCAATCAGTGGAACAGATTAGGCACACAACATATGGAAGCAAACAAGCACAGTAACCTAGTGTTTGATAAACCCAAAGACCCTAGCTCCACTCATTGGACCCAGGACTTCCAGACCTGTCAAACTCACAAGATCACCTCCAAGACTGAGCACTGCCACCTCGAGAACAATGTTTGATCACCACCTTCGAAAAAGAAACACAAAGTTGGGAAGGCAACAAGGGCAAAGATGTCTAGTCGAATTCATGTTTAATAGGAGAGTAGTCTTGGGAAAGAGGGAAAGTAACCATATCCCCACACTCCATACAAGGAGTTCAGACGCACTATTTTCCACATGGGAGAGTAGAATCAAAAGAGTAAATCAGAACCTTTTTCTTCTTTTAAATCACCCACCATCCTGCTCCATCCCCTCTCCCTCTAACTGTCATGGGGTAGGGAGGATCAGGGGACAGCTCAAAGATTCCCATGTCATGCCAAGACTTCAGCTCTTTTTTGGTACTGGGACATCACATGGCTGGAAGTAGCCAAGGAGTTCGTCATCTTCCAACACCCAAAATGTTGACTCACCCATGAGATGTTCAGAAGTAGTTAGGATATATTGGTATCCTCTCTATATAGTCCATGTGAGCTAGTTGTCATCATGTTAACAATAAAAATATTAAGAAAAAAACAAGTATTTAAAAAAATTAAAGTATGTGCCAGAGTTGTTGGAGTTCTCTAACCAAAATGCAAAGTCATAAGAATGGAAGGAAAGGGGAGAAAATACAGCCCTGAAAATGTGAGGATGAAGGATGGTCAGTAAGAATTCTCAATAATTTCTGATGCCAGATTTCAAGCATATCAGTTACACAGGGTTCTTGTTAATGGGATACATTATTCCAGTGGTGAGGACTTTTTTAATAGAGCTATGGAATTTCATGGCAATCACAATGAAAGATGAATTTCATTGGAGAAAGTAAGACTAGATGCAATACACACACTGGATTGTTTTATGGTTTAATTATTTGGGCTGCTATTAATGAGAAGGAAGATGATGAAAACTGAAGGTAATTTCAGGTTCCATCTGCCTATGTTGAACACCTATCGGAAGAAATAATTCCACTGAAAAGAAAGGTCAGCATGAAATTGAAAGGGAAAGTCAGAAAAGACATGAAGGCAGAGTAAAGAATAGAGACTGAGGACCTCAAAAAGAAAAGTATTTTTAAAAAGAAAAGAAATAAGTGTCCAACAAATATCTGCTAATCAGATTTGGTCCCATAAATAGAATTGATCAATTAGAGCATAATAAAGTCTGTAAGAGAACACAAAAATAAAAATGGCTCCCATTTCTATAACTCAACAATTTATAAATCATTTTTCTCACCAGAATCTTCTAAGCTAGGTAGTAAATGTATTATTCTTCCCATTTTATAGATGAGGAAACTGAGGCCTACAGAAATGAAGCAATTTGCCCACCTACATAGCTCATAAATAGCTAAACCAAAACCCAACCCCATGTCTTTGACTACATCCAGTACTCTTTCCCCTCTACTAGGCTGTGATAATGAACGCAAAGCAGAAGTGTTATGGGGATTGGTTTATATACCAAGCTGCCACTGACAGTTAATATAAAGTTTAAGTGAAAAAGAGATGACATCGGCCCCCAGAGAAGTCTTTGAAGGAGCTACAGGAAAATTGAGCCAAGATTATTAGAAAGAGTAGGTAAGCCATGCCCACAGAGGAAGGTTTTTGTGGTGCCTCATCAAAAGAAAAGAGGAAAGGGAAAGGAAAGAGAATTATGATCTTGGTTTTAAAGATTTTGATTCAGCAGAAATGCTAGAGTTTATGAGTATGAAAGAGGTAAGACAGTAACTCCTAACAAGAGGCAGCCTAGAGTAATAGAAAGAAAAATTCATTTGGAGTCGGATGATTTGCATTCAAGTCTTATTCCCCCGTTGGTAGGGTGGGTGGGGGTGGGGGGAAAGAAGAAGGGAACAAATATTTATTAATTTTTTGTTGTTCTGTTTTGTTTTGTTTTTGTCAGGCACAGTGCTAAACCTTTTACAAATATTCTCTCATTTAATCCTCAGAACAACCCTGGAAGATGGGTGCTATTACTACTCTTATTTTAATAGTTGAGGAAACTGAGGCAGACAGGTTTAAGTGACTTGCCCAGGGTTATACGACTAGTGAGTATCAGAGGCTGGATTTGAACTAAAGTCTTCCTAACTCAAAGGCCAGTGTTCCATCCACTGAGGCACCAGCTGCCTCTGGGAAAGTCATATTCCTTCCCTAATCTTCAGTCATCTGTAAAATGAGGGATATTTAATTCTTTCCAGTTCTATACCCTATATTCCTGTAAGAAGCATGAAGTAGAAAAGAGAGTTGAGGTGGGAAAGAAGACAAGATTAATAATAATATAATTTATAGAGCATTTTAAAGGTTTATAGTTTCATACATTATCTCATTTAATCCTTTCAATAATTCTCTGAGGTAGGTATCATTATTGCCCCTAGAGGCAGTTAAGTGATGTAGTAGATAGAGAGCCTGGAGTCTGCAAGACCTGAATTCAAATCCAACTTCAGACACTTACTAGCTGTATGACCCTGGGCAAGTCAGTTAACCCTGTTTGCCTCAGTTCCTCATCTGTAAAATGAACTGGAGAAGGAAATGGCAAATCACTCCAATATCTTTGCCATGAAAACTCCAAATGGGGTCAGGAAGAGTCAAACAACTGACTAAACAAAAAAATTATTATTCCTGTTTTACAGATGAGCAAACTGACTGAAACAGCTCAAATGCCTTGCCCAGAGCTATACAACTAGTGTCTGAAGCCATATTCAAACTCAGGTCTTCCTGATTCCAAGTCCAAGCCTCCACCCACTGTGCTACCTAGCTGTAGGAAAGAAAGAGAAAGAATGAAAATGGAGCTCTGCCTATAAAGAAATGATTATGTGGCTAATGGAATGATAAAGGAAATATGGGTTTTGCATGGTGTAGAAAGAACATTACATACATGTATGCTTTTGCAAGTAAAACAGGTCTGTGATGTTTTAGTGCCTTCAGGTCTTCAATAAGGGGAAAGATAATTAATCTGTTCTCTGAATTTTAGACTTCGGCTGCCTGGAGGCAGGGGACTGGACCAAATGATATTTTAAGATCTCTTCCAGCTTTATGATTTTATGATTCTTGTGAGATGTCAGCTTTAGTGTTATCAGACATTCAGCTCCCGGACACAGACCCTTTATCAAGGAAGAAAAAAGGAGGGTAGAAAGGTCACCTGCCACAAATGTCCTTAGCTAATGAAAACCTTTGTTAACTATACTTAGGATTCAGGCATCAAAGAAAAAAAGAATTTTTTTTTCTCACTTTCTTTCTAACCATTTGGGACCTATCCAAGACTTGGTCTATAGCAGCGGTTCTCAACCTGTGGGTTACGTTCAATTTAAATATATTCTGCATATCAGATATTTACATTATGATTCATAACAGTAGCAAAATTACAGTTATGAAGTAGCAACGAAACTAATTTTATGGTTGGGGGTCACCACAACATGAGGAACTGTATTAAAGGGTTGTGGCGTTAGGAAGGTTGAGAATCACTGGTCTATAGAGAGAGTTTATATAGCTATCTATATGATATAGGGTGTTACAAGAAGCCCTCAAGTTCCCCACAGATATCCCTTATTAGTCTTCACAGCACCTTCAGTTCCCATCATTTTAGCATTTATCTCCCAAGGAGTCACTTTTAAATGTACATACCAAAATAGGGTAATACATTATCCATTAAAGCTTAATCTTCACTGCCACATTATTATTAGCTTAATTTAAAAAGAAGAGAATTAGGCTTCAAGGTAAAGTTCAGCCAAAAGAAAATGGAGAAGGGCAGATGGAGGTCATGATCATGCATGGGGTCCATCCTGGGGAAGGCCAGCATGCAAATTAGTGTCCTGGTCAGGGCATCCTGAGCATCTAAAGGCCAGTGGGAAGATATAGGAAAACTGGACTACATACTGATTCTCCAGCTAACTAGTATGTGGCTTTCCTCACGAGTCTGTTTATTCACTTGTTATTCTGAGTTGGGGCTGACTCAGACCTATCCCCTGGTAATTTAGGTTTAATACTGGAACAAAATTAGATACCTGCCGGTCATTCAAAAGTTGACAAATTTCATAAACACATCAGGAGAAGGCTATCTAATACAGAAAGGCACAGAGAACCCCTTGGGTTGATTTAGCTGAAGTAAGCTCCCACTGAAATCCACCAGCAGGGAATGTGAGCCCCCTAACTCTCTTTAAGGCTGCTTTGCATGCAGGAAAGGAGGAAGAAGCATCAGCAGCCTGAGCTTTTAGTACTCTGAGCCAACCAAGTCTAGAGGAATTTCTCAATACCTTTTCAGGAAAAACTAGCCTAACTTGCATGGGGGTGGAGGTTAGCATATTATTCTTATCATGCCTATCAAGTGAGATTAGATGATTTCTCATATCTCTCCCAGCTTGAAAGTTCTGTAGTGGCATACAATCAGAAACAGTAAGGATCAGTCTCTCCAGTCCTAACCATGTGCTTCTTTTGTTTCTTAAAAACATCATTAAAATGTGTTGTATTTAATAAGATAGAAATAAAATTTGAAATACCCCTTAAGTATCCCTTTTACTTACCAGCAAAGTAAATAAATGCACTGAAAAAACAACTATCAACTCTGCTGCTTGTTAACTAATTGTCTTTAAAAGCTCCTACATTCTTTTCTACTAGAGGATGCCTCTGCTGTTTGCTTCTCTCTAAAAATAATTAGGACAGTGGGGAGCCACTTGTCTGTGGCTCCTCTTTTGTTACAGTAAGTTTATACTCAATTAAAATTTTTTTCTACATATGGCACTTCTAATATGTCTCAGCATGGAGTTTTTTCACCTCTAATTTTAACCAGGCTGAAGAATGGCAGTGATTTGAATATTCCCGGGATCTATGTTTGCCTTTTTTATCTGCACAGGTAATTTGCTGAAACTTATTCCTTATAATTCTTTGGGGGGTAAGGGGTGGGGTGGGGAACGAAGCACTCTTCAGATTCTACCTTGCATTTCTGAGGCTCCACTGTCCTCTACTGGCACTTAATTTTGAAGCATCAGCTCAAGTAACTTCTGAGCTTCCAACTTTATCCATATAAAAGGCGGCAGGTCTGGTCCTATTCAGAGATGCCAATGGATGGTGCTGCCAAAACCACCTCAGATGGATACCAGTCCAATGATAGCACCTTCAAGCCTTTTCTGTTCTGTATTGGTTAATAGATTCACAGTTGCCTCATGATAAGAAGGTCTATTGGGATTACAAAGTGTTTGGAACTTGAGAAAGTATCGATGGTCACTGGGGATGCTGATGATGGAACAGAATGCACCTCATATTTTTTCAGTTCTTAGGAAATATAAAGACCAGAGAATTTACTTCTGGTAAATTTCTTCAAGTTTATCTCATTCAATGATTCTTAACCTGGGGTCCATATGTCTGTGGACAGACATCAGAGGGTCCATAAATTTGGATGGGAAAATAGTTACATCTTTATTTTCACTAACCTTTAGTGTCCTTTGTAATTCTATGTATTTTATTTATTAAAAAAGCATTATTCTGAGAGGCGTCCATAGGCTTTACCAGCCAAAAGGGTCTATGACACAAAGGTTTAGTCTAAGTTCATGATTTTACTAATGAAGTCCAAAGTGAGAAACTGATTTGTCTGAGGCTACAGATGGAGGAGAACCAGAATTTAAACCCAGGCTTCAAAGTCCAAATCTCATGGGCTTTCCATGAAACTGTTGGTGAGCAAACTGATAGATAAAAGGCAACATATAGTTTAACTGTGAGGGTTTTGGGGGTTCTCTAAAGGACTATATAACAGAAGATCCATCATTTGAAATGTCCCAGCCAAGCATGACTAACATCATTGCCATTCATCAAAAAGCAACCTGAGGAATAAAGTCCTCTGTGAGGAACTAGGACATTAGCTGCAAAGATAATTTACCACAATCTCTTAAGTACACATCCAGGGGGAAGAAAGATTGGGAATATAACAAGGTTATTTATTTTCCTTCAGTGCCACTGGGAAGCAAACCTACAGGATTGTTCACTTCTAGTAGAACCTGTTGATTTTTGTGAGTGTATTAGGTAAAGGCCTGAAAAAGTCATCATCCACTAAAGGTTTTTTCCTTTGCGCTAGAGAATCCTTTAAGAAAAATTAAATCTTTAACTTCAACAATAAGACTTGACAATTTGTGCCTTCCTTCTCCAATGGCAATGTTTGAGGAGTCAAAACAGGATATTGTGTGTGTGTGTGTGTGTGTGTGTGTGTGTGTGTGTCCAGGCACATGTGTGTGCACTGCAACGGTAGATATCCCAGACACAGGATCAGGGGAATCTGGGATCCAACAACAGTTCTTGTTGTTAGTCCTTCATCTGAAGACCAATGACAATAGACAGAAGCTTAGGGGAGGGAAAACAGAAGCAGGACTATTGGTAGACTAGGAAGGTAAATGAAAGCAGAGACTCACACAAGTGAACAATGAGAGGCCCATCTTGGAACTGATATGTGAGCTGTGGTCCTTTACAACGGACAAGCTAAGAGTCCTTCTGCCTACCGTTTTTAAATCATCCCATTGACGTCCTTGTCCCCTGTGCTACCAGCTAGTTTTCTAGCTCCACTCTATCATCTCTCCTAAATTAGAATGTAAGCCCTTTCGGGTCTTACCAAGAGACCATCCTGCTTGCTTGTATGTATACTTGTATCCACAACACTTAACATATAAGTACTTGATGAATGCTTTATCTATCAGAGCAGAATGAGTCAAAATTGACTTGACAATGAGCTAACTGAGTTATGGATCGTTGGATTTTCATATTTAAATCGTATTTGAATCATGTTTAAATTGTTTAAAGTATTTTTGTTCCAAAGGAGGCTAAGAAATTGTTCTCAAATGAAAGGATAGGATGAGAAGAAATGGAATAGGAAAGACATATCTCTATTGGGAAAGGCAGATTTTTCTTAGTACCCCATTAAACTGCTGATGCATATTGAGCATGTGGTCAGCTAATATCCCCAAGGTCTTTCCCACATGACCTTTTGTCCCATCAGGCCTTCTCCACATTGTACTTGTAAAAAAGAAAAATTCCCAACTTAAGTGGAAGACTTTCTAAATATTTCTTTTTAAAACTTTTTTTAAAATTTATCTATTTTTAATTTCCAACATTCATTTTCACAAGATTTTGAGTTACAATTTTTCCCTCCCTGTCTTTCCTCTACCCCTACCCCAAAATAGCAAGCCTGCTGAATACCCCATTCCCCCAATCTGTTATCTCTTATATCCTCCCCCTTCAGCCCACTAACTTTCTAGGAGGGGAAGATAGGCTTCTATACCCCAGTTACCTGCATATCTTATTTCCCAGTTGCGTGTAAAAAAACCATTTTAAAACATTTGTTTTTAAAACTTCGAGTTCCAGACTTTTTTTTCCTTCTTCCCTCCCCACCCATCCCCACTGGGAAGATGAGGAATTCAATATAGATTGTACATGTGTAATTACCCAGATCATGTCTATAGTGGTTATATTGTGAAAAACTATATTTCTCTCCATCCTATCCCACCCCCACTTACTCTGTTTTCTCCTTTGACCCTATCCCTTTTCAAAAATGTTTGCTTCAATCTGCCCTCCCTTGTACCCTATCCCCTCTTATCCCCTACCCCCCTATTTTCCTGTAGGATAAGGTACCCAATTGAGTGTGTATGTTATTCCCTCCTTAGGCCAAATTCAATGAGAATCAGGTTGTCCCATTCCCTTTCACCTTCCTGCTCTTCTCCTCCATTGTAGCAGTTTTTTCTTGCCTCTTTTATATGAGATGATTTACCCTAATTTATCGCTCCCTTTCTTCTTCTCCTAATAAATTCCTCTCTTACTTCTTAATTTTATTTTTTAGATATTATCCCCTTCTATTCAACTCATCCTGTACCCTCTGTCTATGTATACATGAACATACAAATTTATATACACATACATCCTCCTATACATACATATATACATATATATTCCCTTCTGCTATCCTCATACTGAGAAAAGTCTTATGAGTTATAATTAACATTTTTCCATGTAGGAATGTAAATAGTTCAACTTTAATAAGTTCCTTATGATTTCTTTTTCCTGTTTACCTTCTCATGCTTCTCTTGCTTCTTGTATTTGAAAGTCAAATTTTCTGTTCAGCTCAGGTTTTTTCATCAAGAATGCTTGAAAGTCCTCTATTTCATTGAATGACCATATTTATCCCTGTAGCATTATACTCAATTTTGCTGGGTGGGTGATTCTTGGTTTTAATCCTAGCTCCTTTGATCTCTGGAATATCGTATTCCAAACCCTTTGATCCCTTAATGTAGAAACTGCTAGATCTTGTGTCATCCTGATTGTGTTTCCACAATATTCAAATTGTTTCTTCCTGACTGCTTGCAGTATTTTCTCCTTGACCTGGGAACTCTGGAATTTGGCTGTAATATTCCTAGGAGTTTTCTTTTTGGGATCTTTTTCAAGAGACAATTGGTGAATTCTCTCAATTTCTATTTTGCCCTCTGGTTCTAGAATATCAGGCCACTCTACTAGTCATTTCTTATAGCACAACAGTATTACCTCACAATTATATACCACAGTTTTTTTCGGCCATTCACCAATTGATGGGCATCTAAAATATAATTTTTTTTTTTAAAGAAAAGAATCTACAGGGTGGCTAGGTGGCACAGTGAATAGAGCACCAGCCCTGGAGTCAGGAGGATCTGAGTTCAAATCCATCCTCAGACACTTGACACATTTACTAGCTATGTGACTTTGGGCAAGTCACTTAACCCCAATTGCCCTCCAAAAAGCGAAAAAAAAGACAAAGAAAAGAATCTGCAGCTTAATATTACAAAACAATAATGAACAAACTGAAAGTAGAGTTGTGAGAGGACGCCCCTCCCTATCTACTTCTTTGAAGCACAGGGGGTCCCTGGATATGGAACACTACATATAGCATCGGATTTTTTATATGTATTGATCAGTTTTTAAGATCTTCTATTAATTCTTTTTGGGCAGGTGACCATTTGATATTACTCCTTGGGGGTTTCTTTACTTCAATATCCTCCTCTGAAAATGAACTCCAGTCATCTCTATTCCCATAATAGCATTTTATGGTTGGATTCTTTCTCTTTTGCCTGTGCAATTTTTGTGCTAATAGCTTAATTTTTGTAATCACCTCAAGCCCTGGGGTGTGGGGGATGATCCCTCTTGCCTCAGATCTTCAGTTCTTCCCTTTATCCTGAAAACAAAGTCAAACCTCCAGCCTCCTGTAAGTGCCCATAGCCAGGGGCTTTCTACCCTGCTGCTTCTACACTCACTGGTCTGTGCTGGTTCCTTCTCACCCCCACCACTCTTCACAGCACACCTGGGTCCAGTGTTCCTTATCAGGAGAGGTTCCCTCAATCTTCCCAAGTTCAAACAGTCAACTCCCCTCACAATCCTGGGGGTAAAATTTCCTGTGACTTGAGCCAAGGCGGCCTCTCAAACCAACTAACTCCAAGGGCTTGAGGCTTGTTTAAGAGGCTTGCCACTTACTGTTAAAATAGAACCTAGCCTAGAGGTGCTTACTCTTCACAGGGACCAAACCTCATCCTGGGATTTTTCTTCTGATCTTCTCAAATTGTCACAGGAAGACCCGGGTGGTATCCCTATTCTTATTTATCTGCACCCACACTTTGTTCACCCTAAGGTGCTATTTTAACTCTTTTGTGGGGGAAAATCTTGAGAGCTTGGAATTTTCTGACCTACTCTTCCATCTTCTCAGAATCCTCTCCTATATTGATCAATTTTTCTGAAATCCCTTTTCTTTTCTTTACTTAAAAAAAATTCTTTGTTACAAGAGGTGGCATTATGGAAGTTATGGGGAAATGCGTGGAGAAATCTAGACAATATAAAAATAAAATTTACCAATAAAAATCTCTTTTTGATTTATGATTCTCTCATGAATCAGAAATCCAGGTAAAGTAGTTAACACTCTTCCCAAAAAATAGCCCAAAGAAGCTTATAAAATATTATCTTCCTGATCATTAGGTTGACATTACATGTGTAGCCTCTATAACCCAGGAAGTCTACAGAGCACAGGTAAACTGGATGGTATAGGATAGACTAGAAATTATCAGCATATTCTGACCAAAGGACCACTTAGGGCTATGAGGGCTTCCTGGAAAAGGCAGACCTCCTCTTCCCTCACACTGAAAGCTGAAATCACTCTAGAGTTCCTTGGAGAGATGGTCCAAGGACTAGAGAGTGTGCTGCTGCCTCAACCACTAAGAAAGATTGCAACCTAAATTTCACATGGAGGCAAAAAGATGGAAGAGGATGGGGTCTATACCTACCCCCTTCTACCACCTCCATACCTAAGCAGCTTTAATCATAATGACACAGCTTCCAAGCCAAGTGACTTCAACCATGATGGTGATCGGATGTTAGAGATATAAGTTCCTCCTTCACGTGGGTGGCTCAGTGAATAGAGTGCTCATCCTAGAGTTAGGAAGAGCTGCATTCAAATCCAACCACAGATACTAACTGTGTGACCCTGGACAAGTCACTTAACCTCTATCTGCCTCGATTTCCTCAAATACAAAATGAAGATAATAATAGCACCTACTTCCCAAGGTTTTTGTGAGAATCTTATGAGATAATATTTGTAAAGAACTTAACATAGTGCCTAGCACTTAGTAAATACTTCTTTCTCTCCTTCCTTCCTCAACATATCTGAGAAAAAGATGGAAGAAAGGCACCCACAAAGGACTGGTGCTTCTGAACTAACGTGGTTATTACTGTCATTGTTACTGTTATGTTGTTTTCCCTGATGCGGAATGACATTCGTCGGAGAGAACTATAGCCAGATGAAGATGGATCACAAGGGGGCAATACACAATTTTAGTGGCTGTTTTGTTTGCTAAAAACAACAATGGTGACCATTCTTTTCTCTCCTTTCCTTTCCCTTCCCCCCTCCCAGGAGAGTATGAATCCTTTCTAAAACTTATCTCTGTTTCTCTAAAGTAGAGTCTAAAGTAGAGTCTAGCTGGTCTCTAAGTCTTAAGATAAAACTGTGATTAACCCAATGCATTAGTGGTCTGTACATATTTCTTTTGCTCAAGGGAAGCGAAAAGGGACATTATCTATGGTCAGCTACACGAAGAGAGAAAACAATATTTCCCTTCTAATTTGCTGGAATCACCAGGTTAGGGATTAAGACAGACCAAAGAGATTTTTAATTGTTACGTATTAGTATCACTTCCCCCCATTCACCAAGCAGTGTTAGGTGTCATTTTAGTTGTGTCCAACTCTCTGTGCCCCCATCTGGGATTTTCTTGGCAAAGATACTGGAGCGGTTTGTCATTTCCTTCTTCAGTTCATTTTACAGATGAGGAAACTGAGGCAAATAGGGTTAAGTGACTTGCCCAGGGTCGTACAACTAGTACATATCTGAGGCCAGATTTGAACTCAGAAAGATGAGTCTTCCTGACTCCAGGCCTGACACTCTATCTAGCCTTCCATCCTGCAAAGTAGGGTAAATATTAAATGTATTCATACCATTCTGGACACATATAAGTCAGAGACATTCTGGTGTCTCAGGCAACTCCCTTCCCATTTTTCTACTAAGTAGGCTATTTAGCTAGGTCCTGTAGTGGTCCTGTATATTCATACCATTCAAAATTATAATTATGTAAAATATGATCATTGGTTCTAATCCAATGGAAATATGTGATCCCACTCTCTCATTCCATGAGCAGTTAAGTAGGAGTTGGTGACCATGGGAACAGTCTTACCTGGGGGGGTATCAAAGAAAGGAACTGGAAAAGAGTAGCTTTGTGAAGGTGGGGCCAGAAACTGTGAATAGCCAATGCTCCTCCTCTTTAGTCAAGAAATTCCATATCACCACTGCCATAACACATTTGTTGTCATTTTAACGGTCTAATTTTCCCTACATACAGTACACTAGAAATTTTTACTTTGTTCAGCTAAGAAACTAGAGCTGTAATCTACTTTCTCTGATTCAGTCCCATCTTTTATCCTTCTGGTTTTTTGCTAAAAAAAAAACCAACCCAATACCTTTCTATATATTCTCTATAGTTCAAGTCTTTGTGTGCGTGCGTCTGTGTGTGTGTGTGTGTGTGTGTATGTGTGTGTGTGTGTGTGTGTGTGTACTGTCTCTATATAATAGTTTGGACAGGAGGCAGAGAGATGCATACAATGTCATATGGGATAATGTGTGATTATGTGTGTCATTTGATTTTGCTTATTTTTTCTTTGTTACATGATTGAAGAGTTCAATACTGGAGGTATAGTGGATCTGGTAGAAATGGTGGTGGAATTTCAACCTGGAAATGACTTTAAGGCCAAAAAAAAAAAAAAAGGACATCAATAAATCTTACTTTTCAAAAAATAATAAGAGAGAAATAAGAAAAACATTATTTGTTATTTTGAGGTATCCTATAATATTTGGAGCTTGTTATGCTAGAAAGCTAAGTAATTAATTGATTGACTCTAGAAACAACTTCTATATGCTTCTATTCTCCTTTTCTTAAGATAGAAGGGATAGTTTCTTTCTCACTCCCACACAGGAATGTAGGAGGGGTATAAGAGGGTAGTGTTAAACTCAGAAATGATCTTAAAGACCATCTAATTCAACTTTACACATGGGTGAACTGAGATTCAGAGAAGTTCAATGACTTGCCCAAAACCACACAGTTTGTTGGAGGCAAAGTTGGACTCACAATTCAATCTTCTGAAACACATTTGAGTGTCATCTATTGAGCAAAATGAAGTTCATACATATAGATTGGTTTCAAATGCTTAAAAAAGAAACTTCATAAATTCAAGGTTCTTTTAAAAATAGGTCAAATCTTTATTGTGTTTCTGATATTTTCTGAAGCAATATAAAGATTACAAAACTGTAAAGAAGCATCCTGTGTCGAAGATGGTAAAACAGCATAAAATAATCTAGACATAAAACTGCATCTCCCACAATTTCTGTCTTTGCATTGATTAAATATTGTGGCTATCAAAGAGAAAAAAAAAGCCCAGTGTCATATGCAAAACTGTCACATGCAAAAAAAAGTATAGCTTGAAAATTTGCTCAGGATCCCAAATAGGTAGGCCTTCTCCATTTAATTGCTGGTTTTAATTCCTTCATCCCAATGGAATGAAAGGTCCTTGAGGGCAATTACTGTTGCTTTTTTTTTTTTTAACGCTTGGCAAGATGTCTGACACATTAATTCAATTCAATAAACATTTGTTATTCTTCTAATATGTACTAAATACTGAGAATACAAGGGAAAAAACAGTCACTTTTCTTAGGAATCATACATTCTACTAGATTGCAGTGGTTCTCAACCTTCCTAATGCCCTGACCCTTTAATACTTGTATGTGGGCGCATCTGCATGTGGAGACAGAGAAAGGAGCAGTGTCTCGGTTCCTAAAACCATCAGAAATATGTGTTTTCCAATGGTCTTAGGCAACCTCTGTGACCCCTGTGAAAGGGTCATTTGACCCCCAAAGGGGTTGCAACCCACAGGTTGAGAACCGCCATACTAGAGGGAAATAAAATGTGTATAGTTTGGTCAATACAAAGTATATATTCTTAGTGTAGGTTGAACTGGCCCAAAGGAGCTACCCTAGGCAGGTTGCTCCCCTAGAAATTTCCAAGGATTCCAGGGATATGGTGACACATCATTTGAATGTCTTTACGTTAGATATAAGTATCAAGTATACACAAATAATGCAAAGCAATTTCAAAAAGTAGAGACCACTAGTGACTGGAGGATCATGATAGAATGGCCTCATTTAGGAACAGGTGGCATATGCCCTTAATAAGTATAATTTTAAGTTAACTAAAGTGAATCTTTCAGTCAAATTTCACAAAGTCAGAGCCATCCTGAACTGCTATACTACTTCTGGGGCCCTCAAGTAGAAATAGAGACTAGATTGAGTTAATAGTCATTAATGATAATATTCATTATATTATTCCTGTTTTTAGTTCATGAACCAAGCACTTCATATTGAAAAGCTGGCAAACAAGAGGGCCAAAGTATTAATTGATAAATATTCTCAATGTGAATATTCTTATTAATCTGTGGGGACTCATTGTCAACTTCTTTCTCTTTTACGAGCTTTCCACAATAGGAATTTTCCGCAGGTTACTTAGAACTCCCTGATTTTGTTGACAAGGGAAATAAATGACCTGTGTTTGTTTTTCTCCTCTCAGGTCGCCCACCTGTAAAGGCATCCCTTTTAAAGGAGTACAGGGAGATATTTGGTTTTAACTTCCCTGCTGCTCAGTTCCTAACAAAAATCTTACAGGAAAAGATACAGAGTGAGATGTAGCTTGGAGTCTTCAAATAGCATTCCCATAGGATCGACAGCCCTCTTCTCCTTCCAAGTACAGAGGATGTTCATTGTGAGAAGTTTCTGAACAATGACAGGAGTCAAAACTTCCTAAGTCTGAGATTTCAAATATTTCAACAAGCTTTGCTGAATTTGTAAATTAATTTCTCAAACCCAAAATGGGTTTGAGGAAAGATTAAGTCAAATGCTACTGCTCTGTTTATGCTTAACTCAGCAATATGATATTTAGAAGGTACTATTTGGGGACAAATTAAATCAGTTTTTTTTACAAAACCTGAGATACTCTTTTCCATACAAGTAAAGGTTTATTTTCTTTACAACAATAAGGCAAAAATTTTTTTCTCTTAATAAATCATATTGGATCCCCTTCAATACTTTTAAAGGTGGAAACAAAGCTGGAAACAGCTACATTATTCACTCAGTATTACAGACCTTTCTATCCTTGCATCTCCCTCTCCCCAGTCCAGGTCCATGAAAAAGCCATTGCCTAAAATAAAGACTCCAGTATCTTTTTTTGACCACATATGGGGAACCTGCCAGGTGCATCCACAGGAGACTCTCCTGACAGTTACCCCACACTGTATTATTTTTACCTGCAGGGCTCCTGCAGAGTTTTGGTTTGTTTAACAAAATCTTCTTGAAAATATGTGTTCTCTTCTTATTACTTGACCAAGGACTCTCTGTGTACCTATAGACCTGGCATCAATGGGCCAGCAAGATAGGAAAGTAGCAACTTCTTCCAAACCCACCTGAACTTTCCAGGTAGACCTTCAAAAGGAGGAATTGTGAATCAGATGTAAAGTAATTGCACCTAAATCCATAGGAGAAAGTAAATAGAGCCACTACAAAATAAAATCCTTAGGAATTAACAGTGAACAACTTAATCCTTAAAGTGCTCACTTATCACCCCTATCCCCAAGATCCTTCTCACTAGCTCTTAGCAACAGGAGAGCTGGTTGGCAGACTTATGCCTGGTGCTCCATTACATACCACTGTTGTTGCAAAGATTTTGCAGGAATATCTACTAATCTACACTCCTTAAGAGGAGGTAGATAATGTTTTCCCCAACGCATATCATTTATAGTTGAAGGAACAGGAAGGGGCAAGAGGGACTGATAGCACGTTGCCTTTTAATTAGGGTCTAGCCTTAGACTTGATATGCTCAAAGTCGCAGAGACTTTACCCAGAATAACTTACCAATCAATTGCCACCACTGACCAAAAAAAAAAAAAAAAGCACTTAATTCAGCATAGCCAAAAAGGGAGAAGAGCAAAGGGTAAAGAATTGCGGGAGTTAGAGGGGGGAGGGGGAGCAGGAAGAAGAAAGCATGGAGGCTATGCTAGGCTTAAAAGAAAGAGAACTGAGACCAGTTGGGCCTAAGTCTAGATGGGAACTTATGCCTACAAACCCTAGGTCCTCCAACACAGCTGGGCCTGGAGTGGATGGAATCATTAACAAAGGGAGGGGGGACAAAAACTGAATGAAAAGGGAATATTTTTTAAAGTCTGAAACAACAAAAATTTTAAGAGAAAGACTTTTATAAAAACCAGGGATACAAAGACATAAATCCATAGAGAGATTCCTAAAAACAGAAAGAATGAATAGTAAATCCTCAAAGAAAATCTCAAATTTCTTCAATAAATATAAGATGAAACAACATGAACCAATGCCTAATGAAATACAAAATGCTGTGGATTCACAAAAGAGATGAATAAGAAAGTGTAGAAAATTTTTAAAAATGAAATCCATTAAAGAAAGAAATTAAAATGAATGTACATCAGAACTTAGTTTTCAATTCAGAATTTTAAAAAATTAATTAGCAGGAAAATGGCAGAGAAAAGGTAGGGACTTGCCTGAGATCTCCCAAACTCCCCTCTAAACGGCTTTACAATAAAGCCTGAAAGGGAATTTTGAAGTGACAGAAACCACAAAAGGACTAAATGAAACAATTTTCCTGACAAAGACAAATTAGAAGGTTGGCAGAAAAGGTCTGTCACTTTGGGGTGAGAGTGGAGCAAAGCCTCAGCAAAGGAGCAGCAAGCCTTGAGGGCAACTGAATCAGCAGCAGTGGTTTCTGGAGTTCTCAGGTTGAAGACGTAAAGGGGTTGGACAACTGCTGAAAGAGATTGCAGGGGTCCCTTTGCTGGCAGTGGGTGCAGGCCTCTGTTCCACCGTCCATACTCAGATCCGGGTCACAGTCATGGGTTGCAGTCTCAGGGCAAGGAGGAGAAATAGCACAGCACAGCATGCAACCACCTGTGAAATGAGCAGAAGCAGAACATTATAAACAATTACAGCAACAGTGCACAATGACCAACTGTGACTGACTTTGCTCCTCCCAGCAATACAATGATCCAAGACAATTTCAAAGGACTCATGATGAAAAATGCTATCCACCTCAAGAGAAAGAACTGATGGAGTCTGAATGCAGATCAAAGCATATTTTTTAAAATGTGTTTTATTTTTCTTGTGTGTTGGTTGGTTTTGGTCTGTGTTTTCTTTCACACCATGGAGATATGTTTTACATGACTGCACATGTATAAACTATATCAAATTGCTTGCTTTCTCAATGAGGGGAAAGAGGAAGGAGGGAGGAAAAGAATTTGGAATTCAAAGTTTTTAAAAATGAAAGTTTAAAATTGTTTTTACATTGGGGATATTGAGGATAAAAGAAAATTGAGGATAAAAGAAAATATTTGAAATATTAAAAAAAAATTAACTAGCAGATTAGAAAAAATTGAATCCACAATGGAGAACCCGGCTAAAAAAGTGGAAGAGAAGTTGACTGAATTGGATTTTTTAAAAAATCTAAGTGGAGGAAAACCTAGCAGAAGAGAAGCAAAAGGAAACAGTATCAAAAAGATAAAAGCCAAAGTGACAAACCTTGAATACAAACATGCTGAAACAACTTAAGGGTCATAGGTCTCTCTATAGACATAAGAAAGTAGGAATGTGGTTCAGTACTTGTTCAAATCTTCTAATGGACTTTTTTCCCATAAAAGCTCCATCTGTGATTTTTTTTCCCTTCTACTTTTTTGGACTCTCCCCCTCATTGAGACAGAATTAGAAGAGGTCTCCAGATATGCCTCCTCCAACATGGAATTCTTTTAAATGATGGACTTAGCTCATCTTTCCAACTTCTTTGTAATTACCATTTCTACTTTCTGACAGAGCACAATGATATACTGAGATTGTGGAAGCCAGGTAAATTTCCACCAGTTCAACAATGAGCACAAAAATGCCTGCAGATTTGTTTCATTTCAATGTTACCCTCTTCTGAGTACCAACAATAAATGCTCTCAGAATAATTTTGTTTAGCTCAATATCAAGTAAGGCTCTCAGTAGATTCATTTTCTCTTCAATCCATTTTTGAGCTTTTGTGAAATGATTATGTTTGTAATCTTTTGCCATCTCCTCTGTCAATTTGGAAATTTGTTTTGCATTTTTGAATGCCAAGTCTTCCTACTTGGGAAGGAGATTGTATTGGTTTCTGGGCTTCTATAATCTCTTATTATAGCTACTTTGCACAAATTAAATTCCTCTAGGAAATGAATTGGTCAAATAGAATCAACTCAACATGAATGTTTATTAAGTGTCCATTTTAAAATGTAATAATTATTCAATGAGGAAATGACTAAGTCAACTAAAATCAACTCAAGAGGCTTATTGTTTACTTTAAATGTAATAATTATTTAATAATGGTACTATATTATATATGTACATATGATTTGTTTTTTAACTAATTTTCTTTTTTCAGTCAACAAAAATCTGCCTTCTCTCCCTCCCACTTTCCTCTTCCTACAATAAAAGAAAGAAAAACAAAAAATCTCTTTTACCAATATGCATAGTCAGGCAAACTAAAATCCATCATTCGTCATGGCTAAAACAGAACCTGTCCTCTGAGTCTATGACCTCTCTGTCAGGAGGCGTGTAGCATCTTCAACATGAATCTTCTTGAATCATGGTTGCTCTTGCCATTGACCAGCATTTCTAAGTTTTCAAAGCTGTTTGCCTTTACAATGTTGCTGTTGTTGTATAAGTTGTTCTCTTGGTCTTGCTCTCTTCATTCTGTGTGTCTTAGTCTTTTAGTTTTCTCTGAAACGATCCCCTTCATCATTCCTTATAACCCAAGAGTAGTCCATCACATCCATAGACCATAACTTGCTCAACCATTCCCCAATTGATGGATACTCTCTTTAGTTTCCAGGTCTTTGAAACCAGAAAAAGAGCTGAAACACTTTTGTACACATTAATTCTTTCCTCTTTCTTTGATGTCTTTAGGGTATAGACATAGTAGAACAAACTATCACCAGATCAAGGGGCATGCACAGATTAATAGCTTTAGGGGCATAGTTCCAATTGCTTTCCAGAATGGCTGAACTAGTTTATAACTCTACCAACAGTGCCTTGATGTACCTATTTCCCAACAGCCCTTCTAGCTTTTGTCGTTGTCTTTTTTTTTTCACTTTTGCAAATCTGATGAGTATGAGGTAGAACTTCAGAGTCTCTTTAATTTGTATTTTCTAATTATCAGTGATTTAAAGCTTTTTTTTTTCATTTGGCTATAGATAGCTTGGATTTCTTCTTCTGAATTCTGCTTGATCAAAAGTGTATTTAAACAGGTATAACTGGAATTGCTAAGATTGAATGTAGTATTTTCTTATCTTATCCCTTTTTTAAATATAATTTTTATGTTTACCTTTGCTCTAACTAATCAGTGGTCTGAGTGCACATAGGCAAGATGACATTAAAGACCACTTTACCTATACCAATCCTATGCTTTCTGTTAAGAATCAGTTAACTGCATTTTTAAATGATACTGATCAATGCTTACAACATCCAGTTCTATAATAATTTAATAACTAACATAATGGTTAACAATTATATAGAGCCTCCTTTGTGCCAGGTACTATGCTAAATGCCTTACAAATATTATTTCATTTGATCATTACAACAACCCTGGGAAATAGGAGTTATTATTACCCCCATTTTACAGATGAAGAAACTAAGGCAAACAGAAGTTAAATGACTTGCCTAGAGGTGAAGTGACTGGGGCTGGATTTGGACTGAGGTCTTCCTGACTCCAGACCTAGCATTCTATCCACTGCACCACCTATCCACCCAAAATGATTTATATACTGCCTGGCAGTGCTTTACAAGTATTCTCTCATTTGATCCTTGCAACAACCCTGCAAATTAGGTGCTATTATTATCACTATTGTTATTATCACAACTATTATTAATATGTGAGCAAGTCATGAGGGGTTGAGAGGATGGTGGAAACAAGAGCCTGAGGATGTAACCTGTGGCATCACAATTACTGTAAATACTAAAAACAGCTCCCATGGGAAAAGTTACATGTACCCACCCACGTGACCATGGGCCATCTCTTGGCACTAAGCCTTCTTTGTTCTGTTTCTATATAGTATCTAGCCTGGTCTAAGTGTGGCGTGGAGATCAACCATTGTCCTGAGACCTCCCCCCCCCCCCACTCCCAGAACTAGTCTTGTGAGTAAAGTCCCCTAATAAGCCTATATATTACCGTTCTGATGGGGCCTGCTCCTTTTTTGGCATCTCAGAACCTTCTTATTATGATAGAACCATCCCTCTAGATCAGCAGTTCTCAACCTGTGGGTTATGTTCAATTTGTAACAACGAAAATACATCCTGCATATCAGATAGATTCATAACAGTAGCAAAATTACATTTATGAAGTAGCAACAAAAATAATTTTATGGTTGGGGGTCACCACAACATGAGGAACTGTATTAAAGGGTCGCGGCATTAGGAGCCACTGAGTCTAGATGTTCTGCTTCCTTACAAGGTTGGACTAGAATCAAGAATTCTTAACTCAAGGTCCATGAACTTGTTTTTTGTGACTATTTTGATAACTTTTAAAATATAATTGGTTTCCTTTGTAATTCTGTATATTTTATTCATTTAAAAACATTGCTATGTGAAAGGGTCCTTAGTTTTCACCATATTGCCAAAGTGACCCATGACAAAACAAAATGTTAAGAGCCCCTGGCCTAGATGGTCTCCAAGGTCTCTTCTGTCAAAATCTATAATCCTGTGTAGCAAGAATAAGTCAAAAAATCACCCCTTCCCACTTCTTTGCAGAGGTGAGGGACTAGGGTATGGAATACTACATTTTATCAGAGACTCTTTTGATATATTGCTTAGCTTTAATTAATTGTTTTTTCCTCTTTTCTTTCTTTGTTATAAAGAATATTACTCTAGGAAAGGGAAGGAGATGGATCTTCTGATGAACATAAGAGACGTAAAAACAAAGGGATATAGACTGGACCTATGGTTTCATTAGTATAGTGAACTCCTAGGTAAGGAAACTCCCTCTACCAATGCAAATCACCACCTTTTCCTGCAAGATATAGTTAGTTATAGAGAGTCGCCTAGAGTACTGAGAGGTTAATAGACTTGTTCAGTATATTTCAAAGGTGAAGGGAGACAAAACATCTGATCCAGGAACCAGGCTGGTCCTAGATAACTTTGTTCCAGGTTTTCACTATGGCCAGTCAAAAGTAACTGTTCTTGTTTTTTTCCCTTGAGAAGCGGCTGTAAATCAGAGCCTTTCTGATATCCTGTGATCTAGGAAGGTGCCCTGGTCTGGGATTACTGCCAGAAGATGTTAGCTGCCCTTTATGATTTTTGTACATTTTTAGATACTATACTTTGGGACCTGGTTATCTTCAAGGCCTAAAAGTTGACATCGCTACTTAGTATCTTATTACTGAACAAAGAGTATTAAGAAAATCAAGTGACCTATAATTACCTTCTTTGTGTCATTACTCTATGAAAACCTTGCTCAGGGTATCAATAAACAGATTGCTTGACAATCACTCCTGGACCACAATTACACATCACACTTTCTCAGGCTAGTATGCCAGTTTAGGGCTGGCTTAAGAAACCACTCAAGTTATCTCTACACTCAAGACCAGCTCTCCATTCACTAATCCACACTGACCAAAACCAAAAATATTAATGAAAGAATTTTAATGAAAGCTAACAAATACACAGAATAACAAGTCCTTTTTTCTACAAGAAACCCTCTCCAATCTCCCTTAATGTTAGTGCCTTCACTTGTGACCATCTCCAACTTATTGTGTACAGAAACATATTGTTTGTACATAAGTACAAATGTGTTTTCTCCCCCATTAGATTGTGAATTTCTTTTTCTTTCTTTCTTTCTTTCTTTCTTTCTTTC
>CM053584.1:141572161-141582270 GCA_028627135.1 Pseudochirops cupreus | reverse complement strand
TATTCACTGCACCACCTAGCCACCACAAGATTGTGAATTTCTTGAAGGCAAAAACTGTCATGTACCTTTCTTTACATGTTCAGAGTATAGCACGGTACTTGGCATATAGCAAGCACTTAATTGTTTTTGATTGATTGGAAGAGCCCATGGGTCCATTTCATACGCACACATATACATATTTATGTCCCTATATACACATATATGCACATATAGCCAGAGCAAACTCACATTTTTAGTGATTCAGTCATAGAAAACACCCATCCAAGAGAATGCTAGGACTCATTGACAGTAGTTAGCAGGCACTTAGCATCTCTCCTGAGGCATTTTGTTCTCTCATGCCTGGTGTATTTTCTTATCAGCAGTGAAAGTTCAGGGAACCCACTACTGTTTGAGGTGTTCATTTCATCTGATTCCATTTGGTTCAGTTAAGTCTAATGCAATGAACATTTATTAAGCATGCATCCTTTGCAAAGTATCGTGCTAGGTACCAGGAGTGGAGAGTACAGAGATGACTGAAATGGACAGTTCCCGAATTCTAGGAACTTGGGGGGCGGGGGAAAGGGAGGTAAGACATGTAGCCAAACACAAATGTTAATGAATATGAGAAAGAGCCTTTACGGTTTTGGGAACTTGGCGGGTGGCAGGGAGTCTCGTATTGTTTGTCTGGTACTTGTTTTTAAGTTTGCAGTTTATTTAAGACTGCAGTGGAGGAGGATTTGGAAAGGGGAGAAGAAGGTTATAGGTAAATTGCTTCCCAATGCCATGATCGAAGTCACTAAATCCTGGCACTGCTAGTACTGACAGCTGCTGCAGCCAGTCACATAATTTCCCTCATGGCAGCTGCCAACATTAGTCACAACAGCAGCAACACAAGCAGGAGCAATAGTCACCTTAAAACAGGACCCCAGAAGGCTTGACAAGAATAGTCAAAGTAAAAATGCTTGGGAAAGGAGCAATGTACCAGGGCAATACCCTGGGCAGGCAAGCTCTGTTTTGGTTTTGTTTTTTTCCTTAGCAGGTATTATAACTGTCCTTGAGTCTTAATCGGCTCAAAGGACTAAATAAAGGTTTACGTCATTGATGTTGCTGGTGGCCTATGTGGGGAAAGAAAAAAAGACAGAGCACTAGGAATCATCTGAATCCCCTCTGAAGTCTCTGACTGGCCAACCATCATGGGCAACAAAGAGGTTAAGAAGCTGCCCTTAACTAAATCAGTGCTGTGTCCTGGCTGAATATTCTTTTCCTGCTACAGCTAAGTAAGTCTCCTTTTGTTAGCTATCAGATGTTCTGTGAGTGTTTTATTTTGTTCTGATCTTAAATTTGAGGTTCTCTGCAACGAGGCTACAGCTATCTAGAGCAAGTGATATGAAGAGAAAAAAGCATCTGTGTGTGTGTGTGTATGTGCGTGTGTGTGTACTTGGGTTGGGGAGAAAGGGAAGAAATTCAAAAGGAAAAAAAGTATGTGAGTATGTACAGGAGACAAAACAGACCTAGAGATCACTGGATTTTCTTTAACAAACCATTAATCAAAAAAGCTTTCTTCATAGTAATGTGTGATGAACACATCTTTCCTTTAATTTTTTTTCCTCAAGATAAGTTTCTTCTATTTCAGCAAAGCTATAAATGCAATGGGCCACTTTCAGTTTGTTCAGCACATATGACTTGCTCCATTTCTGACCTGGTCCAGTTTGTCCATCTTTAAGTATCCTGGTGGCCTCCTCCTACCCCCACCAGTGGCTCACCACAGTGGTGCTGAACCAAGTACTAATACATAATTGGTTTTAGGCCACTGCAGCTCAGAGTTCCCAAACTCAAGTTAACCGTCAGTCTCAGACTCCCCTGTATCAGAGACAACAGGCATTTGCCTCCATGCCCAGCTCCTTTACTCTTCAAGAATGTCATGGGGAAATTAATCATACCTGCCATGAAAAAAACATTATAAGATTATAGGATCATGAAGCTAGAGGCTAGAATAAATTATATCCATCCAAAAATCAAATGCATTGACTTAATAATTAGTGGATTCTTCCTCACTTTAAGCAATTGGTAGATGGCCATTTTTTAAGTAGACTGTAGAGATGACTCTCATTCAAGTATATCAATTCTATTTTAATTCTGAAATTTCTGGTATTCTGGGACTCATGGGAACTAATTTTAGAAGTCACATATTACATTACAAACACAACATAAAACAGAAATGCTTGTCAGCTCCTGTAAAGTTACTACTGTGTCTTTATCATTTGTATCCCACCATTTCCCCCTTTCTAAGGTGCCCTCTACCACCCGTCACCACCATTTGTACTTATGGAAATCCTTCCTTCTGGGACTAGTTCCACCATCTCCAGAAAGTTTCTTAATGAATCTAGCCCTCATTGAATATCTCCTCATCTAAACTCCTTTATCTTTCACTGTTTCTTTCCTGCCCTCACTCAGGCCACAGTATAAAAAGAATGAAATATCTTGAAATTCTATACAATGTACTATTCTGTCCTCCATAACCTCAGGATAATAACTCTCAGTTTGCAGGTAACAGGAACTGGAGAGGATAAGAGAGAGATCTGAAGGGCTAGGGTATAGGGGGGAAATAGGAAGGAGAATATGTATATATACATATGTATATGTATACACACACATATATATACATATACACACACATATATGTATATATATATATGCATGCATGCATGAATGATTAGATAGATGAACAAACAAATAAACACACATATATAGCAGTATATATATATACATATACACACCTTCCTAGCAGCCCTGGTCATCTTGAAGTGACCTACTGTATGTTTCCTGTGAAATATGTAGAATAGTGGTTCTCAAACTGTGGGTTATGTTCAATTTGTAACAATGAAAATACATCCTGCATATCAGATATTTACATCACGATTCATAACAGTAGAAAAATTACAGTTATGAAGTAGCAACAAAAATAATTTTATGGTTGGGGGTCACCACAGCATGAGGAACTGTATTAAAGGGTCACAGCATTAGGAAGGTTGAGAACCACTGATGTAGAAGAAAGTTATATGGGGGTCTGACCACCCTTTAATAGAATCAACTTGTGTGGGAAGCATTTTTAAGAAAATTTTTCTCTACTGTCTGCTAAATCTCTACCTATTTTTATTTCCTTTTATTTGGGAAGAAGTACTGGTTGTCCTCTTTCTTCTAATCAATAGCTTAGTCGGGTGATATACAAAAAGTAAACTTTACATTCATATTTTTTCAACAACAACCGTCTTAGATCCATCTACTCTCTGATACAGATTGCCTTCTTTTAAAGAGACCCTGGCTGCCTTCCAGTAGCAGCTGTTTAAAGATACTATACTATAGTACTTAAAGATAATTTAAGGGATTTGAGGGAGTAATTTTGGCTATTCAGTTTTCACCTTATGTGATGATTATACAACTTAACCTCATGTGTAAGTTGTAACTCCAGTGTAGAGTACACCGACTCATACTGATCTTTCTTAAGCATTTATTTGTGAACAGGTGCTGATCTTCAGCAAATATTTGCGCATCTACAAAGATAATAAAGGTCTTTACTTCTTCAAACATTTATCTGTACATATATATTTTATTACAAGTAAATGTATAAACATAAGTATTTATATAAATCATAAGTCATGTCTTCTATCTCACAAATACTCTGAAGCAGGGGTGTTAAACACAAATAGAAATAGGTGCCCCTAAATATTATATAAGAATCCCTGAGAGTCACATGTTTATCTGATTTTAAAATGTAATTATCTACGTTTTGTTTTATTTTTTGGTTAAATATTCCTTCATTGCATTTTAATCCAGTTCAGGCTACACTGAAGAGTGTTGAGGCCTGTGTAGTTGACCTCTCCTCCTCCTCCTCCTCCTCCTCCTCCTCCTCCTTTTTCTCCTCCTCCTTCTTCTTCCCCCACTCTCTCTCTCTTTCTCCTTCTCCCTCTCTCCCTGTCTCTCTGTCTCCTTCCTGCCCGCCACTCTCATCCAGTTGAATTCATACAAGTTGAACACATGATGCTACTCCACTGGAGCAAAAAGTGGACTAGATCTTGAATCGAAGGATGTGGTTTTAAATCACAACTCTTATGTTAATTACCTGTGTAATCTTGGGTAAGTGATTTAACCTTTTTGAACCTCAATTTCTTCATCTGTAAAATGTGAATCCTGACTTGACTTGATGACTTCCAAGCTCCCTTCCTCTAAACCCTATGAACATTCACTTCACTTAATACTGCTTTTCATTGTTTATATTTTTAAGAAAGAGTTCTATCTCCCCAACTAGAATGTAAGACTTTCAAAAGAAAAACTGTTTTATATTCCTTTCACCTTCCAACACCTATCATTGACCCAGATCTTCTAGGTGTTTGCTAAAAGTGAATGATGCCATGAGAATGAAGATCATCTATGTCTTACCCATCTTTACGTTCCCCAGAGTACTAGAACTATCCCAGGCCTTGACCCTGGGAGCAATGCCATCTAGACACAGACCACTGATCTCAAACAGCACATTAGATAAATAGGAGAGAGCTGAATCAGAAGCAGTCAGTCAAGTAAACCAACCTTCCCAGTGGCATAAATGGCATCCGAGTCTGGAACAGCATGTCCCCACAATCGTGAGTTCCTGTTGACAACCCAAGGTATAGAGACACCAATCTGGTCACCTTTAACAAAGGATCAATTGATTAGCAGCATTTGCACACATACCAAGACAAAAGGAAAATATCCAGGGACTCTCAGATCACCACAACTGTACCTCTCCATCGCACCCATAAGTCTCTAAATCTTGCCCTTTGCTCTCTAGGTCAAGTTTCCTCTGAAGCCCAGCAATGTATTGTTGAACTATGATATGTCATCTGAGGCACCCACAACAGGCTTAATTCCTCCTACCTCAGAGTGCCTTCCACTCTGTATTAATCATTAATTGACCAACAAACATTCATTGCCTACGCTCAGTGCTGGGGAGTCAAGTACAAAAAAATTGGGGGAGGGGAGAGAATCGCTACTCTCATTGAGTTTATTCTCTAATGATGGATATGAGTATATAAATACACACACACACACACACACACACAGACACACACATATATAAAGTTAAGAAATACAAATATAATGCAGTTTTTGAGAGGGAGGACACTAGGAATTTGGAAGATTCAGAAAGGTTTGTTCAGGAGATGGAGCCTGGGAGGGTGGAGCCAAAATGGCAGAGAAAAGGCAAGAAACTCACCTGTGCTCCCCCCAAAACCCATCCGAGCACCTTTAAATAATGCCATAAAACAATTCCTAGAGCAACAGAAAT
Organism: Pseudochirops cupreus; assembly: GCA_028627135.1. Lineage (NCBI taxonomy): Eukaryota > Metazoa > Chordata > Mammalia > Diprotodontia > Pseudocheiridae > Pseudochirops > Pseudochirops cupreus. Next base: position 141,576,971 of record CM053584.1, on the reverse strand, counting down.
CACAAAAGGACAAGGTGAAATAATCTTCCAGCCGAAGACAACTTGGAAGGTCAGCAGGTCTGATGCACCTGGGTGAGAATGCAGCACAGTCCAAGGGAGACCTCACCAGCACAGGCCAGGCCCCAGCAAACCAGGAGCAGGCCTGGGCATGACTGAATAAGCAGCAGGAGCAACTGCTTCCAGAGCTCTCAGTCTACAGATGGTAAAGGGGTCAGACAACTGGTCAGAAGCAGAACACAGGGGTGACTTTGCTAGCCCTGAGGCAGGACTCTTGTTGCTTTGCCCATACTCAAATAGGGGTCGCTGAACTGGGTGTGATAGTAAGGTAATTTGATCCCTTTGTATTGGCAAAGCTAACAGATACTTAGCTCCTAGTTTGAAATTAATTAGATCAAGCCTCTGTTAAGAAACAAAAGGTGTGAACCCTGTTGCTGACATAATAGGAAGTTGCTAATGTAACAGGAAGGGGCAGAACAGGGAGGAGCTAATAAGTGTATAAGGAGAAGCCCTAGCTGGAATTTCAGATCTTCTTGGAGCCAGGTTCTGGAGGCTGAGGAAGAGAGACCCAGGCTGGAGAGAATGATTTTTATTTTGAGAACCTGGATGAAGTGATTTTGATTCTGGGAACCAGCTGAAACTTCTGCTGAGTCCGAGGGCCAGCCAGAGCTGCTGAAGATTTCTGAGGACCAGCTGGAAAGGAAAAAGACTGAGGAAGCATGACTGTGGTGTCAGTATTTTGTCTGTTTTTGGCTTTGTTAAGCCTTGACTTCCGGGGAACAGAGACTGTGGAGGATTTAAGGTGGCTGGACAATGTGAGCTTCAATGTGGAACAGGAACTGCATGGAGAGCTAAATGAGGAACTGGGAGCTGTCTGCCTTTGAACACAGGTGACAGTTTGGTGAATCCAGGTAGGATCTGGGACCATGGAAGGGGATCCAGGGAATCTGCGAGCCTACCCCAAATCAAGATGAAAAGATTTCTCTGTGAATACTTAATAGTGACTGACCCTGATGTGAGGCTTTACTTTGGGTCTCACTTTGGGAAGAGTTGTGTGATTTGGCCAGATGAGACTCTGGGCAGTTGTTGAGCTCCCCCCCCCAGCTTTGAAAACCCAGATGTTGGTGCTTCCCTCTCTGGTAACTAACTAGGTAGAGATGTAATGGTCAGACAGCTGGAAGCCCTGTCTGCTGAACTGTGTAATTTATTTGTGATTATATTTTATGATTGAATTAAAGACTCTGTGATTGACTAAATGACTGTACTACCCAGGTGTGAAATGCTTTGGCTTTTGTATTTTGTGTCCCTTAAGGAGACAAGCATCCTTAAGGATGACTGAATGATTGAGTTGATTGAAAGATTGAATTATTAAGTGATTGAGTGACTAAATGATTATGCTTTGTTCAAAACCATGTGACCACTGTGGTGAAAACTATGTGGCCATTTTAGTGATAAGTTGTTGTAAATGTCATATTTTGATTTTCTGTGATAAGTTGTAATATTTTGAATGCTGTACCATGATTTACTGTGAATGTTTTGCTCTGATTTGTTATTGAATAAATAGATTATTCACTGTACTGTGTAATCAGAACCTTGAAAGCTGTTTACAGTAGCATTCTTCTGGAAAACTGTTCATGCTTGGCTTTACACTGGGTAACAGTCCCAAGGCAGGAAGGAGCACTAGTATACCAGAGCTTGCAGCTGCAATTGAGCAGGGACCCTTATCACAGTTCCAGAGCAGAGAAGAGTGTTTGTGGTCATTCATAAACCAGACTGCAGGGCAGAAGAGTACTAAACACCTCTCCTTAGGTCATGCTACCTTGGAAGAACTGAAAAATAATAGGTCCCTAGAAATACCTCTGAAAACAGCTCCACAAAACCCCCAAAGTTTGGGACAGTACCCCCTCCACCCTGGAAGCAGAGCCCTACTTTAACAAAGAGTTAAAAGTCGAGAAATTGGCTGGGAAAATGAACAAACAAAAGAAATAAATTCTGACCATAGAAAGTTACTATGGTGACAAGGAAGATCAAAACACACACTCAGAGGAAGATAAAAAAGTCAAAGCTCCTACATCCAAAGCCTCCAAGAAAAAAATATGGATTGGTTCCAGCCCATGGAAGATCTCAAAAAGAATATTGAAAATCAAGCAAGAGAGGTGGAGAAAAATAGGGAAGAGAAATGAAAGTGATACAAGAAAATCATGAAAAATGAGTCAACAGCTTGGTAAAGGAGACACACATAAAAAAAAAAATACTGAAGAAAACAACAACTTAAAAAAATAGACTAGACTAAATGATAAAAGAGGTAACAAAAAGCCAATGAACAGAAGAACACTTTAAAAAGCAGAATTAACTAAATGGAAAAAGAGGCACAAAAATTCACTAAAAAAAAAACCCCAAAGACTCCTTAAAAAGTAGAATTGACCAAATGAAAAAGGAGGTGAAAAAAAAATTAATTCCTTAAAAATTAGAATTGAGCAAATGGAAGCTAAGGACTTTATGAGAAATTAAGAAACAATATGAAAAAAAAATAGAGGACAGTGTGAAATATTTCACTGAAAAAACAACTGACCTAGAAAATAGATCCAGGTGAGATAATTTAAAAATTATTGGGCTACCTGACAGCCATGATCAAAAAAGAGCCTAGACATCATCTTTCAAGAAATTATCAAGGAAAACTGCCCTGATATCCTGGAACCAAAGAATAAAATAGAAATTTTAAAAATCCAGTGATCACTTCCTGAAAGAGATCCCCAGATGAAAACTTCCAGGAATATTATCACCAAATTCCAGAGCTTCCAGGTCAAAGAGAAAATATTGCAACCAGACAGAACAATACAATTCAAGTATTGTGGAGCCACAGTCAGGATAACAAAAGAGTTAGGAGTTTCTACATTAAAGTATCAGAGGGCTTGGAATATGATATTCTGGAGTGCAAAGGAGCTAGGATTACAACCAAGAACCAACTACCTAGAAAACTGAGTATAATCCTTCAGGGGGAAAAATGGGTACTAAATGAAATGGAGGACTTCCAAGCATTTTTGATGAAAAGACCAGAGCTGAATAGAAAATTTGACTTTCAAATACAAGACTCAAGAGAAGCATAAAAAGGAAAACAGAAAAAGGAAATCACAGGTGACTTAATAAGGTTAAAGTTTTTATATTCCTACATGAGAAGATGATACTCGTAACTCATAAGAATTTTCTCATTATTGGGGCATTTAGAAGAATTATATAAAGAGAGTGCAGGTATGAATTGAATATGAAAAGATGATATATAAAAAAATAAAATTAGGGGGTGAAAGAGGAAAGTACTGGGAGAAAGGGAAAGAGAGAGATAGAATGGGATAAATTAAAGAAGAAAAAGCTTTTATAGTAAAGTTGAAGGGAGGACGTGAGGGGGAGTGCATTAACCTTATTCTCATCATAATTGGCTCAAAGAGGAATAACATACACATTCAACTGAGTATAGAAATCTGTCTTACTGTATAGGAAAGTAGGAGGGGAAGGGTATAAGAGAAGAGGGGGTGGTGAGAGAAGGGAGGACAAATTGGGAGAGGGGGTAATCAGAAGCAAAACGCCTTTGAGGATGGACAGGATGAAAAGAGAGAGAGAATAAAATAAATGGGGAGGTAGGGAATAGGATGGAGGGAAATATAGTTAGCAATCATAACTGTGAAAAAAAATTTTGAAGCAAGTTTTTCTGATAAGGGCCCCATTTCTCAAACATAGAGAATTCAATCAAATTTGTAAAAATAAGAGCCATTCCCCAATTGACAAATGATCGAAAGATATAAACAGTTTTCAGATGAAGAAATTGAAGCTATCTACAGCCATAGGGGAAAAAAAAGTTCTATTTCACTATTGAATGGAGAAATGCAAATGAAAATAATTCTGAGGTTAATACTTCATACCTATTAGATTGGCTGATAGGACACAAAAGGAAAATGACAAATGTTGGAGGGTATGTGGGGAAAATGGGACACTAATGCATTGCTGTTGGAGTTGTGAAATGATTCAACCACTTTTTGGAGCAATTTGTAACTAGGACCAAAGGGCTATAAAACCATGTAAAACCATGTAAAAAACAAAAAAGGAAAATCACCTATATATGCAAAAATATTCATAGCTCTTTTCTGGTGGCAAAGAATTGGAAATTGAGGGGATACCCATCAATTGGACAATGGCTGAACAAACTGTGGTATGTGATTGTGATGGAATATTATTGTACTATAAGAAATGATGAGCCAGATGTTCCCAGAAAAACCTGGAAAGACTTACAAGAGCTGATGCAAAGTGAAATATACTGTGTACAAAGTAAAGGGAATATTGTACGGCAACCAGCTGTGAATGACTTCGTTTTTCTCAGCAATACAATGAACCAAGACAACTCTGAAAGACTTATGATGAAAAATGCTATCCATTCCCAGAGAAAGAACGGATGGTGTCTGATTACAGATTGAAGCATACATTTTTTTAAACTTTATTTTTCTTGAGGTTTTTTTTTTTGGTCTATGTTTTCTTTCACAACATGACTAATATGGAAACATTTTGCAGGACTACTCATGTATAACCCATATTGAATTGCTTGCCTTCTCAATGAGGGGTGGGGGAGGGAGGAAGGGAGAGAGTTTGCATCTCAAAGTTTTAAAAATGAATATTAAAATTTATTTTTACATATAACTGGGGAAAAATAAAATACTAAATAAATTCACAGGAGGAGGAGGAGGAAGAGAAAAAGAAGAAGGAAGAGAAGAAGAAAGAGGACAAGGAGAAGGAAGAGGAGAAGGAGGAGGAGGAAGAAGAAAAGGAA
>CM053584.1:141554940-141571661 GCA_028627135.1 Pseudochirops cupreus | reverse complement strand
ATGGGACCTTTTCCCACTTCTGTAATCTCTTTGGGATATAATCCCAACAGTGGTATTGCTGGGTCAAAGGGTATGCAATTATTTATAGCCCTTTGGGCATAGTTCCAGATTGCTCTCCAGAATGGTTGTATCAATTCACAACTCCACCAACAATGCATTAGTGTTCCAATTTTTCCACATCCTCTCCAGCATTTGTCATAGGAAAACTCTTTTTAAACATCAATTAAACTTCAAAGATGACCTGTAGTTTGCTACTACTACTACTCAAGGTGGGTAACCTTGAGTAAACCCAAAGTATCAAACATGTCTCCCCCACCCATGCAACCCATGACATTCTGATACCAAATTAAATGGAAAATATTTAACAAAATAAATTAAAATCCAATAAAATGTAGATAATGCTAATATGTAGTTTCTTTTTATGTATTTATTCACTTATCTATTTATCTGTTGTAATGCCAGGCATGAGCAGCTTCCCAAAAGAATGCTACTGTGAACAGCTTTTAAGGTTCTGGTTACACAGTATAGCGAACACTCTATTCATTCAAGAACAAATCAAAGGAAAACATTCACAGCAAATCAAGATACAGTATTCACAACATTACATCTTATCACAGAAAATCACAATATAGTGTTCACAACCGCTTATCATTAAAATGGCCACATAGTTGTTTTTTTTTTTTACCAAAGTCATCACAGTATTTAGAACAAAGAACAAAAGAACAATCATCTGGTATCCCTAAGGAGGTTTGCTTCCTTACTTAGTCATTCAATCATCTCAGAATACAAGTCAGTCTTTTACTTGTGGGGCAACTAGGTTAACTTAATCAGTCGCTTATTTAGCAATCAGTTACTAAGTATTGCTAATTACTAAATACAATCACTAGAAAATACACAAACCCTCCACCAGTTAACTCAGTAGGTCACTTATTCAGATTCACTATTACTAAGTATCATTAATCACTAAGTACAATCATTAAAAAATATACAAACCCCCCTCTTCTAGGTCACTAGTAAATCATGTTATCATCACAGCATTGAATATCCAAGGAGAGATCTTTTCTTCATCTTGACTCAGAGCAGTTTCTCAGATTCCCTGGATCCCCTTCCATGGTCCCAGCTCCTACCTGAATCCACCAAACAGTCACCTAGATTCAGAGTCAGACAGCTCCCAGGTTCTTGTCCAGTCCTCTGGGCAGTTCCTGCTATACACCGAAGTTCACAGGATCCAGTACATCTCAAAACCTTCAAAATTTCTGTTCCAGGAATTCAAGGATCAACCAAGCCACAAACAAAATGTCTTAGGATCAATTTGAAGACCCCTTTTTGTTATGTCAAGTAAGCAGGTACTTAGCCCTTAGTAACTAATCAGACCTCTGTGAAAGAAACAGAAAGTGTGAATTCTATCTCCTGTTGCTGACATAACAGGAAGGGGTCTTCAAATGTAAATTAATTACCATTACATCTGTCTACCTATCCATTTATTTATTTATTATTTATTTATTTATGCATGCTTTTTTGGAGGGGGGAAGGTAGGGTAATTGGGGTTAAGTGATTTGCCCAATGTCACATGGCTAGTTTCGTGTTAAGTGTCTGGGGCCAGATTTGAACTCAGGTCCTCCTGACTCCAGGGCTGGTGCTCTATTCAGTGCACCACCTAACCACCCCAATGTGTAGTTTCTTAAGTCAATAAATTGCTGCAGAGACCCTTACCTATATTTTAATGGCCCCCCTCTCCTTTTTGTTTGAATTTGAAACCACAATCCTAAACCATCCCAGACAAATGAGAATCATATTCTAAGACTATTTTACATGTTTCTGAGAAAACCATTCCAGTGTTTAAAAAACAAACAAACAAACAGGAAATTCTTCATATGTCTAAAATAAATCTCTCTTGCTTCAAGGGAGAATTTTCAGAAGGAGAATCAGAATTAGCACTTAACTTTTAGCACTAGAAAGAATGTATTCTTTAAGAAAGAACAAAGAGAAATTATTTAGGGAATTTCATGTATACTAAGCTGTAGAGTATAAGGACAGATAAAGATAAATCTCAACATTAGTCAACATTTACTGAACACCAATGACTATAGAATGTCAGAAATAGAAGGTACCCCAGAGTTCATCTAGTCCAACCCATTAATTTTATAGGGGAGAAAATTGTGACTCAAAGTGGTTCAATGGTTCAAGTGGCCATAGACTTAGAACTGGGAAAACCCACAGAAATTCAGCCTGGTTCTCTCAACTACTCAATCAACAAGTAGCTAATAAGCCCTACTATGTGATAAGTGCTACACTAAATGTAGATTATATCAAGGCTAAAATGAAATAGTTCCTGTCTCAGACATTATATTCCATTAAAGAAGAAAGCATATTGATGGAAAACAAGATACCAAGCAGGTATTAAAAACTCTCAAGATAAGAGAAGCACTGGAACATCAAAAATGACTTCGTTTTGATCATAGAGGAAAAAGGATCCATGTAAAAAATATTATAGCTGCCCCTTGTAGCTATAAATAGCAAATAGCAATAATAAGTAGTAAAGAACCAGAAACTAAGGAGATGCCCATCAAATACTGCAGAGAAATCAAGAGGAATGAGGTCTAAGAAAAGGCCATTGAATTTGGCCAGTAAGAGCTGATGGACAATTTTGGTAAGTGTTATTTTAGTCGAATGATGAGGCTAAAAGCTAGATTGCAAAGGATTGCAGGGCAAGAGGGAAAGACGTAGAGACCACAAAAATAGATGACTTTTTTCTAGGATTTTGGCTATGAAAGGAGGAAGAGATATATAAAGATAGTCTGAGGGACTAATGATCAAGGAAAGATTTTGGGTTTTTTTCTGTTCTTTTTTGGTTTTGTTTTGTCTTTTGTTTTGTTTTTAGGCTCAGGGAGAAGTAGGCAGGTTTGTAGACAGTAATGGAAGAGCCAGTAGAAGAGAAGAGACTGAAGATTGGGCAAGTTTTAGGGTAGGGGAAGAACAATAATTGCAGAGGGAACCTTCCAAAAAAGATAAGAGTGTCTGGGATCAAAGGTACATGAGCAACTATGGGTTTTGGTAAGAAAGTCTAGGTTTTCATCAAATATTGGAGTAAATGAAAAGAGGAAAGAACAAGAAATTTATGCCCAGAGTTCTTCCTATATAGAGTCAGTAAAGAAAAGGTAGCTTAAGACTAATAATACTTCTTTTCAGTAAAGTATGAGGGAAGGTCCTTAGCTGAGATGATGAGAGTAGAGGTGTTGTAGGAGGTTAGAAGAGAGAAGAGATTTGGAACAGCCCCACTTTACAGATGAGGAAATTGAGAGCCCCGGAAGTGCAATAATTTGCCCATTATCAAGCAAGTCGAAAGTTAAAGAATTGGGACATAAACTTAGCTATTGTTTGTTGTTGTTTCTCCTTTGTTCTCAAAGAGGACCAATGACATCATGAGGGTGATGTCTTGATTTACAAGTGAATTGGATTTAAGTGAGGAAGAGTTGTGCAAAGTCATCAGCCTTACTCTCTCCTCCAGAGTCATCAGAATCCAATGACAAGACATAAGTCAAGAAGACTGGTGATGGACCAGGATGCAGTGGGAAACCTTGGCCCTTTTAAGCTAAGGTCTTTCCCAGCTCTCAAGTTTGTCTGAGGCAACACCCATTCAGTGATTGAGGGCTAGGTAAGAATTGAGACAAAAGATGGCCTAATTGCCATGACAAAAGAATCAGTCTGAGAAGGAAAGACCCTCAGAGTTTTTGGCCAGAACAGAAAACGGTTGCTATTTACACTCACTCTGAGCCATCAAAACCCAAATAATTAGCAAGTGAGACTCGGACTGGGACATGTATGATTTGCCCACCATCATGCAGCTAGAGAACAGGTCTTGTGTTATCATGGAAGGACCATGGTAGGCGTTTACCACATGTGTTTCGTACTTACTGGGCGGCTCTCCAAGAGCTTGGTGTGTCCCTCCATAAAGGAAGATACCCAAGAATGTTTTTAAAAAATTGAATTAAATTTGCAGTGTGTGTATTTCAATACAACAGAAATATGAAGGCAGACACAGCAATGATGAGACCAAAATTATACAGCCCAGAAGAAAATGGACTGTGGAATTAAAAAAAAAAAACTTAAAAGACTAGATCAGTAACAGGGGAAAGACAGATAAGGAGATCATAATCTTGTGAAGGACAGTGAAATGACATTTTCACACTCTCCTCCCCTAGCATTATAATGTAATTAGACATATCTATGATTCACAAAATGCCATTTTTTAAATCTATGCAATTTAGCATGGAAGAGACTTGTGCTGAGCAGAGCCTGATAAACAGGGGGATTTATGAGCAAGCTTTGTGGATTAAACTTTATAGGCCCAAGATTTCATCTCAGACCCACTAAATAGATTGCTTTCTCCTGGTTGGGAGTCACAATTCCTGCTAAAGAAACAATTCTAATGGCAACCAGAGCAACTTTATCCAAATTGGCTGCTATCTGCCCTCCAGACACTCTAGTCAGGCTTCTGAGTGATGGCCATCTAAATGACCAAAATGACTCATAGACAGAAGGAAACTGTGAAAGCCCTCAAGAAATTTACTGCCTGTTGGGGAAAAGGAAGGGCATGTTTACAGAGTTAACCCAGGGGTCTATAATTGCCTAGTTATGGTTCTATAAAATTATTGACCAATGGCAAGAGTGAAAGTGGCAAAGTAATAGAAATTTCAAAATTCCTGTCATTTCTGGTTGTCTTTATAAACCTTAGACCTGGAGGGAATCTGGGCCACAACCAAGTGACAATGGCAAGGATAGTAATCATCACTGACATTTACAAGGTCCTTAATGGTTTAAAACAGTGGTTCTCAACCTTCCTAATGCCGAGACCCTTTAATACTCATATGTGGGCGTATCTGCATGTGGGCAGACCCGCCTGGAGACAGATAGAGGAGTGGTATGTCGGTTCCTAAGACTATTGGAAATATGTGTTTTCTGATGGCCTTGGGCGACCTCTGCAACCCTTGTGAAAGGGTTGTTCAAAGGGGTCGCAACCCATAGGTTGAGAACCACTGGTTTAGAATGTGATTTATATCCATGATCTCATTAAATCCTCCAATAGCCCCATGAGGTGGGCAAATCCATTAGTTTTGCAAATGTTAGGTGGTTTAGTATATATTCATGAATAAAAAGACATAGGTTTAAGAGTGACCTCTGTCACATCCTTGTTTTGTGACCCTGGACAAGTCATGTAACTTTTCAATGGCCCTAAGCAACTTTGTAAGAGTCTATGTTTCAATGATAATGTTGACTTGTACTGATAGAGGGTGTTCTTCTTGGGATAATCCCTACACCAACCAAATCTTGGGTCCAATGCATTTCCCTGTACAATTCTCACAATTCTATGGAACCTTACATTACCTTCTCTGGCCTATGCTCTGGTCTGTGAGTGAACACAAGTACTCTTTTCTACTCTGGAACTGTGACCAGGATCCCTGCTTGCTTCTGGTCATAAACTCTAGAGCTCCTCCTCACCCTGGGACTGCTCCCAGCAATCTCTCTCTGACCAGTTAACTGTCCAGCCTCCTTACCATCTGTGGGCCAAGAACTCCCGAAGTCACAGCTGCTGATTCAGTCACCTTCTAAGGCCTGTGTGCAAGCTGGCTCACTGGGCTCAAGGCTTTGCTTTTGGCTTGCCTAGCCAACACCTACGCTGGATTGTGCTCCAAATTCATCCCAGTGAGCTAGACCTTTCCCCTGGAACTTCTAAGTTGTCTTGGGCTGGAAAATTGTTTCACCCCATCCTTTTGTTGACTCTACAATTCTAACATTCATTTTGAAACATTATTTTAAAGTTGTTTGGAGGAAAATTTGGGAGAGTTTAGGCAATTTCCTGCATTTACCTCGCCAACTTGACCAGAATATAATTTGCAAAGCACTTTTTACTCAATCCTGAGAGTAAATTTGTATTCCAGCTTTACAGATGAGGAAACTGAGGGTTAGACTGGGTAATAATAGCTGACATTTTTATAGTCCTTTGAGGTTTATAGAGTATTTTGTGTACATTATCTCATTTGATCCTTACCATAATCTGGGTTAATTGGTGTTATTGTGAACTCCATTTTCCAGAGGAGGAAACAGATTGAGAGTCAATCGTTAACAAGTACTATTTAAGTCCTGTACTGGGTATACAAAAGAAGGCAAAAACAGTTCCTTCCTCCAAGCTCACATTTTAAAAAGGGAGACAACATGTAAATAAATGGGTACATATAAGATATATAAAGAGTAAAACGTAAGTACTCTCAAAAAGGAAATCAGTAGAATGGGGAGGCTGAAAAGACCTCCTGCAAGAAGTGGGATTTGCCTCAAGTTTTGAAGAAAGCCAGGAAAACTAAGAGGTGGCAAGGGAGAGCACTCCAGACATGGCTGTAGGATTTGAGGAGCTGCAAATAGGCCAATATGTTCTATGTGTCCAGAATCATTCAGCTAGTGACTATATTAAACTAGGTTTGAATCAGGTACTTTCTTACCTCTAAGTCCGGGACTTTCTTCATCACGCTGTGATGAGAGCTTCCTCTCCTATGAATCATCAAAAACTAACATTTCAATCTAGGTTTTTGCTTCCAACTGCAATATTCTTCTTGCTAAATTAATTAATAAATTGAATCCAACCAACTAATGAAGAAATGAAATGGAAGAGTCAATGAATAAATTTAAATGGTGTTTGCCCCTCTAAAATATTAAAACCACAATCAACTTTGAACCCTCCATTTTCATTATATTTCCTTATTAAAAGAAAGGTGATGATCTCTAAGATCCTTTGACTTGCTACAACATTCATTCTCATTATCCCCAAATCCAAAGTAATCTGAGATTTTTTTATATTTATTTGTTCATTTATTACTAAAGTTATGACTTCTTTTTTATTAAATAATCAATTAGCTCTCAGCACTATTAGGCTACTAAGTATCATTTACTTAAAAACTTTGAGTCAGTCTTTCAATAAACATTTATTAGACCTACTATGTGTTAGGCACCATGATAGGTGCTGGGGATACAAACAAAACAAAAATTGGCAAAAGAAAGTCTCTGTTCTCAAAGTGCTCGCAATTTGAAGGGAAAGACAACAAACAATTTGATACCTGTACCTTAGTAGCCAACCAAAAAGGGAGAGTGAGGAACAAGTGAAGAATTGTGGACCAGGCAGAGATTGCATTCAAACGTTTATTGCATGCAAAGCAAATCTCAACTGAGCATCTGAGGGTTAGGGTTTATATACTGTAGGTGAAGCTCTTACATCATACTTTCTCATGGGAAACTTCACATAGTTTGTAAAATGAGATACCTAACTTGCAACTTTGCAGGAGGTTACTCCTGTGGGATGCTTCCCTGCTTTCCTTTCTCATGCATCACTCTTTATCTATATTGCTCAAGAGGCCAGGGTTTTCAAGGACAGCCAGAATGATGTTCCAAGCCTCCCTTGCACCAAAGGAAGATTAGCATGGGGGGAAGAGGGGAACCTTCTGAGATATTTTGGCCCAGGCAAGTGGGAACAAGGCTCAAGGGGGACCTTGGCCTAGATTCGTGCCCATTGCAGACCCCTCAGAGCTAACCCTCAACATTGCCCCCTACAACAAATATGTACAAACAAGTTATATACAGGATAAAGAAAAAATAATTAAGAGAGTGAAGGCACTAGAATTTAGAGGAATTAGGAAAGGATTCCAGTGGAAGATAGGATTTTGTATGAGACTTAAAAGGAAGCCAAGGAAGCTAATTAAGGAGAAAAAGAGAAAGAGAGAGAGAGTATTCCAGGCCTAGCTTTGGGTTAGCCAGAGAAAATGCCCAGATGAGAGCTGGAATATCTAGTCTGTAGAACAGCTAAGAGGTATCATTGAATTGAAGAGTATATGGCAGGAAATAAGGTGCAAGAAGAAAGGAAAGGTGGAAAGGGACTGGGTTAATGAAGGGTTTTGAATGCCAAAAAGAGGATTTTGGATTATCCTAGATACAACTGGAAGTCACTGGAGTTTATTAAGTGGAGGTGAAGATGGAGAGAGTGACGTGGTCAGACTTGTGCTTTAGGAAAATCACTTTAATGCCTGAATGGAGGATGGACAGTAGTGGAGGGATACAAGGAGCAGGTAGACCAACAAGCATATTATTGCAATAATCTAAGTATGAGATGATGAGGAATGTACCCTGGCAACATCAATGGCAACATCAGCAGAGAGAAGGGATCATATCTAAGACAGGTTGCAAAGATGAGAGATCAATAGGTCTTGGAGACAAATTGGATATGAGGGGTGAGGAATAGTGAGGAGTCAAGAGTGACACCAAGTTGCAAACCTGATAGACTGGAACAATGATTGTTGTTGTTGTGTTTGTCCTTCGTTTTTGAAGAGGACCCTGGCATCAGGGAAATGATGATATGACTTGCAGTTGACTTTGATTTGAGGGAGGGAGGGCTGTGTAAGGTCACCAGCCTCACTTTCTCCTCCAGATCCATCTGGGTCCTTTGGCCAGATACTCATCAGGATGACTGAAGATGGCCCAGGATGCAATGAGAGATCCTGGCCTTTTCACATACTCACTTAGAGTGAGGTAACGCCCATTCAGTGGATTGGCCTCTTGAAGAAGTGAGTACAGGGATGGCCCTTTTAATTAGAAAAAAGAAAAAAAAAAACAAGCTGGAAGGGGAAGACCCTGAAGGATGCTGTTTCAAAGTGAAACAGTTACCATTGACATTCACTTTAAGCCTGGAGGGCCCAAAATACAATCATTAAATGGAGCTTGGGTAGGGACCTATTGTGGTTCAATCTATGAGCTTCAGAGTGAACTGGGTTTAAAGTTTTGTGAAGACAGGCAGACAGTAAGGAAAGAAGGAAGGAAGGAAGGAACAAATGAATGAAGCTAGCCAGTGAACCCCAAGTTAAATGGGCAGCTTCTGGCCATCAAATTTTACCTTTATTTGGAGAAAGAGAGGGAGAGGATGAGCTGAGTTACCCAACTATCTCCATTCAGGCAATTTGGTCTACTCACAGGTTGTATTTGTCCTTCCTTTTGGAAGAGGACCGTAGCTTCAGGGAAATGATGACCTCAGACACTTACTAGCTGTGTGACTCTGGGCAAGTCACTTAATTCTGGGATAATGATACAATAATAGGGAAGGTAGGAAGTAGAGAGGACTTAGGGAAAAAGAGAATGAATTTCTTTTTATACATGTTGAGTATAAGATGTCTACTGGACATCTTAACTTGAGAAACATCTTTTCCTGGAAGTGGTTGCTCATTTCTATAGAAATCAAAATCCCTAATCTCCTAAACTAAGAAAATATCAAAGTTGCTGGCTATGTGATATATTAACAGTATAATAAATAATACAACAGATTTTTTTTTAAATAATGAGCCAGCTGTGAGAAAGACCACAGTCAGAGCTACTTCTAACAATCACTTCAACTACTGACTTCTCAGTTCTAGAAGCGCAGTCTCACTACTCCATTCTCTCAAAGCCTTTCAAGAATTCTCTGTACAAAGCTTCTTTGAAAGATAGTTAAAACAGTCCTCTTGGGAAGATTTTCTTCATTTTCTTTCCCTCTGTCTTTTTTACATTTTCTCTCAAGTCATGATAAGAATATGATCTCTTCACAGATGATAGGGAGAATGGCAGCTACACTGTCACTATTCAAAATTCTATAACATCTTGAAGGCACAATAACAGTATCAATATGTAGACTCTGTGGGAGAGACTACTGAAACTGAAATTACATAAGTATATACAGATAAATATAAAATAAATACCTAGCAGTTTTGGGGAGGGAAGATAAGTGATCAGGAAATAGAAAGCCCATGCCATACTTTGGCATTTTCATGTAAGCATTTTTTATGAGTTACTTTGAGCTAGGCCTATAATTTCATTAGTGTAGGGATCTTCCAGTATGGAAGCTACCTCTATTAATGTATACTGGTAACTGCTCCATAATTTTTAGTCTTAGAGTAAGGGTTCTTAACCATTTTTATGTCCCCTTAGACCTCTTTGGAAGTCTGGTGAAGCCCATAGACCTCTGTTCAGAATGTTTTTAAAGCCATGAAATAAAATACATAAAATTATAAAGGAAATAATTTGTGATTAAATATAATTATGTCTATTAATCAATTAATTGATCAAGAGATCAATAACAAGTTTTAAGATCCAGTATCAAGAATCCTTGGGATATTCAGCGCTCAAATGACTTATCCACAGCCAAACAGTCATGATGTGTCAGAGGCAGCCCTTAAAGCTGTCTCTAGCCCATATTGGGCAGCTAGGTGGGGAAGTGGATTGAGTGTCAGACCTGGAGTCAGGAAGAACTCATCTTCCTGAGTTCAAATCTGGCCTCAGACACTTATTAGCTATGTAACCCTGAGCAAGTCACTTAACCCTGTTTGCCTTAATTTCCTCATCTGTAAAGTGAATTGAGGAAGGAAATGGCAAACCACTCCAGTAGCTTTGCCAAGAAAACCTCAAATTGGGTCACAAAAAGTCAGACAAGACTGAAAAACAACTGAACAACAATAACTCTAATCATTATGCTATATTGTCTCTCCAGTTTCTGTGCCTTTAAAAATTCACAATCCATTCACCACTTTATTTTATGTGGGCAAAAAGAGCTTGCTAATATACACATGTGTTGTCATTTATTAAATTACCACCTTAATCAAGGTAATAAATCAGTCTCCAGCTGTGTCTTGGCAACACTATCAACTAGCTAAAATGAGACCTAACTGCTCCTCACTTTTTAGGCTTCCTTAAAATGAACTGAATTTTCCTTTCTTCTTCAGAGGATCAGAAATACTAGAGGCAGAAAAGCCCTGGCAAATCAGCTCCTCTGTCCTCTGAAATATACCACCATGTCCCCACTGAATAGCTGAAGGTCCTTTTTTTCTTCTCATAAGGGAACTTCGCTGATTACCCCCTGATTGAATTTTGGAAGAACCAAACCCATTTCTACATTTGATCTTTAAACTAAAAAACACTTCCAGAGCAGCCTAAAGATATTTTCTATTTTCTATTTTTTTGTTCTGCTGCATCTCATTAACATAATTCTGGTAGTAATTATTTTTAAAATTTTGGGGGGGGTTACCTTAGTATGTACTTCCCAGAAACATCGAGTAAGAATTCATAGGAAAATGAATAGACTTATCCCTCCCCCTTCTTGCCAGAGATAATGCCAACAGTGACCTTAGGAGATTCACAGTTAAAACTCAATCTCTTTATGAATAACTAACTCAATTTCCTTAAATATAGTAGTTAAAATTAATCTTCTTTTGAACTCCTCATAAGTCAATGTTAAAAGAAGGAAAGAGACTATTCCCATCTCTGGCCCTCAGTTTCTCAATTTGCACAATGAACAAGTAGGATTAGATGTTCTCTGATGTCCCTTCTGGCACTGATATTCTAAGACTTTCCTCTGAGCACCTCTCTGGAGTTCTAGCCATTTTCCACAGTCATACTACCATGGAGAGAGGATTTCTATTTGTATGTATGTGTTGGGGGGTGAAGGTAGAGGGAACTGAACCAGACCTATGACTTCATTGGTAGGGGGAATTTTCAATGAAGAAACTCCCTCTACCAATACAGGTTGACATCTGTTCTAAAACTTCTGGTCTTAGAGATTTCCTGGCACTCTGACTTGTCCAGGATAACATAACCTATATGTGTAAGAAACAGGACTTGAGTCAGGTCTTCTTGACTCCTAGACTGACTCTCTTTCCACTCCTCCACAATGACTCTCTCACGTTATACAAGGAAGCCTCTTCTGGGCTCTCCTACCTTAAGACTGTGAAGTAAGAGCAGAGATGCTATAATCATGTACTGGCCTGGGGAAGGAGCTTCCCTCTCTTTAACCTCAGGTAATGCCAGGCAACAACTTCTGAAGGTGTTACAGACCCAGTGACTGAAGATACAGAAAGGAAAATTCTTACCACTAAAATCCTTGGCACTACCACATGCTTCTTCTATGATTTCATCAATGGAAATGACATTAACAATATGTAGGGCAGCTAGTTGCTGCAGTGGATAGAATGGCAGGCCCAGAGTCAAGAAGACTTATCTTCCTGAGTTCAAATCTGTCCTCAGACACTTATTAACTGTGTGATGTTGAGCAAGTCACTTGACTCTGTTTTTCTCAATTCTTTCGTCTATAAAATGAGCTGGAGAAGAAAATGGTATCTTTGCCAAGAAAACCCCAAATGGGGTCATGAAGAGTGGGACACAACTGGAACAAATTACTATCTACTTTTGCCACAACACCCCAAGGACCACTAGACTTTTCCATCTGATTTGCAGCTGAAATTCTGTGTGTGTGTGTACATACATATACTCATATGTGTACACACACACACACACACACACATGAAATCTATATTGTTTACCTCATTAGAATTAAGCCCTTGAAAGCAAAGACTGTCTAAACAATAAAAACTAGCATTTATGTAACATTTTAAGGTTTTGCAAAGTACTTTATTTGATCCTCTCTGACCACTTCACAAAGGGCTGCTCTCCCTGGCCATTTTCTTCCACTGGGGATAAGCTGAAGCTATCGTGAAAGAAGCACAGAATCTTAGAGTTGGAAGTGACCTCACAGACCACAATGTCTAACCCAGACCTGCACAAGAATTCCTTCTACAACATTGTCAAAAAATAGTCAGCTAGCTTCTTCTTGAAGACTTTCAGTGAGAAGAAACCCATTACTTCCCATTCCAATTTTGGATTAGCTTTAATTTTCCAATAGAATTTAATCTTCCCAAAGGCAGGACCTGATGTTTTGTTTGTTTTGTATTTTTATGCCTAGTGTCTGGTACAGTGCCTTGCATAGAGTCTGTAATTAATATTTTCTTGTTGAATTAAAATGAATAAGAATGATTTTTATCACATAAAGCCAAAACCTTCCTCTCCACTTTAACCCTGCCCTCTGAAATCAAGCAGAAAAAGTATTGTCTCTCTTTACCAAGATAGCCTTTCAAATACTTAAGGACAACTGTCATATCCCCTTAAGTGTTTTCTCTAAAAGCTCAACAACTCAATCTCTTCAACTATAGTAATAACAGTAAAATGAGATAATATACACAAAGTACATTGTAAACCTTAAAGATCCATTTAAATACTAGCTATAACACTTATTCTAATTATTATTATTATTATTGTAATTATTATAGCTAGTACTTAGATAATTCTTTAAGGTTTCCATTTGACCCTTACATAGAATATTTTCCAGTTTTCCCACCCTCCTGATAACCCTCTTCTTAGAACTTGTTAATTTGCAAAGAATTAAAGTTAGGACATGATAAAATATACTTGTATTATTCCAGTTTGGGCTGTCATGAAGCAGAATGATCACATTCACCTCTAATCACACTACAGGGTTTATTGATAGCATTCAAACCACAAACCAGCAATGGAACATTCTTTAAAAAAAAAAGATATGAGGAAACATTTGCTTCTGCCTCACTACCACCTTTGGGTCTCAATTTTGGTCTAGATCTGGAAAGTGAATCCATACATGTAACTGAAACCAAGGAAATTGAATTAATCTAGGCTATAGGCCAAACCTAAATGAAATGAAGGGGATTAAGTCTGTGCAGTTTTTATGTTGGAGTAGGTAAAGAGAGCTACAGTCTTTTATAAATGCATGGCCCTAGGTATAGAAAGCCCCAGGTCCTTCAGAATCCACCAATCATGAAGAGATCAAGATAAAAATAAACATAAAGGTTGGTAGAACTCCTTTGGTACCAGGGGCTGTACTAACAGATTCATCAGTCATCCAGTTGTTTCTTTTCTCTAGGGAAAGAACTCAGTGTAATGAGCCTTTATCAACCTTACATTAAAACTATGTTAAACAAAGTTTTATCTTTATTAATAATTCAGAAAATACCACAGGATTTTGCGGGACCTCAGGGTCATTTTTAACATCCAATTCAACAGAACAGGAAGTCACAGTGAAGATGAAGAATAAATTTAGGAATCATAATGCAGAGGGAAAAACAGAATGATAAAAGATTATGATCAAATAAAGGGATTATTAATACACAGTTACATTGATTTGTAAAGTAAGCGGTTTGGACAAGAAACTCTAATGTCCTTTTTTCCTTCAGTAATCAGTGTTCTGTTTATTTGTCTTTTCACTTCCAGGATCAAATTCAAAGTCTGTTCAGCTTTTAGAACACTTCACAGTCTTGCCCCTTCTTATCTTTCCAGTCTTCTTCCACTTCACTGCCCTCTACATTCTCTAATGGGGCAGCTAAGGTGGCACAGTGGGTAGAGCACCCACCTAGAGTCAGAAAGACTCTGGGCAAATCACTTAATCCTGTTTACCTAGGTTTTCTCATCTGTAAAATGAACTGGAGAAGGAAATGCCAAATCTCTTCAGTACCTTTGCCGAGAAAAGCCCAAATGGGGTCACAAAGAATCAGACACAACTGAAACAACTGACCAATACCATATTCTGTGATCCAGCAATACTGGTTGACTTACAGCTGTTCAAACAAGAGACTTCATCTCCCAACTCTACATTTTCTCTAGCCATCCCCCATGGCTTGAATGCTCACCCTCCTCATCACTATCTCCTGGCTTCCTGGCTTCTGTCAAGACTCAGCTCACATCCTACTTTGTGTGGCTTCCCTCTCCCCCATGGCTAGTGCCTTCCTGCTGAGATTACCTTCCATTCACACTGTAAGTACCTAGTATGTACCTGGTTATTCATGTCTTGTCTCCTCAGTTAGAATGTGAGCTCTTTAAGGACCAGGACCATGCTTTCTCCTTCCTTTGCTTCAGAAATGCTTAGCACATTAGAAACATGTTATAAATGCTTATTGCCTGACTATGTGGACATAGAAGATATAAGAGATTGGGGTGAATTTGTGCTTATCCTTCAACATAGCTCAGAGAACATATTTCTAGAATAAATATCTGAAATAAGACTATGGGAAAGGTAGGTGGTACTGTGTTGGGTCTGGAGTCAGGAAGACTTGAGGTCATCTCCTCTTAGACCCCTATTGGCTGTATGACTCTGGGCAAGTCAGTTGGTCTGTTTGCCTTAGTATCTTCAACTGTGAAATGAGGATTGTAGCAGCTCAGAGAAGCATGCCTCAGTTTACCTGTTTGTTAAATTTTAATCATGACAGTAAAATTGAAGTGATTGGACTAGATGACCTCTGAAGTCCTTTCTAGCTTCAAATTTATAATTCTATCATTGTTGTGCAGATGAAAAAATAAAAAGGCTCTTAGTCTCATTTGTCTGAGGTCACACACTCAGCAAATAGTAGAACAGGATGAAATCTCAGGGTTTTTGACTATGCTCAGAGCATTTCCTGTGACACTGTTCTGTCTCACTAGTTATTTGACTCTTTTGCATAATAGCAGAGCTGGGTTGATTTGGGGTTGAATTCTTGCTGATAAGTCTGAGAGACATGGGCATGATATTTTATGGAATCAAAGGAAGCAGACTGGCATTTGTTCCCCTTTCTGATGGCAAATGGTACCCTGAAAGTTTAATTGAATATGTGATTTGAGTATTTCTTTTTCTTTTTAAAAAAAATGAATTTGTCAACAAGAAATTCACCAAATATGTCATGTCTTTTCTTAGATTTACATGATCTTCCATTTTTTTCTTCTGTGAACAGGATTCTCTGTCTTCTACATAAAAAAAACTTGAATTGCATTCTTTCATTGCACTGCAATCAGAATTACATTCAAATGATGGGTAAGAGGAAATTCAAAGACATTTTAAAATACTTTATTAAGATATTCCCTACGGGAAAGGAAAGGAAAGAAGGAAGGAAAGAAGAAAGGGAGGGAGGGAGGAGGGAGGGAGACAAGAAGGGAGGAAGAAAGGAATGAGGAAGGAAGGAGGAAGGAAAGGAGGAAGGAAGGAAGGAAAGAAAGAAGGAAGGAAAGAAGGAAAAAAGGAAGGAAGGAAGGAGAGGGAGGGAGGAATCTTCTGGAGTGTAAATTTGCTGCTATGTCTCTCAGGGTCAGGACAAAATTGAGATAGGATAGAAGAGGACCCAAAAGCCATGACTCCTTGATATAGGCTTTTATCATTGGTCACTTTTTATGTAAAAATGAGGAGGGCTCACTGAACGTGAGCCTTGTCTCTTTTCCTTGAAATCCAAAATTAAACCATTACCCTAAGGTACACTTCTACATGATATCTGTGTACTGCGTGCAAAGGTTACTTATAAGAATTATGAACCAAAGTGCTAGGTAAAGTCTGAGGAGAAAAGTTGTTGTCAACAAAGAGATCAGAGAAGACTTCCTCAAAAAGGTGGAATTAGAACAAATTTCTAGGAATGAGTAGGAATTCAACACTCCGCCAGGAAAAGGAGGGTATTCTAAGAATAAGGGACAAAGGTATGGAGATGGAAGGACATAGAGCATGCTCAGCAGGCAAGAATTAGCCCAGGCACTTAGTACGTTGTTTGCCGTGGTTAGGCAGAATAGCCTATTTTCAAGTACAACAAAGAGTTTCCTATATCCTGTCTCACTGTGCTGATTCTCTAGTTCATTATGAGCATTTTTTTCTGCATTCTTCTGATTATTTTATAACTTCATTAGGAACTTTTCACAAAAACATATAGCTTACTTGCAGTTCCAAAGAGCTCTTTGCCCGAGGTTGGAATGAAAATCTTTTTATACAGATTCTCCTAATCTTTCTAACTAGATCCCGCAAAGCCAAAAAAAAAAAAGGTGGTGCCATGTTACATGTGTAAGTAGGAGGT
>CM053584.1:141535886-141554440 GCA_028627135.1 Pseudochirops cupreus | reverse complement strand
GGATTGATATTTTGATAGGCTCAAGGGTGGGAAGCAGATGGACAAGGGAGGGCCAGGCTAGTAACAGAGGTTTCGGCCCAGCCACAATGAAATACTTATGGCCTCTGCAAATGCCTCATCAAGGGGGAAGATTCTGTCAGACTTCAAGGGGTTTTCCAGAGCCTGTACATTAAAGATTCAAGGAGAACTCAAGGGGGGTCCTAGAGCCTACACCTCATCACCAGTAAGGTCCCAGTGGGGCAGTTCAAACCACTACTCACAGAAGTTGTTGTTTGTCTGGGAGGGGAAGACCCTCAGGGTTTTAGCTTGAACCCTGATGGACTCAGAGTGAACATAAAAAGCAACTGTTTCTGTTTTGACCAGAAACTCTGAGGGTCTTTCCCGCCCATATTGAATTTTTTTTTTGTCTAGGTAAGAGAGGTCTTTCTCTGTCTCATTTCTTACCTAGCCTTTATCACTGAATGGACCTTGCCTCAGTCAAACTGAGACCTGTTAAAGACCTTAGCTTAAAAAGACCAAGGTCTTCCACTGTGTCCAGGGGCATCTCCAGTCATCCTGATCAATATCTTGCCACTAGATCCAGATGGCTCTGGAGGAGAAAGTGAGTGACTTTATCCAGCCAGCCCTCTTCCTCACTTTAAATCCAATTCATTTGCGTGTCATGGCATCACCTCCCAGATGTCATGGTTCTCTTTAAGAATGAAGGACAAACAACAACATATATTTATATATATATACACATATATATATATGTACACACACACACACACACACACACACATATATACACACACACACACACACACACATATATATATAATGACATACATAAAAATTATAATGAAATTGCTTCATGGCAGGAGACATTAGTTGTTTAAGAGCTCACAAAGGGCTTCATGTAGAAAGAGCCACTTAAACAGAATTCAAAGGATACTAAATATTCTAAGATGTGGAGGCTGAGTATGAAGTATATTCCAGGCAAAGGAAACAGTCAGTAAAAAAGCACAGAGCTAGGAAATAAAGTTATTACTGTTTTGCAAAAAAGAGTAAGAAGATGGGGTTGTCTAGAAGCTGGGAATAAGTGAAGGACGTAACACACAATAAAGTTGGAGAGGTGGGTTGGAGCCAGGCTATAAAGGCCTTTAAATGTCGAACAGGAATTTATATTTGATCCTAGAGTCTAGACTCTAGAGGGAACCACTGGACTTTGTTGAGTAAGAGCATGACATGGTCAGACCTACACTATGGGAAAAATACTTTGACAGCTCTGCGTGAAGGATGGATTGAAGAGGTGGTCTGAGGCAAGGAGACCAATTAGAAGGCAGGTCCATTCCCTTCTCTGTGCTTCAGTCTCATCTATAGAATGAGAAGTGTGGACAAGATGAACGTTACCATCCCTCCTAGCTTTAAAGATCCATGATCTATGATCAATCACAGGTTTTCTCATGAAAAAAATCACCTCAGTTCTCACTGGTCACAATGCTTTAGTTGTGTTTGAATGACTTTTTTTTCTCCTTGATGGCTATTCATGCTTACTAAAATTCCTCCATATATATTTTCTTAGGAGATTGTCTTAAAACTACAAGGGTTCTTGTATAAAAATAAATCTGTCCAGAAAAGTAAACAACTATATACATGGCAGGAATACAAGTCTCAAGGCACCCGTCTAGCACTAAACATGAGAGGCAGTGAAGAACAACTAACCAAAGAAGGCCTCAGAAAATGAGCCTGAATCACAGTGCAAAGCAGGAGTTATTAATGGGGTGTGCCACTGGAATAGAAAGGTGGCTTGAAATTTAAAGGCAGCAGCCCTTTCCTCATTACTTTTGTCCACCATCTCTTCTTCTGACTTCCAAACTAGAGTGAATCAAGATGGGGGACAAAAAATCTCTCCCTTTTCCTATACTCCGGAATCCAGAAAATGGTGACTTAGAGGAGAAACAAACTGTGATCAGCCTTTATTTAGCAATCCCCACCTCAGATTCCTAAAAGATAATTTTTTTAGATCTAGTTGAAGGGGTCTAACCAAGCAGGGAATGCAGGAAGTAGAAAGGAACCCAGAATACAAACATGAATCATGTATAGAACACATAGTTTTATTCCCACACAGAAAGGGAAAACTGATCAACACAAATCATGAGATTATGACTATCAGGTGAGAAGCAAATATGTAAGTCCCATTAGAATCTTTGCAACAGGACTGTTCATTAACCTCTACTAAATAAAGCCAGGTCAACACTAAGTGGACTATTTTCTCTCTAGTGGTTTCCCTGTGGGAATGACTCTTTCCATAGTTCTGTTGCTTCCATTGTTGTTGCCACAACTGCAATAGCTGACACCCCACAGATCAGGAGCCAGGGAAAGGTGAAAGATGACATCAGATGCCTTTCAAGTTCTTACAAGACCCTGTACCAAAAGAAAGAAGACAGAATCAGGAGGTGCTTCCATCTGGGACACACAGTCTTGCCAAAGAACTCAGAGATGCATCCTGAAACCTATAGGACAATAAGAAGAAGATACCTGAGGAGTAGGGATTACCCCTCCTTTTAGTATATCCACAGGATTCTGATTCAGCAGCCAATTGAAAGTGTCATCATGCCCTGCTTGAAGTTGATGGCAAGGAGAAAGGATCCTTGTGTCATATATGCCCAAAGGGATTTACTGGGGAAAGATAGGGACTAGTCTGTGGAATTCAAGTTTTTATATGCCTACTGACTTTCTATTGTCTTTTCTTAGTCCAGGTAAGAGACTAGGAACTGGTGGTTACCTCATGTGTAATCCTGAGTTCAGGAATTTGCAAGTTCAAGAGTTCCTGAGTTCAAGAGTTGGGTGTTGACCTTCCAGAGGAAGAAAAATTCCTTAATAATGAACTTCTATGTTTTGTATTACTTCCTGTGAATAATGACATGATATTGCTTGCCTGGTGAGGGAGGGACTGGGGGGAAGAAAGGAGAAAATTCGAACTCAAAATTTTCAAAAATGAATACTAACAATGTACTTCTTGGAGGAAAAGGAGGAGAGGCTCCTCCTCAGAGGAGTAAGCTGAAGTTAAAAGAAGGAAGGAAGGAAGAAGGAAGGAAAAAAAAGAAAGAGGGAGGAAGGGAGGGAGAGAAGCAGGGAGAAAAGGTTTACTAAATGCCTACTATGTTGCAGGTCCTGTGCTAAGTACTCTACAAAATTATCTCATTTTATCCTCACAACAACCCTGAGAGATAGGTACTATTATGATCCCCATTTTACAGTTGAGGAAACTGAAGCAGGCAGAGGTTAAGTGACTAGTCCAGCGCACATAACTTGTAAGTGTCTGAGGCCAGATTTGAACTGAGGTCTTCCTAATGGCAGACCCAGGATTCTATCCACTGTGTCCCCTAGCTGCCCAATACATTTGGACCTTGACAATCATCCATAATGTTGCTATGGTTCCTAGATGGCACAAGTCATCAGATCAGAAATATAGCACTAGAAAAGACTCCAAAAGTCATCCATTCCAACCCCCTCAAACCTTAAATTGCTATATAAATGCTAGAAAGATAGTTTTTAACCATGCTATCATGGCCTTTAAAAAGATTGACCAAAGATTTTTATTTTATTCTAGACACAACAGAGAATTTGTCATTGGGAAGTGACATGGTCAGATCTTTACTTTGGAATAATATGTCAAGGAGCTGTGTGATTGACTTCTCCCAGTTCCTGTCAGCATTAGTGGAATAGGACCGAAGCGGGTAGATGATGGAGACAATCCCAGACCAGAGTTTGGCAAGGAATAAGTAGTAATAGGACAAAGGCACAATGGATTTGAGACTTTCCATTTAGAAATAGGTCCTAAGAACCAGAAAAAATAGATTCAGAAATCCCTTTTATCAATAGTGCAACAACTGGAACTATCCTATGTCATTCTATCTTTCTGATTTCCTAAGAAGGGGAAAGATTGGGTAGTGTTTGTAAGGAAAGTAAAAATGTGAGGGACCCATGGACTCAGACATGCAAGACCTCTCTAAAAAAGAAATGCAAAATAAAACAGGACAATGAGTTTATAGGGAGAAGATGAGGCCAAGATGAAGTAGACATAGCAGTCCTAGAGTGCCAATGGAAAGTGCACTGAATTTAAAGTCAAATGATATTGGTTCAAATCCTGAATCCACTTACTACGTGAATGACATTGAGCAAACCCCTGTCCTTCATCTATAAAAAAATAAGAGGATTGAACTACATCATTTAGGGGAGAGGGATGCGATTGAAATTAAATGACTTGCTCAAAGTCACACAGCTAGTAAGTATGTGAGGCCAGATTTGAATTCAGGTCCTCTTGACTCCAGGGCTAATGCTCTATCCACTGTATCACCTAGCTACCTCTTGGACCAAATGATGTCTAAGGTATCTTAGACTTCTAAATCTAAGATTCTATGAAGTTGATTAGGTCTATTAGAAGTAAACTATGCTAACCAATAGAGGTTGAGAAAAGGAATGGAGGAAACCATAGGTAACCCTGGGCAAGGCTACAGCCCCTTGTTCCCATTCCCTGATCCTGATTTCCACCAATCCTCTAGAAAACCAGATCAACTATTGCCACTGAGGGACTATGAGAATTCAGTCAACATTGGTAAGTTTTGTATGAACTGATACAGAGTGAAGAGAGTGGAATCATAGGATCATGTTTTTAAAACTGGAAAGGACCCAAAGGGGACCATGAAGGTTATGGAGTCTAACTCTCTCCTTTTACAGAGCAGGAAACTGAAGGGGTGAAGGTTAAATGACTTAAGTAAGTAATGACTTACATAACTAGTAAGCGTGTGAGGGAAGATTTAAACTTAGGTCTTCCAGACTCCATATCCAGCATTCTACTAATAATAAAAGCAGAAGAATATGAATAACATTAATACTAAGATCATATATTAATATTAAGTAATTAGTTGATTAATTAATAAAATATTAATGGTATTTTAAAGTTTGCAAAGCATTCTATATATGTTATATTAATCAATCCTATGATATAGATGTTATTATTATTATCCTCATTTCTCAAATGAGGAAACTGAGCTTCATATAGATCATGTGACTTGCCTAAGGTCACACAGCTGGGAAACATCAGAGGGAGGATTTTGTTTTTGTCTCCCCAGTGCTTAGCACAGTGACTGGCACATAGCAGGTACTTAATGTTTATTGACTTCTGTCTAACTGACCCAGGTCTTTCTGACTCTAAGGACAAGAGCACTTTACATACTCTGCTTCTTAGCTGTGGACATTTACACAGTGACCACAGCAATATAGAGGAAAACAGCGTGAGAGACAGCAGAGGTGAGATCAATACAGTGACCAAGACTGACTGCAGAGGATTCATAGTGAAGTATACCCCCCTATTCTCAGCAGAGAGGTACTGAGCTACAGGAGCAGAATTAGGCTTGACCTAATTGGTTGATTTGTTTTGCTTAATTATATTTCTTTGCTTACAAGAGAATGTGGTTGGAATGTAATAGGGCCACTTGAAACTGACAGTAGCATTTAAAAAAAAACATTTTTAAAAGGGTTTAAAAGATATAACGGGAACAATGTAATAAAGAACCTTCAATTTGGAGTCAGAATACCTACATTTGAATCAAGGGCTTAAGTACTTGTAAATATTTAAGAACCAGCTCTCTAGGGGGGAAATGTAATCATTATACTTTTAAGTATAATCTATACTATTAACATTTTCACCATCTCTTTCATAGTCTAGAGCAGTGGTTCTCAACCTTCCTAAAGCCACGACCCTTTAATACTCGTATGTGGGCATCTCTGCATGTAGGAGGACCTGCCTAGAGACAGAGAGAGGAGCAGTGTCTCGGTTCCTAAGACCATTAGAAATATGTGTTTTCTGATGGTCTTAGGGGACCCCTGTGACCCCTGTGAAAGGGTTGTTCAACCCCCAAAGGGGTCACAACCCGCAGGTTGAGAACCACTGGTCTAGAGTCTAGACCATCAAAACAGTAAATCAAGGCCCTGATTTGTAGCCTTTGCTGATTTCTGAGGTGTTAGTGCTAACACTGACAATTTAACAATCAAGCTCCCCTGAACTGGTTTGATCCTGCACACCCCTAGTCTGAACTCTCATTCTTCCTATGTATCATCAGTATTACCTTAGACAAACCACGATTTCTTGGATTCAATTTCTTCATAGATGAGAGTATTAAACTAATTGCTAAGATTCATTCTAACTGTAAATCCTGTGGTCCTATAATTTGGAGAAGGGAAAAGAGAAATTGAGTCATCATGGTTAGAGTCTGAACTTCCAAGATAGGGCTAACTTCGGAATTCATAGGATCATCGATTTGGACCTTACTAGCCATCTAGTCCAAGCCCCTTTCCTCTGAGGAAACTCATATCTATCAAAGACATGTGTGACTTTCCCAAGGTCAATCACCTTATAAATGCCAAAGTTGGGATCTAAGCCAAGATCCTCCAGATCCAAATCCCATAATCTTTACATGGTACTACACTACTTCTCCCTCCCACTTTTGTACCTTTATTCTCTACATTGTATTATATTTATCAGAACTTTAACTAGAATAGGGTGAACATGGTGTCGTGCCAGGGAAGTGACATCCTCAAGGGCACTTTTTCCCCTCTTTGGTCTACCATCCTACCATGTCTACATCTCACAGAGGACCATACCAGGTGGCATAACCACTATTCCACTATACACCCAAGGTCACTCTTTTCCCCTAGTCTCATTCTAGTAGCATCTCCTTCCCCTTCCCAGAGCCTTCCTGACTGCCACCACCCTTCAGGGATGGAGGAAACATCACTGGCTATGTCAAGATTGAAGGATATAGGTCACACTTTGAGCTGGGCTGACCCTTCTTTTTAAGCAACTACACCCACGGCAAATTGTCATCTATTGTTATAAACACAGACTCTCCTCAAACCTTGTTCAACAAAAGTTGGTTAATTATAGTTCTGATATTTATCTGTATACATGTCTTACCTCTCCCTTCCCCCCCCCCCCACTAGATGGCAAGTTCCTAGAATTCAGGGACTATCTATCTTAGCCATCTCTGCACTCTCCACTCCCAGTATCTAGCATGGTGTTTTGCAAAGGATGGATGCTTAATAAATGTTTATTGCATTAAACTTAACTGAACCAAATGGAATCAAATGAAGTAGACACCTCAAACAGTAGTGGGTTCTCTGAACTTTCTTTCTCTCTGTCTCTCTGTCTCTGTCTCTCTCCTTCTCTCTCTCTCTCTCTCTCTCTCTCTCTCTCTCTCTCTCTCTCTTTCTCTCTCTCCCTCTGTCTTACTCTATATCTCTATATCTGTATTTATATATCTATATATGTGGAGATATAGATAGATAGAGATACAGATATATAAAATCTCCCAGTTGACTGCCCACAGTTCATTGTCTGGGGGCACAGGTATGAGCTAAATTATTAAGCAGCCTTGTCCCCAGTTCCAGCTCTTACTGAAAATTAACTCTTCTCAGAAAGGATAGAAACTGTCAGTTTTTCTCTCTGCCCAAGCCACTAGCTTGAGGAAACTATAGATTTGGGTTCATAATCTTTCTAGATGCTGAAACACTGGCTGGTAAGCAGAAGGCAAGATAGTTTTGCCTGAAAAACAAGATGGGCAATGCAGATAATTGCAGATAACTCCAGCATTCAAGCCTCATCTGCATTTCAAATAATAAACTAGACTGTGTCCCTTTTTTCAGTGGTGTGTGTCATGTGCTTTTGTGGCAGGTCAGGGGTTAATGAAAGTCACCAGTTTGGGGGGAGGATGAGGAAAGACAGCTGGAAGGGGTAAGAATTTAGCTCCCCGTATCTGAAGAGGAGAGTCAGGAACTCTGGGAAAGACAGTTGGGAAATTCCCAAACCAAAGAGGTATTCAAAGAAGCCAAACACCACATCAGTTATAAAGACATAAAGCAGAATCCAGTGATCAAGTAACCAATTTAACTCAAACATTCATAAAGCATTATTAATCACCTAGTCTGAGCAGAGCACTGTGCTAGTGAGAGATGGAAAGTTTAGCTAATATATGAACCCTGCTCTCACAAAGGCAAATGGGGGCAAGGAAATATGCACAAATAATTACAAAATGAAATGATACATGAAAAGTACATTAGAGAAAGTGCTTTGAGAGGTCCAAAGCAAGAAAGGTCATTATCAACTGGAAAAGGGTCAGAGAAGACTATGTGGAAGAAAGGTAGTTTAATTTATGCTTTGAAGGATGGGTGAGAATTGAATTAGGGGTGGAGGAGGTAGGAGGGTATCAAGATCTAGAACTAGAAGGTACCTTAATGATCATCCAGCTCATTGCCCTCATATTAAAGATGAGAAAATTGTGGCCCTGGTGGGTTAGTCAGTAAACTAGCATTTTTATTAGGGTTCTACTATATTCCAGCACTATGCTTTGCACTGAGAATACAAAGGAAAAAACATTCCCTGCCCTCAGGAGCTCACATGCATACAATTACGTACAAAGAAGGCATAGATATAGATAGATATGTGATAAATTGAGGAGAGTCTCAGAGGGGAAGGAACCAGCATTTAAAGGAATCAGGAAAGATTGCTTGCAGAAGGCAGGTCGTGAATTGAAACTTGAAGGAAGCCAGAGATGCTAAGAGGCAGAGGTGAAAGCATTCCAAACACAGGGACAGTCGCTGAAAATGCTAAGAATCAGGGAGATGGAGTGTCATGCTTGAGGAGCATAAAAGCCAGTAACAGTGGATCACAGAGTACATGGAAGAGAGTATAAGAAGGCTAGTCAGGTAGAAAGGTTATGAAAGACTTTTAAAAGCCAAACAACACTATACGGTGTATTTGATGCTGAAGGTAATAGGGAGCCACCAGAATTGATTGAATAAGGGAGTGATGTGGTCAGATCTACCCTTTAGGAGGATCAATTTACCAGGTGAGTGGAGGATTAGAGGTTTAGAATAGGAAGAGGCTGGAGTCACTGAGACCCCCAACCAGCAGTCTATAGCAGTAATCCAGATATGAGGTGATGAGGGTCTGCACTAGGTTGGTTGCAGTGTAAAGGAGAGAAGAGATATACAAGTGACATTAGAAAGATAGGAATGAAAAGACATGAAAATTGAGTGCATATGGGAGGAGGGGTAAGAGAAAATGCATGCACACTTATCTTTTATTCCTCTCTGTTATTGTTTTATCTCTTAAGTTCAGAATAAAATAAATTATATTTTTAAAAAGTATCAAAGATGACAGTTGGGTTATGAGCCTGGGTGATTGATGGTGGTAACTTTGACAGTACTAAAGAAGTCACAAAGAGAGAAGAATTGAGGGGGTGAAGAAAATGAGTTTAGTTTTGGACATGCTGAGTTTAAAATGCCCACTGGACGTCCAGTTAGGGATATCTATTAGGCAGTTGGAAATATGAGACTGGAGGTCAGGAGAGGGGTTAGGGCTTGATAAAGAGGTCTGAGAATCATTTGCACAGAGATAATAATTGAAACTATGGGAGCTGATGGAGTGGAGAAGGCCCAGGACAGGTCCCCTTCCTCCACCCAAATTAGTGAACTTGTCTAAGGTCACACAAGAAGTATAAACTAGCCTTTAGCCTTTGTTCTTTGTCCTTGTCATAGGTCACACAAGAAGTATAAACTAGCCTTTAGCCTTTGTCCTTTACTCCAGAGCCTCTGTTCTTTCCACCATAACACACTGCGTGGTGGGCATTCTACATATAGAGAAGAGAGGCAGGAAAATGTGGTTATATTTGGGAGTCAGAAGTCTGATTTGACTTGGTTGAATTACAGAGTAAATGAGAGG
This sequence comes from Pseudochirops cupreus, assembly GCA_028627135.1. Classification (NCBI taxonomy): domain Eukaryota; kingdom Metazoa; phylum Chordata; class Mammalia; order Diprotodontia; family Pseudocheiridae; genus Pseudochirops; species Pseudochirops cupreus. The sequence goes on along the minus strand of CM053584.1, from coordinate 141,544,674 downwards.
AATAGTGTGAGATCAGACTAGAAAGATTGGGTAGCACCAGATTGTGGAGGGCCTTTAACAACCATCAAAAGAATTTCAATTTTTCTTGGTAAGCAATAAGAAGTTATTGACTAATCTTTATCAAAAAAGCAACATGATACAAGGTAGAATATTCCCCTAAGTGTGAAGGATGCATTTGAGGAGAAAGCTAATGTAGTCAGGGAGACCTGTTATGGGCTTTCTCAATAGTCTCAGAAAATGGTAATAAAGAACTGTTACAGGATGATAGCCATGAGAATGGAAAGGAAGGTGCAAATGTGGTAGATATTTTTGGAGGTAAAAAATGATAAGATGTTGTAACTGAATGGAAGTAGGAGGAAAAGGAGCAAAAGGATTCAAATAGAGCACCAAGATTTCAAATGTGGGTGGTATCAGTGGCAGTACTAGTGAAGTCAAGAGGAGGAGTTTGGGATACAGTCAGTTTAAGGCATCATTTGGTGAAGGTCCAGTAAACATGCTTTGTAAGTAGTCAGAGGTGCAAGCTTAAAGTATAGGAGAGGAGTTTAGCCTGGAGGAGCAGATTTAGAGATAATCTGCATAGAATGATAGTTGAACTCATGAAATTGTCAAGGATGATAGTTTCTTAGGGGAGAAAAGCTGCTTATTGGGGAGTCAAGAAAGATAGTGTAGAAAAAAGGAAAAGAGTGCTGAGGCCAGACACTCCAGCACCAGTCACAGTAAGGGATGGAGAAGAGAAAGAAGAATCTATGAAAAAAACAGAGAAAGAGAAAGTGAAAAAAGAGAAAGGATACAAGCTATTTAGCCCAGTTCCCTTACCCACAGGAGCAGAACATACCAATAGAGATCACTAGAATGTGGAATCCATCAGATTTTACAAATCACATTGACAATACAGTTGGATTATTTCATCTACTCCCCTGTATTAAAGCAGATAAAAATCTCAGTCATCTAAACCAAAAAATCATATATTTTCTTTGAAATTCCTTTTCCATTTAAAAAAGGTAGAGAAAATGGATGGGAAAGATCCTTGTATAGCACCTATGATAACCATCTAGCATAATCTCATTCCCCTGCCTCAGCCCTAGAAAAAGAAATGGGCTGCTTATAGGAAAGTAAAGAGCTGCAAACACAAGAGATCAGCTTTCCTGGGAAGCCACCACTTACGTTGTATACTAGACAATCCCCATAGATTTCCCCACCACCAACCCCTCCCCAGCCCTGGTTTTGCTACTCTATTCTTCCAGTGCTGGAGCAATCTCTCACTGTCTTTCTCAGCTGCAGAACAGAATGTCCACTTCATACTGTTCAAAATCCCCATCTCATTTTTCAGTAAAGATACAGTGCCCTGCAGCTTTTCAGACACTCATTCTTTTAAAGGCATTGGATAGGCCCCAGTTCTTTGGCTGTGGTTTTAATAAACTCTCCCTGGCACTGGTGTCTTTCAGTCTGTCAATTTAAAATCCTGACTCAAGCACCATAGATCACAGATGAAAAAGAAATCTACTCATAAAGAGGAAGATTGCAAAAACATCAAAAACAAAAATTATAGGCTCAAAACGACAGACTCAAAAATTGGCACTGATCAAGATAACTCATCAACCAGTTAACACTTGTTGTTGCTGTTGTTGTTGTTTTAAATCACATTAAAATGTTAAATGAGATTTATCCGTTAGAAAAAGACCTGTTCTGATACTTTCTGGAATACAAACCACTTTTAAGATGTTAAATGAAGTCTCACTATTAAAAAGGAAGCATTGAAATTGTGGTGACTTTGAGGATAGTGAACACGCATTAAGGATACTATGGGTTGTACATTTAAACACTCTTAATTTTCCCTTCTCCAGCCAAATGTTTATAATGATCTGTTCTATCAGTATTCTTCCGTTATTCCTGACTCTCTGGACTTCATCTACTATGTAGTAGCCATCTCACCCTGAAAGTTCCCAGGACCATCACCAGTTATCTTGACTTTTGTCTTGACACTAGATTTCAAAGACTCTGGAGGAAAAGAGTGAGGACTTTGTGAAGCTCTGCCTCACTTAAATCCAATTCATATGCAAGTCAAGACATCGCCCTTATGATATCATTGGACTTCTTCAAGAAAGAAGGATGAACAACAACAACTCTTCCCCTTCAGCCTTCCCACCCTAGAAGTTCTTGTCACTTCAGGAGCCTCTTCCTCTCATTAGCTGATTCTTTCAAGAACCTGCATTTTAAGGAAAGTGCCCAGATCAACCATGTCTTCTTCATTCCCTGGGCTCCATGCCAGAGTCTACAGACTTTCTCTATGGCTTTCTCCTTTCCCCTCACTCTCTGAATCCCCTTCAACTTTCTTTTATGCTTTGTCTTCCTCCATTACAGTGTAAGCAGGGACTTGTCTTTCTTTTTGCTTAAATTTGTATTCCCAGTACTTAGTACAGTGCCTGGAACAAAGTAAGCACTTCATTGTTGCCTTTCTGCCTATTGTTGCCATCCTTCAGGGTTAGGGACAAGTCTCATCTGCCCCTGTGAAGTCTTCCCTGACTAACCCAACCTACACTGATCTCTCCCCACAAAATGGCTATACTATAGCCTTTTATTGAGGAGATCTGTTCTATGACAGCGGTTCTCCACCTGTGAGTCGCGACCCCTTTGGGGGTCAAACAACCCTTTCACAGGGGTCGTAGAGGTCGCCTAAGACCACTGGAAAACACATATTTCCAACGGTCTTAGGAACCGAGACACCGCTCCTCGATCGTCTCCAGGTGGGTCCACCCACATGCAGATACATCCACATACGAGTATTAAAGGATCAGGGCATTAGGAGGGTTGAGAACCACTGTTCTATGAAGTATGGATTGAGTCAAAGTGCCACACTTGAGGACCTAGAAGGCCACATGTGGCCTCGAGGCCGCAGGTTCCCCACCCTGGGGCTTTGGTATTCGTTATCTCTTACGTGTATTTTTCCACCTAATCATATAATAATAACAGTGCTGCTGCTGCTAACAATGATAATTAGCATTTATAGAACATGCTTTAAGGGTTGCAGAGTATTATACATATGTTATCTCATTTGATCTTTGCAATATCCCTAGGAGTTAGGTGCTATTATTGTCCCAATTTTACCAATGGTGAAACTGAGACAGAGAGAAAGTGACTTGTATAAGGTCATACAACTAATGTCTAAGCTAGCATTCAAACCTGGGTCTTGTACCACCGAGATGAAATAGATATACTGCATTTGCATTGCTATGCAACTGTTTTAATCATTCTATCTCATTTATTAATAAAGCTAAAAGATCTCTGAGGGCAAGGACCATATCATCTACTTTTTGTATGATCAGTAACAACTAGAAACCCTGCTGACCCGTTACTGGCTCTTAGTAAATACTTATTGAATTGAATTCAGCTGAAAACACTGCAATGGAGTTGAGGAAATTTGAATCCGGCTGTGAATCTGGTTGCTTGTTCCTTCTGTATTTGATAAGAATATTATCTCCAGTCTTCCTCTGTCATTCTCAACTCATGTATTATTGATTTTGACAGGTGCCTCCTTGTTTTAAGGAGATAGGAGCCACAGGTAGCCAATGGCAACACATTATTTTAATCAGTACCAATTGTTGTCTTATCCTAATCAGAAACCATTATACAGTAAGGATAGCTTCTATAGATGAAAATCATCTCACCATTGTTGAACTGTGAATGCTGCACAGAATCTTCAAGACAGAAGGTGCCCCTAAAAGTGGCTCATTTAGTTATCTCACAGAAGAACATTGGGCAGTGATAGGTAATTGGGTCTTATCTTCCTTCTTGCCTTTGGAAAAAAAAACTTGGGAGATACCTGAAGCTGAATAAATCTCCACAGGTAATTGCATGAACACCCCCAGAGTGATCTGGTATCTTGCTATCCTCACACCTGAGAAAAATTATAATTTTAGAGTCATGATTTCCCTATAAACCTATGCCACTGTGAATTGATAGGGTGTCTGTAAAAGTGGAGAATAATCAGATAAAATGGGTGCCTGGACTGAATGAGGTGGGCCCAGTGTTTGCCCAGAGATGGATGGCACAGATGTGGAGCTGATTTCTCACCTCCCTCTCTTGAAGACATCAGAACCGGAGACTAAGGGTAGAACCCACCTGGAACTTGAGGTTCAGTCAAACAAAGGGGACAAATAGGAAGGGAAAAGAGGCAGTGCCAAGGTCCCTTCTAACTCTAAATCTTTGATCTCATGCATGATCCTATGACAGAAAAATATACTACCTTTCATAGATAAAGTGTTTCATGCATGCACGTCTTTTTTCCCAGTGATGCTGTGAACTATTTTAATAGGAGAAAGAAAAAAAATGTAAAGTGGGATATATCATTTAACCTCTCTCAAAGTCTTAATTTCCTGATCTGTGGAAAGGGGGACACTTCAGATTTATACTAGATGGTCTCTAAGGCCCCTTTCAGCTTAAATCTGGAATCCTATGATTTGAGCTAGAATTTGATTATGCAGTTCTATAATAACTCCTCTAAGTTAGCCATTCTCTACCCTCTAAGAGAGATAAGAAAACTTCTTAAATTAGCTTTTTCACAACTCTCATGGAAATAGTATTTATGACCTGTCCTCATCTTCAAGGTTTCTTAATTTTAGACCGACTTTACCAATTCTAGCTTCATGATCCATTAAAATTCTTTTTTTTTTGCATTAATTTTTTTTGCTTTAACAATTTTTTGAGCACTATACAGTGTTAGGTCAGATAGAGGGGACATGCATAAGGCATGGTTCCTTGACCTCAGAGAGCTTACGGTCTAATGGGGAATGTAAAACATACATAAAAAGGTGATATTAATAAGTGCTGTAGAGTGATAAAGAAAAAAAAAGCCATGAGTTCAGGGAAGGGAGATTTCATTTTCAATTTGAAGGATCAGGGAAGGGGACATGGAGAAAGTGACATTTGATCTGGGCCTAAAATGATGAAGTGAGTAGGATTTCAAAGGTAGAGCTATATGAGTAACATTCAGGTGAGGGAACAGCATATACACAAACAAGGAAGTTGGAAGACATGAGATAAGTTTAGGGAATAGCAAGTTGTCAGGTTTGGTTGAAGCTAAGGATTCATGCAGTAGTAGATTTGAAAGGAATTAAGGTAAAGGCCAGGTCACAAAGGGCCTTGAATACAGCATATAACCTATGGGTATTATTCAGTAAGCAATGGAAATCTATTGACTGTAAATGTGGGTTATAATATCAAAGAAGAATTAACCTTTAGGATCTGTAACAGAATTAACATGGTAACTGTGTTCAGGAGTGGGGGAGGTTGGAGGAGGAAAGGGGAAAGGAATCCTAGAGTCAGGAAGAGCTAGGAGGATATCTGACAGATACAAGGACTTTAATTAGGGTGATGGCAACGAAAGCAAAAAAGAAGGAATTTTTGTAGAGAAGTGGTGAACTATGGGTATGTAGTACTTCATATTTTGTCCAATATGGTCAGTGTGTCTTTGTTTTAACTTTTTTTTTTTGTAATAAGGAAAGACTCTCAAGTAGTACAGGGTTATTGGTAGGGATGGTTGCAAAAACTTCAATGAGCATTGTTTCTATGGGTTCTAGAAACTTCAAAATGATAAGTACAATCAGTTTCTCCAACCCATTTCAATTCCTACATTTGATGGCAAAGTCCACTCAAAATAAATGATTATTTGATAAATCAGTGTCCAGACTAGGGAGAGTAAAAGGAGAAAACCTATGCACAAGGCTTACACGTCTAAACCTAAAGCAGATGCTAGGGTTGGTATTACAAATGTATCAAAGGACACTCTGTTTAGAAGGCCAAAGCTCCAGGAGAACTGGAGATGAGAGGGGTCCTATGGCCTTCCAAGTCCACATTGTAACTGGTCTGGGAGGAAACATAGAAGTCACCAAATATAAGCCCTTTGTTTTACAAATGAAGAAGATGCAGCTCAGAGAGGTTAAATGTTTTTCCTAGGGTCAGATAGCCAGTAAATGCCTGAGTAAAGATCCGAACCCAGGTCTTTCTGCTTCCTAGTGTAATACTCTATTCACTGCACATGCTGCCGTCTTCAGAGTGGGATGGTGGTTTAGCAGCTCCTTCAAAGGTGTCTTCAAAGCTTTTGCACAGGAAAAATCCTATCTCTGATGCATGTTAGGGATACACTCTCACTTTTTAAGAGCTCCAGGGTAGTGATTGGTAGGGGAAGCTAGGTGTTACTTGTTGTTGTGGTTGTCATGTTGTTTCAGTTGTGTCCAACTCTCCATGACCCCATTGGGGACACAATGGATAGAGTGCCAGGTCTAGAGTCAGGAAGATTCATCTTGGGAGAGAGGGGAAGATTCTGATATCCTAAGTATAAATTTGGGCCTGTTCTCATAAGGAAATGGGAACATTCTTCATGGCCTTGCTAGACTTCTAAGCAACTCTATCCTGCACAGATGGTCATGAGCTTATACAAAAAATTAAGAAACCAGACTTTGTTATTGGTCTGAATTTCTGATTTAACTGTTAACTCTCCTGAATAATAATGATGATGATGACAAGTAGTATTTATATAGCACTAAAAGGTTTGTAAAGTACTACATACATGTTATGTCATTGAATCCTCACAACAATCCTGGGAGATAGATGCTATTATTCTCCCCATTGTACAGATAAAGAAACTGAGACTGAGGGGTTAAACGATTTGTCAAGAGTCACAAAACTAGGGTGTGATGTAGGATTTTAATTCAAGTCTTCCTGAGTTCAATTCCTGCCTCTAAAACAGTCTGCAGGTTCTAAAGCATGTTACAAGTATACTGAAAGGCTAATATTTACTAAGGGCCTTTAGTTCAGCACTTGATGTGTTAGGGTGTCTTGCATCTAGGAAGTGGGCTATCAGGCAGTTGCCCTGTCACAAAATTTGAGAATTTAGAAGAGAGCTAGGACCATTAAGGAGAATGAAGGAGTCTATGGGAAGAGCTGGCTTGTTATGAAAGATGAGTTCAGTTTCAGATATTAAATAAAATAAAGGTAAAGATATCCTCTCCCTTTAATGGAAGTTTTACTTTTAAAATTTTAATTCTATTTATTTTCTCTGAACAAAAATCTATTTTCTCTCCCTCTCTTCACCCCTCCTCCTTTGAAAAAAGAGAAAAAGCAAAACCCTTGTAATAGATGTGTATATTCAAGCAAAACAAATTTCCCCATTGGCCACATCCAAAAGTGTGCCTCATTCTGCATAGTAGTCCATCTCTGTTAGGAGATGGGTAACATTCTTCATCCTTGATCCTTTGAAATCGTAGTTGATTGTTGTATTGATCAAAGTTTTTGAGTCTTAAATGGAGACTGAAGCAATCTACATGTTATCATTCTTTTCCATGTTTGGTTTTGTCTCTTCTTTCCCAGTGTTCACTTCGTTGGTTACAACCCTTCTATACAACCAGACTAATGTCCAATGTGAAAGTATTTGCAGATCCTATACTTGATTGCATGACGCCATGGGGGGCAGGGGGAAGAGGGAGGGGAGAAAATTTTAAACTCAAGGGGCTGTGGAATTGAATCTTGTAAATTAAAAGCAAATAAACAAATCAATTTTAAAAAATTTGAGTCTTTCAGAAGTGTTGATTTTTTCAATATTGATGTAATAGTATAAATTTCTCTCCTGGTTCTGCTCACTTCAGTATATATCAGTTCAAATAAGTCTTCCCAGGTTTTTCTGAAACTATTCCCTCAGTATTTTGTTATAGCACAATAGTATTACTTTATACTAATACGCCATAATTTGTTCTGTCATTCCTTAATTAATGGGAATGCCTTTAGTTTCCATGTGGATGCTTTAATTTAATGGATATTTCCCAGCAGAGCTTTAATCTGACCCATTTTTGACATAAACCAAACAGTAACTCACTGTGGAGAATTCTCTGGAAAGTAAGATCACAAAATGGTTTGTTCCTGGACATGGGGCTTTTGGCAGGTGAGTAGTGAAGACTTAGAAGAAAGGCAGTTACTATATGACACACACAGAGATTTCAACATTCACCCACTTGCCAAGTTGAATTCAGTGTTTTATGTTGCTGTTATGGTGAGATAGAATGAAAAATAACTAAGGAGAGCCTTTTGTATACACTATACCTTAGATAACCTACTACCTTTCCATGAGTGAGCTGATATATGCTTCTTAAGGTTAATTGTGAGCTGAGGCTAATGCTCCTGGGAGACATGCGAAAGGTAGAAGCCATTTGTGATTGCGTGGTAAAAATGATGTTTAATACCTGATCACCTGCTTGTTATAACTTTGCTGCTCTGTTTCCTTAAATATCATTTTCTTTGAATTCATGTTTCATCTGGCTTGTTCTTGTTAAAGGGAAACTTGGATATAGCCTCATTAACTGAAGTTTTGAATACTTAATTACCCCAATAGTATCTTGAACCTGAATGTAGCTAAAGAGGAGAATCACATTTAGGGAATCCTGAACAACGAGATTTTAAAAATTTTATTGTATTTTTAATTTATAGAATAAAACAAGTATTTCCATAATATAGTATAATTAAAAAGATGATTGCATATGAAATTGCAAATCTATTATGTATGATTTCCTATTCCTTTTAAATATATAATAAAGTTATCATGTAAATTTCTTTTCTCTTTTTTTCCTCCTTCCCCTACTCTAGTTTGGTACCATTAGACACAAATAGAGACATAGATATATGTGTATGTGTCTGTGTGTATATATGTGCGTGTTTGTGTGCATAAAATTATTCTAGACATACTTCTGATGCAGGATAGGTTTTGGGGGGATTTCTAATGAGAAATCCTTTCTAGGTTCAC
>CM053584.1:141510836-141535386 GCA_028627135.1 Pseudochirops cupreus | reverse complement strand
AAGTGGATGGGTTTGGTTTGCTAGGACAAAAGGAGGTAGTACCTTGAATGAAGAGTTAATGGTTCTGGGGCAGGGAAAGACATAGTACATCTGGGGGGAAGGGGAGAAACAATTAAGAAATGTGGCTTTTACAACTTAACACAAAAATGAATTAATAAAATCCTAAAGTTACCCCAAAATATATTACATAGGCCATTCAGCACCTCTTCACTTCTCTCTATCAGTTCTTTCTCTGGATGCAGATATTTTCTTTCTTCATATGTCCTTTATAGTGAATTTAGGTATTTATAATAGTCAAAATGACTTAGTCAAAGTCAGTTGTAAAACAATATTGCTGTTACTGTATACAATATTCTCTTGGTTCTGCTCATTTTGCTCTTCATTATTTCATGCAAATATTTCCATGTTTTTTCTAAGATCAATGAGCTCATCATTTCTTACAGCACAGTAGTATTCTATCACCATCATATACTACAACTTGTTCACCACATGATTTTGAAGTGTGTGGGAGACATTCAGGTAGAGACATCTAATAGTTGACAATTTGAGATAGCAAATCAAAAAACTGGGAGTCTCTCTTATAGTTCAAGCAATAAGAAGAATCTAAATCATGGACAGAGAGTATATGTCAAAAGAGGATGAGGAGGGAAGAATTTTGACAAATATCCATATTTAATGAGACAAGTAAGGAGGAGGGGAAGCCTACAAGAGAGACAGAGAAGAGGGAGTTCATAGAGTTGAAAGGGGATTTAAAAGTCATGACAACCAAGGGAGGAGAAAGTAAGAGAAGAGCAGCCCTTAGTGCCAACTATTGCAAAAACAGTAAGGACAAATATTGTGATGATAAGGACAGAGAAACAGTCACTGGGTTTGGCATTACATTAATGTAAAAAAGCACATCATGAAGACAACCTTGCAAAAGGGAAGAGTAGTAAACCAATCACTTTATCAACCAACAAATGTTTATTAAATGCTGACCATATGCCAACCACTGTGTGAAGCAAACAAAAGGCAAAAAGAATTCCTGCCTTCAGGGAGCTTACCTTCTAATGATTGCCAACTAGTTTGATGTGAATGGCATGAGAAAGGCTCTAGATCAAAGGGCACACTGTGGACAGGACCTGGAGGCAAGAAGACCCATCCAGATCCTGCCTCAGATACTTTGTGGTTGTGTGACCCTGGACAAGTTACTTAAGTTCTCAGTCTCAGTTTTCTAATCTGTAAAATGGAGATAATACTAATACCTACCTCACAGAGTACTTGTCAGGATCAAATGAGATAATGTATGTAAAGCACTTTATAAAGTTTTGCTTGTTATCTGTCATTGTAAGTTCTCTCCCTTCCCCATCATAAAAATTAAAAGACAGTATCTTACTTTTGACATCTGAAATTCCACTATAAGCATGACATTTTGAAAATGAAAATAAGAAATCCTTTGTTGCAAGGATCAAATGAGAAAACACATACAGCATTTTGTTGGTTGTCCTTTGTTGTCAAAGAGGAGCAAAATGACATCACTATGTTAGAGTAAAGTTACAATGCATTTGACTTGTGGCAAATCAGACCAATATGGGCATGAAATGCACTACCACAGGTTGGGCACAAATAGTCCATGTGAACATTGGGGTGGATTCTCTATTTGCACATCCTGCATTTCCTTGGAGCTGTTTCAATTCTGGTTTACTCACAGAGAACAGCACATTCTCTGATGAGGGCATACCATGCTGGGCAGTGTGCCAGTGTCTCCTGTGTCACACAATGAATTCCCAAGTTCTTAAGACAGATGCTGAAAGTGTCCTTGTATCACTTCTTCTGACCACCATATGAGCACTTGCTCTATGTGAGTTCTCCATAAAATAATCCTTTAGGAAAGCATGCATTTGGCATTTGAACACTGTGGCTGGCCCACTGTAGTTGTGCTCTCTGCAGTAGAGTTTGAAAGCTTGACAATTTTGTTTGAGAACCAGATCCCAGTGTCTGGTATCTTATCCAGCTGATCTTCAGAATCTTCTTAAGACCATTCAAATGAAAGCAATTCAGTTTCCTGGCATGACACCGGTAGACAGCCCAAGTTTCACAGGCATACAACAATGAGGTCAGCACAATGGCTATGTAGACCTTCAGTTTTGTAGTCAGTCTAAAACCTCTGCTCTTCCACACTTTCCTTTGGAATCTCCCAAACGCTGAGCTAGCTCTGGCAACACATGTGTCAACCTCATTTTCAATGTGTACATCCCTAGAAGGTATTCTGCCAAAGTAAGTGAACTTGTCCACAGCACTCAAAACTTCTCCATTTGCTGTAACTGATGGTTCCACGTATGGATGGTGTGATGCTGGCTGATGGAGCACCTGTGTTTTCTGGGTGTTAATTGTTGGCCCAAAACTAGCACAAGCAGCAGAGAATTGATCCATACTTTGTTGCATCTCAACTTCAGAGGCTGCATTGAGTGCACAATCATCTGCAAACAAACAAACAAAAAACCTTGCACAAACATTCCCCCCACTTTGGTCTTGGCTTGTAGCGTTTTCAAGTTGAATAATTTGCCATCAGTACAATAGCTGACTTAATGCCATGTTGAAGACATTTGACAACATGGCTGAAAACATCATGCTAAAAAGCATGGGAGCAGGAACACAGCTTTGTTTCAGTCCATCGGTGACTGGGAAAGCATGAGAGCATTGCTCATTATCCAGAACCCCAGCAAGCAAGCTGTCATGAAATTGACATACAATACTGGTAAACTTCTCGGGGCAACCAAATTTTGACATAATTTTCCATAAGCCCTCATGATGGACTGTATCAAAGGCCTTGGTCAGATCTACAAACATTGTGTACAGAACTCTATTCTGCTCTTGGCATTTCTCCTAGAGTTGTGGGGCAGCAAACAGCAGATCAACTGTTCCTCAGCCCTTTCTGATGGCACATTGGCTCTCAGGTAGATGACCATCTTTCAGGTGAAGGATAAGCCTATTAAGGAGGACTCTGGCAAGAATCTTACCAGCAATGACTAAGAGAGAGGACATCATTCCCTCCCCTTATCCCTCCCTCACCCCCACTGTGATTGTCATAGTACAATCTATTTCCTTTACCTTTATAAACATGGACAACAGAGGCATCCTTGAACTCCTGGGAGATAACCTCCTTTTGCCTTATAACCCGGAAAATTTCAGTAAACTTTTGTTTGAGCAATAGGAACCCTCCCCCCCACCTTGTCCATTGCTGTTGCTATTTCTAACTCCATTCCTCCCAAGGACTCCCTGCTTTGTCTGGTAATCTAAGCCTACTCTAGCATTAAAGTCTTCCAGAATTATAAGCTTGACCTTATTTTGGCACATTAATGATAAGGATCTCCAGGTCTTCATAAAATTGTTCTTTGACCTCATCAGGGTTCATCATGGTGGGAGCATAAGCAGTGATGATGGTACCACAAGTGGTAATTGCATTGTCATGAGTTTGTCATTCATTCCTTTTTAGTAAGCATACAAGCTTGTTGACTAGATTGGCTTTGATTGCAATACCTACACTAGCTTCATGGCACTCCTCTTCACTGCAGCCACTCCAGAAAAACGCATATCCAGTTCTTCCTTCAATGAGTTGGCTTTCATTTGCTGGGCTTGTTTCACTCAAGGCTGCTATTTGGATTCAATACCGGCTGAGTTCTCTCACAACAAGAGCCATTTGTCTTTCAGGTCTACTGGATTTTGTGCTGTCTATAAGTGTGTGCACATTCCATGTACTGATTGTGAGTGGAATCATATTTGCAAAAGTTTTTATACCCTTTTTTGTGTTTCAACTGCAGGGCAGGTTCCTTGCCTGCCATAATAATCAGGCCAGAGTTAGGTAAGCAGACAATTATCAGGGCACATTTTCTAGCCCTTCCTTACATCAGGAGGGAAGCAGTGCAATCCTTAAAAGGTTGCTGAGACACCTGGGGGCTACCAAATCTCATTGCTGCTTTCAGTGACATGACCTTATGGCCTGGGCCACCTATATGCAGGGTTGACTACAGCTCCCAGCTTATGTACACCTGCTGCTTTGTCACTTGCCTGTTGCCACAAGAAAGAGAGATAGGTAAAAATGGTATGGGTAATGTCTTTTGATTTATGAGTAAATTGGATTTAAGTGAGGCAGAATTGCACAAAGTAGTTGGCTTCACTCTCTTTTCCAAAGTCATCACAGTCCTGTGGCAGGACAGAGTCAAGATGACTGGTGATGGCTTGGGATGCAGTAGATGATCTTGGCATCTTTGATGTCTAACCAAGCTCCAAGTGCTCCACAGCACCTGCTTCAGCTGCCTTTATGACTGTAGAAACAAATTGTTTTCATCTGCCCACACCACCAGGGAAAGTCTTCACAAGCTTGGGGTAGATGCCCCCCTAACTCATCGACCAATTTAAAATCCCTTAGTTGCTCTCAGTCTGGTTTAGGTCATTTGCCAGGGTGTGGCCACCGTGCATATTCGCTTCTGAGAACCACAGGTGAGCTTTAGGTGGATCAGATGAACACCAAAGGTAGAAAGCAGCCTTAAAAAGGGCTCAGCAGCCCTCACACCAGAGGTACCAGTCTTCCCTGAACACACCCTATACCCCACAACACTTTGTAAACCTTAAAGGATTATATAAATATTACTTATTATTATTATTATTACTATGGTTAAGTCCCTACAGGGGCAGCTAGGTAGTACAGTGGATAGCATTCAGGGTGAGTATGGAGTCAAGAATGCTCTTCCTGAGTTCAAATCTGGCCTCAGGCACTTACTAGCTGTGTGACCTTCAGCAAACCATTTTAACCCTATTTGCCTCAGTTTTCTCATCTGTAAAATGATCAGGAGAAGGAAATAGCAAACCACTCCAGTATCTTTGCCAAGAAAACCCCAAATGGAGTCACAAAGAGTCATTCACAACTGCAAAACAACTAAACAAAAGTCCCTATAACCTCAATGTTATTGTGATAAGAGGAAAGTGAAGGAGTCATCAGTAGAGGAAGCAATGTGCTGGAAAAGGAGTGTAAAGGAGCCAAAGTACTGCAAAAAAAGAACACTTCTTCCTCTTGCACAGGCCAGTTCTCTGCTCCTTACACTATATCTTCCAAAACACTGTTGCAGAATGAATGACAACCTAGGTTTTTCCATTATAGTAGCATTTGACCTTGATGATGATTTTCACCTTTAAAACTGGCTTCACTTTCTCTAGGATCAAACAGAACAAAAAAGAAAGGAAAAATAACTTCTGTGACCACAGTAAACTCTCTTGTTTCCAGCATGGCTGGGGAATAGCAGATCCCATTTAATCAAATTGTCTGGTTAGTAAAGAGGGGCCATATGTGACTTACCAATTTGCAAAGAATTCAAATAAAATAAAATATATTTCCCTCTAAAAACTAGGCTGAGCAGAATTTAATCTTCTTTGGTTGACTCAGAGGGCAATCCAGATCTTACATGGCCTCTGGGTCATCACTGTGAACTTCAATTACCCATTAATTGAGATTTCAAGCTGAGAAAATGCCTGCTGAGCCAGATTTTACTGTCCATAGATGTTCACACAGGTTGAGTTAGATGGTCAAATTTTGGGAAACCATCTGACTCAATAAACATGTTTTGTTTGAACCAAGGGCAAAAAGTTGCAGCTAGAAGTATGGAGTTGATAGGGACTCATTCAACTCTGGAGGGTCAGAGAATTAAGAGGAACAGAATAAATGTCATGAATGAAAGAGGCTACCACAAAAAGATGACACCAAGTGCAACTACTGACTCACCAGGTGGAACCCAAAACATGAATGATGAGTTGATGGATGCTTTGTCTGGTAGGTGCTGGCACTGACATCATTTAACACATAACAGCTCTGGTGCTTCTCGCTCAACAAAAACGTCCTACAGAGGTCAAAATTCCCATCTATACCTGATAACTTTGTTCAGGGTCACAGAATCTGTCCCTAGACCTGAACATTTCTTTCCCAAATACAGGTTATGAAAGGAACCACTGAGGGAATATGAATCATAACTCAACTTAATTCTACTCAACAAGTATTTATTAAACAATTATGACAGGCAATGAGGCACAGTGAACTGATCTCAAAACCAGTCCTGCCTCTATCTAATATATACTGGCTACATGACCTTGGGTAAATCACTCAATTTCTAGGCAACTCTCAAAGACTGTAAGTTTTAGAGAAGGTACTGACCTATGTTGGTAGAAGGAGTTTTAGAGTTCTCTAAACCATTGAAAACAAAGATCTTGTTAATCAATCAACTTATTTACTTAATTACTGATTTATCAAATGCCTACTCTATACTAGACACTGTGCTAGGAGTTGAAAATACAAGGGGGAAAATGAAACAGTCTCTGATCTCAAAGACCTACATTTTCTTTAAGGAAAAAAATAGAAACAAGTAAATATGAAATGGAACTAGAAACCAAATAAATGAAGGATAATTTCAAAAAAGAAAGAGTATTAACAACTGTAGGGGTAAGAGCCCAGAGGTGCTTGAACTGAGCATTGGAGGAAATTTGAGATTCTAAGATGTGAAGGTGAGGAAGGAAAGCATTTCAGGCACTAGAAACAGCAGGTGCAAAGGCAGAGAGAGGGGAGATGGAACAAGTAGGACAATTTATCTGCAGCATAGAGTGTGTGAAGTGAAATAATGTGCAATCAAACTAGAAATATAGGCTGAAGCCAGATTGTAAAAGACTTTCAAAGCCTAACACAGGAGTTTTTATTTTACCCTAGAAGCAATAGGGAACCATTGGAGCTACTTGACTTGAGAAGTGAAATGGCCACACCTGTGTTTTAGGAATATTTGGCAGTTGTGTAGAAGATTAGAGTTTGGAGTTGGGGAAACTATATGGGAGGCCATTTCAAAATCCAAGTGAAGAGTGATGAGAACCTAAGGCAAGTGAGGTTGATAGGTGAGCAGAAAGAATTAGTAAGAAAGGAGTGCATGTCAGATAGATGTGGCAACCAGAATCAACAAGACTTAGCAGCTGATTGGATATAAGGGATGAGGGAGAATGAAAAGTCAAGAACGGCCGAGATTTTACGCTTGAGTGACTAGAAGGATGGCAATGCCTTCAACAGAAAGAAATCACAAAAGAAAATAAACCAGTTCTTTTTACAACCAATTTACAGCCAAAGAGCAAAGTGAATATAGAAAGAATCTAGTAATCACCTAAGGAAATTCATACCTCTGAAACTTACAAGGTAGCTGCTAATGTTCAAAAATGTCCATCTCTCAGAGTAGCTGGTCAATGACCTAGCCCAGGGAAAGAAACAATGAAGAAGTAGCCAGGGACTTGAAGCCCTATCTCAAGCTCACCTAATTGATTACTATTGCCATAGAAACTAAGAAAGGAAAATAGAGTGAAGAGAAATCTACCCCTACCCTTGCTGAAAGTCCAAGGAACAATTCATCTGTGTCCCTAAGGAGCACAAAACCACCAAGAGAAGGAGATAAAATCTTTCCAAAGTTCTTATAACCTTAAAGACTCATGGTTCAGTCATCAATAATCTTGGATAGTACCCTGGGCATTTCCTCACCAGACACACACAAGGAGAAGTCAATGAGTCCAGTTATATCCATTAGCAAAGAGTTGTGGAATTTAATACTAGTTAAATGTTAATTAAATGAAATTGAGTTTCTGCTCAGTCTTGTAGTACATGATACTACAATACTTAGTAGATTGGTTACCAAAGGCAAGTTACTTAATGTTTCTGTGACTGACATTTATTGGTCTAACTATTTTGAACCAATTTCTGGAAATATAATATAGAATTATGTTTGTTTGTTTTTTTTAAGTAACCAAGATGTCCATATCCAATGCCTCTGAGATCCTACCACTAGGCATATACTCCAAGGAGCTTAAATATTGAAAGAAAGCAACTTTTTTGGTGACTAAGAATGATTGGAGAATGTCTAAACAAATTGTGATACATTAATGTAAAGCAAGGGGTTTATGAACTTGGATGGTGGGAGGGGTACATCTTAATTTAAGTATAATTGGTTTACTTTGTAATCCTATGTATTTTGTTTTATGCATTTAAAAATAATATACTGAGAATGAATCCATAGGTTTTACCAAATTGCTCTAAGGTTTCATAACACAAAACAAGTTTAAGAACTTTTGATGTAAAGGAATATTACCAAAATATGTAGATATAGATACAGTTATATGTATGTATATATGCATATATGTTTGTATATATTTGGATATGCATGTATATAAATTTAAATGTGAAGAATTCAGACAAGCATATAAAGACATGAACTAAAGGAGAATGAAGTAAGAAGAACCAAAGAAACAACACATACAACCTTTCTATGTCTCTATTTCCTAACCTGTAAAATAGGTATAAACATACACTACTTGTCCCATACATTGGCTACAAAGATAATGTTTGGTAAATCTTAAAGTACTATATAAAAGTGAGCATTTTTCTTAACATATTTTCTTCTATTTTTATTTTTCTGTCCCTTTCATAGAATTTCAATTCAAAATGGTCTTGGTTACATTTATCCAGTGGTCTCTGCTCCTCTTAGCCCATTCTCACCCTCTGGCATCTTTGTCCCATGGTGTTCCCACCTGAGACCATGAGTTCTTATTAAACACCTATAGCCAATCACACAGAGTATGACAGAGGGGAAAAGAGCATGACCATCTCAGAATACAGTGATTCCCAGCACAGTGCCAACAATGCTCTTGTCCTTCATTTTTATGGCAAAATTGTGACAAGGACAGTGAATTGCACTATGTGAGCCAATTCTTAAGACTGTGATTGTAATGAAGATGGGAAATGGTACAATTTAAGCATTTGACATCTGAAGCTCTACTTGGTAAAAATCTAATCTATTTCTCATTAATTCTTCCTCTCAGAAAATCCCATGGGACATACCAGAAGGCCCTGTTCTTTTGGCAATCAGATTACCGGGTCCGGGTTTCTGATATCTCTAAGTGCTGTCCTATAAACGGCAACAAGGTACATTCAATCTGACACTCCCGCTGTATTCTTTGGTCTTATCCACTGGCGAATATACAGTCTAGAGTTCTGAAATGTCACAGGACCAGCATTATTGTAGCTAAGAGATTTATTATGACATACTGAATGAAGTTTAATTTAATAGGCCACACCTCAATCCTGATTTCAAAGGAATGTCATCTGTAGGAGGGGCAGAAAAGAAACTGGAAACAAAAAGTCCTTGTACCATAACATAGTTTTGAGGAACAGATTCGTTTACCTCACCAAGCTGGTCAGATCAAACCTTGATTAACAAAACCCATTCTTGTGGATGAAGGAGTCAGCATCACAAATAAGTAAGAAACAATTTGCTTCCATCACAGCCCTTTGTAGGAGACTATTGCCGTGAGAACACAGAATATTTACCTCCATTTCCCAATACAGCTCTAACGACTTGCTTTAGGAAAGACTTGCTACATTAATTTTTGGAAGAAGCAGAAGTATAACAATGTTTCCCACTGGATGCAAATGAGACTTGGGACACTATTGAAATATCAGCTAATTGGTCAAGTAGGTCTCCTGAGCATGCTCACCTAATATTTACTTATTTTCGAAGGCTGCTCAGAACAAATCAAGAACTCTGATTATGTTTATCCCTCAGAAGTTCTGGGGGGTCCTTATTCCAACTCCTATTCTCACTACAGTTAGGTCCCACCGGAGTGTGGCCATCTCTGTCTCTCTTTTTAGGACTAGAGAGATACTCCTGGACAAGTTGCGGGGCGGGGGGCAAGGAGAGGCTTTTCCTAATGCTATCATCTCGAGCCATAATTCCAATAAGTTCTTCCTCCAATATGTATACAGTTAGTGTCTTCCTATATATTATTGATTCTGCTAGTAATTATCATTTTACCAATTAAAATTCATTACCTTCTATAAAGGGATATTTACTTAGAAGATCAGGGAAGAACATTAGTTACAAAGCATTTACACACACACACACACACAAGCTGGGGATGTACTCTCGTCTACAAACTTGAACTCTAAGGAGAATAAACTCCAACTTAAAACAGGTGCTAGAAAACATTTTCCTCACCAAGTTTACTTCCAGATGCAGCATAGATGATGGATGAGTCACTGTCGCAGTCTCTTGGCTGCCTTTGATTCACTTCTGTGCTGAATTAAGCATGTCCCTCAGGATTTTATTTCTTACCAGGCTAGACTGTTTGCAAAATATGACATGGACTCTAGCTCCTAGACCTCAAGCAGTTCAGTCTCCTGAACTTTTAAAACTCACAAGGTTGAAGCCTAGTCTAATATTCCTTCATGTAAGAACAAATGCCAAGAGGCAAAGAATATAGGCCCATCTTCATAGCCACATGTTGGCCTGGAAGGGGAGGGAAGGGAGAGAAGACTTGAGGTTTCTCCCCACTCAAAGGCTTACAGAATGCCACCTTCACTCAAAACAGCCAGGCAGAAAAGAAGAAGCAAGTTTTTCCTGTGCAAATCTTTTGTCTCTTCTCAATTTTGATTCACCAGCTGACCAAAGAAGGTCCCTCTTCACCACGTCATAAGCAGACTGAAAACAGAATACATGTGCATGCTCTGAATTGATGAGCCGTTCTATTACATATTATCATACTGCTCTAGAAGCAGTCTCCCCAAGTTCTTGGGAGTTGGCAGCAGACAGATTATCCTGCATATGCTTATGATGGAGCTCCAATGGCCAGGCTCCATGCTCCAGGGCAGCTACCCTTCCCCTCCACTCACCCACTCACCCAAAGATATGGAGAGTTTCCATGATGCTTGGGTTCATTGTGGATGAAGCTATGGCTATAGGGGAGGTATTTCACTTTTTACTAGTGTCTGGTGTCAAAGCATACAAGGTTGCAACCTGACATTCCTTCGCCTATGAATCGGAAAGAATAAATGCCAAAAAACTTCTCCCCTGTTTTTGCTGTCATAATTCTACTTCCCGTTGATATTCTCTACTCTCATTGCTTTCCCCTACTTCTCTAAGTTCTGGAGATAGATTGCCTTCAGTCTACTCAGAGCTTTCTGTTCTTTTCCTCCCAGGTTCTACAGCCCTACCATACACATATATACAGTTATGGGGATACTTCCTGCTAACTCTTCTCAACCAAGTCCTATATGGCTAAATGTTGTGGTTATTGTTATTGTTTATTCATTTCAGTCATGCCTGACTCTCCATGACCCCATTTGGGGTTTTTTTTAGCAAAGATAATGGAGTGGTTTACCATTTCCTTCTCCAGTTCATTTTACCAATGAGGAAACTGAGTCAAACAGAATTAAGTAACGTGCCTAGGGTCACACAGCTAGTAAGTATCTGAAACCAGATTTGAACTCAGGTCTTCCTGACTTCAGGCCTGGCACTTTTTCTACTGTGCCACCTAGCTGCCTCCATCTGGTTTAGGTTGAATCTATTCAATTTATCTCCTCCTTTTTCCTATCACTTGGACAGTGTGTCTCCTGCTAAATCTATACCCCTCCAGTGTCTTTGGAAGCATGAAATACACTGACGTTTCATCTGCCTTTGCCCATCTCACCTACCTCTAGGCTACCAGGCTATGCTATTTAAATTACCCCCAGGCTCCTTCTCAATGTAGGAAGTGGAGCTTGGAGAAACCAGTTGCTAACTGGTAGTTACTGTCACCAGTATCTATGACAGTAATGGAAAGGAACAACCTAGCTCAAAATTACTTTAGGAAAGACTTGCTACAGTAACTTTGAGAGGGAACCAAGGCACTATAGTGTTGTATGGAGCTATGAACTCAACCTAGCAAAAATTCATGTTTCTTGTGAAAGTGCAAGAAAGATTGTTTTGTTAAGAACTACCAGCAAAAGTGTGAGCATAGAGGCTTAGTGTCCCCAGAGTCATCAAAACTAGAACAGAGCTAAGTATAGAAGGGATTGGTGAGAGCATGGCAAGCTGGTAGGTTGTTTAAAATCACTGAAAGCTGTGTTGAACTTGAAATATTGAAAGACAGGCTCTTAAAGAAAATGCCTGTTAGAAAAGACCTACTTAGAGTTTCTGAGTGTCAACAAGACCTAGAGAAAGCTTAATATGTCAGATGAAGGGCAGCTTCTCCCACAATTCAAAGTTCTCTTTGAAACATGATTGGACTCTCCTCAGTACCTTTATCTTATCTATCTGAAGATGGGAACAGCTAGATAAACAGTAGAGGTATTTGGGATAGAAGCTAGTGTACTCCTTGGGACTCATCTCTCAGAAATACAGCATCTGGATTGATAGGGACCAAATGAAAAGATTTTCTCTCTCTCTCTCTCTCTCTCTCTCTCTCTCTCTCTCTCTCCTTTCCTTCCTTCATTTCTTTCTTCCTTCCTTCCATTTTTTCCTTCTCTCCTCAAACCCCCCTAACATTCAAATCTTAGCAATGATCAGAATACAATGACCCAGAGTCAGGATGATTCCTCTTCATGAATTCAAATCCAGCCTCAGACACTAGTTGTATGACCTTGGGCAATTCACTTAACCCTGCTGGCCTCAGTTTCCTCACCTGTAAAATGAGCTAGAGAAGGAAATGCAAACCACTCCAGTATCTTTGTCAAGAAAACCCCAAGATATGACTGAAAAATAACTCAACAATAAGAACACAATGATAATCCCAAACTTTTGTTCATATCATGGAAAATGAATCAAATATGACATTATTATTATTTAAATATTTTGGCATATGTATATGCCTTTTGTCTTGACTCCTCAAGTAAATTATAGGCTTGTTGAAAACAAGGACTATGTCATTTATTTCCTTTGTATATCAATATCATGAGACCACTTTAAATCTATTTGGAAATCTTATTGTAATACTGTTTTTAAATGTTTTATTCTCATAAGGAAGAAAACGTTTTTAAAATCAGTTCTCTTGGTAATTTTATTAATGCTAAATATGTAGACTAATTTAGGCATATCAGCATTTTTATTAAATTAGTGCAGCTTAATCATAAGCAAGGATATTGCTACAATTATTTTGGTCTTTCATTATTTCTAAAAATATTGCATGGTAATTTTATTTAAATAAGATCTCTACACTTATTGGTAAGCTCTTAGATAAACTTTGTGTGCTGTACAATTATATTAAATGGATTTTTTTTCTTTTTTTCCCCTGGTGTTTCTTGGTAAAATACAGAAATGCCAATTATTTTTGTGGAATTATTTTGTATCTACTACTTTGCTGAAGCTATTAATTTGCCTGACTAGTTTTGCATTTGTTCACAAGGGTTTTCTAAGTAAACCACTGTATCATCTGCAAGTAAGAATAATTTTGCTTCCTCTAACCCAGGGTTTCTTAACCTGGGGCCCATGAATTATCATTTTGATATTTTGATAGCTATATTTCAATGTGAAAGCTTTTCTTTATAATACCTACATATTTAATTTTTGGATTAAAATATACTGAGAAAAGGTCCAAAAGCTACACTAGAAAACCAAAGGGATCTATGATACATGAAAGCAATGCTTATTCCCTTAATTTCTTCTTTTTTAATCACTATAGCTAATCTTTCTGGTACTGTGCTGAATAATGCTGGAGAAACAGGTCATCTCTTACATCACTCCAATCTTATTGGACTTTCTATATCTATTTACATACTTATAAGAATTTTATCATTATATTATTAATATAGTTAATCATGCAAATTGTTTCCCTAATATTGAGTCACCTTTGTGTCCCTGCTATAAATATCATTTGGACAGATGACGTGAAAATTACCAAAGGCATAGAATTTAGAATTGAAGAGAATTTTATAGAATTAGACTAAACAACAACAAAATTCAAATGGAGGAATAAAAAGTCAAGAACTGCAAGAACAAAAATAAAAAAGTAGTAATGAACTATATTTAGCATTACCAGATCTCAAATTATTTTATAAATTAGTTAAAATTTTGTGTTACTGGATTTTTTAAATTGAAAAGTACATTGTTGCAATTAATTTTAAAAGCAAGACCTAAAAGCAAACTTGTATAATAACATAGTGTTCAACAAATTCAAGAACATAAACTTTCAGAGTAGAGAATATTTTATAAAAACAGCTGGGGAAACTGGAAATCACTTTAGAAAAAAAAAACCATTTAGGGGACCATCTTACATCATATGCTCTTTACTGTTGTTCAGTTTCTCAGTCATGTCCAACTCTTCACAACCCCATGAACCATAACAAAGCAATGTTATTAATGAGGCTTTCTTAGTCAAGATACTAGATGGGTTTGCCATTTCTTTCTCCATTATATATTCTTAATCAATTTCTAAATGTATAAAATTCCAAATATAAAAATCATGTAATAAAAATAATTAGAGGAGAAAATAAGGATATAACTTTTACAGCTGTGGGTAAGGGAAGAGTTTATAATCAAATATGGGTTATAATGAGGGTGTGTTTCTAAATGTTTCAAAAGCAAAATTTATTCATACCACAGCTATAAATTTAATCTACATGAACATTTTCTCCTTCACTTTCTTAAGTCTAGAGCAATCAATAAAACAATAATTTAAGTCTTTATTTGTTGCATTTTCTGATTTCCAAGATGTAAATATTCACACTGAATACTTTAGCAATGGGTTCTCATGAGCCAATCAAGCTGGCTCCAGCACACCTCTGAATATAAGAGGTTATGAAGACAAAATAAACATTTTTATTCATATAAAATTTAAAGGTTCTGCATAAACAAAACCAATGCAGCTATTTTAAAAAGAAATTAGAAAAAAATCTTTGGACAAAATATCTCTGATAAAGGTCTGATTTTCAAAATCTATAGGATATCGAATCAAATCTATAAGACTACAAGCCATTTCCCAATAGACAAGTGGTCTGATTGGGACTAAATACTATGGGATTTTGTTCCCTCCTATGCACCAAGGCTTTTTACCTCATCCTTCATAAGGAGAGGAAACAAATAGAACCAGAAGAAGAAACAGATTTGGAAAACTTGAGACTTAAGCACATTATTCAGTTTCTTCTGTGTACTAACTGAAAGAGCAAAGGACTGAAAACTCAAGTGGTGAGAGTGATGAAAAACACTGGTCAATCAAGAAAGCTGATGCTACTAATCAAATATTGGGGGACATAAAGGAAACAGCTATAAGAAGCTAAAAGGATATTGGCTACCAAGTTGATGAAATTTCAAAGCTATGGAAAATTTCCAGGAGAGTTCTTACAATAAGGAAAAAGGATCAAAATAATGAATTAGAAAAAAATGACATATTCATGTTTATGTGAAACGATTCTGTTAATTGCAGTCACGTTGCTCTCACTAAAGCCCAATACTTTAAGCATCTATGTGCCCTGTTTCCCCATCCACTTTTTTCAGTACTCAATTTTCCCTTGAAGAAAGAACAGAGAGTTCAGACAGAAGCTTGCCATTCTGTTACATTGCACTATAGAGAATTTGAGTAGGCAACTCATCACGGTTCAACAAAACAATAACATTTATAGTGTGTTTTAAGGCTTGAGATGCTCTTTCTTCACAACAACCCCATGAGGTGGATAGTACAAGTGTTATGATCATCATTTTACAAACAAGGAAAATTAGCCTCTGAGAGACCATGCAATTTGCCTACAATTATATAACTAAGATATTTGTGAGGTGGGATTTGAATTCAGGTCTCTTGACTCTCAGTCCAGTACTCTGTGTGTTACCCTATAACGGCAGTAGTATGAGAAGGGGTTGAGAGGGAGCAGTACTAGGGCACAGAACACAACAACCCCACACATACCCATTCATGCTCATGCTACATGCCAACATACTGCTTGGGGCTGCAAGTTTCAGCCTTAACATATGGTGATGTTCATGTAGCATCCAAGCTCCAAACATTCCTACACATACAACAATCCTCTCAAGTAAGTTATTTTTGTTTCAAACCTGTTCTTGCTCTCTCTCCAAAACCCACCAGTTCTCTCACACATACTCTTATTCACTTGAACACATTCTGATTTTTTAAACAAATCCAGCTCTTCTCACAGACACATTCTACTTCTCTCAACAATGCTAGATATCCTGAGGTCAGTTTTTCCCCCAAAATCAATACTAACAATATGTCCTGTATCCTCTTAAACAAGAAAACAAAATCGGAGGCATGTATGCCTACATACTGTAACCAGGGCACAACTGTTTCTATTTTCAAACAGGACATTCTTAGATTCTAACACTGGGAATAAGACCAGAATTTGATGAAGTTATTACAAATGGAGAACAGAGTAATAGAGTGCCAGGTCTGGAGTCAGGAAGACTCCTTTTCCTAAGTTCAAATCCAGCCTCAGACACTTACTAGCTGTGTAACTCTGCACAAGTCACTTAACCTTGTTTGCCTCAATTTCCTTGTCTATAAAATGAGCTGGAGAAGGAAACGGCAAACCACTCCAGTACCCTTGCTAATAAAACTCCAAATGGGGTCACAAAGAGTTGGATATAACTGAAACAAATGAACAACAACAAAAATGGACATAGCACTTTCAGGTTTCCAAGGTACTTTCCATACAATCTCATTTAATTCTCACAGCAACCTTGTGAGGTGCTATTATTATTTCTATTTTACAAAGAAGCAAACTGAGGAAAGAAAAAAAAGAAGAAGAAGCTGTGGCTTGCCCATGGTCATACAGTTTGCTAGACAAGTATCAGAGCCTGGATTCAAACTCAGATCATCTTGTCTTCTAGGTTGACATTTTAGCAAGTATACCCCCTAGTTGTCTCAAAACATACATCAGGAGAATAAATGGTATTTGGTACTTTCATTTCAATAGGTCAAAGACCTCATCCCTGAACAGTAGGTCTTTTGTACTTGTTTATTTGGTTATGGTTGTGGATGGCCAAAGAGTGTGGGAACTAACTCTACCACTTCCCTTGTACCAAGATCTATGCTGTCAGGCTAGTAAAAAGATTCAAATGTAGTTTGAAAGTTAAAAAAAAAAACTTCAGCATTATTAATAAAATGTACCTAAGACAACAGGACAGAAACCAGAATCATCTCAGAACTACACTGTGTACAGGGCTATCTTTACCCCTTTCCCTACTTTCATCTGTAGCAAAAAGAAAAAGAAAAAAGAAAATTCTTCCTCCACGTGTGACTAATGTATCAATGGTGGACAAATCAACTCCAAAAACTTATTAGTAGCTTTGGTCTCTGCAAGATAGCAGTAGCAATCCAATGACACATATTTATTAGAGATAAGCAGAAGCCATATCTGGAGCCTATAAGGGCAGGCAGGTGGGCACAATGGAGAGGACCAAGCCAGGAGTCAGGAATATTCTTCCTCCTGAGTTGAAATTTGGCCTCAAACACTTACTATCTGTGTGACCCTGGACAAGTCACTTAACCCTGTTTGCCTCAGTTTCCTCATCTGTAAAATGTAAAAAAAAAAAAAAGGGAAATGGCAAAGCACTCCAGTATCTGTGCCAAGAAAACCCTAAATGGAGTCACAAAGAGTAAGCTACAACTCAATAATGACAACAACCTTACCAGCCTCATTTCTAAAATACAAAGAGTACTGAGTCAAATTTATAAGAATACAAGTCATTCCCCTATTGAAAAATGGTCAAAGGATATGAACAGGCAGTTTTCAGAAGAAGAAATAAAAATGATAGTCAAATTTTTTAAATGCTCTAAATCAGTATTTATTAGAGAAATAAAAATTAAAACAACTCCGAGGTACCACCTCAAAGTCATCAGATTGGTTAATATGACAAAAAAGGAAAATGATAAATGTTAGAGAAGTAGTGGGAAAATTAGAACACTAGTGTATTGTTGGTGGAGTTGTGAACTGATCCAGCGGTTCTGGAGAGCAATTTGGAACTATGCCCAAAGGGCTATAAAAATATGCATACTTCTTGATCCAGCAATACCAGTGCTAGGCCTTTATCCCAAAGAGATCATAAAAAAGGGAAAGGGTGGGGGGCGGTTAAGTGGCACAGTGCATAGAGCACAGGTCCTGGAATCAGGAGGATGTGAGTTCAAATTCAGCTTCAGACACTTAGCACTTACTAGCCGTGACCTTGGGCAAGTCACTTAACCCCAATTGCCCTACCTTCCCCCCTCCAAAAAAAAGGGGGGGAAGGACCTACAAAAATACTTATAACAGCTCTTTTTGTGGTGGCGAAGAATTGAGAATTGAGGTGATGTCCATCAATTGAGGAATGACTGAACAAGTTGTGGTATATGAATGTAATAGAATACTATTATTCCATAAGAAATGATGAGCAGATGGGATTTCAGAAAAACCTGTATTTACATGAACTGCTTCTGAGTGAAATGAACAGAACCAAGAGAACATTTTACATAGTAACAGCAACATTATGCACTGAACAACTTTGACACTTAGCTCTTCTCAGTAATACAATGATCTAAGACAATTCCAAAAGATTCATGATGGAAAATGCTATCCACAACCAGAGAAAGAACTATGGAGTCTAATTTAGATTGAAGCACACTGTTTTCCTTTTTCTTTTTCTTTCTTGTGGTTTTTCCCTTTTGTTCTGATTTGTTTTTCACAATATGACTAAGATAGAAATGTTTCATGTGATTTTACATGTATACTCTGTATCAGATTGCATGTTCTCTTGGGGAGGGGTAAGAGGAGGGAGGGGGAAGTTTTGGAACTCAAAATCTCATAAAAGTGAATGTTGAAAACTAAAAATTAATTTTAAAATAATTTTTTAAAAAGAAATACATTTCAAAAAATAACCTTTATCCTATTCTTTGTCTTAAAACCCTGAGATGTTCATTGTTTCATTTTTTCACCTATAATTTTAGTTTTAAGTAGATTAGTCACAAAAGATCCCTCTATGTCCTTTACTCCCCAACAAGAAGCCATTCCTCAATCCTGAACTCAGAAAATGGTGTAAAAAAAAAAAAAGTCTTACCCAGATTCAAGGAACTGTTTTGGTCAGCATCTGTTCAAAACCACAACTCACAAACTTTGATATCATGTTACCTTTTCTTTCTTTACTGGACCAAATCAGGGTACTCAAAAATAAGCTTTTTTCAAGGTGAAAAGGATCTGCCAAGACAGTTCTGAAGGACTTTATGATTAAAAATGTTATCCACATCCATAGAAAGACCTACTAAGTCTATATGCAGATCAAAGCACGTTTTTTACATTTTCTTTTTCTTGTTTTTTTTTCTGTGTTTTCTTTGTAATATGTGTAATATGGAAATATGTTTTGCATGACTACATTATAATAAGCTATATCAAATTGCTATATGAAATTGATAAGCTATATCAAATTGCTTTCTGTCTCAAGGAGGGGAGAAGGGACAGAGGGAGAAAAATAATTTGGAACTCAAAAATTTATTTTTCCCAGTTGATAGTATTTTATTTTTTTCCAATTACATGTAAATATAGTTTTTAGCATTCATTTTTATAAGTTTTTGAATTCTAAATTTTCCTACCTCCCCTCCCCCTCCACAAGACAGCAAGCAATCTGATATAGTTTATACATGTACAATCATGTTAAATATACTTCCACATTAGTTGTGTTGTGAAAGAAGAATCAGAACAAAAGAAAACCACAAGAAAGAAAAAAACCCCAAAAAGTGAAAATAGTATACTTCAATTAATTCAGACTTTATAGTTCTTTCTTTGGATATGAGTAGCATTTTCCATCATGAATCTTTTGGAATTGTCTTGGATCACTGCATTGCTCAGAAGAGCTAAGTCTATCATAGTTCATCAACACACAATGTTGCTGTTACTGTGTACACCATTCTGGTTCTGTTTATTTCACTCTGCATCAGTTCATGTAAGTCTTCTAGGTTCTTCTGATATCTGTCTGCTCTTCAGGAGAATCAACTGGGACAAGCATAGGTCACATCCAGGGGCATGAAGGGTGTGTATGTATGGGCTGGTATCCTTTTCACAGGGCCATCTGAAATTTGATTGAGGTTAGCCTGGAGGACACAAATTTGGTTAGAAGGTTCAAAAGGCAAGGTCTAAACATCAAAAGCAACAAGACAACAAGAAGGGGGGAAGGAGGGTCAGGAGAGGTGACAGGAGAGTTAAAAATCAGTAACCCTAGCTCAAAAATCTAGAGGGAAACAGCTGGCTGTGGACTTCCTTCATCCATTGGGTCTCTTCCAGGATATTCACAACTCCTGTCTCAGTTTGCTTTGAATTACTTATATAAATAGAGCATAATGTGTTAACAAGAGCATAGGCTCCCCCCTTTATAACTGTGAACAAGAGGGACTTGAAATACATGGCATCCTCTATTTTGATTCCTCCTAGCTCTCTATAACTTTTGTCTATTAACTTTCAAATCAATCTACATAATTTTCATTCTCAATCTTTCTTCTTAAAATAAAATCAAACTCTCTCACACCCTCTCAACATGCTTAAACCATCTAAAGCTAGCACAAGGGTACCCAGAGAAACTACTCAAGGACACAAGGGGGTTGGATTTCTCCCATTTGTCCCTAAACCTTCTTATCTGCCTTCCCTATTGTTGATAAAGCCTTTATTTATCTTTCTAAATCTTTCAAACTCATTACTCAGACTACTCAACTTTCCTTTACATTTCAACCATAACATAAGATAGCTTATAAATTATTACTCTTCACTAACGTAATCATATGGAAGTCCTGTTCCTTAAACAAAACACAAAATAGGCCATCCCCAGTCATCCTGATGTGTATCTGGCCACAGGACTCTGATGACTCCAAAGGAAAAAGTGAGACTGGTGACTTTGCACAGCCCTGCGTCACTTAAATTCAGTTTACTTGCATGTCGCGGCATCACCTCCATAAAGTCATGGTCCTTTTTGAGAATGAATGACAAACAACAGAACCAAACAACAACAACAACAACAACTAGGTTTATAACCCAAAGAGAACATAAAAAAAGGAAATGGACCCTCATGACTTTAACCTCACAACTTAATAGATTTACAATCTTTGTTTCATAAGCTCGTTTACCCTTCTAACTATATTGCTCATTCTGAAAGAATGAGATGCTTCATGGATTCAATCTTATACATATGATAAGCTCAAATATTAATTTTACTCTTGCCAAGGCCATGGAATGACTACAAATTCAGATCAAAACAGCAAGATCTCACACACATACATTGTGCTGACATCTTTTACTGACTAATTGCTCTGATTATAGAATTTTCCATAAAAGGAAGAAACAGAGAAATAATTATACCAGCAACAAATTGGTTCTTCAGGTTTAAGCCTAAGGGCACATATATGACAGGGTAGAGCATCCTTCATTATGTTTGATTTCAGGTAAGAGTCAACCAACCCTGCAGTAACAATTCAACCTCACAGCCAGACTCAGGAATAACTAGGTGGTAAACGTTCCTTTTTGAAGAAACACAATGGGGAAACTTTAAAATTAGAGATCCAGATTCAACAAAATCCAACTATGCCCAGAAAACTGTGCAGTTGTTTTTTAGAGGCTAGAACAAGGATGGACAGAATTGCCTGTATCTTTTCTAGAGTGAGACAGTGAGAGGTGAGGGTCAGTTCATGGTCTAAATACTTTACAGAGTGGTTGTTCCTCCTTTGTTTTCAAAAAGGATGAATGACATTATTGTTGATATCAACATATGGGTGAACTGCATTTAACTGAGGCAGAGATACACAAAATTGACAGCCTCATTCTGTCTTCCCGAGCTATCAAAGTCCACTGGCAAGACAAAAGTCAAGATGACTGCCAATGGCCTGGGATGCAGTGGATGACCTTGTTATCTTTGATGCCTGACCAAGTTCTAAACACTCCACAGTACCTGCTTCAGCCACTTTCATGGTTATTGGAACAAATTCTTCTCACCTGTCCATTCCGCTAGGGAAAGTTTTCACACGCTTGGAGTAGATATCACCCTAAGTCACCAAAAGGTTTGAGATCTGTCAGTTACCCTCAACCTAGTTTAACCCATCTGCCAAGATAGTTTACCAGGGTGTGACCACTGTGCATGCTAAAGCTTCTTGAGCCACAGGTGAGAGATAATAATAAGTCTTTACCTTAGTCTTTCTCTGCAAATTGTCCTCTAGTATCTACTGAGGTTAACACTGTTTTTATGCAATTCATACTATCTAATAAGTCAGTCCTTTTAAGAAGCCGAAGAAGGCATGGTCAATCCATGGAAATAGAATTGTAGAAAGGCCTA
Organism: Pseudochirops cupreus; assembly: GCA_028627135.1. Taxonomy (NCBI): domain Eukaryota; kingdom Metazoa; phylum Chordata; class Mammalia; order Diprotodontia; family Pseudocheiridae; genus Pseudochirops; species Pseudochirops cupreus. The sequence goes on along the minus strand of CM053584.1, from coordinate 141,513,298 downwards.
CACCATTGCCAGACAGCCTGCATACTTTTCCCATATCTTGTCTAATTTTCTGTATTCTTGATACTGCTCTCCTGATATCTTCAACCTAGCTTCAGTACCTTTGATATCCATTCTTCATCATTCCTCTAGCTTGGCATTCTCAGCATCTATTCCTGGCAATATTTCACCATTGACATCCTCTGAATTAAACAGCAGCAATATATCTGGAATCCCTCCTTATTCCTTACTCACCTGTCAAATTTCAGCCTCTGTGGCTGTCAGATAACCCTAAATTCTCCAACATCTCTAGTGGTAAAATATGACAATTTTCTACATTTAAGCCTAAACTCTTCTACAGAATAGGGTTAAGTCATAATGACCACTCCAATTCAACTAAACCTTCCCAGCAGAGTTGGTAAAGTCATATTTCAGAGGACAAGAACTGTGGAAATATTCAAACTGAGTAATCAGAAGACTAAAAGATAGATCCAATATGGCAGAAAGCCCCTCTTGGTAAGCTCTTCCTAGTTTTGAGGCAAATTGTTCTGTTCTCCAGTTGGCCATGGTCTGTCCATTGCCTATTGCAGTGCCTTGCCTATTGTAAATACTTAGGTAGTACTTGTCAAGTTTTACATTTCAATTGTTAAATCCCTAGCTGGTACTATTATCTGGCCATCAGACCCCTTCTTTTTGTTGAATTCAGAAAACCAAGCCTTTTATAGACTTTGCCCCAAAATGTAATGTCATCTACTTACATCTCTCTGCTGCCCTCAACCTGTGCCCATTTTCTCTGCTGAGCTGAACTTTCTCAGTCTCCTGAAGCCCTAGTGATTGACCTGAGTGCTGGCCATAATCCTATGGAGCGTTCAAAGAGGACTAGCACGTCTGGTGTAAGGGCTTGCCAAGCCCTTCTAAGGCTATTCATCCACCTTTGATGTCTACCTGGCACTCAGCTTTCAACTGTGGCTCCAAGAAGCTGTAGCATGCACAGCAGCCACACCCTATTAAAACTGTCTCGGTAGACAGGCTGAACCACGCTGAGGGTAACTGGTGGGTCTGAAACCCAAAGGTGTTTAGGGGGGTGTCTATTATTCCAAGCATATGAAGACTTTTCCTGGTGGAATGGGCAGATGAGAACAATTTGTTCCAAAGGTCATGAAGTTGTTGGCACTGTGGAGCACTTTTAACTTGGTCAGACATCAAATATACCAAGATCACCCACTACATCTCAGGCCATCCCCAGTTGTCCTGACTTTTGTCTTGCCACTGGACTTTGATGGCTCTGGAAGAGAGTGAGATTGATGACCTTGTGTAGTTCTGCCTCACCTAAATCCAATTTACACAGGAGTCAAGACAACAGGAAGGACAAATAACAGCAAGCAAAAGAAGAAAAAAAAGCAGACAAATACATTGTCTTCTTTGTACGGAAATGCTCGTGTTTGTTGGTGTTCATTAAGTTCAGAATCAGAAAAAAAGAACATATATATATATATATATATATATATTTTTTTTTTAAAGAGAAAACAAAGCAAATGGGGAGAATAGGCTAGCTTGCCACATCAGATAACCTCAGCACAGACAGTCCTCATAATGAATAAAATTGGGAGCTGAATATTAAACTTGCAGAAAATTTCTTAGTGAGAATGTCAGAATGCTCTGTCACACTGATATGCTCCTTGTTAGCTCATTAGTATGAGACATTTCCTGGATTTTTTTTTCTCCTTTTATTTAATTAGGTTAGTATAAGCAGCAAAGAAATGCCAAGAGGGCACCTGTTATTAAAAGGGAAATATGGGAAGCATAACTAACACTATTCTCTGAGGTTACTAGTGTCTGCACCCAATGATTATATATTTCCCAGTTCACAACCACTCTGTGAATTAAACAGGGAGAAGATAGCAAACTTTTTAACATCATGGATACCAAGTCAAAGTTAAGAATACTTTGCTAACAAGAAGACCCACTGGAATGACTACTTTTGGAAGAAATGAGTTCTCCTTCTCTGGAGTCTGGCAAGCAAAGATTCCATAGCCATTTGTTGGCTATACTGCACAAGGGATTCTTGTGAAAGGATCTGTTGGACTCAAGGCTCCTCAGCTCCCTTACAATTCAGATTCTATGAATTTAATTTATTTTTCTCCCTTTTGACACAAACTTTCTGTGGTCTGTAAGTCAGGATGGGATATTAAGAAGAATGGTGGTAGGCGCGGCTAGGTGGCACAGTGAATAGAGCACCCAGCCCTGGAGTCAGGAGAACCTGAGTTCAAATCCAGCCTCAGACACTTAATACTTACTAGCCATGTGACCTTGGGCAAGTCACTTAATCCCAATTGCCCTGCCTTCCCCCTGCAAAACCAAAAAAAAAAAAAGAGTGGTGGTAAGAAATATTCATCCATGGGGGGCAGAGCCAAGATGGGGGGGTGGAGCAAAGATGGTGGTGTAGCAGCAGTAACATATTGCAGCTCTCACACAGCCACCCCAAA
>CM053584.1:141482822-141510336 GCA_028627135.1 Pseudochirops cupreus | reverse complement strand
TGAAAATTAAAATGTTATTTTTTTTTCCATCCAAGTTTACACACTCCAGGGAAAGCATCCATGGAGCCTAGATTAAAAATCCCCAAACTAGGGTGATTTACTAAGAGAATCTCTGTTCTTCCATAATTCCATCATCAGATATTTCCTTTCTTCTATTTCTCATGCTTCCTAGTTACCATATCGTGCTTCAAATGTATTGATCATTGACTACATCATTAGGGAACTTCTTGGTCACATGAGGAACAAAATGGTAGACTAGACATTTTTCCCAATGGCCAAATCTCTCCCAGACAGAAATTATCCATCAAAGATAAAGCAACTCCAGCTGTCTCCATGGTCCTGGACACTCATAATCAGAAAGAAGGAGCAGTAAGTACAATTCTTCTTGGTTCTTCAGTGTTGGTATTTGAAGCATATGTCCCTTTCCAACACTTGTCCAGCGAAGATCAGTCAGGAGGCATATTTATATTCACATAGAGCCTTATAGTTTACAGAATATATTCACATAAATTATCTCATTTGGTCCTTACAACAACTCTGTGAGATAGGTTTACTTATTATTGGGGACAGAGACTAGATCTGGTATTTCATTGGTATAGAGAACTCCCAGATGGATGAGAAAATTTCTGTACCAATGTAGGTTGGCACCTTATTAATTATTTATAGTCTGAGTTGCCTAGAGCAGAGGTGTCAAACTCATCAGATCATACAAGTACCAGTCAAGCCAGATTAACATGCAATTGGGAAATGTTTAACAAAATAAATAAAAAATACAATACAGCATATATAATGTTCATTTGTGGTTTTCTAAGTCAATATGCCACCAGCAGGAATTGGTTTCTATTTTAGTGCGACACCACTGGCCTAGAGCACTGTGAGAGGTTAAATTATCTGCCCAGAATCACATAGCCAATATGTGCCAGAGATGGGACTTGAACCCATGCCTTCCTAGCTTAGAGATCAGCTCTCTATCACACTGCTTGCTTCACATTGATGTTATTATCTTGTGGTATGCTAATTAACAGAGCCAGAATTTCAAACCCAGATTATCTGACTTCAAGATTAGGGCTCTTTCTGCCAGATCATATATATGAGGGTATGGGGTTCATGTTTATAGGTAATGGGATATGGGTTGGTAAGAGACATGTAGGTTGAAGTGGAGAGGATCATGGTGTAGATACGTAGGTAGCGGTTGTAGGGAAAGTTGGACAGGGCCCAAAAATGTGTGTGTGTGTGTGTGTGTGTGTGTGTGTGTGTAAAAGTATTAGACAGAGATAAGTTTGTCCACACCTATAGGTACTTATCTAGATGCCAGTGAGAGAAGGACCTGAAAGGATAGAAATCAGACAGCAATAAACATGCACCTTAGTCCCTCACTAATAAGTCTGTTTGTAATGGGAATTATGACTCCAAAACACTAATTCCAGGGACAAACTAATGAACACATTTTTTAAAGCCCTCTGTCTCGGTATTTATTGGGTTAACAATGCCTGACATTTCCATCCTTAGCTTTCACCTTTTCTAACTTCAGAATTGTAAGATCTAATTGGAAGATATAGTTCCTGGGCAGAGTGTGCTGTACACAGCCCTGTTGGAACGGTTCAGCTTCTGAATAAAACATGTTAAAGCACTTATCTGAAGGTGGGAAGTTCATTGACTTCGTTGTTATTACTGTAATTAAGGTAAAAAAGAACTTGCTAGAAAGGTCTGCCCACCATTAATGAGGATTTCTTAATTGCATGACCCTTTGTGGTAGGCTAACTTTATATGAAACTCTGTATCTTCCCCCTTCCCTGAACACACATAGTAAAAGTTTAATAAGGGGCAATTCGGAGTAAAATCATTGAATCTTAGTGTTGGAAGAGACCTCAGAGGTCAGGTAGTCCAACCCCCTCATTTTCTAGAGAGGAAATATTAGTCTCTTATCTTGGCAAGTCAGGAGTAGACCCTTAAATTGCTGGGATAATTCCATTTGCCCTGTGATTATCCCAACAAGGACTTTAATGCTTGAAGTCAATATATTAAACCATTTGGGGGAGTCATGGGAAAGCCACCTAATCATAAGCAAGGCATTGGATTATATGTACTGTGATAGAAAAAACCCTGTTGTCCATTTGCCTTCTTGCTCTGAAACTAGGTCCTATTCGCTGCTTGGAGCTAGAGCTGCTGCTTGGTTTATGTGGTGGGAGTTGCCTAAAGAGAGAGCAAGATACAGGTACTGACTGTAGGGGCTCAATTTAAAAGACTGGCTATGGAATTCCAAGGAGAATAGGCACCAGGGCAGTTTGGCCATGAGGCCAAAGAGGAAGCCCACTAAGGCCTAAGAACATTCAGATGTGTGTGTCTTCTCCACTAATAACTATAGCTATATAACTACAACATCGACAATAATAATAATAATAATAATATCCAGCATTTATATAGTCCTGTATGGTCAATGCAGATATTTCTCAGAAGAATAATAATAATAACAGTAATAAATAAATGGTAGAACCTACCACCCAGAGTTGTTATGGGGATAAAATAAGATTATACCTACAAAATGCTTTGTGAACTATACATTATATAATTGCTAGCTATCATTATTTTTATAGCAGTAATAATTAATATATCATTAATAATATAATGTATATCATTAATAATAAATAAGAATTATTACTGCTAATAATACTATAATAGTTTATTGTATATTAACTCACACAGGGCAAGTGTTCACATGGTGGTAAGAAGAAGCGAGACAGGGACACTCTCAAGGTCTCTCTCAAGAACTTTGGAATTGATTGGGTGACATGGGAGACACTGGCACAGAACCGCTCCGCATGGTGTGCCTACATCAGAGAAGGCGCCATGCTCTATGAGCAAAGCAGAATTGAAACAGCTCAAAGGAAACACAGGATGCTCAAATTTGGAGAATCCACCCCAAATATTCACATGAACTACTTGTGCCCGACCTGTGGGAGAGCATTCTGAGCTCATATTGGTCAGGTCAGCCACAGTCAGACCCATTGATGCTTGACTTTAGCATGGTGATGTCATTCTGGTCCTCTTTGAGAATGAAAGACAATAACCATTATATCTAATTAATATCTAAGTAATAGATTAATTAACTAATATCTAATCGATAATAAAATTATCATTATTGTTGCTATTATAATAATGATAGCTAGCATCTATATAATACTATATAGTTTACAAAGCACTTTGCAAACATAATGTCATTTTACCCCCACAACAACCCTAGGAGGTAAGTACTATTTTTATTCCTCTTTTACAGATGAAGAGACTGAAACAGAAAGAGATTAAATAACTTATTTAGGGTCACACAGCTAGGAAATATCTAAACCTAGATTTGAACTACAGGTTTTCCTGACCCCAGGTCCAGTATTCTATCCACAGAACCATCTAGCTGCCTATCTTCTCACAAAGCTACCTCTGGCTACACAGAGAGAAAACAGAAGGTATTTGTACATACCTATGGAGATTTATTTACTTAAAACTTCATAGGATCATGGCTTTAGAGTTGGGAGGGATCCTTGAAGGTACTGGCTCCCAGAGGAGGGAGGTGATTTGCCCAAAGTCCCACCTGTGATAAGAACTGGACCTCAAACTCAGTTCTTTTGACTCCAAATCAAGGGCTCTTTCCACTGCTTCATGGTTAATCCTTTCATTACAAGGTAGAGAGACCCCCCAAACCGCAGCATGGCATAGCCACACCCTCCAAAGTTAACTCCTGAGTTCCAAAAGTAACAGATGGTCATTCCCATTGAGCTTTTTTCCCTTTTATTTTGCTTTGCTCCTCCAAAAAGGTCAGGTTTGTTATCTACCAGAAATGAGCAGCAAAATCCTGGGTTTCTGAAATGCACCAGTCTCTCTAGCTTCAAGACAAACTCTTAAATCAAACCCAGAAAGCTCTGGCTAGAAATCACTCTGGGTTGTCTACTATAAAGGTCACATTCTGAGCTATCAAGAGTTCATTTCATTATAGTTGATGGTAGAGCCTTATCTTTCAGACACAACAAAATCCTCATACCTCTATTCTCTAATACTTCCCTCACCTCCCTACTTAGTGGCCTGGATGCTTTTGACTTTCACAGCAAAGCTATCCTGGAGATAACTGAAATGAGGAAATAATGATAAATGTAAGTATAGGAATTGAGGTGGGGATAGTGGCACTTGGTGGGGAAAGTCAACTTGTTCTATGAACATTTTGGCATAATTCGCCCTACATTTCCATTGGTCATGGAGTAGCTTGTCAAACTTGTGGCTTAAGATGGGTCAGAGAAGGTAATATAATGGACTCAGAGCCAAGGAGATTTGGGTTCAAAATTCACCATGGATATTTACTAACATCATAAAGGCCATTGTGAAGGTATGGGGGAAGGTCAAATTCTAACTGGGCTAGAAGAGAACTTTAAGAAACCTGGGTTGCAGTCCATGCTGTAACACCAACTCTAAGCCTAAACCTCTAAAATGAGAAGGTTAAACAAGATGGTTTTTAAAGTCCCTTCTAATTCCAACAATCTGTGAATCTGTGAAATTCAGACTCCTTCCAACTACAGCTCAGCTCAGCCTCAATTTCCACGAAAGCTAAACAAGTCTTCTCCTGTGACCTTGGATAAGTCATGTGTCCTCCTTAGAGTGTCAGTTTCCTTCCTCTAGAAAATAAGAGTTGGAATGAATCAAGAATCCCCAATCAGAGGTTCATAGACACCCCTAGAGGCATATGAGAATTTTGTCAAGAAGTTACGGAGGATATTTGGTAAGTAGCCATATTATCCTAGTAAAATAGTCTAAAAGAAATAATGCTAATTTTTAAAAATGTTCGGAATTGAATAAAAGTTTCTGAAAAGTGAAACTGTTTTATTTCTTATGTGCATATACATGGTAAATTTTAGAATTTAGAGACCTAGGAAGTTTTTTACAAATGAGGAAAATGAGACCCAAAGAGGTTAAAGTGACTTTCTCGGAATCACAGAGCTTATTAGGTAAGATTGCAACCTAAGTTTTCTTGACTTCAATCCAACTCCCTTACCATAACATCATGTCCCTTTCATATGTGAATGGAAAGCACGAAGACAAAAAAGTTTGCAAGTCCTAGACTTGGCCTTGAACATTAACATTATACTTTGAAGGTTTGGGGAGGTTTCTCCCTTCCCAAAAGCATCAGATTACCATTCCTCCCCCTCTTATGGTAATCCTTAGATGCCAAATATAAAGAAAACAACCAATCTTAGCATCTCATTATCAAGGATAATTGAAATAATTATAGTTAAAGTAGGAAACTATCATAGATGACTCTCATGGGGAAAAGGGTCCCCTGCAGTGGCCTCTTGGCTTTCCCAAACTTTTCTCTTCCCTCCAGGGACAGTGTCCACCCCCTTCCCAAACTGAGAGTGAATTGCGTACTTTGGTGGTGACCCATGAACCTAATCCATCACATGGCTGATTGACACAGAAGCTTCGAAAATCTTTATTTCCTAGCTGGATATTGCCCCTTCCTCAGGCAGCTCCAGAGGCTCACATTATTATTGCCAAACTCAAGGCTTTATATTGACTTTATATATGATTTTTATATTATATATTGGCTTTAGCTCACTTCAACTGGGAACTCCCAAGATCAAGCAATTTACCAGCCTTAACCTCTCCAGGTATGAAGGATTACACATATGCATACACTGAGTCTTTGAGTTGGATCTTAAAGGAGGCTATGGATGTGGACTGGGAAGAGAGGCAGGCAGGAACAGTGCATTCTAGGTTGTCCAGCGAGAAGAGGCAAAGGGAATAAATATCTATATGGCACCTACTAGGTGTCAGGCACTATGCTAAGCACTTTTTACCAATATTATCTCATTTGATACTCACAACAACCCTGAAAAGTAGCTTCTATTATCCCCATTTTATAGCAGAGGGAACTGAGGCAAACAAATTTAAGTGACTTGCTCGGAGTCACACAGCTAGCATCTAAGGTCAGATTTGAACTCAGGTTTTCCTGACTCCAGACCCAGCATTCTATGTATTGCACCACCCTCTGTCCAAGGAAGAAAAATGTACAAAAACATATAGGCAAGAATATTTACAACTTGTGAGAGTCTGACAGATAAGTTTGGCCAGAGTGGAGTGCTAGTAGTAAGGAAAAAATAGTTTAGATTGATGGTGAGCAGGGGGAGCTAAGAGATGAACATCAACCCTTCCAAGCCCTAACTATATTGATATTTTAAGAGCCTGTCCTGAAGGTAAAGGGAATAGGGCATTGCAGTAGTTCATGATTTCATGTAATACAGGAACTATACTTACTGTGGATAGTGCCAGAGGCCAGAGGCAGAATGGGGTGAAAGTTAGAGAGAAATCAATTTTGTCTCAATGTGATGTGAGGAAGTTCTTCCTAGCAGAGGCTGAGAACTACTCACAAGTGTACCCTCCCTGGAAAATTACCTTATATTTAGTTATTCTCTATCACAGTGGTTCTCAACCATCCTGATGCCGCAACCCTTTAATAATCGTATTTAATATCTGCATGTGGGCACACCCACCTGGAGACAGATACAGGAGTGGTGTCTCGGTTCCTAAGACCATCAGAAATATGTGTTTTCCAATGGTCTTAGGCGACCCCTGTGACCGCTGTGAAAGTGTTGTTTGACCCCCAAAGGGGTTTTGACCCACAGGTTGAGAACTGCTGATCTATATACTTATTTGTGTTTCCCCAGACAGAATGCCTTGTGACCCTGAGACCAGCTTGACCTGTCTTCTTGAGTTGCCATATTTTTGTGGAGTTGTGACTTTTGGTTGATACTCTAAAGGCAGAATATTTTTATCTTCCCATGTCCCAATATCTGTCACACTCTCTGGCAAGTAACAGGTGATTAATGAATGCTTATTTAGTGATTGATAGTATAGATCATTTATTTATTGAGTAAGAGGTTAGACTACATGACTTCTATAGTCTTAATTTTAAAATTCTTTGATTCTATGATTGTATTATTAAATGATATTAATTGACTCATCTTTTCCTAGGACTAAGCTGCTCTCTGACAACACAATTTTAAGTATAATTCCCACTGAGAGATGGTATTGTTTAGTAGATAGGGAAGGGAACTTAGAGGCAGGAGGCCCTATGTTCAAACCACACCTCAGAACTTCTTAGTTGTATAATTTATCTCTGTGGGCCTCCATTTCCTCCTCTGGCAAAATGGGGGAGGAATGAACTTGACGGCTTCAAAGATTCCTTCTCACCTTAAATTTAGGATTCCAAATCCCAGAGAACAGAAACCAAGTAAACTGGATCGTATTTTTAAACTAGTAAGCACTGACATCTTTTTGACAAGGAATAATGGTTGGTGATGATGAAGGTGGAGAGTGAGAGGAATAATAACTATATAATAATAGTGAACATTCATGTACTATCTACTATGAACTAATAATCACTAGATTAAGAACATTACAAATCCTGTCATTTGATCCTCACAACCACCCTGATAGGTAGGGGCTATTATTATGCCCATTTTGGAGTTGAGGAAACAAAGAGGCTAAGTGACTTCCTCAAGGTCACACAGTTAGTGTCTGAGGTGGGATTTGAACCCACGTCTTTGTGAAGCCAGAACCAGTACTCTATCCACTGCACCACCTAGATGCCTCATTTTACAAACTACTGTGTCAAGTCTTTCACAACAACAGGTGACCAATGACTACACCATCAATAATTTGTTAAATACATTTAAGATGACTTGTCTGCTGTCATATCAGAAATAGCTATTGCTTGTCTCATCAAAATTTGCCAACGTGGAGACAACTGGTGTTTGTAATGACAACCCCGAGGCACTGCAGTGCAATGATAATAACGATGACAATATAAAGCAATCATAATAGTTCACACCACAATGTGTGTAGATGTACATACACACACACACACACACACACATATACACTTTCTAGGTTTCAGAGTCCATTATAACCTTTATGTCTTTTGAGTCCTACAACAACCCTATGAAGCAATATTTCAGTTGTTATTGCACCCATTTTATATATGCAGAAACTGAGTAAGAAGTTAAGTAACCTGTCCATGGTTATACAGCTAAAAAGTGCAGGGGCACAATTGGAACCAAATTTTCTCCTCATTTCAAGTCTAGCACTCTTCCTAGCATCAGGCTGCCTGGCAGTTTTTTGAATCACAAAGAAAGCTTCAACTGAAAGTCGTATGTACAATAAATAGAACAAATGCTGGCTCTTGGGCGAGGTGAGGAGGGCAGTGGTGGGGGACAGAAGGATAGATGACGGGGAGATCAAATAGTCCAGGGAGCGAGTTGAACTGGGAGTGAAGTGAATAGCATGGAGATGACCATTATGTCCTTGAATCCACAGGAATCCACATGTTAACAAAATGGTGTATTCAGGAATGAACTTTAATTATAAATAGGTACAGTGCTATTGCTTCATAGTCCTAAGATTTATTTCAAGCTATTAAACTATGTGAGGCTTAAGTCTAGCAGTTGTTCAAAGGAGAGTCCTTAAAGAAGCATAGGTAATTCTCGACATATTGAAAAGAGTATATTATGTTCTCCTCCAATGGGTGATATCAATAATTACTGATGTTCCTGTATAGTAGAATCATTACTTTCTTTCATTACAGTGCATGCTTTGACCACGTTATCTTCACATTGTTGAGAAACAATAAAAAGATCTCTGAAGACCTCCTAGGATTCTGTTGATATAACATTCTGCAAATTTCATGAGGTTTCCAAAAGAGTTTATCATAATATTATCATTTGTAAATTCCCTCAAGGTTTCCTCTTAATCTTTTTTTAAATAGTCAGATATTAAATGATAATTCCTTAGACTGGAAGGGTATTGTTATTTCAAAGTGAGAAACCAAGAATGGGGAAATGCCTGAGACACCAATATTATGGCATCATTAAACTAATCTTACAGAGATTTAACTCAATTAAGAAACCAGATTAAGAGAGATACAGACATCATGTTGAAAAGACAGTGGAATGGGTAAGTGGGCTGCAGGGAGGGGCTTGTTTCTAATTCAAATATTAGTCTTCTCAATTCAATTCAACTTAAACATGTATTAAATGCTTACTTTGTTCTGGTCAACATGCTAAGACCTGGGAAGAGAAAAACAAAAACAAAACAATACCTGCACTCAAGGAGCTTACATTCTATTAGTCCTAATTGGATATTTATCTATCCCTCCCTACATTATAGCACCAGACCCCTTGGGCAGGGAAAAATTACTTCTATAAAGCCTTTATCCACTATTCAAAATACCAATCTACTGTTTTTCCATCCTCCCCAGAAAACCATTAAAAGGTCATATTGCTAGGGGCGGCTGGGTGGCGCAGTGAATAGAGCACTGGCTCTGTAATCAGGAGGACCCGAGTTCAAATGCAGCCTCAGACACTTAACACAAAAACTAGCCGTGTGACCTTGGGCAAGTCACTTAACCCCAATTGCCCTCCAAAAAGCAAAAAAATAAAAAAAATAAAAATAAAAATAAAAAAAAAAGGTCATATTGCTGCTTGTCTTTTTCCTCAAAGGAACTTTATTCCTAATCCTGGGAGTATCTGAATATACTGTTTTGTGAAAAGGCTGAATAGGGAATTTTATTGGATTTGAATTATTAGTCCAATAAAGGTCCCATTTTCCTCTAATCTCACTGTCTTCTTTGACCATTGTCCAACAGAAACTATGACCGCATCCTATGTTCTATCCAAGGAACCTGACAAATGACAACCACAAAGTTCAGAGATCATTTGCAGCCTCTATGTGAAAATATGGAAAAGACAGTACTAAAGTGAGAAAAGTAAATGAATGTGTCCTGACCAGACTACTGTCTCTGTCTCTAAGGGTTATATGGAGGAATATTGTACAGGAAAGAAAGACTCTTTAATTTCTACTTAAGAAAGCTATGGATGCACTCAACAATCCCATCATGAAATTTATCACCCATTAATTTATCCAAACTCTTCTCAGGGAATTCTCCAACATAAAACTGACTGACTGGGAAACTGAATCAATTTCACTAGGAAAACTTCAAAATCAATTCAGTTGGCATTCAATAAACATTTCATTTGGACCAGCTGTGTCCAAGACACACAGCTTTTGAGGAATGTGTTGTTTTCTGAGTTTGTAATGGGTGACACCACACTTCTGATTGCCTTAGTGAGTTATCAGATATTTATCCAGTGTCTAGAGCGTGGCTTCTTACTGGGTGTCATGGACCCATTTAGCAGTCTGATGAAGCCTATGGATCCTTTCTCAGAAAAATATTTTTTAAACACAGGAAATAAAAGAAAATTACAAAAGAAAATAATCACATTACAATATAGACATTAAAATAGTTTTTTTTTTAATTCACAGACCCCAAGTCAAGAACACCTGACTAGAATGAAGGAGACATCTCATGCGTTCCCTTTACTCACCCAGATACTACCCTGGTTGTAGTCCCCATCATCTCTTTTCTAGACTATTTCACTGACTTCCTAATTAATCTCCTTTCATCAAGTCTCTCCCCATTTCAGTCCATCAACTGTTAAAGTACATATCCTAAAATGCACATCTGACCATGTCACTTCCTTACTCAACAGGTTTTAGTCACTATTACTTCTAGGATCAAATATGAAATTGCTCTTTTTAGTATTTAAATCTGCAAAATCTGGCCCCCTCCTCTTTTCCAGTCTTCATATATATTATTCCACTTCATATATCCTTCAGTTCAAATGAACTGGCTTTTCTGATGTTCCTCACACAGCACACTGAATCTCCCATATCTCTATGCCTTTGTAGTGGCTGTTCCCCTTGCCAGGGATGCACTCTGTGCTTACCCCAACCTCTGGGAATCCCTGGTTTGTCAGATCTCAACTAAGCCCTCCCTGATTCTTTTCAATTGTCAATGGTCTCGGTCTCTGTCTCTCTCTCTCTCTCTCCCCCAAATAATTTTGTAATTTTAAAAAATTTATTATTATTCTTTTTGGGGGGAATACAATTGGTGTTAAGTGACCTACCCAGGGTTACACAGCTAGCAAGTGTCTGAGGCTTAATTTGAATTCAGGTCTTCCTAACTCTGTGGCTGGTGTTCTATCCCCTGCATCACCCACCTGCCCTTCTGTATTTATTTATCTGCAAATATGTTGAATCTTCCACAGAAAAATAATGTAAGCTTTTTTCATAGGCAGGATCATCTCTCTCTTTTTTTTTTGGTTTTGTTTTGGTGTTTTGGTTCCCAGTGCCTTGTACAGACAGATAATAATAGATGTTTAATACATTTTTACTGAAATGAGGATAGGTTACCTGACAGAACATGGTCACACACTAATAGGCAGAGCTAAAATTCAAACCCATGTGTAATGACTCCAAGCCCAGTGTTTCTTCCATTAGATCTTGATGTCTCTTAACACTGGCCCAGTGATACCTGAAATGAGTTAACCTCTAAACAAGAGAACTTTCTTGATTGAAAGTCCCAGGCATTAGTTTTTAATCTACTTCTGTGCAAATTCCGGCCTCGGAAACGTAGAATTTCAAGACCTTGCCTGATCCTGACAACAAAGGCAATATAGGCATACTGCATCGTGTGCTGCAGCTCTCTTGGGAATGATGGGGATTTCACTTTAGCAAAGCTAGAGCCTCCAGAGGGAGGAAGGGGAAATGAGAGATGGGGCGGGGGGGAGTGTATGTGACAATGAGCAATGAGGGGAGAGGGAAAGGACAGAAAATAACAAGGTTAAATGTGGGGCTGTCAATCTCCCTGGTGCCCCTGCCAGACAAATGATAGCATCTTCCCTTTTCAATAACCTTCCTGACATCCAATTTGCATGAGTTGTGAGATAACTCTCAGCTCTCTGTCTTTCTCTCTCTCATTTGCAAATCAGAAAACAGTGGACAGGTACCAGAGCTTTTGGCAGTAAATGTAAAAAGAGGAACCTGCCTGGATCTTCTTTCCAAAACAAATAAGGATGTATTTGTCTCCTACAGATGGGGCTAGACCTGTGATTTCATGGATTTAGAAATCTTCCAGTCAAGGGAATTACCTTCACCAGTGCAGGTCAACACAACCTTAGCAGATTATGGTCCTAGATAGTTGCTTGGGGGCAGGCAGCAAGTGGCCAAGTTACTTGCCTGGGGTCACAAGAGCTAGTATGTGTTATGAACAGGACTTCAGCCCATGTCTTCTGGTTTCAAGGTCAGCACTCTGTCCATTATACTATGGCCATAGTTGGGGGAGAAGGGTGAAGGAGGAGGGTGAGAGAAAAGCCCATAACATTAGAAGGAAGCTCTATTACTCAAATATTGCACCAATCTGGAGAGTAAAGTCATTTAAAGAGGGCTTTAGCCATGTGTTTGCTTGACTTTCCCTACACCTGGGCTCTGAAGTACTGAGAATCTGTTTTAGAAAATGCTTAATAAGTGAAAACAAGTCGACCAGCATTTATTAAGTGCCTATTTATGCTAGGCACAGTGATCAATGCTGGTGATACCAAGAAAAGGGGGAGGAAAACAGGCCCTGCTCTCAAGAAACTCATAGTCTGATGGGAGAGACAACACATAAGCAACTATGCACAAGTTTACATGTATATAAATTGTGTGTATGTATGTACATGTGTATGTATTACACAATACATATATTACAATATACATAGTTACATGTGTGTATTCATATGTTGTATGTATGCACAGTGGTATATGTATGCATTCATGTGTGCATATGACTACACATATGTGTACAGGCGGATGCACAATAAATTTAAAGTTCTCTCAATGAAGGCACAAACATTAAGGGAGATACAGGAAAGGCTTTTTGCAGAAGGTGGTAGGACATCAGCTGAGACACAAAAGAATCCAGGGTAGTGAGGAGGCTGAGATGGAGAAGGGAATTGCAGGCTTGAGGGCTAGCCGGTGTAAACACTAAGCCAGGAGCAGGAATGTCCTATGTGAGGGACGTCAAGGATGCCTTTATCACTAGATCACAGAGGGTATGAAGGGGAGTAAAGGGACTGTAAAGGTAGGAGGGGGCCATGTGATGAGTTTTAAAAACCAAATAGAAGGTTTTACATTTAGTCCTAGAAAAAATAGGGAGCCGCTTGAAGTTTACTGGCTCAGGAGGGGAGGGGAAGGACGTGATTAGCAGGACCACTTTTAGACTGGAGTGGGTAGAGACTCAAAGCAAAGAGATCAACCAGAAAACCATTTCAATATCCAAACATAAGTTGATAAGGCCTGTACCAGTGTGTATCATGGCAGGATCAAGGATATAAATGAGAAATGTTATAGAAGTAGAAAAAACAGGACTTGGTAACTGAGTGGATTGGGGGAGGGGGTGCACAGTTTGAGAGAAAGTCAGGAGTCAAGGATGATACCTAGGCTGCAAGCCTGGAAGATGGTGGTACTCTCAACAGTAACAGGGAAGAGAAGAGATTTAGGGGTAAAGATAGCGAGGTCTGTTTGGGGAATGTTGAGTTTAGGGTATCTACAAGATATCCCATTTAAACTCTCCCATCGGCAATTGGAGATGGGCATTCGAGGGTCAAGAGAGAGGTTAGAATTGGACAAATCAATTTAAGAATTATCTACATAGAAATGATCATTGAGATCATGCGAGCTGATGTGGTTACCAAGAGAAAAAGTATAGATGGAGAATAGGGCTCAGGGACACCCATGGCTAGCCAGAATGACCTGAGTGAAGATACAACAAAGGAGACGAAGGAGTGGTCAGAAAGGTAGGAGAAGAACCAAGAGGGAGAGAGCAGCATCACGAAAATTTACAGAGAAGAATGTATCAAGGAGAAGACAGTGATTTATACTGTTAAAGGTTACGGAAAGTCAAGTGGATTGAGAAAAGGCAATTAGAGTTGGCAATTAAGAAACAATTGGTAACTTTGGGGAGAGCGATTTCAGTTGAATAATGAATGATAATAAAAAATCCTAATACAGGAATAAAATCCTCAACAAATCAGGACCAATCTATGTGGTTAGTCCAACTATCAAAATTATATTCAAGCACATCTAAATCTGTCCACATAACCAATCTTTCCATTAAAAAAAAAAAAAGAACGAGAGAACACTACACTAAATGGCCTTTCATGGGCATTTCAGAGAATCTCAGAGATTCAAATACTCAGAGGTATTCAGTTCAACCTATACCTATAGAGAAATTTCCTCTACATTATATTCAGTAAGTGGTTATCCAGCCTCTAGCTGACGACCTTCAGTACGTGAAGAAAATATTCTTTTCAGAGGCAGCCCATTCCACTCTTAGACAGGTCATATTTTTGGCAAGTTTTACATCAAGCTCAAATTTTCATCCTTACAACTTTCATTCCCTGAATCTGGTTCTATTAATGTGGGTAAAACAGAATGAATCTGATCTCTCTTCCAAATGACAGCCCTTGACCTACTTTGAAGACTGCTCTCATGTGCACCTAAAGTCTCTCTCTGCAACTTGCATTCATAGGCTCTTCAGGGACAATTGGCCCAGATTCAAGGTTTTCAGTGGGTCAATTAAAACTACAGTTTATCAGCCCCTTCAAATGAGTTTACCTTCAATAGTCAATGGCACAGTTAACTTAAATCAAATGCATTTACTAAAATGGCATGGCATGAGGAGTAATAATGAGGCGTTTACTCTTCAAAGCTGGGGTGTACTCTCAGAAATACACACAACATCAGTGGAAATATTGAACCCATTCATAGAATACAGCCATAGTGGGGCACACACACCTGGGGAGCACATGTTGCCAAGTCAACTGATGCTTCAGGAATGCAGGGACCCTTTCCTTATGATATCCTTGCACTACTCTCCATCTAGCATATCACTCTGCTGGGTTCCCTGGGCATGCTCCCCCACTGGATACCGGTGTCACTGCACAGCACTCCCTGGACCCTTTATGACTAAAGTCCTTGAAAAGGTCATCTACAACAGATTCCTCCATTTCTCCCCTCCCATTCTTTTCCTAACCTCTTAAAATCTGGCTTCTGATCTTATCATTTCACTGAAACTGCTCTCTCCACAGTTACCAATGATCTCTTAGTTGCCAAATCCAACAGCCTTTTCTTATCCTCATTCTCTTTGATTTCTCTGCAGCCTCTGATACTATTGAGCATCTCTTCCTTGATATTCTCTTCTCTCTAGGGTTTCAGGGCACCATTCTCTCCTAGTTCTCCTCCTACTTATCTGACTAATCCTTCTCTGTCTCTTTTGCTGAATCGTCATCCATATCATACCCTCTAACTGTAGGCATCCTATAGGTTTCTGTCCTAGGTTCTCTTCTCTTCTCCCTCTCTACTGTTTTACTTGATGATCTCATTAGCTCCCATGGATGTAATTACCACCTCTATGCTGATGATTCTCAAATCTAACTTATCCTTCCCCATCTTCTCCGCTGACCTCCAATTCCACATATCCAAATGCCTTTTAGATGTCTTGAACTAGATTTCCAGTAGAAATCTTAAACTCAACATGTCCAAAACTAACTTCATTATCTTTCCCCCAAACTCCTACTCCTACTTTACCTATTACCACAGAAGGCAATACCATCCTCCCAATCCCCCAGGCTCAGAATTTAGGTATCATCTTTGACTCCCCACTATCTCTCACCCCCCCTTATCCTATCTGTTGACAAGACCTATCAATTTCACCTTCGCAACATCTTCCACATATTCCTCCTTCCCTCCTCTGACATTGTCATCATTCTAATCTTATCACCTTAGGACAGTACTATTGCAATAAACTGCTGGTGCATCTACCTGCCTCAAGTCTTTCTCCATTCCGGTCCATCTGCCATTCAGCTGGCAAAGGCATTTTCCTGAAGCACAGGTTCAACCACATCACTTCCTTCCTCAACAAACCCCAGTGACTTCCAATCACCTTCAAGATCAGATACAAAATCCTCCATTTGATACTCAAAACCCTTCATAAACTACTCCTCTCCTTATTTTTCCAGTAGTCTTTTTTTTTTTGCCTTTTTTTTTGGAGGGCAGGGCAATTGGGATTAAGTGACTTACCCAAGGTCACATGGCTAGTAAGTGTTCAGTGTCTGAGGCTGGATTTGAACTCAGATCCTCCTGATTTCAAGGCCAGTGCTCTATTTACTATGCCACCTAGCCACCCCTCTTTCCAGCAGTCTTACACCTTACTCCCTGCCATATACTCTGATCAGGTGACGCTGGCTTCCTTGTCCTTCCATTAACAACACATTCTGCCTCTCAGCTCTCACATTTTCTCTGGCTGTCCCCTGTGCCTGGAATGCTCTCTCTCTCTGTCAGGGTTCTCTCTTAGAGTGCCCTAACTTACCAGCAGAGGCAACCGGTTTCACACACAACTCAACAACACTAGTATACCTTTCAGGAACAGAAGAGTCACAGCTCTGAGGTCTAAACAGAAAAGTTTATTAAGGTCTCTCCATGGGGAAACCTTAAAGCTATATACTAAGGCAGGCTTCCAAACATGCCTCCCAGCCCTAGGTCTTAAATAGAGCCCAGATCCATCTACCACACATGATAGAACCCAGCTGAACAGAATTGTGAGAGGGGGAGTGCAATTACAAGGGTATGAAGGCCCCAAGGTGTGGAGATGCCAATCAGGAACAGAGGGTAACCCCATGCAAGAGAGTCCTGAGCAATGCAGTATCCCCTTGCAGAGGATAGTGCAATATGCCCTGACCTCCACATGACCCAACTAATTCCCGGGCCTCAAACACTTCCCTGTGGCATGACACAACCGCTTGCAATGTGAACCTCACATCTCTCCTTATCTCCACTATTTTCCCTGGCTCCCTTTAAGTTCCAACTAAAACCCCCCCCTTCTACAGGAAGCCTTTCTGAACCCCTCTGAATTCCAGTGTCTTCCTCACTTAATTATTTCCTATTTACCCTGTATATAGCTTGTTTGTACTTATTTGTTTGCATTTGGTCTCCCCCATTAGAGTGCAAACTTCTTGAGGGGAAGGACTGTCTTTTGCCTCTTTTTGTATCCCCATCACTAGCATGGTGCCTGGTACATGGTAAACCCTTCGTAAATGCTCATTGACTGGATGATTGTTTCTCACTGGGCACGGCATTTGTTGTTCAGTTGTGGTCTCTACCATTTCTAGACTCTAATTTAACTTAGAGCCTAACCTAAGCCTAACCTGCACTTTAGGACTTGAATGAAACTCTATATCAGTGGTTCTAAACCTGTGAGTTGCGACCCCTTTGGGGTGGAATGACCCTTTCACAGGGATCACAGGGGTCGCCTAAGACCATTTGAAAACACATATTTCAGATGGTCTTAGGAACCTCCTCTATCCTTCTCCAGACGGGTCTGCCCACATGCAGCCACGCCCACATACCACTATTAAAGGGTGGTGGCATTAGGAAGGTTGAGAACCACTGCTCTATACTCTAAGATCAGTAATATCCTCAGCTCTAAGGCCTAAAGCCTCTCAAGCACAGAGTCCAGGCCCCAAAATTCTAATCTCTTTTTTTTTCAGCTCCATGATATAATATTGTTTCCTTAACGTTATTCTGAATGAACCATTAATGAACCTACTATGTGCCAGTCATTGTGCTAAGCACCAAGGATATAAATACAAAAATGAGGCAGACTAACCCTGCGATCAAGTCGCTTAGCATTCTAATATAGGGTGTCCTAAACGTCTTAGTGTAGATTTAATGGTTTAAATCCGTACTAAGATTTTGGGGACGCTTTTTAGAGGGAGATAGCATATATGAGTAAGGATGGCCAGGGAAGAGAGTTTTTTGTCAAGGGTGTCATAGGAATAGTGAGTGAAATAAGATAATTGGTTGTTATAATTCTTCCACAAGCAATTTTTAAAATTATTGTTCACCAACAAGAAGGAAGAGGAGGTGAGGTACATGGAGAGGGTTTAGGTAAAATTGTGTGTTGGCAGAGCAATGACAAGATGTCCAGGGTGGGCAGATGTTAAGCAACCTAGACAGAGTGATATAGTGCATTATGTTATATTATCCACTCACCAATCAAACAACTCAGCCTTAGGGAAGAGCCCCAAATCTGAGTAGATCAACTCTCCCATAGACAGTGACATAGTTTCTGGTGACTTCAGAAAGGGAGAGAGGTATAGTAGCAAGGCAGATACCAAGATGTCTGTGGTGGATGGATGGCTGAAGTCATTGTATGAACTGATTTCTTTGTTCTG
The DNA here is from genome assembly GCA_028627135.1 of Pseudochirops cupreus. Lineage (NCBI taxonomy): Eukaryota > Metazoa > Chordata > Mammalia > Diprotodontia > Pseudocheiridae > Pseudochirops > Pseudochirops cupreus. Next base: position 141,492,187 of record CM053584.1, on the reverse strand, counting down.
TTTACTTTGCCCTGTATCAGTTCATCAGGTCTTCCCAAGTTTCTCTGCATTCTTCCTATTCATCATTTCTTACAGAATATTAATATTCCATTACATTCACATGCCACAATTTGTTCAACCATTCCCCCAATGAAAGGTTACCTGCTTTGTTTACAATTCTTTGCTACTAACAAAGTACTGCTATAAATATTTTTATATGTGTAAGACCTTTCCTCTTGACTCTGATCTCCTTAAGGTATATATGCTCAGTGGCCAAAAGTCTTAATGTAGTCATAAGCATTAATTTTAAATTGCAATAAAATTGTATGTATATATGATGCATGTGTATATGTATTCATATATGTGTATATAATTTATATACATATTTCATATGTGTATATACATATGCATATGTGCATATCTATATATATAGTTCAGAAACTTTTCTACTATAATTCCAAATTGTTTCAGTCAAACTTTTCAGACATCCATTGATGAAGCTCTTTTTCTGGTATGAAAAACACATCCTAAATACATTGTCCTCCAAGACAGCTAACAAAGCTGACATTTTAATATAGTCCCATGGAGTTCAGAGAGATTAATATGCCATTGAATTATTTAAAAGGAATTGACAGACCTTTATCTTACATAAATGTGTTGCTTGGCGATCTAGCTGGTTTGTTGTAGCAGTTATGATGAGTGAGCAAGATTTTCAAGATAAAATTCATCCAAATGCTCCCTAGTTAAAATTCTGTCATGGCACTCAGATAAAAATTTTAGCTCTCTAAGACAAGAATTGATCCTTCAAATATACAGGGTGGTTCAAAAGTCTTAGTGCAGTTAAAAACTACACTAAGACTTTTGGGACACATTATATATATTGCCACTCATTTATGCTAATCTATCCAGCATTCTTAGGAGTTATACAAAGGTACATAGATTTAGATCTGGAAAAGAACCTAAAGATCATCCAGTCCAACATCTTCATTTTACAGATAAGAAAAATGAGGCCCAGAGAAACTAAGCCATTTGTTCTCAGGCAATACAGATTACAAAGGGGCAGAGTCAGGATTTGTTTCCAGAATCCAATAAATTTATATGATCTTCAACTTGACCACTCTCCTTTTGGAAATAGCCATAGTCTGCGAGAATGAGAGTGCTACAACAGTGAAAATAATAAAAGCTCAAATTCACATAATGTTTTAAGGTTTACAAAGCACTTTAACAGACGTTAATTTTCTCTGTTAATTCTCAGAACAACCCTGTGAGGTAAGTTCCGTTTCTTATTCTTCTTTTGCAGATAAAAAAAAAAGGTAGTAGAAAGAAGTAGAAATTAAGTGCCCATGAAACTCTGGGAGTTTTTAATCTGGGGTGCCACTGTTTTCCTGAGTTCCAGGACCCAGGCTAAGGCTTTCATGGTCTCATCCTTCACCCCCTATAACTTTACAGGGACATCCCTGGGTCTGTTTTTCCATTGAAATGGATGCCCATGAGAACTTTAGGCTTTATAATATGAATTAATTTGTGTATTACTAACCTTTGGGAAGTCCCATGCAATAGCAGAGTATAGTTAAGTTACTATTTCAAAATCTTCAGAAGCTATAGTATTTTATTTTATTTCTACCCTGATGTAATACTGTTTAAGTACTCTCTGTGGATGATAAACACTCAAAAGGCCACTGAATTATTTAAAAGGAATTGACAGACCCTTATCTTACATAAACATGTTGTTTGATGATCTAGCCAGCTTGTTGCAAGAGTTACGATGAGTGAGCAACCATCCAAATGGTTGGGAGAAAAAACAGACTTGATTCCTCTCCCTGGAGAGGCTTATACCACTACTGTCTCAAACAAGTATCTCTTTAAAAATACATGTGCAACAGAATATTCATAATAATGAATTCAAAATGAAGCAAAGGTCCACCAACTAGAAAGGAGCTAAGCAAATTAGAGTAAGTGAATGTAACAGAATATCATAAAGTCACAAGAAATGATGAGAATAGAGAACTCTAAGAAACATAGGAAGATTTATGTGAACTGATGCAGAGTAAAATTAGCAAAAGGGTGAAAAAAAATACATACAACATATTGGAAATGGAAAGAACACCAACAAATGAAACTGAATGCTGTATAATTTCAATGAAACAAATATAGCCTCAGAGAGGAAATGAAAAAGTTCACCACACTGTAAAGATTAGACACTGTGGGTGTGTTATATTGCATATACATTTACATGTAGCATAATTCCTTTGGTACTAATCCCCATTTTGCATAGTTAGGTAGGCATAAGTAATTCCCAAACTTTCTGGAAGATATAGTTCACAGGCAAAAGCAAAGAACTCTCTAATACCAGGTCTACTGAATCCAGATGAGGAAATCCAGGCTCAAAGAGTGGAAATAATTTGCCCAAGGTAACCTGATTCTCCTTGACCTCTCCCTAACCAATTAACTTACACGTAGTTGATTACTGAACTGAGATGCTTTTCTTCTTTTTCTTTTCACACACTTTGGTTAAAAGAGATATCTCTCTTGATAGGGGAAGCAGAAAGAAAATTCTAAAGGTTGATGAGATTTAAAAACAAAAGATGCTAATAAAAATAATAGTTTTTGAAAAAAATCTATGTATGGACTTAATATTTGGTGAAGGTAAATGATTAAACGTACTGACTGAAGAAAGAAGAAATTGGGGGAGAAAGCAACATGATATAGAAGAAGCAGCAGTAGATTTGGATTCCAGCCCCCTCACTCTACTCATTTCAATTCAACTACAACTTATTAATCACTTCCAATACTCCAGATACTTTGCTAGGCAGTTGAAATACAAAGATAAAAAATGAAAATAGTCCCATCCCTCACGGAAATATTCTTTGGGGTAGAAATGACAAGTTCTTATTGCTTGATCATTCTTTGAATGAGTATGTGCCAAATATGGGTAATTTCATCTGGGATCTGTGGTATGGGTGCATGGGTGGAGACTCGAACCCCTGGAGGAACTTTTAGGCTGAACACAGGACAATTGATGCTCCCATACATGCAACATTAACAACTATGCTCTGTATGTGCCAAAAGGCAGGACCCAGAGAGATCTTCATGGACTGGGAGGGGCTTCCTATAAGAAGCCAAGGAGAATCAAGATCCTTGCAAAGTTAACCCCTGGCAAGTCCCTTTTCCTCTCTGAGCCTCAATTTTCTCATCTGAAATCAATAGACCTGATATTAGGGAATTATTTGCTTTTCCCTATGGACTACATCTTCCTTCTGGTTTGGGGGTTACTTAGGATGATCTATGAAAAAAGAAATTAGTACCAAAAGAATTACATTACAGAATATTCATGGCTACAGAATTCAAATCTAGATAGAATTAAGGATAGAGCCCATGTCTCTTTATTTACACTCTAGGATTGTTTCCACTAAATTGCATGCCAAGAATCCCATTCTCTGTCACTCACTGTTTTGGTTTGACTTTCAGCTTCTCTGGACATCAATTTATCAATCTATGAAATGGAAACGAAATATAGTTTAGTTTTGAGCACCCCCACCTCTCTGGGGGTGCTCAAAAATATTTGAACTAATCTAGCAATGGAAGTCAAATTTTCCTAAGTCTTGAACTTTCCATTTATCTTGTTTTATTGTTGTTGTTCTTATATAAAGCCATATTATTTACTGAAAAACCACCTGCAAAGATCTGAAAGTTATACAGGATGAGAAAGGTCCCTAGTGTTCTTCACATAAACAATTCTGTGCAGCAAAATAAAAAATTAGAGGTAGAATTCTCAACCCAACTGAACCAATAATAAGTGCCTCCCACAGCTGTAAAATCTATTATGTTCCTGGGGATTTCTTCCTCTTCCTCCTCACCTCTTCCCCATCCTACAACTATTGCTGCTCCAGTTCATCAATAGGGGGATTTTCTGTGTCACTACTGACCTCCATCAATATAGATAATTGATCATCAAATGTTTTTATTTATTAATCAAAGACAAGGTTTTTAAAATGTTGAAATACTGAAATGATGTTAATTACAGGGTCTAACTATTCCCCCCAAAGTAAATCCATAATTAGTCTACCATTTCTGAGGTTTTCTCTAAAGGTGCTAGAAATTAGAGGACACAAAAATATATAATAATGATTCTTAAAAGTTTGTGCTGTTTAAAAAATTATAATATTTGCATTTTAGCCACACTTACACTCATGCTGGAACATTAAAATAAATAAACTTAGTGCCTAGTAAGAATGATTACTTGAAATGACTTGATTCCTCTCTCCCTACCCCCACCTACCCCATCCCCGCAGCTGGGGCTAAGCTCCTCTTAGGCTCAGTCCTGCCCTGCTACACCACCACCACCACACTGGCCTCTCCCAAAAAGCCTTTGAGGCACATGAAACAATCTCCTTCCCAAGGAAAGGTGCAATGTTGGAATCTTTCCACAACATGAGACTGGTTTCCTGAGGTCTCACAACATGCTCAACTATATTGAAAGTAATTACTCATGATTGAATTATACCAATGTAAAAAACATGACAAAATGACTTAAATTAACTTATAGATTCTGTGCCATACCAATCACCCTCCAAGAGTTATTTTATAGAATGAGAAAAATAATAAAATCAATCTGGAGGAACAAAAGATCAAGAATCTCAAATGATGTAATGAAAAATCTTATAGTATTCTGCAAAGCAGTTATCATCAAAACTATTTGGTACTAATTTAAAAAAAAGAAAAGTTGTACCTAATAATAGGTTAGGTACACAAAACTAGAAACAACTAAACATAGTAGCATAGTGTTAAATAAACCAAAGAATGACAACTACTGGTATAAGCATTCACTATTAAAAAAAAAAAAACTATTAGGAAAATTAGAAAGCAAAGAGAGGGAAATTAGATTTAGACTAACATCTCACATAATGTATGACAATAAGCTCCAAATGGATCCTTGACCTAGATATAAAAGATTACATGATAAACCAATTAGAAGAGCATGGAAGGAGATATTTTTCACAATTAATTAATAGATTTCTTGATCAAATAAGAGATAAAGATAGGAGATGAAATAGATCATTTTGATTGTATGCAACCGAAAAATATTTGCACAAATAAAATCTTTGAGGTTAGAAGTAGAAAAAAAAAGTAGTTAATTGGGGAGGAAAGTCTTGAGCAACTTTCTTCTGATTATTTGGTGTCCAAACTACATAAGTAATCAATCGAAAGCTATAGCAAGAGTCATTCACCAATGAATTACTAGTGAAAGGATACAAAGAGGTAGTTCTCAAAAGAAGAAGGGTACATCATTAAAAAAACATTTTTTAAAATACTTCAAATCACTAACAATAGAAGTGCAAATTTAAAAATCTCTTAATCTCTTCCTCATACCCATCACATTGGTAAGGTTGACAAAAAACAAAAATAACAATTGTTAACACAATAATGCAATTTGGCAGTGGAATTGTGAATGGATCCAACCATTCTGGTAAGCAATATGGTGCTATACCTAAAAAAAGTCATTAAACTGCACATACCTTTTGACCCAGCAATGCCATTGCTAGGCATATACCCCCCCAAAATCAAAGTAAGTGGAAATGTTCCCATAAGCATAAAAATATTCATAGCAGCATTTTTTTAGCTATAGCCAAAAATTGGAACCAAAATGAGCGTATATCCATGAGTGAATTATTGCATAAATTATGGTACATAGATATAATAAAATATTATTGTGCTATAAGAAATAAGCAAAAGGACACATTCAGAAATACCTGGGAGGATTTGTATGAACTGATGCAGAGTGAAGTGAGCAGAACTAGGAGAAAAAATTATACAATGACCATAACATTGAAGGAGAGTAACTATGAAAGTAAGAACTTTGATAAGTACCCAAGAATGATTCTAGAATCATACTACCTACATCTTGTTAGAGAGGTGACAGACTAGAGTTAGGAAGGAAATCTACATTTTCTCAGTCACTGCCAATGCCTTCCTTGATGATACCTATTTGTTACAAAGGAGGGGAGAGTATCGTGGGGACTTGGAAGGAGGGGAGGGGGAAAATGCAGCGTGATAGGGATAAAAAGAAAGAAAAGAGTATCCATGAAATATTTTTGTTCAAATTCACAGAAGAGTGAAGGATGTACCAAAGGGGACATAGATAAGCAATATGCTGTTGGAACTACTTTAATTTATACTTAAAAAAAAAAAAAGATATCTATAATAGTTTTACCTTGGTTTTTTTTTAAGTGATCATGAAAGCATCAGGCTGCTCCAGCTTTATTTACACTTTTAGCAGTCATTTTTCCTTCTTCCATAGGGTCTCAGCAATATGCTGGGACTCTTGGGTTTATGGATGCACTCTTGTAATGTCACATGATCCCTTATTCTGACTATGCTCTCTGGTTTCTCCTTTTTGCCTACATTCCACCCTTTATTGGCTTCATTGTGAGTCAATCACCCACCATTAGAGGTACACAGTCTCATGGGGAATGTAGCCCTGACATTCTCACAGTGACCTTTCAGGCCTAAGCATTTTAGAAAATGAAATTCATCAGCTCACTACAACCATGCCTCCTAGACATGTATTCATCTGACAAATGTTTTGGGGGAAGCTACTCTCTACATATCACTTTTATGTGTTGTGGAAGATCCAAAAAGGTCCCTAGCTTTACCCATATCTAAATGTAAAAAGAAAAAAAAAAGATAAGTCAACAATAGTTATAGAAAGAACCCTGAATTTGGAGGTAAAGGATATGGGTTTAAGTTCTACCTCTCTTACCTACTACCTTTGCAGCATTGGATAGATATATCAAGATATCTCTTTGGGCATCATTTTTCTCATCTGTAAAATGTAATAATTAGAGTCCATGATCCCTAAAACTCTTTCCATTCCTAAAGCCTATAATGCTTAAACAAACAAATGGAACAAATGAACTAACCAATGAATGAATAAATAAAAAACCAGTGTCAGAAGGTTAAGTGCCAATAAGTACTGTATATTCAGAGGCAGGAGAGATCAAGTCAAACACTTACTCTTTATATCTAAAGTCATTTTTGCTGAAAAAAACTTTGTGCTCAGAGTGCCTCATTTCAGCTCTACATAGACAGTCTGAGAAGTCAGAGGTCTGGGATCAAAAGGCAGTACAGAGGATACCCAGAAAGTCAACAGTGAATAGAAGAAGCTCTTCCCATTCTCCCATCTGCTTCAGAGGACTGCATGGATGACCAGGGACTAAAGAGCCTCAGTTCTAAAAGGTCTGCCCTTTGATGGACTGATTAGATAAGGCGACTCAAGAGCAATTTGTAAAGAAGACACAGAAGAGTGTTGAAAAGGGAAGGAACAAATTTAGAGCAAGGTGAAAGGTTCAAAGAGATTTGGCCCTAAAAGGGTTTGGGTTGAAAGATGGAAAGGATGAGGAAGAGAAAAAAATCAAGAAAATGATGAAAATACATTTCTTCTATTTCTTTTAGCATCAGACCATTCAGCCAGAAAAGTGCTGCTTTTACACCACAGGGCCCTGAATGAACAACAGATGGTTTTTCAGAGTTATAATAGAAGCTTTGAGCAGATGTCTATACTAAGGAGTTGAGGTAAAACCAAATCTAAGGACCTTCTACTTTGCAGAAAGATGCTTTCTGATGGATTCTGGGGAGTTGATGGAAAATGTTGTTTAAGGGACCAGTCACTTAATGGTCCAGGTAGTCAGTTTATGGTGAATATGAACAGGTAGGGAAAATAATTAGTGAGAGTTAAGTTTGAGATATTTGCATAAGTTGGGGGGGAATATTTTTTCTATTTTTTTTTCTAAATTACTATAGCAAATGCCTGTTTTCTCCTAAATTACCTAAGTAATTATGCCAGAGAATCAAGTCTGTTTCCTAGAAAGTATAGCTCACCACAAAAGACAGTGAACAAAGACTAGACTTGTCAATTCAACTTGTACAACATCCCTCAGATGCATCCCTTTTTCTCATTCACATGGCCAGTACCTTGAGTCAGATCTTTATCACCACCAGTCTAGACTCTTGCCATAGCTTTCTACTTAATTTTCCATTTCCATTCTCTCCCTTTCCAATCCATCCTCAATGTAGCTGCCAAAATAATCTCCCCAAAGTACAACTACCTGCCATACTCATGAATCATCAATGACTCTGTATTGCCTCTACTTTAAAACACAAACTCCTCAGGTTGGCATATAAAAACACTTTACAATCTAACTTTTACCCACCTTGCCAGATTCATTTCATGTGACGTTATGTAAAACCAAACTGGCCTATTCATTGTTCACTAAATTTGGCATTTTATCTCTTGCCTCCACACTTTTACCCAGGCTATTGCCCATACCTGTAATGCCTGCCTTTTCACTTCTGCCCCTTAAAATTCCTGGCTTTCTTCAAGGATCAGCATTGTGCCATCCCCTAGGGGAAATCTTTCCTGATCTCAGTAGTTAACAGTTCTACTCCTTCCTAGCAGCAGTCGTGGAAATTATCTATACAGGGCAGTGAGAATCTGGGCTTGCTTCAATAGGTCTAGTGTTTTTATGTGAGAATTACTTCCTGACATTAATTAGGAAATTTATGGGTTTTTTTCTGAACACTGAATCTCATGTGGAGAAGTCAAGAAAAAAGTATGCTATTCTCTTGTAGTTATTCATCTTTAATTCTCCTATAGGAATTGAAGATTAACAACCAACATAGAGACATTACTAGTTCAAAGCAATCCAGTGACATCAAGTTAAAAATAAGAGTTTGAAACACTGACAGGCAGAGTTGAAGATTAAGGCTGACATTTCCAGGAACCAGGACAGGAGCATGTAGAAGAGAAGTGGTCACTGATCTAATCGGTCAGTTTTGCTTGTGACTGCTGCCATGTTACAAGTGTGTGTTTGTGACCCTGTCACCAGCTAACAGTGGTTCATTCCTGCAAATAAAATAAGCATTAATAAGTTCATATGGCTCATATATTTTATACAAATCCTATGAGTAGTATTCCAAGAAACAGCAAGTTCAGAAGCAAAAGAAGTCATTGAATTTTTTATTTTAACACACGATCCTATGTGGTGCTATCAATCTTGCTAGAAAATCTGAGTTTTGCATTATTTGAATATTACCAATAATGCTCAATGCTTTTTTCCCCCAGTGTTTGAATGTTCACTATAGGTTACAGTTCTTTCTGAATACTACTAACTTTAATATTTATTTATTAAATAATTTTAAATAGCCATAATAATAAGTAAAGAGTATGAAGAAGATTGGAAATATTTTCAAAAGGTAAAGGAAATTAGCTTTTCACCACATTTGTTTTTAATCATTGTCAAAATATATTGGTTCATAATAGTAATAAACAACTTTTGAAACTTTAATAAATATTAAAATAAAATATATTAAATAAACAATAAAGAGAA
>CM053584.1:141465859-141482322 GCA_028627135.1 Pseudochirops cupreus | reverse complement strand
ATGAAGAAGATTGGAAATATTTTCAAAAGGTAAAGGAAATTAGCTTTTCACCACATTTGTTTTTAATCATTGTCACAATATATTGGTTCATAATAGTAATAAATAATTTTTGAAACTTTAATAAATATTAAAATAAAATGTATTAAATAAACAATAAAGAGAAATACATTGTTTATATAAAATAAATATATTACATTAAATAAATATTAAAATAAAAATTGACTAATAATGTGCTCACTCATTATTTTTTAAAATATATTAAGAAAATGTTATGAAAAATACATAATAGCTGGCACAAAGATTTATTAAGTGCCTACTGTGTGCTGGGCACTATGCTAAGCATTGGGAACACAATTAATAAAAAATAAAAAATTAGTCCCTGCCCTCAACAAACTTACAATTCAAAAGGGGAGACAGCTCAAAAAAAGAGACAGGAAAGGGGGAGACCAGGGAACAGGACACCAGGGCTGGAGAAGCCAGAACCACGTGGGAAATAAAGAGATGACTGATCTGGACCCCTTTCTCAAATGGAGGCTTTGGAGTTCATAATTCTGCCCTCCAATCAAAGCAGCAGAGACAGTGCTAAGGTATGAGTACCGAGGCTGATTGAATTTGGCAGAATGATGAGATTTCCCAGTGATAAGATTTCTGGCATCATGATGGAAAAGATCAAAGAAGTCCAAAAGAGAGCCAAGAAGTGGGAAATTAAATTTATTATTTCAGGAACTGTTGAGAATTCCCAGAATTCTGGGGGCAGGGGTAGGGGAGGGGTTGTTCCTGAATCCTGCAGGTTAATATCTCGTAGGTATTTAGAAACACTAGGTAGGTCTGAGAATGACTCTCAAGTCCCTCACTACCTCTGTTGATTTGTGTTTCTTTCCCTGATCTATTGACTTTCAGCATTCAGGACTCACACTATTCTCAGATTTCCTAAGAACCATGCAAGGCTAATCTTTCAGTATTTTAGAAACCAGTACCCAAAACGTGTTTACATACATTCTCATTTGGTGCTGGCAATAGCCCTATGAGGTAGATGGTACAACTATAACCAACTCCATCAAGTACAGACTCAGTATTTCTAAAAGTACTGAAAGAATTGGCAGGTGTCATTGTCAAATGTCTGAATGAGTGAATGAATAAATGAATGAAAGAATATTTATTGAATACCATGTGCTGTGCACTGTCCTATGTTAATACAAAAAAGTATTAATCAAATTAATCAAAAAAGTATTTATACAAAAAATAGTCCCTGCCCTCAAGGACCTTACATTCTAATAGAGGAAGGCAAAACATAAAGGGCAGCACTTTCAAAGTATTTTGGTCTGGGAAATCACAGGAATGGTTAGAGAAACAACAGGGCAATTGATTGTGTCCTTCTTTCCAGGGTACCCAGGGCTAAAGGTGGAAAAGGGGGTTGGAAAGACACAACATGGCAATGGAATGAAAGTGGCAAGAGATGATATCTTACTTGGGCCAGATATGGAGTGCTCTAGCCATACAGGAGTCCAGAGACCCAAAACAGGAGCTGAATTGCCAATCTAAATCTGAAAAGGAAGTATGACATAAAGGTGTTGTAGAACAGTGTGCATGAGTCTGAGTTAGTTTATAAATGGAAAATTCACGCCAATCAGAAGCCCAAGAACCCAGTTCATGAGCTGGAGTGTTGAATAATACTGTTGACTCTTAAGCATCATGGAGAATAGGATGGACATCACAAGATAGAAGAAAGGCAAATAGTATTCCAAGGTCAAGGATACATTTAGAAATGAAGGTAATAAAAAAAATAAATATCAATCAAATTAATATATAGATATGTACTAATATTTTTACTACTTTATTTTTGACATTTTATTCTGATTAATCATCTATCATTAATTAAAGGGGTTAATATAAAACATTCTTATGATATAGGAGCATGGATGTTACTCTTCCCATTTTTAAATTGTTTCATTTTTTTCAAGCAACAAAAATCTGACCTCTCTTCTCTATTTCCTCCTTCTCCCCAGTTGAGAAAGAATGAAAAATCTCTCTTGCTTTCAAGTAAAACAAATTCATGACCACGTCCAAAACATATATCTCAACAATCACTGAAGGCATCACCGCTCTAAAAGGAGGGGCGTTTCTCCATGAGATTGCTAGAATCATGATTGACCATCGAATTAATGAGTATTCCTAAGCCTCTAAATATTGTTTGCCTTTACAATATTTTCAATATATAAATCATTCTTCTTGCTCTGCTCACCTCACTCTGCATTAGTTCATACAAGTCGTCCAAAATTTCTCTAAAACAATTCTCTTCTTCATTTCTTACAGCACAATAATACCATAAAATTTTGAGTTGTTCCCTACATAAATGGTACAATTTCCAGTTCTTTACCACTATGAAAAAAAAAGCTGCTACAAATATTTTTTACACAATTTGTTTTGCTTAAGACTGATTCCTACCTTAATCGACCCTCCCTCTCCCCGCCCTTCTCCTTAAACTAAAGCCCAGTAAGGTAGAGACATGTGATCATGGAAATCCCCAAATGGTTTCCCTGGAAATTGGAGCAGAGTCACAGAACAGCAAACAACTCCCCAAGGGTCAATGGCTCCAAAATCACCCCTCCAGAGGCAAAGAAACCTCTTTATTCTCATAGCATCTCTGGTTCTAATAAGAAAGATCTAACTAAAGTTGCATTTGAAATGTTCTGAGTGTTTCACAGGATTTTCAATTTCCAGTAAAAGAATAACAGAAGCAGAGCGTGCAGGGCAGGGGTTGAAAGCTCCACATTTGAAAGCATTTTCAGGGAATGACTTTACCAGAGAAGAAATTGCTAGGAAATACCAAAGAACATTGAGAAATCAAATCTTCCCCAGACAAAGAAAAATGAAGATTAGGAAAGGTCAGCTGTTCTCTCCCTGATCTTAGTTATTTCAATTTGCTATTTGTTTTCCAGAGAATTTTGGCGTTTCCATGTTTACAGACTTTGGTCTTTCTTAAACACCATAGATAAGGCAGGAAAACATCTGAAATAACATTCCCTATGAACCCTGACTGTGAATATTAAACGGTGCCAGGCTTTTTACTCATTCTGTTTGTAGTGAGTTCAAAGTATATTGGCCAATGTCTCTGTTGGTGTTGAACCTTTTTAAATGTGTAATGCCTACAAGAAATATGTTGGGAACTTCAGAGATATGTTTTATAGGTGGGTGGATGCTTTAATAATGCCTGATACATGTATAGCGCTTTCATGTTTTACAAAGCTCTTTACATATATAACGTCACTTGGTCCTTACCACCAACCTACAGTGGTCAGTGTTTTATGTAACCTTTGGCCCAGGGCAGGGGTGGGGAACCTGCAGTTTTGAGGCCACATGTGGCCCTCTAGGTCCTCCTTTTGGCTGATGTTTGGATTCAGTCAAATGGACACACTTGAGGACCTAGAGGGCTACATGTGGCCTCGAGGTCACAGGTTCCCCACTCCTAGCTCAGGGTATCACATTCTGGGTTTACATAGAGTAAAACTGGGGGGAGTCATACTGAGATATTGTTCTCATGTTACAGATCAGGAAACTGAGACTCACATAACTCAAATAATTTGCCCCTGGTCACACAGCCTATCTCAGAAGTAAGATCTGAACGCAATTCTCTCTCCAAACCAGGTCCAGTGCTGTAAGATCTATACCTCACTGCTTCCACTGTAGTGCTTAAAATCTTTTTTTGGGACAGCTAGGTGATGCAGAGATAGAGCACTGGTGCTGGAGTCAGAAAGAGCTGAGTTCAAATCTGGCCTCGGACACTTGGGCAAGTCACTTAACCCCAACTGCCTAAAAAAAAAATGTATTACCCTCTAACCAAGTCTTGGACCTCCAGCAAAGGCGCAAATACTGCTGAAGGTACCCTCTACAATCACTTCATACAGGAGAGAGAGGACTAGATATGGAACAAGAAGCCTTATTTTTGTGTCTTTGCTCTGTCACCTGCTAGTTGTGTGGCCTTTAACAGATCCCTTAACCCATCTGAGCCTTAGCTGCATCATCTATAAAATAGGAATAATGATACTTGCACTACAGACTTCACTGGAGAATTAGGGGTGAATGGACCTGTAATTTCAAAGGGAACTTTCAAGTGAGGAAGCTCCCTCTATCAGTGTAGGTGAATTTCTTCTCTGAAACTTAGAGTCTTAGAGAGTTGCCTTGAGCACTAAGAAACAAAGGGAATTGCCCAGGGTCACACAGCCAGTGTGTGTCAGAGGCAGACTTTGAACCCAGATCTTTCTGACTCTATCCAGTACATTCGGCTGCCTTTCTTGAATATCATGAGGATCAAATGAGATGCTTGTCAAAGTATGTTGCAACCCACTGCTGCTTACAACTTAATGGAAAAAAAAGTCTCCCACAGAAGGAAGGACTCCGTCTTTTCTGCTCTATTTATCTTGTCTCTGACATGACCTATGTAACATTGGGCAAGTCAGTTCAAATTCCTGGGACTCAGTTTCCTTATCTGTAATGTAAAGAAATTGTACAAGATGGCTTCTGAGACCCTTTCCATCATGAAACTTATTCTGCTGTAATTAAGAATCCCAAAGGGTTAAAGGAGATCCTTCTTGATATGTAAGTGAAAATATAAGCTAATCCATCAAAGAGAAAAGCATTTTGTCTCTGCAGCCCCATATCAGCAACACCTGTTTCTCAGTTCTCTATTTGTTGTCTTCCTGGGCACAGGATCTCTCCTTTCTCTTGACAGATACTTCCGTCCTCCTGTAATGGAACATCCCCCTGAGAAACAAGCCTTTGCCTTCCTGGGTGCATGAGCCCCTTTCCTTCTTCACAGACACATCCCTCTTCTCATGATGGAACTTCCCCCTGAGAAACAAGTCCTCCTGCTCTAGAATTGACAGTCACTATTCTTTGGAACTGCTTGTTTAGTACATTCATTAATACCAGCTTAATACTATCTCTTATATATCACAAGCTTCTACAATCTCATCACAACCCTCTCCTTTAATGTTTAATGCTAAGACGGTTATTACTGATAGGGACTCAATTTTACCCCAGGATACCTGCTTGGGGAAGAAATGTTTTTTTATTAAGAGCACAAGGAAGGAAAAGCCATACTAAAAAATAGACGAGATTCTACAAATTGTCCTCCAGAGACTCATTGAACAGATAGCAGGACTGGTTTCTGTTTATTATCTGATCTGCTGAAGCTAATCTATGTTGATGCCTCCTGCCAAGACACTGACATTTGTCCATGATTTCTCACCCACCAGTACACAAGGTATAGAGCCATGAATGGGCAGACCATTTGTCTATCTCCAACTGACAAGGTAACAGATTAATAGAAACACTACTAACTGTACAACAGCCCAGGAAAATCAAGGAATAAAAGAGTCAGAAACAAGGAATTCCTCTTGTGGCAGATACATGAGATTTTTTTTTTCTGTTTGGTCCCAGAGGACAGAATCAGGAGCAATGGGTAGATATTGAAAAGAGGCCAATTTGGAGACCATATAGGGTCAGTTTCTTCTTTTTTGTGATATAAATTGAACTTGAAGTCAGTAAGTTCAAACTGTCCAAAAGGGGAAAATGGGCTGCCTCCATTCTAATGGAGGTCTTCAAAGCAGAGACTGATGACCACTTATCAGACATATCATAGTAAGGATTCCTTTGGGAGTATGGATGGGACTAGGTGGCTACTAAATCCTTTCCCACTCAAAAATCCTATGATTCTTGGGAGACGAGGATGGTGCCCAGGGGTGGTCTTGAAGCCACAGGTTCCCTACCCCTGGACAGTAGATGGAGGGAAGGTAGGAAGGAGATACACCTGGGCCTGAAGGATTTGACCCTAAAACAATCAGACTATGCAGGATATAAAGCATATATGACTAAAGCAAAAAGGAGCCAGTTAAAAAAAAATAACATTGGGTTAGAGTCGATGGCTTTCCCTTGGTGTGTTCTGTATTATCTGATACAACCAGAAACGGATTTGCCTCTATCAGCCCAAGGTAAAGATAGACATGAACCAATACTAGAGAAATTATAAGTAACAAACCATTACAGGGGAGATTGTGTCTGCCACACTTGAATCTTTCAGTCCACGGGAAGTCAGAAAACAGGGGGCACAAGCACAATAGCTTAATATCGACAGGGGGTTGGGGACTGTCAAATTGGAAAGGACGGGGGGGTTATCGTTGACTAAGAGCTGAAATGCTCACGACAGGGACCTCACAGCCCTGGATGTTGGTGAAGATGATTTAAAACAGGCCTTCCTAGAAGTTAAATTCAAACATATACTTTTTTTCTCCTCCTGGCTATTCACCTAAAAGAAGCATGCATGTATTAATCTTGATCTTATATCTCATTGAATGAAACAGAAGAAGCTTGAATATAATCAGCAGAGTTTTCAGCCCATGTTTTCATGAATTCCTCACTTTATGATGACAGTTGAGAAAATGTAGGCTTTCAGAGCCCCTTCTACATACCACCGAGAATGCTCTTGCATATATATGGATAAAGAATGCTCAGTGTGAGTGTGCAGGCATGAATAGGAATTAATGTTAAAATAATTTTTAAATGATAAGAACTATTTTGAAACAGGTTAAAAATAACCATGGGCTCCTTCTAGGGTTTGGCAGTCAGTCATTGCTGCCTTCTCTGGATAACAGAGAGAAAGACAAGATTGTCATGAGCATGAGTGGTATGAATCACAAAGAACAGTATGCAGTGGGATTTTTTTTTATTTGTATGGTCATAATCCATAAAGAGAACTTGAGGTCCAAATAAACCTAAATGTTTCTAGGCTCTTTTTTTTTTTGTCATGGCTTTCAGGTAGTCCAATAATTTTTAAATTATCTCTCCTGGATCTATTTTCCAGGTCAGTGGTTTTTCCAATGAGATATTTCACATTGCCTTCTATCTTTTCATTTGCTTGGATCTGTTTTATAGTATCTTGATTTCTCATAAAGTCATTAGCTTCCAATTGCTCCAATCTAATTTTGAAGGAATTATTCTTTTTAGTGATTTTTTGAGATTCCTTTTCCATCTGGAAAATTTGATTTTTTAATGCATTCTTCTCCTCATTGGCTTTTTGGGCCTCTTTTGCCATTTGGGTTGGTCTATTTTTTTAAGGTGTTTTTTTCTTCATTATTTTTTGGGTCTGCTTCAGCAGGCTATTGACTCACTTTTCATGATTTTCTTGCATCATTCTTATTTCTCTTCCCAGTTTTTCCTCCATTTCTCTTACTTGATTTTCAAAATCCTTCTTGAGCTCCTCCATGGCCTTTAACCAATTCATATTTTTCTTGGAGGCTTTTGATGTAGGAATTCTGACTTTCTTGTCTTCCTCCCATTCCATTCTTTGATCCTTTTGTCCCCCCAAAAAGATTGTATGGTCTGTTTGTGCTTCCTCTGCTTGCTCATATTGCCAGCCTATTACTTGACTTTTGAGCTCTTTGCCAGGGTAGAACTCTGCTTTCAGATTGCAGAGAGCTATGTCCCAAATTCCTGGGGTTTTCACAGCCACTGGAGCTATTAGGAGAGTGCCCTCTCTCCAGCCCCACAAATCTGGCACACTGGCCACACGCCACAGGAATACCACCCAAGAGCAGGATCCAGATCCAAGCAGGTTAAAGCAAGAGCACTTAGCCCCTCAATGGTCACTTGGTCCCCCTACAATCTGCAGGCCAGGAGCTTCTGAAGCAGCTGCTGCAGCAGCTAGAACCACTACC
Source organism: Pseudochirops cupreus (assembly GCA_028627135.1). Taxonomy (NCBI): domain Eukaryota; kingdom Metazoa; phylum Chordata; class Mammalia; order Diprotodontia; family Pseudocheiridae; genus Pseudochirops; species Pseudochirops cupreus. Next base: position 141,474,610 of record CM053584.1, on the reverse strand, counting down.
ACCGTACCTCCCCCACTTTTTCTCCCCCCGGGGGCAGGGGCCAGACCATACTCTTCTCCACCCAGTACCAACAGAGTTCCAGACTGACCTTTTACTTTCTCCTTGGCATCTATGGGTTGAGAAGTGTGGAAACTGCCACAGCTGCTGGTGATTCACTCTCCTGAAGTCTGTTCTGGCTGCCACTGGTTGGGGCTACCCTGAGTCTGGAGCCGCGCAGCTCATGGGGAACTGTGCTCAGCTCCCATCGCGCTGTGACAGACCTTTCCTGTCGGCCTGCTGGGCTGCTTTCAGCAGGAAACTTGTTTCTCTCTGTCACTTTGTGGATTTTGTAGCTCTAAAATTTGTTCAGAGTCCTTTTTTAACATGTATTGGAGGTGGTGGGAACCAGAGCTGTGCAGAAGTCCTGTTTCCACTCTGCCATCTTGGCTCTGCCACTAATAGACCTAAATGTTAATAAAGATATCAGAAGATCCATCTGAGTCCAAGCCTTCCAAATAGACTTGTAGGCAGACTGCCAAAGTTTATGCAGGGTCCATCTAGACTCATATCATAATACAGAGGCAAGAAGGCAGCTGGGAGGTGCAGTGGATAGAGCACTGGGCTTGGAATAAGAAAACTCTGAATTCAAATCCAGCCAACACCTACTAGCTGCGTGACCCTGGGGAAGTCACTTAAGCCCTGTTTGCCTCAGTTCCTCATATGTAAAATGGGGACACACTGGAGAAGGAAACAGCAAGCCACTCTAGTATATTTGCCAAGAAAACTCCATGGACAAAGTCCGTAGGGTCACATAGAGTCAACAACAGCAGTAAGAGCACTAGTTCTGGAGGCAGAGAACATGGGTTCAAATCCTGCCTCTGATGCTTACTACTTGTGTGAACTTTGATGTAATTTAACCTCTATGAGATTGGTTTCTACCTCTATAAAATGAAGAAGTTGAATTACATGGTCTCAGTGGTCCCTCTTCCAGTCCTAGTCCTACAATTCTATGAGAGCTAGGACACTGCCATACATCACTGACATGATAATTTGGAGAAATACATGCAAAATGGTATGTAGGCTATGTGGCCACATCCACATCCCAATGCATTTATAAATATTGTAATGATGTACTTTAGAGCCAAATGTTCTTGTCCTAAAGACCAATGAGGACTAATGAATATTATGTCCTCATTTTGCTAGATTTCCTTGCCATGGCCATAACTTTCATGAGTTTTTGGCCAAACAGCGATAGAAGCAATAATGGGGAATCTTCCATAAAAGAATTTTTAAAATGGTAAAGTCTACAAATGGATTGCTGCTGTTTATAAACAAAAACCTTCCTATATATTCCCCAGCAGGGGGAATTGCCAATCAGTCAGTTGGTATTCATGAAATCATAGATGACTGATATAGAACTGGAAAAAAAATCTCGATGGTATCTAGTCCAATCCTCAGATTTTATACATGAGGAAAATCAAGACTGGAGATGGTAAGTTATTTGTCCAAAATTACACTAACAGATTTGGGATTTGAACACAGGTCCTAGAACACCAAATCCATTGATCTTTTCACTGTACCCTGTTGCCTTCCCTTTCCTGGGGGCTTGCATGCAAAACCTTGAGTCAAGATGAAATCCAAGCATTATGCCATGTCAGAAGAGGAATAGAAAGAGAAAAGATTGACGTATAACTCCTTCAAAAGCCAAAGCAAAAAATAACAAGCCAGAAAACATTCAAGAGCCCAGTGGAAACAATTCTTCTAATTCTTAAGTATGAAATTTACCTCACAAATTAAGATGTCCATTGTGGGAGAAAATGTGCTTCTCCACTGTAGATTTCAGGCTATGTTAAAAAAAACAAATCCTACAACTTTATCCACTGAGAAGTATGCAGTTAATATTGTTGGTTAAGTATTTAAAAATTAATAAAGGCTAAAGAATTCAAAATACTTAAATTGAAAACAACGACAATTGCATGTGGCAATATGGCACCAGTCTATGGATTTTCAAAATCCATAAGACAAAAGATAAAAGGAATAGCAGTTTAATGGATAGAAAGCTAGCCTTGGAACTAGGAAGACCTGGGTTAAAACCCTACCTCTGCCACATACTGGTTGTGTGACCCACACATACTGTGTAGACACTTAACCAATGCTCTGGGCAACCCTCTGAGACTATAAGTTATAGAGGCAGTTGACTTGCACTGGTGGAAGAGTTTTCCTCAGCAGGGAGTCCCCTGTACAAATACAGTCACAGAACTTGTCCCTGTCCCTATATTGAGATAATTAGAGAAATAATCCTAGTCCATTTTAGAGTTTATAATCTAAAAGAAGGACCTAAAGATTCCACTGGACAGGAAGACTTGGAGATGATTCTACCAACATGGAAAGACAACAATATGGTAGCAGTGATAGTTTTGATAGAAATAGTTCTGTCAATAAGAGTATTACATCTAATAGGAGCTTGATTGGGGAGCTCCTTATCAACTGGATGGTGATGATCAGTCTCTCTGCAGGGACCTGGCTTGTAGTCAAGAAGATTTCTCTTCCTGAATTCTAATCTGACCTCAGACACTTTCTCGCTGTGTGACCTTAGGCAAGTCACTTAACCATTTTTGCCTCAATTTCTTCATCTGTAAAATAAGCCTGAGAAGGAAATGGCAAATCATTGTACTATCTCTGCCAAGAAAATCCCAAATGGGATCACAAAGAGTGGGACATGGTTGACCAAGGATAACACTGCACTTCTGCCTTTATATTTCCATTTCTGGACACAGCTCAGAGGGCAGAGTTTCTTAAAATGTTATTTTTAAGATTAGATTTTCATTTATATCTTTTTTTATATCACCTAGATTTCTCTCTGCATCTTTTCCATTTTTTCCCTCCTAGAGCTATCCTTTATAACAAATAATTTTTTTAAAAGAGGAAAAAAATTCAGTAAAACCAACCAACAAATCAAAAACCCTGAAATGATATGCATTGTTTAACACCCATAACCCCAACCTCTGCAAAGAAGCAGGGATAGATTTCTTCTTATATCTCTTCTTTGTAGCCACATTTTTGCATATTTCGATTTCAATTGTTTTGTATTTGTTGTCCCTTCCATTTACTTTGTTGTCGTCATGTTTTCCTGGCTCATTCTTCACCTTGAATGTTATCTTTCCATTTTTCTCTTTATTCATCACATTCACTCTTTCTTACACCAAAGTAATATTCAATTACATTCATGTATCACCATTTGTTTAGACATTTCCAATTAAAAGGCAACTACTTTTTTCTAGTTCTTTATCACCACAAAGGGTCCTGCTATAAATAGTTTGGTGTATGGGGGACCTTTCTTTTAATCACTGACCTCCTTGAGGTCTATGCCTAATGACTGAATCTCTGTGTCAAAGGGTAAGGACACTTTAATCATGTTATGTGCAAGATTTCAAATTATCTTCCTGATTGGTTATATTAATTCACAGTTCCACCAATATTGTATTAGTGTGCCTGCCTTTCCACAATATTTTCCTAATTGACTACTCCCACTTTTTGTCGTCTTTGACAATTTGTTGAAAATAAGACAAAACTTCAAGGTTGTTTTAATTTGCAATTCTCTTCATATTTATAATTTAGAACATGCTTTTATATGTTTGTTAATAATTTGCTGTTCTTTGGAGAACTGTTTATTTATAGCCTTTGACCAAGAGTTGTCTTTCAATGCAAAGCTGAAAGCTCTCAATTGATCAAAAGTTCATGAGCTTCATAGTTGAGTAAGTCTTTAAGAACACTCCTCAATGGTGTATACTGTGGAAAAGGAAGAATAACACCAAAAGAATTATCACCCTTACAACTGAAGGACTGAAGTTATGTTATAGGCCTCAAGGAAGATATCGGGAGCTTGTCAGCTATGCTATAACTTTCATGAACTGCTCAGGCAATTTAGGTTTGACAAGGATGATTTGTCAGCAGCAACCCAAAATATGTTTACCTTTCAGGAACATTTAATGAGTCTAATGAACTATTTGATTGCTTTCTGTTTCTATATTTGTTTCCTGGATCCTGTGAGTCCTTTCCATTAAAGGTTGTTCCATATGCAACACTCATTTTGGGTGCCTATGCAGGAATTGGGAATCCTGTTAGCAAAATTTGGGAAAATTCTGTGTGAGAGCTTTGTTGTTGAATAGTTTCAGTCATGTCTGGCTCTCTGTGACCCCATTTGTGGTTTTCTTGGATTACCATTTCTTTCTCCAGCTCATTTTACAGATGAGGAAACTAAGGCAAATAGAGTCAAGTGACTTCCCCAGGGTCATATAGCTAGTGTCTGAGGTCAGATTTGAACTCAAGTCCTCCTAATTCCATCAGCAGCACTCTATCCATTGAGCCACCTAGCTGCCCTCTCACATAAGCTTTAAGCTTTTTTAAAGATATTTTTTTCCTGTTTTAAACCCAGGTGGGGCAATGAATGACAGATTAAAATGACCCTTTGAGAAAAGATTCCCTGTGAATCAGCCATGGTCAGTGTGAAACAATCGTCCTTAAAAGTAGATGACAAAAGATCTTGAGCTGTGGGTGGTATATAAGTTAAGATTTTGTAAGTAACCAAAGTGCCCTACTGGCACCCCCCGAAATAGAAGGAAATTTTGTGGAAGACATGCAGAGAAACATCGCAAGATTTCCATTGAATTTTATACACACACACACACACACACACACACACACACACACACGTATGTATGTGTGTGTGTGTGTGTGTGTGTGTGTGTGTATATATATATATAATATATATATATATACATATGTACATTCCTGTGTGTCTATACATGGGTTTTACCAACAGAGGAAAAAACTACACTGATGAGATTCATTGAAATTAATGTGAGTTCAAATGATTATAAATTTGATTTAATGTGAATTATAAAATGATATTAGGTCACATTTAATGAAAGCCAAAATTCAATTAATACAAGACAAGTGTGTAGAGGGTTTTAACACACAACTAGTTGTTGATCTATACTTGCTTATTGTGTGAGAATGTGATATGTTCTTGTGTACCATATTACCAATAATTATGTTAATTTTGTTAAAAGCCCTTAACAAAATGGACAAAAGGAAGAACATTTCTGATGAAAATACTGCCAGCACAAAACAGAAGAGGTGTTAAAACAAAAATGTGAGACAACTGAATACAGCATGAAGTTGATCATAGTAACTACAATAAGGCAAGATGTTAGAACGTTTAAATTTATGGTATAGAATATTATAATACATTCAGGTGAAATAAAAGAAAAGGCAAATTTATATCAGCTTTTGTGGTTTACATACAATTACAAGGATAGAGTGAATACAAGTGATAAAAATGGAGCATCTCTTAATTGTATGGAAAGATTGCAATCAAACAGACAAAAGTTTCAAGTTTACTTAAGGTGGTTAAAGAAAATGGAAATGCAGTAGCTAGGTTGTGCAGTGAATAGAGCACTGGCCCTGGAGTCAGGAGGACCTGAGTTCAAATGTGACCTCAAAATCCAGCCTCAGACACTTGACACACTTACTAGCCATGTGACTTTGGGCAAGTCACTTAACCCCAGTTGCCCTCCAAAAAGCAAAAAAAAAAAAAAAAAAAGGAAATGAAGGGAAGAGAGCACAACTTTTACTATAAGTGTTAGTTGGTTCGATGTAGAAATCAAGTTCATTTACATAATGTTAAAATTACCAGAGAGGTAGCTAGTGCAGATGAGAATGCAGCAGCTAAGCTGCCTGATGTTTTGAAGAAAATATTCATAGATGGTGGATATACCAATCAACAAAATTTTAATGTGGATGAAACAGGCTTATTCTGGGAAAGGATGCCTTTCAGAATTTACATTTCTAAGAATGAAAAAACTCAATCTGGATTTAAATTGTCTCAGGATCGCTTAACACTTTTATTGGGAGGTAATGCAGAAAGGTTTTAAATTAAAATCAATGCTTGTTTATTGGTCTTGAAATCCTCATGCTCTGAGAGGCTGTAGCCATCAATCACTTCCAGTTCTTTGGCGGTCATATAAGAAAACAGGGGTGACTAAAGCTGCTTTCGAAGACTGGTTTTCAGATTATTGTAGACCAGCTGTTGAAAACTATTGCAAAGGCAACAATATCACATTTAAAACATTGCTGATTTTCAATAATGCTCCAAGTCATCCAACTACACTTAGTTCATTTGGTGAGAATGTGAGCTTACAAATTCACCGAGATGTGGATAAAGGTATCTACATCTACCAGCATATGTATAAAGATTTAAAGAAGACATTCCAGAGTATGTCGTTAAAATATTTTAGATGACAGTAAGAATGTTTTCATCATGTTGTCACTGTAGACTTATCTTTAGGTACAATATTCTGTCATTTAAATTTTTTAAATGTTTTAAATATTGCTTCTTCTAAGTGATCTATTAATGTGTTAAAAGAAGAATCAGAAATATATTTTTATCTTTCACTCATATTACAGTAACTTGTTTTTTCAAATTTGTCATTACATTTTTGCATTGGGCAGGAACCATTTACCATATTTTACATATAATTACAACTTCAAATAGTTCAAATTCAAATAGTGTGACCACGTCATGGGATTCTAATCAGGACCTGTGTTCAATTGTTTTCAGTCCTGTATGACTCTTTCTAACTGGATTTGGGGTTTTCTTGGCAAAGATACTAGGGAGGCTTGCTACTTCCTTCTCCAGCTCATTTTACAGATGAAGAACAGAGGCAAATAGGGTTAAGGGACTTGCCTAGGGTCACATAGCTAGTAAGCGTCTGAGATCTGATTTGAACTTATCTCCTTTGGACTCCAGGGTTAGCACTCTATCCATTGTGCCACCTAGCTGCCCCTAATTAGGACCTAGCTAAGGTTAGTAGGCCTTTGATAGAAGGTGAAGATGAAGAATTTCTCAAAATTTTTAAGACAGAGAAAAAGATAATGGTTTTCTTTGCTAGTTTTTTTTCTTAAGGAAATATATCCTTTCATGATTTGCTGGTAAGCATTCTTTATGGTTCTAAAACTTTGTTGTGAGTTTGGGAACATAAACATGAATTTTGCATAAGTAGGTCTGCTTATAAAAATTTCATGTTTGGTAAATTAAATTTAAAAATATAGTGTTTCCAGGCAATAATCACAAATTTATTAATTGAATTTACTGTTTGATGTTTTTCATTTTTGTTATGAATGGAGCTCCCAGCTGCTAAACACTAAGCAATTTTGCATCCTTTGTTTTTTGTTATTATAGAAAGCAGGTGGAAAAGCCAAGAACAGAAGGGCTTATCACCACTGTAGCAAAATGAAGAAAGTGAATTTTCTTACATTTGTCTTCCACAGAGTCAAGCAGGATTTAGAAAACATTTATTTTTGGAAGAAAAAAGGCAACCCTCCCCCCCCCCCCATTCCTTGAGTACTTTTACTACATGGAACTTCACCTAACTGGTCTCTTTTTCTAAACTGTTACTATTGACAGTTCCTGCTTTTCCTGCTCCTCCATTTTTATCATCACAAATGTCTACAAAGGGAAGATTTGTCCCTATTGGGACCAGCATTCATTCACATTTTAGTTTATTTCTTGACTTAGCTGAGCATTTTCAAACTTCAATCAATGTTTTTTCACACACTGCAGAAGATGGAGGATTCTGACACAGGTGGAAAGCAAAGTCCAAGGTCACACTGCAGAGATTCTGCCCACATGTGCAGGTGGGAGATGCTTATCAGGATGGCCAACTGTATCCCAGGACCAAATACATAAAGGTCATAGGTTCGGGCATGTTATACATTCTGCAGCATTTAGAATCTTCTCCATATATGGTCCATCCCAAGGGAGCTATTCATTTTGTGATTGAACCAAAAACAGGCAACTAGGTGTCTCAGACTTGGAGTCTGGAAGACCTGAGTTCAAATCCAGCCTCAGACACATACTAGCTGTGTGACTTTAGGTAAATTATTTAGTTACTCTCTGCCTCAGTTTCCCTAACTGTAAAATTAAGCTTTAATAGCATCTATCTGTCTAGACTTGACTGCACGCCACCATGGGGGGTGGGGAAAGAGAGGGGAGAAAACTTGAAACTCAAGCGACTCTGGAACTGAATCTTGTAAGCTAAAAGTAAATAAACAAATTAATTTAAATTTTAAAAAATAGCATCTATCTCTCAGGGAGGTGAAGTACTTTGCAAAGCCAAAACCACTCTATAATACTGGCTATTAACATTATATTCCTGATTTTGTGGGTTTTACTACTAGTATTCACCGTATTCTCAGCGCTTCCAGGCAGCTTAGGGGGCACAGTGGATAGAGGGCTGGGCTTGAAGTCAGGAAGACCTGAGATCAAATCCTGCCTCTGAAACTAAACAAGTTAAATAAGCTACTTGACCTCAGTTTCCTCAATCATAAAATTTAAAACCATAACAGCCCCTACTTTACAGCACGGTTATGAGAATCAAATAAGAGAAAGTAATGTGTTTGGCACTTAATAAAGTGCTTAATAGATGCTTCTTTCCTTCCCTTCTCTTGCCTCAACTTCCCTTTAAAGTCCAGTCAGAAGAATAGAAACATATTCACATCAGCAATCAAAAAGTTAAAAGTGAAAAAGGCATCAAATTCTATTTACGTCTTCTATAGGAATGACACTGCCCACTCAAAGCAAAATGCAACTTGATCTTACATTTATTTGATAATTGGACTATGCCACTTATCATGGATACACAGGAATTTTTCAGAAAAGAACGAAATTTTGGGTTGCTTTTTAAAAAATCAATATGGGGGGGGGGGGGG
>CM053584.1:141421898-141465759 GCA_028627135.1 Pseudochirops cupreus | reverse complement strand
GCCCAGAGACATAGTCAGTATGGGGAATCTTGTACAAAGGTCTTCCTGCTTCTGAGGCCAGCTCTCTATCCATCTTACCAGAATGCTTCTCTATAAGGCATTGTCATTATCTGAATTTTATGACACTTTCAGAGCTGAAGAAAGTCTTAGAAATAATCTAGACCAACAATCTCACTTCACACACAGTGAAAGGGTTTAAGTGGCCAACACAAAGGCGGTGCAGATAGTCAGTGACAGAGCCAGAACGAGGCTCCTCCAGGTCTCACTTCCAATCTAGGCTTCTGGATTTCAGTAGAGATCCTTACGTAAACCTGTATCATTAGAAGTCCTCTGATAAACTAAGAGACAGTAAGTTCAGTGGTTCTCAATTTTGTTTTAACCTCCAGACCCCTTCACACTCCTAAAAATTATTGAGGACCTCAAAAAGCTTTTGTTCATGTTGATCATATCTATTGAAATTTATCATGTTGGAAAGTAAAACTGATCATTTAAAAAAAATGTATGCAGGCTTTTAAAAGTGACATAAATCCATTAGATACTAGAATAAATAATACATTTTTCATGAAAAAAGAACTCCATTTTCCAAAACAAAAAAATGTAGTAGGAAGAGTGGAATTGTTTTACGTATTTTTGCCAATCTCTTTAATGTCTGTCCTAATAGAAGACTGTTTAATTCTCATATCTGTGTCTGTATTCAATCTGTTGTAATAGAATGTTTTGATTAAAAATATGGTTTTATACAGATATGTATTTCAAAAATGGAGGAATATTTTAAAACGCAATTGACATCTTGGTATTATTATGAAAACAGATTTAACCTGGAGGATCCCCTGAAAGGGTTTGGGGGACAAGAAGGGATCTGAGGATCGACACTTTTAGAACCTCTGGTGTAGGAGATAGAGTCCTCAGGAAGACAACCTGCCTCTGAGTCAAATTGACTTGTTGGATAACCATGGGCAAATTATTTAACCACTCTGATCCTCAGGCAGCAACCTGAGATTTATCTAAGTTATACAGAGATGAAGACACCAATGTAGGAATAGCTTATCTTGTATTTTTAAATCTTCATACAAAAATAAAATTGTTAAATATTTCTAGTTCATTCGGTGGCCCCTCTCCTTCCCTCCTCCTAGGACTCTTCACATTTCTATTAGAAGGCAGAGATTTCATTAAGGAATTAGATGAGCATCATACCAAAAAAACAATACCTTCCTTTCAGTTTACTGGGGAAGATGCCAATTCATATTTTTCTGTTGTCAAGATCCTGATTTCCTCTTCATCCCACTCCCCAAAAAAGCCCTTCAGCAAAATATATTTGGCCCCATTTTTGAGGCAGATTTCTTAATCCTGAATCTATGTGGGAAATGGCATTTCAAAAAGCACCATGCCCAAACTGCATTGTTGACCCACTAAAGCATATAAGTAAAACAAAAGTCATCATTTCAAGGGCCAGCCTTCTGAACAGCTACTACCAAGCATTACTCATGAGCTGTAGCGCCTTCAGCTGATTGTGCCTCCTTCAGGCAATCTGAAGCATAATAAATACTTCCAACAGAAGTTGAGGGAATCATGTGAATCAACTGAATTCCTTCTGGTTATTTTCTTTTTCTGGGATTTCAGATGCTAGAGACCCAGCCTAGCCCAGAGCAGAAATAATTAACTCTTAGACTGTTTTCATCTCCTTATGTGGATTATTCCCCCAACAAAGGCTCATGGGCTAGAAAAATAGGGAAGCTGTTAAAAATCTGACTGCATGGCCTGACCACCTAGTTCTCTTCAGAGAATTTAGGGAGAAGTTCATAAGCTAGAAAGGGCACAGCTCTCTAGCTCCAGGGCAGCTGACACAGCTTGGCACATAAATCTCCATCAGGCTACATACATTAATCTATTAACAGAGATACAGAGAAAATGCCTAGTGGTTGGAGCAGTTTGCTTTGGTGATGAGAAAAAAGGGAGAGAAGTATTGAAAAAGGTAAATGATCATGCTGTCTTCATTCATACCACTATTACCACCTTCCCCCAAACAATTCTCTGACCTAGTACAGAAATGAATGCATTATACTGATTCTAGAAACGCTAAATCTACTAGCAGAAGAACTGGTTGAGCTTGGCAAAATAAAAACAGTGTGAAAAACAACTGGAGTAAGTCTGTCATGGTGAGGTCTCCATCCCTCATTGCTACTCCTGTGGTCACCAGCATCCCTTGGGAGTCCAGCAGTGTGGATGTCTACAGGGAGTCACTTCTAAGAGAAGAAGGGAAACAGTCTGATGTTGTAGAGAAAAAGGGGGGGGGGGTGGAGCGGGAGAGGAAGGAAGTTACAGCAAATCAGCTGTGTTTCCAAAGAGTAGCATTGTTGAATGAATGGAATAAGTGTGATGAGAACAGCAGAAGTAGTCACATTGTGGATTTCAGGGACCCTCCTGTCCCCACAAGAATCTTCCAGCCTACTTTAAGGGGTGGAATTTTGTTAGCATGGATTCTGTCGTAAACAATACAGATTGCAACTCTTAACAATACAGTCAATGATATTTGAGAATTGCTATGAATGAAAAACTTACTCCATAGGCCAATGTGGTGATAAGACTCTCCAAACTTAGCAAGGTTAAACTTTTCCCAACAGATATATCATTTATGATGGGGCTCAGGACAGAAATAATTCTTAGCTTGTTTTTATCTCCTTGCATGGACTATTCCCCCCCACAAGAGCTCTCAAGCTAAAAAAATTACTGAAAACTTTCCAAGCTTAGTGTGACCTCCAGGAAGCTATATTCCATTGGCACAGCCTTGCAGAACCAGTCTTGACCAGCTCTGAGCTATGATAAGGTAGCAGAGAAGAAAGTTCATGGCAGATGTCAGAAAACTACATACTGTTGCCTGAAATCCCTTTGACAGAATATGAGAAGCTGGAAAGGACCTTACTCTATACATTTATTTCATAGATGAGAAACAAATGTTTTTGAGAGAAAAAAAAGCTTAAATGCCAAATGCTAGTAGCCACAATCCATAGAAATTCAGTCATATTAATATATAAAAATAAAATAAAATACTTAATAAAAACTAAAATGACCCCCTTTAGACCCTGCCCTGCTTGTCTTAGGGGACAGGGGAAGAGGTTCCAGGCCATGATGTTGGAGTGGAAAGAACATGATATCTAACTCAGAGCAACCGGGTTGGCTTGAATCCAGGCTGTGCTACTAACTGCCTGTTTGCCCCAAATCACTTAAGCTTTTTGGGCCTTAGTTTCTTTATCTATAAAAAGAGTGCTTGGACAACATATAATCTCATGTTCCTCGTAGCTAAGAGAAGAATCATAGTATAATAAATTTAGGGTTGCAAGGGACCTTAAAAGTCATCCAGACCAATCCTCTTATTTTACAAATGAGGAAGCAAAGACAATAAAGATTTGCCCAAGTTAAACACAGCAGTAATAGCAAAGCAAGCATTGAACTCAGGTCTTCTAATTCTTTTGCACTGTCTGTCCTTCACGTTTGGGATGCAATCCCTCCTCACCTCTACCTCAAAGAATCCTTAACTTCTGTAAAAGCACAGGCTGGGTGGTTCCTCCTAAGGGAGACCTCTCTGATCTCCTCAATTGTTAGTGTTCTACACACACACACACACACACACACACACACTCACTCACTCTCACACTCTCTCACATACATTCAAACAAATATATTGCCAATGCCATACCCACAGTGGCTGCTATGAATATGCAGGCATATTTCCAGGTTTGAATCACAAGATATAACAGACTCTCTTCTTCAAAGACAAAACCAAGATATGTATTCATATGCTAGAAAGTCAAATCCATCATGGTAATAAAGAAGTTAGTACACATTACCAATGCAGGGAGCACCACCATCCCCAAGCCTTCCCTCCATCAGGCCTCCCCACAAACCAGCTCCCTTAGGCAAAATGCCCCTCTCTCACCCTCACTAGCTGCTCTGCCTCTCTCTGCCTCCTCACTCTCCCATTTCCTGCTCCACCCATTTCTGCTTCACCCATTGGGCAAGCTCCTCCCACCACATGCTCACGTGACTCAGGCTCAAAGCAGGTCACTTGGGCCTATTAATAGACAAGAAATATCTTCACACACACAGATTTTAGAACTACACGGGAATAAGCAGAAGGAAATAATGAAGGGGACACAGAAAAACAGAACAGCATTGGTACCACCATGTTAAAATTAATAAATATTTTTTAAAAACCTGAGCTATATGTAATATTTATAGTTTAATATACAAACTTCTTTCTCTGTTATTTACATACTGAAATGTTCTATCTGTTCATGTTTTTCAAATTCATTTAGTGTGTGTGTGTAAAAGAAAGGCAGAATGCTATGGTGGATGAAGAGTTGGCCTTGGAGTCAGGAAGAACTGGATTCAAGTTCTGTCTTTACCATATATTGGTTGTGTTACATTGGTCAAGTCACTTAACCTCTCAGTGCTCCCAGGAAATTCTCTAAAATTGTAAATTGCAGGTACCAACCTGCATAAATGCAGGAAGTTCCTCTCAAGGAGTGATCTATGTTTATACTGATAAAAATCATTTGTTTGGCATAAAAATAAGAGGAGAGAACAGGAGACGGGAGGGGAGGAAAGGGGAGGGAGAGGGGGAAAAGGAGAGGGAGAGGGAAAGGACTATTCCAATTGAATGGTGAGGGTGACATCCTGCCAATTTGGGTGTTTCTGTGTGCAGGTATTGTCTCCACCCAGTGGTACTTCTGTTAAATGCTAGCAGTTAGTGGAACAGCCTGGGGAGGTGGGAAGGGGAGAGGGCAGAGTGACTCAGGCATCTATCTGCCTTAACCATGAAAGGACATGGGACCTAGCTACCTCTCTCTTCAAACACCTGCTCCCCAAAGCCTTGGGACTGTTGAGATCAACACCATCTGTTCCTGTTCATGGCTGGCCATCTTCCAGTGACCCAAATGCCATCCTGCAGTTGGACCCTGACCATTAAGTTGCCATTTGGAGAACATTTATTTTCCAAATTGGAGATTTTGCCAAGTTAGTAAGACCTGGGTGGCAAGTGAAAATTTGCTTCTTCTAAGGAGCTCTCTGAATTAGGTTGATTTTTAACCCCAAATGAATCAAGGTAATACTGGAAACATCCCAGATCCTCAAAAAGTCAACAAGTCTATCTTGCAACAGCTCATTGCTAGAGACAGGAAAGGTAAACTTCAATCATATTAGATAGTAATCTATTCTTAATTAATTTTTTTAAATTTTTTTTTTTTACTTCAAGGGGAATGGTTACTCCAAACTCCTTGATTGTTTCTTCCAATGTATCACAACCCTGTTCATCTAAAAACTTTTCTATTAATTTGCTTTAAGTTGCTTCCTCATGTAATATAGATGCAGTACTACCAGCATGTTGTAAGAAATCAACATTCCACCTTATAAAACAAAGCAAGGCAATGGATTAAATTTGAGACAATGTTGTTCAGGGGAAAGAATGATGACCTTCAAGTTGTAGAACTTGAATTTGAATCCCAGCTCTGCTCCTTACCATCTGTGCAGACTTTAGTGAGTCACCTAATATTCTTTGGGCCTCAGTTCCTGCTCTGTAAAATGACTTTGGACTGGATGGCTTTTAAGTTCTCTTCTGGTTCAAGTTAATGATTTATTTCTAACTTCACCATTACAGAGTTTTTACTGTTTTTATTCATTTAGATTCCAGCAATTTTAGAGACATTGGGTTCAACTTCAAAGAGTGACATGTTCCTCTTGGCTCAATTTAAATACCCAAGTTAAATATCTCTATAGACTCGACTCTAGGTTGTCATGTTGCTGGTTGCGCATCTTTCTTCCAAGGAAGAACTCTTCTATGATTCATTTGTTTAAATGTCTTTAGGGCTTGAGGCACAGCACCTGCCTATTAATTTACTACAATGAATGTAAAAAACATCTGTCAACTTTTTTTTCATGAATTAATAGCTCTGTAATTAAAATCCAGCAGAGAACTCAGCTAAGACCTTCTCCCCCTCCCCCACTTTAATTAGGACGGGAAAAACAAGCCAGGCAAGCCTACCTTTCTTTGCAGGGAAAACAGGCTTTGAACAAATCAAGGATGACCCAAAGGTGCCCATTCATCACCACACACAGGCAAGTACTCTCCCTTTCTGAACTCTTACTTCATTGTGACAGCCATTGACTGACATTGTAGGAAGTCAGAGGGATCCCTCCCCTTCCTCTCTCTCTCTCTCTCTCTGAGACAGAAAGAGAAGCCATTCAGAGGGACTAAATATTCTGGCATTTAGGTCTGATTTCCCTGGTTTGGATCTTCCCCTCTAGCGATGGCAATGTCTCTAAAGTCACTGGAATCTCAACCAATAGAAAGAGTGAAGACTTGGTCACTAATTGTATCATGAAATGTTGGGCTTACATTGAATGTGGATTCAGGAGCCATGGGTTAGAATTCTAGCATGGTCCCACAATTAGTGCTGGGTTGACAGTCAGGATGACCTGAGTTCTGATGCTTCCTCAGATCATAGGCAACTTAACTGCCCTGAGCCTCAGTTTCCTCATCTATAAACAAGAACAAGACTCCTTATCCTATCTACAATTCACAGGATCATAGTGAGGAAATGATTTGATAAATCATAAAAGTCTATATATATACTTGAGATATTATATATAAGAAGAGGTCTGTCTATCTATGCCATAGTTGATGAGCCATGGGCCCAGTGTTTCAAGATAGTGCTACTTATAAATCTTCTGAAGGTAGATATGCCCACCACAGTCCATGAATAAGAAAAGAAAGGGACAAAGGGCTGGCACAGAAGTGATGTAAAGATTCCAGCACAAAAACTGTGGGAGGGAAAACAAACAAAGGGAATATGAGAAGTTACTTGCATGGCGTGCTTCTGACCGTGCACCTGTTTTTCTATAATGAGACTATGCTTGGCTCTTGTAACCTTGGACAGTAGTAACGGGCTCATGAGGCAAACAGAGGGTCATGAGAGGTTGGGACTGTGACCAAAGGCAAGCAGAGCACCACTGAGGAAATAGAAAAGAAATGACTAAAAACCAGTATGCCCTTAAAATGGAGCTGGAGGGGCAACTAGGTGGCACAGCGAATAGAATACTGGTCCTGGAGTCAGGAAGACCTGAGTTCAAATCTGACCTGAGATACTTAATACCTACTAGCCGTGTGACCTTGGGCAAGTCACTTAAGCCCAATTGCCCTGCCTTCTCCCCCTCCAAAAAGCCAAAAATGGATTCAGAGAGCTAACATGTCCCCACTCATGAGTTCACTCATGTTGATCAGATGTTGATCCCCCTGGAGTCAATGAATAGACTAGCATTAGGGAATATTCATCTTCTCACAGAATGACTGAATAGGAAGGCAGAGTCTAGTCATGGACATGTGGCCTGTGTGAGATTTTTGTGGTGGTTCAGTCATGTCCATCTCTTTGTGACCCCATGGTTCACAGAATGCCAATACTGTCCATGGGGTTTGCCATTTCCTTTTCCAGTGGATTAAGAAAAACAGAGGTTTAAGTGACTTGCCCAAGGTCACACAGCTAGTAAGTGTCTGAGGCCAGATATGAACTTAGGTCTTTATGACTCTAAGCTCAGCACTCTATCCAGTGAACCACCTACCTGCCTCCTTTTATGAGACTGTTTTAGTGTATTTTGATAGTGTAAGACTATTACTCAAATCAAAGTCAACTGCAAGTCATGTTATCATCGCCTTGATGTCATGGTCCTCTTTGAGAAAGAAGAATAAACACAACAACAACATGGATTCAACCCCGTTTTGTCAAATCTAGTCAACAAGCATTTTATTAAGTACTTACTATCACCCAGGAACAGTGGTAAGGGCTGAAAGTACAAATATAATTGAAAAGAAAGACGGGTCTGTCCTTAAGGAGTTTACATTCTAATAGGGGGAAACAACACACAAATAGAACTAAAAATATGGGGGCAGGGGGAAGGTACCAGCTGGGAGACACGGTGGTGAAGTCTGAAGAATGAAAGATGCTGTCTAGGTCCTTCCTCAAAATAAAGGTTCCAGGAGGAATCTACCAATGAGTGAAGGGGGCTAA
Source organism: Pseudochirops cupreus (assembly GCA_028627135.1). Classification (NCBI taxonomy): domain Eukaryota; kingdom Metazoa; phylum Chordata; class Mammalia; order Diprotodontia; family Pseudocheiridae; genus Pseudochirops; species Pseudochirops cupreus. The sequence goes on along the minus strand of CM053584.1, from coordinate 141,457,702 downwards.
AGGAGTGGATCAGGATTACGAGATGGATGGTAATTAAATGGAAATACAGCATGAAAGGAGGAGAGTATAGTTTTCCCAGGAGGTAGTGACTCAAACCAAGAATTTAATCAGGTGAATCCACAAATAACAAATTCCTAGACTAATAAGATAAGCACAGCCAACCACAGAAGGGGTACAGTTTTCCTAGAAGCAAAGAAAGCTTGACATTTCCCTCAAGCCTCCCCTAATGTTGAGTGGAGCTCCTAATTGCCTGGGTAAGCATGGGACTACTGCCCAGTGGCTGGTTCTTACTGTTGAACAGAATCAGGCGAATGACCAGCAGAACTCCTGGTGAACTGGGTATATAATCTTCCACAGCTGCAAACATTTGCTCAGGGGAAACACCACAAAGAAATGTGTCCAGAAAAGAGTGACCAAGAGAGAAATGAGACTCAAAACCCTGCCAAAGACAATTCAGTTGAAATGAAGAACTGGGGGTATTCTACCTAGAGAGTCAAATTGGGGAAACATAACTGAATTCAAATATTTGAAAGCTTGGGGCAGTACTCAATGGATGAAAAATGCAGATAAGCAGAATTTGGTTCAACAAGAAAGAAAGAAAGAAAAGGGAGATCCTGGGGGGAACCATATGACTAGAAGGAGATGCTACTGGGGCATAGGTGGGGCTGGGTAACAGGCGGCTATTACCAGCTTGGTTGTTAAATTTAGAATGTGAGCATTTAAACATCAGAAACTGAAAAGCTGATTTATTGTTTGGTTGATTGTTTAGACTTAAGAAAATGGAGAAAATATTAATAATGCAAATTAAACTTTAAAAAGTATCCTATAGTATATTTGCAGAGAGCTTGTTACTAAACATTGACAAGCAGACCCCTGGTTTTAGAACTGTACAGTTCTGACCTGCAGTTCTGAACCACAGTTTCAGACCTGTAATGGACTTATAGGAAGAAGAAGTTTCTGGGGCATGGCAGAGATAGTCCAGAGGACAGCCCCCAGTGTAAGGCAGTGATTTGTCTAGGAAATTTTCATAAATGGAGGTTCTGGGAGGAGCCATTTAATCCAGAGGGAATATTTCCAATCTGTGAATTCCAGGCCTAGAGTGAGTTTTCAGGTTGAAGAAATTTCCGAGGCTTGGTGGAGAACATCCAGGGTACAGAATTAAAAGGACTGAATAGGCAAAAAGGATTTTGAAAGGAAACAAAGAGAAAGAAAGAGAGAATGGCCCCTTTAAAGATGTCTTTTCCTCACAGCTTTTCTAATAATGCTGAACCTCTTTTTAGCAAATATGACAACAGAAAGAAATCCCTATCCAAATGCAAAGTGTCTTAATATTGGCAGCCAGGGAAGAGATCTACGTAACACTCTCAGATATGACAGAAACAGCATTAAATTGTGGTGGACATCAAGTTCTATCTGAAGAGCTCATCTCTGGCTAGGGATAAGGGGAAATAAAAGCATATTGATTAATAATGTAACCTCACTTTCAACCTGTTCATAGGCAGCACAGAGACTTGTGCTACACTCAGGTGAGAGATATGAAAGGTTTTCATCACAGGAAAGAACCAGGCAGGGCTCGAAAGGGGTTTCGCCATATGGAATCCTAATGCATCACTGGGCAGTTCTGCTGGGCTTCTGGGAGCTGCATATTCAAACTGTGTCCAACAGCAGCAAGTAAAAATAACTGTGTATTTTCAAGGAGGAAAGCAAAGAAACCTCTCAAAACACCTTGAAGATGCTATTCAAAACTAAAGGCAATGGGGGCCCTCTCCAGTCATCCTGATCTATATCTTACCATTGGATCCAGATGGCTCTGGAGGAAAAAGTGAGGCTGGTGACCTTGCACAGCCCTCCCTCACTTAAATCCAATTCCCTTGCAAGGCATAGCATCACCTTCCTGATGTCATGGTCGTCTTCCAGAACAAAGGACAAATGACAACATAAAGGTAATAAGCAGGAGAGAAATATCTAATTAAGTCTACTTTGGGTGATTTCTGCAAATGCAAGATATCCTGACCTGACCCTCTTGGGCTCTCCTTTGCTGACTGAGGAGCAAGATGAAATGTTTGGAATCAGTCAATCTGCAGCCTTGTAGTCAGTCTTCTGGGTTCTAGCATTACTCTTCTCCAGATGATCTTCTACTCTAGAAGTGTCACACCCAAATGGAAAAAGACCCAATAAACTGTTCCTAAGGATTCCTACAGGCTGCATATTGAATTAGAAAATTACATATTAGTGTTATCTGTGTTTTATTGTATCTTTTCTTATTTTGTTAAAAATTTCCCAATTACATTTTAATCTGGTTCAGGCTGATCCTCAGCAGTGTTGTGGATGGCATAGGGATGCTCTGTGTGTGTGTGTGTGTGTGTGTGTGTGTGTGTGTGTGTGTGTGTGTGTGTGTGTGTTTAAGACACCGCTGCTCTGCACAACTGCCAAAAAAAATTCTTATGTCACAAGCCTGATTGTGTCACTCCCCAGCTCAAAAAAGAAAAACAACAAAAACCCCAAAACAAACCTTCAGTGGCTCCCTCCTGCCTCTAAGATTTTTTTAAATACTCAGACTGCCATTTAAGTCCTTCTATAATCTGACTCCAGCCTACCTTGCCAGATTTATTTCATATTACTCCTTTTTCAGACCAACTGGCTTACTAGCTATTCCCCAAACCCAGCAATGCATCTCATGTATCCGTGTTTTCACATAGCTGCCGCACCCCCACCCTCATGCCCAGATTGTATTCATTCTTTGCCTTTTCCTTTCTATGCCCACATTTATCTATACCTTATCGAATATTTAGCATCCTTCAAGGCATATCATAAAATAATAGCTAGCATTTATATAGAACTTTAAAGTGTGCCTGCAAAGCACATTAAATACGCTATCTGATTTGAGTGGCTATGAAGAAAGCAAAAGTCAGCGCAGCTAAGTGGTACAGTGGATAGAGTACTGAGTTTAGACTCAGGAAGACTCACTAAAATCCAGCCTCAGACACTTACTAGCTGTGTGATCTTAAGTAAATCACTTGACCCTGTCTGCCTCAGTTTCCTCATCTGTAAAATGAGCTGGAGAAGCAAATGGCAAACTAGTCCAGTATCTTTACCCAAATGGGATCACAAAGAGTCAGACATTACTGAAATGATTCAACAATGACAAAGTGACAAATAAAACATAATGTGAAATTTACAGCATTAACAACTGGGAAGATCAAGAAAAGCTTCATGCAGGAGGTGATACCTAAGACAAGCATTGAAGGAAGCAACAGGATTTTAAGAGGCAGGGGTGAGAAGGGAGTACACTGTAGGCATGGAGCTGAGATTGTTCAAAGGCATCAGGGTTTGGGGGAATGGATGAATAGTGTGGATAGATAGCTGAACTCTGGAATGGACTGTGATGCCCTAGACAAGTCTTTTAACTTCTCAGGCCTCCCAGGCACTCTCTAAAACTATAAACTATGGGACAGGTATTCATATCATTTGTAGAGAGAGTTTCATTGTCTGGAATTCCTTATACCAATGAATCACAGGTCTTTTTAAAAAATGCACGAGGGCTAGAGATACAATGTTGAGTTTGGGGAACAGCAAATAGGCCAGTTTTGCTGAAACTTCCAATACATGAAAGGGAGAAATAGGAAATAAGTTTGAAAAGTAGGCTGGTGTCAGCTCATCCAGGATTTTAAATGCCAGATAAAGGAGTTTGTATTTTATCCTAATGTCAATAGGGAGCCAATTTCTCTCTTATTTATTGGTTTTTTTATTTATCTTTCAATAGCACTGTCTTCAGGATTGTCCTGGGGGAGAGAGCTGAACTCAGACAGAAGGCTTGATAAAGAGATAGGTATCACCATTTCGTACTTAAGTTGCCAAGGCAGATCACCCAGACACACATAGACTCATCACATCCCAGGACATTTAGCACAGCTAGATGGAGACAAAGCCTTGCATCTGGGCCCAAAAGAACAATGCCTTTGTCCTTGGGGGTACTCCCCCAGTCTGTTTGGGTATTTATGGGCAACGTCCCACATCCCAACTGATGAATGATGCATGCAGCCTTTGATGGCTGGGATTCTTATTATAGAGAATGACCTTGAAACCAGTAGGATGCTTTTGGTTAAAAAGCCTTCAAAGGTGCTTGGTGAAACTGCCAGAAATGAGGGGGTTTCAATACCATAGGGTCTAGACACTGAGGGGATTTGGGCACCAATGTGCTAAGGCAGCTGTTAGCTGATACAAGCTATTAGCTTGCAGTTCTGCATCTTGCAAGATAACAGCTTTTACTCTTACCCAGAGATCTTTGAGAAAGGAATCACTTAGAATTTATTGGCCCAGTTGGGACCTACCACAAAGCTAATTTGGGAAATGTCCTTATATTTCTCCTTGAATATGCACAAAGTTTCACCTGGAAGTATTACTAACACAGGCTTAAGCTAGTGTTAAAATGAAAGGTTCCTGCCTCCCCACAAGCCAAGTAATTGGGGAGGGGAGGTTGAAACTGGAGAGAGGTTGGCCAAAATGTGCTGGATGACAGGAAAGTCTATCTAGGATAAGCCACAAAGATTCCATTTATGAGTTAACAGGGAAGTCCTTATACTACCTACTTATTCTCATTATATAATCTCTCTGTGCCTCAGTTCCTAAAATAAGCCCTTTTTTCCCCTTGCACACACAATAAAGGGTGGGGAAGATTAATTCAAAGGTGAACTGTGTGTCACAGGAAGCCCGTTTGCAGTAGAATTACACACTGATTGTGAAACAAGGCTAATTTATCCGTGGCTGATCAAGAGTTAAAGATGAAGTTGAGAAGGATCCCAAATGAAAACAACAGTAATTCTTTGGGACTCTTAAAGCTGTTCATGACTGATCTGGGGCAGCAGTGGTTTGTTTTCATGACCCCCAAGTGAATTGATTCAGAAACACAGTCATGATGAGCTATGCAGAATGGAGCACTGGAATTCATAGAGGAAGAGATTTGAACCCTCACTGAGGACCCTGGGACAGGAAATCAAGGAAGGGGACACATAGGGTCCATGAAAGCATCATAACGGTCAGTGAAAGGATTTTGGAGATTTAGATCCAGAAGGGAACTGAGAGATCATATAGTATAATCTCCATATTCTACTGATGAAGAGGTTGAGATCCAAAAAAGGAGTATGTGATTTACCCATGGCAGGATTATATTGAAGAATTCATAAAAATAGACAGATTGAACAAAAATAGTTCCATTTCAAACATGTAAGGACTCATAAAGATTCATAAACTAAGGCTTCAGAATCCCCTTATTTGTCATTAAGTATTCTATGACACCCAGCTGCTATGGAGATATCTATTATACAAAATTCAACTGCTGAACTGGTACACAGACAAAAAACTCAATTTTAGGAGCTGCTAGGTGGTGCAGTGAATAGAGCACTGGCCCTAGAGTCAGGAGGACCTGAGTTCAAATTTGACCTCAGACACTTAACACTTACTAGCTGTCATTTAACCCCAACCACCCTCCAAAAAGCAAAAAAAAAAAAAAAAAAAAAAAGAACTCAATTTCTTGTATTAATTTTGCCTTAGTTCAGTAGGGTCCATCCACAGAAAGCCCTAGAAGTTCCCCCTTAAGTTGCTGCACAGTTGTTTCAGTCCTGTCCAAATCAGTCATGACCCCATTTGGGATTTTCTTTACCGTTTCCTTCTCCCATTCATTTTACAGATGAGGAAACTGAAGCACACAAGATTTAGTAACTTGCCCAGGGTCACACAGCTAGGAAGAGTCTAAGATCTGATTTGAACTCAGTTCTTCCTGACTCCAGGCCCAGCGCTTCATGACATGACCTCGCTGCCCCCTTATTCAAGCCATCCTCACAGCAGCAGGAAGAGAGGAGGAACCAGGAGTCTCGTGGAACTAGAAGAACACAGAATATTTAGAACTAGAATGAATACAGAAGATCTAGAAAATAAGGGATCCTTCCCAATAAGACTGTTAGAAAAAGAATGAGCTCAGGAAACAGCAAATGAAAAGTAAAACAAATGAAAGGCCAGACCAACAGACTGTGTGAGGTCTAAATCTCACTAGTCAGTAACAGCAGATTGGATTCTGGACTTGAAATCAGGAACACTTGAGTTCAAATCCTGCCTCAGCCACTTACTAGCTATGTGACCCTGGGCAAGTCATTTAACCCTCAAGTTTCCTCATCTATAAAATAATGGCACTTACCTACAAGGGTGGTAGTGAAGCTTAAACGAGGCAATGTTTATGAAGTGTTTTGTACCCTTATAAACCCTAGTAAACCCTGAAAACCCTAAAGCTAGCGTTTGTGAATGCTGGCTGTTGTTATTATGTTAAAGTGTGGAAAGTTCTTTTTAATAGACAGGATCTCAACAGCTCCTCCAACAATATATCCCATTGGAGCCCGATAACAACCCTTGAAGGTGGATGATAAAGGTGTTAGCTCCCTTTGGCCTAAAAGGACACATTTCAGTCTTAGAGAGGTTAAGTGAGTGACCTGTCTTGCCTGTCAGTGGACACACAACTAGGTAGCATCAGAAGCAGGATTTAAGCCTAGGTTTTCCTGACCCCCCAAATCCACTACGATAACCATTATGCCATAGTGCCTCCCATTAAATAGAAAATACGTCTTCCAGATTAGGGGTGTTAACAGCAAATATTTCCATAATGGCTAGGCTTTTTAGTGGAGAGAGGGTTTTCATTGATTTTCTTCCTCCATCCATGGGTTTTCTACTAACTAGGGGAGAACTATCCCCCAACCACAGAGGATAATGATTCACATTTATATCTCACATTAAGGCGTGTAAAGCACTATACATATATTATCTCATTTGATCCCCACAAAAACCCTGTGATGTCGGAGCTATTGTCGATCTTCATCTTACAGATGAGGAAACTCGAGCTCACAGAGGGTGATTTGCACTTGTCAACATCAATTATTCTAGAGATTCCCAGTATAAAGGAAACGCAGCAAGAAGCAGGCATGTATTTCTTTATACAGGCACCTGACCATCAAGTGTAAAATATACTCTGTGAAATGAAGGGCTTGGGATGTTGGGGCCCTCTTTAGTAAATCACTCTACCAGAATATGGCTACTGAGCTCAGCAGCCACTGATTCCATTAGTTAAACAAGGCTGCCCCCTAATGGTAATATAACGCAATTCCACATCTATAGAAACATTCAGAAGCATAGAACGTCTTACTGCTGCTCCCCTCTAATAGAAAATCCTGAATTGAGGAGTTGGTTATTTTCTCCGTAAAGCAATTGTATTGCCTTAAAAAAAAATCACATGTGTTACATATAAAAATATAAATGAATGCTAAGTAAAAAATTTAAAAATTAAAGACAAACGATGCTATATAGTATGCGTGTGCTAGTGAATGTTTAACAATAAGCTCCGAAGGTGGGGGGTGGGAGGGAGAACATCGTCAGGGTACACTTTTAAATTTAATTTGAATTACTAACATTCTTTCCTTAAGTCTAGACAATCAACAACACAATAAATCAATCCCTGATTTTTGGTTTGCTGATTTCCCAGGTTTAAATGCTCAGACTTAACATTTGAAAGGCGTTCTCCCAAACTTGTTTGAGCAAGCTCCAGCACACTTCTGGTTTGTACAAACCATATGTAGTGAGTACCTGGAATGTTCTTCCTTTCCTTTCTCCTACTGAGCAGTACGGGAGAATAGTTTCTGTCAAAGTGCATGCATGGCAGAAGACTGACCCCCACTTTAGGCAGGCTGCTAATGAGCAAAGATCTTTGACAGTCTTAGATAATTGGAATAACCACGAAATCAGAAGACCTAATGCTTTAAGGGACCATCTAGTCCATTTTACAAATGAGGAAACTGAGGTATAAAGAGAGGTGAGATAACTTGACTAAGGTCACACAGCTAGAAAGGAGTGCAGCGGAGATTCCACCCAAGTATTTAAGAGAACTAATTGTGGGATTAATAGGGTGCTTTGCTGGCTTCTAAAGGAGATGCCAGTTTTAGCTTGAGCAGAAGATACATATCAGGTCGAGCGGAAGGGGAAGGGGAAGGGGAAGGGCATTAAGATGTGTACTCACTATATTTGAACCTGGAGTCTGTGATTAAAATTCTTCTAAATCTGGAGAACAACAGGAGGCTGCTCTGGGTCATCTGTTGAACAGCCTGAAGCTGATGCTGCAGCGACCTTAAAGAAAAGGAAGGCCTGCCATGTGGTACATTATCATTATCATCAATAATCATAGTGTTTATATATCAGTGTACATACTTCACCTCATTTGATCTTCACAACAATCCTGAGATAGGTGGTACAGTGGATAGATGGCGAGTACAAATCCAGTCTAAGATACTAGCTGTCTGACCTGAGCGAGTGACTTTAACCTCTCCTTGCCTCAGTTTCCCTATCTGTAAAATGGGGATAATAATAACACCTATCTCCCGGAGTTGTTGTGAGGATCAAATGAAATAATAATTATAAAGTGCTTAGCCCAGTGTCTGAAGCATAGTAGGTTCTATATAAATATTAACTATCAAAATGAGACTGAAGAAGGTAAGTGACCTCTTCCTCACTCCATGGGGCTTGTGTCTGAGTGTCTGAGGCAGGATTTGAACTCCAGTCTTCCTGACTCCAAGCTTATCTCTCTCTATCCAAGATGCCAAGCTGCCTCATTTCATTAGGACTGCTGTACACTCTTTGGAGAACCGTATAAACTACCAAGCAAGGACCATCCTTTAATTTTTTCCACAGTGTGGTAAGAACTACATCAAATAATAGGAAAAGCTGTTGTCCAGAAGGAAAATATGTGGGACTTACTAGTCAAAGTAAAAAGCAAGAGAAGTAGGGGAGTCCTTGCTGGGAGTAGGACATAGTAACGTAGGAGTTACCCCAGAAGACAATGACTGGTGACACCTGCTGGTAATTATTAGGAAGTGCAGAAAGAGGGTCAAAGCTAGAAAATTCTCCAAGGAAGTATAGGGAGATGAAATTGTATATTTGCTCTGGCAAATTATTCTGGGGATGTGCTTAGATCTTGGGAGAGAGTTGCTCATTGAAAGATTTTTGCTTATTTTCCAAAGGTTCTTATTTGTTATTTCAACAAAACTCATCTCTATTAACATTGTGAACTCTATGCCTAGTTGGCATCAGTATGCTCTGTGGTGGTGTCAGAGAGTTATCCAGATTTTTATCCAGAGAAGTCAGAAAAGTTCACTCAGCCTCTGCCATTACCCAAAATGTACCCACGACCTTTATGCCACGGGAATATTGGACACAAAGTTTAAATATAAGAGTATATATTTGAAAGTATAGTTCTGAGTCCAGAAATAAATTCAAGTTTAAGAATTTCTAAATCTTTAATTTCAAAAAAGCTATTGATTTCAGATTAGATACTCCCTTCAGGATCAACAACAGTGGCCTTGGACAATAATATATGGTAAAAGCAGTTTGTCTCTTTCAATACTGCTTCCCAATGCTTATCCCATTTTAGTACCTGTGGTCCCTCAGTAAAGTCTCTGACATAAACTTATCCTCTCTTCCTCACTCTAGGGTAGCCTCTCAATCTGTCAGGCAGGAAATAAGCCCAGAAACTCACCATAAACTTGGCATAAGGTACAGCTAAGCCAGATAATTCTGAGAGCATTTATAGATGAAATCAAAATTTCCATAGAGATCTATTTAGAGAAATTACACATTCAGTTTCAGAAGGGATCTCAGCAGTCATCTGATCCAAACCATACCCCAAAGAAATCCCCATTATATTGGAACTGTTGCATTTGGATAAAAGTGGAACTGTTGCTTGAACTCTTCCAACATACTATGCTAGAAAGTGACAATGACATTTAAGAAGATAAAGATGGGAAGAATACATAGACCTTACTAAAGAAATGCAGAAACAAATCTATGCTGGAGGCAACACAATCTTAAAGGTACTCAGATTCATTTTCAGATTACATCAAAGAAAGAAAGATTCCAAAAAATTCAATATATCCCTGATATTTGGGGAGGAGGAAACAGTGTTGGAGAGGGAAACCAAGGAGAAGTGCTGAGAAAATATCAACAACTACTGAGCCATGGGCCTATTTTCTTCTCTCTATAAAATCTTCTGCAGGATGCAATCAACAAAAATATGAGATGGGAATAGGCAGGCTTTCATCACATTTTTATAGTCATACAACTGACTGAATGAGAAAGAAAATATTAGATCCTACTTTGTCTCTGGTTTGTTGATTTTTTGTAAAGCATTTGACTTAATAGAACAAAATGTAGCCTTGAAGTCACTCTTCAATCCAAATATCTCTCATGCATATTAAAATTATACAAGATTTTATGTATATATATATATATATATATATATATACATATACATATACATATATAATTTACATGCAATTGGGAAATAAGATATACAGGCACTGGGAAAGGGAGATCCATCTTGCTCTACCAGGAAGTCAGAGGGGTGATAGGGGAGGATATAGGAGAGAGTAGATTGGGGGAGAGGATATACAGTGGGAGCGTTGTTTTTGGGGGGGGGGGGAGGGGAAAGTCGGGAAGAAAATTTGTAACTCAAAATCTTGTGGAAATCAATGATGTAAACTAAAAATAAACAAAAGTTAATTATTAAAAAAAATTATACAAGATTGCCCAGTTATCTGCTTGAGTATTGACATCAAACAGAGTATAAAACAGAGAGACATATGCTTCCCCTACAAATAAAAAAACCCAAAAAATGTTTACCTGTGACATGAAAACTGTCCTATGCTGGTTCCAAATAGAAATGGAGGAAAATTCTTCCCAAGGGACTGAAGGAGAGAAGAAACAGCTACAGTGACTGGTCATTTGTATAGCCACTGAGCACCAAAGGAGTATTACTAAATCAGTCTTCCACGGCTTGTTTCTGATTGGCATAATCCAAGATATCTGAGTTCTTCTTACGCTGGAGTATTTGTAAAGTGTATCAGCTTGCACTGTTTACTTCTAGGCATAAAAAAGTATAAGCTACAATGTATAGAGATCCATCTAATCTGTCTGCACTCATGGGAGATCTAAGAAGGTTCTGGTTATAAATCATCTGTTCTACAATATGTCCTTAATTATAACAAAAGAGACTCAAGTGGTTAAGTAATAGGGTGAGAATGAAATGTTTTTCTTTTAAATACAGAACAAAACCGTTAGAAGGATTACCTATCAATCATGAGGTCTTTCAAATATCCCTATTTGAAGATAACATTGTACAAATAGGCAGCATGGTGAAGTGGGAAGAATATTGGATCAGGAGAGTTTGTAAAGTACCCTATTATGCTAAGAAATCTATATATTCTTTAATGCTGTCATTCAGGAGATGACATGTCTTTCAATTCTAAATTCTAAAACGGTTTGTTCTGTTCTTTGTTTACCTTTTCTGAATAGCTACCTGATAGATTTTTATAACTCTGACAAGAGAACATTATAGTCTCCTGTAATTATTGTGTTACCACGTCTTTTTGCAATTGAATTCATTTTGCTTTATGAATTTGGATTCTTTTCCATTTATTTGTTGCACAATTAGATAAAAAAAAAGCAAGAAAAAAGAATATATATGGCATGCAATTGAAACAACTTAATCACCAATTATTTAAACAAGTAAGTGAAAAATAAAAAATTAAACATGGACAACAGAAATGGCATTAACATCAACTATAATAATTTTATCCATAACCCAATTATTACAACAAGGAGACCAAAACAGCCCAGAGAGTTAGTAAGGAAAGATCTGATTTACTTGCCACTTGGAGAGAGACTGTTGCCAAAGGCAGTATCAAGTTAGAAAATAAACTCATTTATAAATCTGGCAAAGAAAAATGATGGATAATATCATCCATCAGCAATATCTCTTAAAGCAAAGAATGCAATGGTGGGTAAAAACCAGTTTAAAGAAAGTTTGGCAAGATATCCACTAAGCAAAGTAAGGATGAAAATAAAGATGAAATAAGGATAAAAATATATATATGTGAGTACTTTAAACAGAAAAAAAGATGGAAAAGATTCTTTAAATGCATTATAACAGACTTTCATCCATAAAGGAGACTGGAAACATCACACTTGGACCCTAAAACTTAGATTTGTTTTAAGAGGAAGTAAAAATAGCCCTAAAGAAAACAAAAATGAGACCAAAACTGGACCAAATATATGTTAAAGAGAGCTATGCAAGAGGTGACATAATTATGAAGATATTCAGGGATCAATATATCTGAAGGAGGGAAAAACACTAAGATATGGAATAAAATGTTGAGTTCTGGTGGGAGGGCGGGGTTCATCCATCATTGTACTAGATTATTTCATCTATTTACACTCAAAATTATAACTATTTGTTTTGTGCTATCTTGAGGCTAGTCTATTCCCACAGATTCTCCTTTTTCCACTCCCATTTGTCAATCTGATATCAAGTTAAGTTTATTGAAATTAATTCCTTCTCTTCTACTTAGTTCCAATCTATTTTTTTAGTAACTTTCTTTTAATGTGTCTTTTCCCAAAAAGTTTCCCTTTACTTTGTCCTCCCAGTTATTTCTTTTCTCTTTCAACCTATTCTGAATTTTATTTTCTGATTCATATCCTATACTTTATTTGTTACTTCTGTATATGGCCATTGTGTCCTTCAGGAGCTCAAAGTTTTTGAAGTATCAGACTTGAACTTCCTCTTATATCCAATTTCAATGTTATTATCTTTGTAGATTTTTCCCCATCCTTTTTTTCCTGCTGTGCCTCACTTTTAGAAATATTAATTTCTGAGGGGAACAATATTGGATGAAAGCACTGTCATCTGGCAAAAGTTATGCTGTGTCCCAAATTGTGAGGCTTGCCCAAACCCCTTCCCTTACTACGATTACTCTCCATTCCCCCCAAGAAAGTGTCTTCTCATCTCTGGTTCTATGTCCCTTAGCCTGCCATTTTGGTACTAGCTGTCCCTAAAAAAGTCATACAGCCCTTCTCCAGAGTGAGATACTGTCCAGTATCTAGAGCACAACACTCTTTAAGATAAGGCATCTTCCCAACACAGAATAAACTCACCACGAAGTCTCCTTCTTCCACCATAGACATATATCTTCCCCAGAAGAATGCTCTTTAATGGTACCCCTGCTCATTTCTAGGGCAAGACAACTCCTCCCCAATCCCCCAGCATTATTCCTTCCCTTCTACAACCTACATTCCATTTTCCTACAAGCTCCACCTTTTATCAAGAAAACATCTCTTTATTCTTAATCCATAGCCCATGATCTATTTTCTCCCATCTATGATCTCCTTATTTATGAAACTTCCCACTGCTATTCCTTTCCATGAAATACATTAATTAATTCACCTGTAGAGGGTGAATAGACTTAAATCCTCACACGGGATATCAGTTCAATTCTTCTCCCTTCACGTCAACTGACTTTTCAAAGTTTCTCAGATGTTTAGCCCCATAGATATTTTTTACCCTCTTGATGGTAGCTTATTCTTTCATTCTATGTCTTCAAGCCCAATCTTTCTCTTTAAAAACAATGACACTCAATAGCCTAGAAACAAGAAGAAAAACAGGGGTGTCCAATTTGTTTTGTTTTTTAGTTGTTACTGATATATTTAGTCTTATTTCACGTGCGCAAATATCCTTTCCTACCCAGCAAATCATCCCTTAAAACAAAGAATAAAAAAGAAAGAGGGGAAAAAGTAATTCAGAAATACTAACAAATGAATCAACTGAGGCTGACAATCTATGCAATGTTCCATACCCATAGTCTCCCGCTTCTGCAAAGAAGGCACATTTACTCATCCATCTCTTCTCTGAATTTCCTTGGACTATGAATCCTCATCTTCACTCTAGACATTTTCCATCCTCCTTCAATGTATGCACCATCCTTTTCCTCTCCTGCTCAAAGAAGTAAAATCAAACCAATTCTAACAATGTCTCTAGAAAAAGCAATTTTGTAGAAGAGCCCTGTTGTTCCAGAGGAAAATTCCTTTCCCTTGGTTCCCACTTCCCTATTTGTGTTACCTCATCCATTACAGTATATGATCCTTGTGAGAAGGAACTGTTTTGATTTTGTGTTTATATCTTCAGCACTTAGTGGAATACTTGGAACATCAAAAGTTCTTAATAAGGGCTTTTCATTCATTTATTTTTCCCTTGTCCAGGCTCCATCACTGTCACGTAGTTTTCACCTTCCTTTTGCTGTTTGTTATTCTTCTATTTCCATTCCAGCCATTGTATATGTTGTTTTCCTGATTCTCCTTACTTCACTCTATAACAATTCAATCAATCAATTCATCAGTCAACGAGCATTTATTAGGTATATATACAATGTGCCAGGCACTGGGTAGGGGCTGAGGATACAAAGACAAAAAGAAAACAGTCCCTGCCCTCAAGGATCTTACCAGAGGAGACATTATAAATATCCTCAACAGAAATTCTAGATATTGTTATTATATCTTTAGAAGCCAAAAAGAAAGTTGACTGGAGAGCTGGAGAAAAGAGCAAAAATTGCTCCCACAGCATCCCTTTATAGTGGGTTTAAAATGCCAGTATTCTTTTTATATGTCACCAGTTGCTATGCTTGGTTTCAGACTCCACTACCATCCACCATACCCTGCTCCCCCACTTCCTCTTCTGATAGATACTCCCTCACCCCAATCCTTCTCACCACCACTTTTTAGCTTCCTTTGTATACTAGATTGTAAGATCTTTGAGGGCAGAGACTCCCCTGCACAGTATGTTTATCATTTTGTACTTCTCTCTATGGAGTCAGAGAGAGTTTGGGTATTTTATCCTTATTCTATAAGAATCTATGAGGAATATGTAGACAAGACAGAGAGGAAGAAGGTGGTGAGAAACATCTTCCTTACTGGAACTAATAAGGAGATGACAAGTACAGTGCATTTTAGAAAGACTATTTCCAGTGATGATTGAAGAGGGGGGAAAAAGGAAAGGATGGATCTATGTAATTACTTGAAAAACTGAACTTAACTCTTATCTTGAACAGAAATATGAAGATTCTTAATCAAAATATAGAGTAAACAAAATGGTGTGACAGGGTTTTTTTTTGGCCATTTATTTCTTTAATTGAATAGCATTTTATTTTTTCCCCCAATTACATATCAAGAAAATTTTTAGCATTCATTTTTACAAGATTTTGAGTTTCAAATTTTTCTCCCTTCCTCCAATCCCTCTCCACTTCTGAAAATGGTAGGCAGTCTGATATAGTTTATACGTGTGCTATCATGTAAAACATATTTCCGTCTTTATCACAGTTGTGGAAGAAGAAACAGAACAAAAGGAAATAAACCCATGAGAAAGAACAAAGCAAGTGAAAAAATATTCTTTGATATATATTCTGAGTTCATCAGTTCTTTATTTGGATATGGATAGCATTTTTCTTCATGAGTCCTTTGTACTTGTCTTAGATCATCATGTTGCTGAGAAGAGCTGAGTTATTCATAGTTGATCATCACACCATGTTACTAATACTGTGTGCAATGTTTTCCTGGCTTTGCTCATTTCACTGTGCATCAGTTTGCACATATCTTCCCAGATTTTTCTCAAATTCGGCTGTTCATCATTTCTTATTGCACAATAATATTCCATTACATTCATATACCACAGCTTATTCAGCCATTCCCCGACTGATGGGCATCCCCTCAATTTCCAATTTTTGCCACCACAAAAAGGGCTGCTATAAATTTTTTGTACATGTAGGTCCTTTACACTTTTTTATGATCTCTTTGGGATACACACCTAGTAAAGGTATTGATGGATCAAAGGATATGCCTAATTTTGTTGACCTTTGGGCATAGTTCCAAATTGCTCCCCAGAGTGGTTGAATCAGTTCACATTTCCACTTACAGTGCACGAATATCCCAATTTTCTCACATCCTTTCCAATATTTATCATTTTCCTCTTTTTGTCATATTAACCAATCTGATAGGTGTGACGTGGTACCTAAGAGTTGTTTTAATTTGCATTTCTCTAATCAAAAGTGATTTAGAGCACTTCTTCGTATGCCTATAGATATCTTTGATTTCTTCATCTGAAAAGTACCTGTTCATATCTTTTGACCATTTATCAATTGGGGGATGGCTTGTATTCTCATAAATTTGACTCAGTTCTCTATATATTTGAGAAATGAGGCCTTTATCAGAGACACTTGCTATAAAGATTGTTTCCCAACTTTCTGCTTTCCTTCTAATCTTGGTTGCATTGGTTTTGTTTGTACAAAACCTTTTCAATTTAATATGATCAAAATTATTTATTTATGAATTCTCCCACTCATAGATCTGACAGGTAGGCTATTCCTTGCCCTTCTAATTCGATTGCTTCATTGTCTATAGTACCTTTAAGCAAGATACAGTTTCCTTCCTTATTCTTTTAATTAGGTCTACTTTTGCTTTTACTTTGTCTTAGATCAAGATTGCTACCCCTACTTTTTTTTACATGAATTGAAAAATAATAGATTCTGTTCTAGCTACCTTTATTCCCTTTATGTCTCTCTGCTTCCAGTGTGTTTCTTGTAAGTGACATATTGTAGGATTCTGTTTTTTTGTCTACTCTGGTATCTACTTCTGTTTTATGGGAGAGTTTCTCCCATTCACACTCACAGTTAGCATTACCTGTGTACTTCCCTCCATTCTATCCTTCCTCCTATTTGTCCTCTCTCTTTTCACCCTTTCCCACCTCACCAGTGTTTTGCTTCTGTCTACCACTTCCCTGATCTGCCCTCCCTTACATCAGCCCCCTTTTACTTAATCTCCTCCCCCCTTACTTCCCTGTAGGGTAAGATAGATTTCTATATTCAACTGATTGTATATATTATTTCCTCTTTAGGTCAATATTGATGAGAGTAAGGTTCAAGTGATAACTATCACCTACCTTCCCATCTTCCCCTCCACTGTAACAGGTCTTTCTTACCTCTTCATGTGAGATAATTTGCCCCAGTCTGCCTCTGCCTTCTTCCTGCACCCTTTGTACTCCCTTTCCTCATCTCTTAATTTTTTTATGTCATTCCCTCAAATTTACCTTATACCCATATCCTCTGTCTGTATATTCCTTCTATCTGTACTGTTAGTGATATAATTTTTAAGAGTTACCAGTATCATCTTCCCATGTAGGGATGTAAACAGTTTGGCTCCACTGAGTCCCTTATGTTTTCTTTTTCCTTTTTTATCTATTTATGCTTCTCTTGGGTCTTGATACTGGAGGTGAAATTTTTGGTGTAGTTCTGGTCTTCTCTTTATGGAGGCTTGAAATTCTTCTATTTAATGACCATTTTTTCCCCTTGATGTACTATGTTTAATTTTGTTGGGCGATTCTTTGTTGTAGTCCTAGCTCCTTTGCTCTCCAGAATATCATGTTCCATGATCTCTGATTCTTTAATGCTGCAGCTGCCAGGTCCTGTGTGATCCTGAATGTGACTCCCTGTTATCTGATTGTCTCCTTCTGGCCACTTGTCCTGATAGGTTTGAAATTTGGCCATAATGTTTTTTAGGGGGGTTATTTTGGGTTCTCTTTTCTGAGGTAATGAGTGGATTCTTTCAATGCCTATTTTGCCCTCTGGTTCCAGGACATCAGGGCAGTTTTCCTTGATAATTTTTTGGAAGATTCTGTCCAGGTCCTCCTTTTGATTATGACTTTCAAGTAGTCCAATGATTCCGACATTGTCTCTCCTGGATCTATGTTCCAGGTGAGTTGTTTTTCCCATGAGGTATTGTACATTTTCTTCCATTTTTTTTCATTCTTTTGAATTTGTTTGATTGATTCATGATCTCATAGAGTCATTGGCTTCTACTTTCCCAATTCTCACTTTAAAGGTATTGTTTTCCTCAATAAGCTTTTGTATTTTCTTGTCCATTTAGCCAGTTGTACTCTTTAAGGAGTTGTTTTCATCAGTGGATTTTTCTATCTCCTTTTCTATTTGGTCAATTCTACTTTTAAACAGTTTTCCATACCATGGACTCTTTTTTCATAATTCTCTTGCATCACTCTCATTTCTTTTCCCAATTTTTCTTTTGTCTCTCTTATATGATTTTTAAGCTCCTTTTTGAGCTCTTCCATAAGATCTTTCTGGGCTTGAAACCACTTACCATTTTTCTTTGGAGTTTTGCCCATGGGTGTTTTGACATTGTTGTCCTCTGAGTTTGTGTTTTGGTCTTCCCTGTCACCATAATAACTTTTTATGTTCAGATTCTTTTTTTGTTGTTTTCTGCTCATCCTTTTTTTTCTTTTTTCCTTTCTTTTAAATTTGATCTCTGCTCTCAGGTTGGCAGGGGCACTGTCTTCAGCTTCTTGTGCTAATAGGCAGCAGGCCCTGGCTGTTGTTACTACACTGATGTTACCCTGAGGCTCACATGTGGCCCTTGTGTCTGGTGCTGAACTGAGGGCATGGGTCGGGGATTGGCTGGTGCTGCTGGAAGGTATAGGGGTCTGACAGCTTACCTTATGTCCTAGTGGTGGTGTCTGGCATGTGATGAGGCCCCATGGGGTATTTCTGCATTTCCCTGTGGCTTCACTGAAGCACATGGAGGTCTGGCCACTGGAGGTTACCTGTTTGTCCAGGCCACATTGAAGCACATAATAGTTCTCAGAACTGGAGTCTGCCAGTTTTCCTAGCTAAGCCATGTGGGGACTAGGTAGGGATGGTCCTGTGTTAGCATTTGCCTTTTCCACCACACTGGGGCTCAGGGTGTCCCATTGGTTTGCTGAGGTAAGGCTTGCTGCTGGCTTGTTGGGATGCTTCCAATCCTGGGTTGCACTCTCCTTTCACCCAAGGGAGACAGACTTTTCTTGCTGATCCTCTGAGTTTCTTGGGCAAAAAGATTGTTTCAGCCCATCTTTTTGCTGGTTCTGTCATTCTAAGATTTGTTTTGGGGCTCTATTTTATGGTTGTTTGGAGGTGAGTATGGGAAAGTTGCAGCAGTTTACTGCTTACTCCATCATCTTCGTTCTGTGACTTAGTTTTGAGGGAATTGTGGAAATTGAGTGAACTACAATGACTCTATCTTATGACCCAATTTTGGATCTAGCTCAGTTCTCTTTTTCTTCAATTATGGGAAAAGTGAGAAAACTTTATTGCATTGTTTGAACCTAGTCCTGTGTAGCTGGGAAGTTGAACCACCTCCAACTGTGGTTTAGAGACTCGTAACTCAGGACTTAGATTATGTTGACCAGAAACCCAGTCAGATCCAAAAACTGATTCAAGGAGTTTTCTTACAATTTTATATCTCAAGCAATTATCTAAATTATCTAAAAATTATCTAAAGCAATTATCTCAATTATCTAAAGGCTGACCCCATACTGATCTATCAGTTACTATTTCCTTGTTCCTTTGTTTCCTCAATCATTTCAATCAATCTACCCCTCACAGTTTTACAAATGACGAGGAGTTAACTACTTTTAATGAGAGTTTGAGATGACTCTGCGAACTTTCTCACAGCCAAAATCTTGTCAAGAGTTTTATCATTTATTTCACTTGTTAACAAAAATTACACACAGACACACACACGCACGCACACACACCCATTCAGCAATTTTAATATTGGTTTAACATGTAGAAAAACAATTGCAATTACTATTGGGAAAAGAGATTTCTTAAGTTCATTGAATACATATTTAATGAACTAAAATGAGGGCTCAATTAACTAATTAATTTGAAAGATTACAATTTTATTAATGTGGAAGAAACTACTCAACCATATCTTGGATTGCTTTAGTAATTGGGACGATAAGATTAAATGTAGCAAAAAGTCAAGTGGAAAGCTGAGGAATAACCTGCAGATGGGTATAGTCAAACCCCAATGATATTTATTACATAAGTATGTATAACATAGATACCAAATAGAAGATAAAGAGGGGAATGGTAATAGCAACTAAGGGAAGAATGATGTGGAAGGTGATGCTTGATCTGTCTTGAAAAAAAAAACAACTAGGAATTTTAAAAGTTAGTGGTGAGGTACAAATACATTCCAGGCTTGGGGGATAACCAGTACAAAGGCATGGAGATGAGAAATAGTACATTGTGTAAAAGGAACAGTAAGAAAGACTGACTGGATGTTGTAGTATGTGAAGTTGAGTAGTATGTAATAATGATGGAAAGGCAGGTTGGGTAGCTAGCAAACCTGAGTTTTAGAAGCATACTGAACCTGCATTAGTGGGAAAATGGTGGTACCCTCAACAGTAATAGGGAAGTTCAGAAGAAAATGTATCTGAAGAGAAGGATAATGAGTTCTGTTTTGGACAGCCTGAAGTTCAGATTCCTATGGAACATCCAGTTGGTAGGCATTTGGCAAAGTGGAACAAGATCACAGGAGAAAGAAATAGATCTGGGAGTTATCAGCATAGAGATAATAATAAAACCCATGAGAACTCACAAAGTCATCAAGTGAGAATGTGAAAATGAAAGAAAGGGGTCAAAGACAGACCTTTAGAGTATACCCAGTTAGGGAACATGATATGATCCAGTGAAAGAGATAGAAAGTAGAAGAGCTAGGAAACAACAATGTCAAAAAAATAAGAAAGGATAGAATAAGAGTTACAATGGGTGGTGGGAGGGACAGGAAGGGAAAAGTTAAGAAAAAAGAATGTTTGGAACAATTGCTGTGGGGAATGGAATAGAGAATCAATTTGGGAGAAGGTCCATCTTGCTATAGCAAGGACCCAGCTGAGATGTGAAAACAAATTTGTGGGGGACCCATGCAGCATAGTACTGTAACTTCCTCCAGTTTTATTCAGTATCATGGGAGAAGGAGCAGAGAAGGCAGATGTGGGAATAATTGGAGGCTGGAATTTGGCAAGGAACAAGTAGAAGCAGGAGGAGGAAGTGAAGAATTGGAGAGTAGAGAGGTAGCATTCAGTTGGTGACCAAAAATTCATCTAATCAGTTCATATGTCTTCCCTTGCTTCTTTGAATTCTGCATATTTACTGATTTTTTTAATGGTGTAGCAACGTCATTATATCCATGTTTCGCTACATTTTGTTCAGCTCCTACCAAGTCAATGGATGTACACTCTGGAAAACCCATTTTTTAAATACCGATATTCTCTCAGTAGTAGAGGGAGCATCGGGAAGTAGAAAGAGTGTTGGACTTGGTATCAGGAAGATTTGGGCTCAAAGCTGGCCTGATATTACTAGATACATGACCCTGAAAAAGTCACTTAACCTCTTAAACGTCAGCTTCCTCATTTGTAAAACGAAGGGGATTGGACCTCTAATATTCCTTTTGGCTCAAAATCTATAAGCCCTGGGTTCAAATTACAACTTTAACATTTACTAATTATATGACTCTGGAAAAGTCATTTTACCTTTATGTGCCTCAGGAACTTGTCTCCTTTGATGAAATGCAGATGAAATGACCAAAATCAGAGCTTTTTTTTTTTAAATATTCTCAAAGTGATAGTATATGACTGAAATACCATAGATTTGGATGAATAAAATATTTCATGGAACAGTGGAAAGATGAATGGATAATGTATTTAGGTTGAAGAATATTACTAATGGTTATTTGTACTAAAGAATTCAACAAAATTCAATTATATTCAATAAACCTTTATTAAGCAATTTAATTAAGCAACTTTATTAAGCCAGGCACTGAGATATGTACTGGAGGGAAAAAGACAAAAAAGAAAATAGTCTCTATCCTCCGGGGGAGTTTATATTCAATTTGATTTAATTCAGTCTTATTCAAGAAGCGTTTATTAAGTACCTCCAGTTTATGAGGCACTGTGCTTGGTGGAGATTTAAAGATAAAACATAAATCATTCCCTGCCCTCAAGGAGCTTACAATGGGGGAGGGAAGGAGAAAGAAAAGAAGAAGGGAAGGAACCAATATGTAGAAGAAAATTAAATATAAAATAATTTCTATGTAGAGTTTATTAGCAATCAGGTGAAATTAGGGTAGGCTTAGTATAGATGGAGGTGCTTGAACTTAGCTATTTTTTTTTGCTTTTTTTTTTTGAGGGGGGGAAGGCAGGGCAATTGGGGTTAAGTGACTTGCCCAAGGTTACACGGCTAGTAAGTGTTAAGGGTCTGAGGTCGAATTTGAACTCAGGTCCTCCTGACTCCAGGACCAGTACTCTATTCTTGAACTGAGCTTTAAAGGAAGCCAGGGAATATATCGAGACAGAATAGAGACAAAAGTGCATTACAGACAGAGGGGTTGGGGGTGGGGCAAAGGAAGGAATGGAGATGGAATGTGGTCTGCAGGAAACAGGAAATAGACCATTTGGCTAGAATGTAGAGGTCTAGGTAATTTTCCATAAGCCTCCAAAGGTAAACTAAAATCAGATAACAACTAACATTTAAACAGCACCTTAAGGTCTGTAAAGCATTTCATAAATATTATCTCATTTTTATCTTCACAACCGCCCAGGGAAGTGGATGTTATAATTATTCCCAGTTTACACATGAGGAAATTGAAGCAGACGTAAAGTGACTAGCCCAGAGTCACACAGCTAATAAGTGTCTGAGGCAAGATTTGACCTCAGGTCTTCCTAAGTCCTTAGGAAGAGCTTAATAAACAAACAAACAAAATCCTCCCCAAACAAGTTTCCATTTTATTATGCTAGAAGCAAGAGGGATCCCCTAGAACAGGCCTGCCCAACTTTCTACCTTCGGCCCTGGCAGCCTACTGCCCTTTGGATTTAGGGAGGCCCGAGAAAAATAAGAGGAAAACATCCATTGCGTGTGGAGGTCGAAAGTTGTACAGGCCCCTGCCCTAGAACTTCTGGAATCTGAGAAGTCACGGGGTGAAAAGTGCTTTTAGGAACATCACTTTGGCAGCGGAGGCAGGAAGACTGGGAGGCTATTGCATTGGTCCAGATAAGAGCTGCTGATGGCCTGTATTAGGGTGATGGTATGTGAATACTGAGAAAGGAGTGTATATGAAATAGATTGTGGAGGTAGAACATACAAGATTTGGCAACTT
Source organism: Pseudochirops cupreus (assembly GCA_028627135.1). NCBI lineage: Eukaryota > Metazoa > Chordata > Mammalia > Diprotodontia > Pseudocheiridae > Pseudochirops > Pseudochirops cupreus. Next base: position 141,434,809 of record CM053584.1, on the reverse strand, counting down.
ACTGGAGATAGGGGTGAGAGAGAGTGAAGAGTTGAGGATGATTGAGGTTGGGTATCTTGGTAACTATAAGGATGGTGATACCCAACAGAAATAGGGAAGTTAGGAAAAGGAGAGGGTTTTTTATTTACAAATTCCTACCTATCGTCGTTCAGTTGTATCTGATTCTTCAGGACCCTAATTGGGATTTTCTTGGCAAAGATACTAGAGTGGTTTGCCATTTCCTCTCCAGCTCAGTGAGGAAACTGAAGCAAACAAGGTTAAATGACTTGACCGGGGTCACACAGCTGGTAAGTGTTTGAGGTCAGATTTAAACTCAGTAAGATGAGTCTTCCCAACTCAAGGCCCAGCACTCTATCCACTGAGCCAATCTAGCTACCCTGAGAGAGGAGGGAAAGGGAGGGAAATATAATGAATTCTGTCTTAGACATAACAGAGTTTGAGGTATCTTTAGGCCATTCAGCTGAAAATATCCAGGAAAATATGGGACTGGAGCTCAGGAGAGAGGCTAGTGCTGGATAATACAGACCAAGGAGTTACATGCATGGGAGCTGATGAAATCGCCAGAAGAGTCACTGGTGAAGTAGCATGAACATTGATATTATGAAGGGCAATTCAGTTTCTTCATTTGTCGGATGAGTGGGAGAAGGAAATGGTAAACAACTCCAGCGTCTTTACCAAGAAAACTCCAAACAGGGTCAGGAAGAGCGAATGTGACTCAAGTGACTGAATAACAGCACTGATATCATTGAGAGATACATGACCAAGCAAGAAAAGCAAGAAAAAGATAGTAGTAGTCTATGGGTTCCCTGTTACACTGGTACTCTCAAGATGTTAAAAGATTAAAAGAAGAAGTCCCCCAGTCAGTTAAGACAAGGAGAAGAACCATACAGGATGAGAAGACATGGAGGGATTGTTATCCTAATGCAGTGAAGGGAGTACTACACTAATGAGATGACAGTGATTGTATCACTGGACCTCGTGACAGAGGTTCCTGGTTTGAATCCTAGGGCACTGCCACTTGCTATGTGATCTTGATAAAAATCACTTAACTCTTCTGGTTCTCAGTTCCCTTATATTTAAAAATGATTTTTTCAAAATAGGTGACTGAGGCGGCTAGGTGGTACAGTGAACAGAGCACCGGCCCTGGAGTCAAATGGCCCTGAGTTCAAATCCGGCCTCAGACACTTAACATTTACTAGCCATGTGACCTTGGGCAAGTCACTTAACCCCAACTGCCCTGCCTTCCCCCTCCAAAATGAAAAAAAAAAATAGATGACCTCTGAGATACTTTCCAGCTCAGGATCTATGATCTATGACCTGTGACAGATTTATCCAAGTAATGCCCCCAATCCCTTTCTCAAAGTGTGTTCAAATTGTGGCAAAAGAAATACAGGTAATGAAACCACCAAGTGAAAAAGACCCTGCGCAGCAGCAGTTGGGAAACTATTTTGTTCACTCTTCTCTCTCCAACTCAACTGTTTATTGGGGTCTACTGCATGCCGAGGACAGACACATCACCACTCAGACTAATGAAAATCACAAGTTGGACCAAACTTCACTTTGCTTCTCATTTTATTTTCTTTCTGTAGGCAAAAAGGAAGATAAGTACTTTAAGAGCTTTGGTTTATGAAAAATAGTTTCTCCTGTGTCACCACAGGCTACAGGCTGAAATGGTGCCAGGAGAACAAAGAGATGATGACATCACAAAGGATGAGCCAACAATGGAGCTATGTAAGCAGGAAAAGCAAAGCTACAAGGAATTTAAAAGAAAGAATGTATCTTGGGTTACTCAATTCAAGTAACATAGCTAGCAACAGAGATGGTATCATATAAGAAATTGAATCTGTGTCTCTTTTGCTTTTTCAGTATAGAATTTTAAGCTCCTAGAGGGCAATGCCTGCTTTGTTTCTGTCACTGTGTCTTCCCAGAACTTAACACATAGTAGGCATTTTTAAATGCTTTTTGAATGAATGAATAAAAGGTGAGAAGAGACTAGAATTATCTGATAGGTCCATCCCACTCTATGAAATATCATAATAATAAGTACAATAAAATACTACAATCATAGTAAAAATATCTAACCCATTTAGTTTAAGAAAGATGTATATAATAAAATCAAAATAGCAAGATAGTATATTGGGGAGTTTGAAATATGTGTATGTAGAAATAGTCTAAGATTCAACCATCCAATCTATCAACATCCACTTATTAAACATTTTCTATTTGTTCTTATTTCTCTCATCATCACTTCCAGGTCTGAAAAGGCACTGAGCTTAAATTCATGAAAGAAAAATGGGAAAAAGAGGGAGAGGAAGACCAAAGAGTCAAGCAGCTGTCATCTGACTTGAGGTCTTATCCCACTTTGATTTGAGCTACAGCTACAATGAAGCTCAGTACTAACCCAAGCTGCTCCCTCTTGCCAATATTTCCCAACCCATGGTTAACTGGGGCAGGAGGAAATGGAAATGAATTTGTAACTTCTTCGGGATGGTAACAATTGGAGGGTGTATAGAGATTGCCTACCTAGTCAGCAAGTTTAACATTTCCATGAATTCCATTCCGTCCCAGCCCCAGGGCCAAAAGCCAGGAACTCATCCCAGAACATCCTTTTTCTTTGTTTTTCCAGGCAGGTGGTGGGAGGGAGGGGGAAGGACTAACATTTTCCTTCCCAAGAACCACTTCTCCCAACTCCCTACAGTTCCTGATTCTAGCAGTTTCCTGATGACCTAGGCTAATTATTTCTTGCCCTGGCCATTATTTAGAAGGTAATTTCCAAACACACATCACAGCTACATTGTAAGTAAGCTGTCCAGGTTAGGAGAGTGCCTCCCCAGGTACAGCAGCAGAGCTCCCCTTCAACTAATCTCACGTCCCTACCTCCCAGGAATAGCTTTGCCCCGGGAATACAGATTGCTCCAGTCAGGCAGGCGCTGCCCTTGTGCCCAAGAGTTGAGAATGCGAGCCGGACTAGGAAAATAGAGCAGCCCCCTCTTCCCGAGAACCTGGCGGACCCCAAGGCACCGTCCATGGTCACGTCACACCCACTGGGTTCAGCGCTTCTCGGCGCTCCGCTACCTTAGCTTGTCGGAACCTGCGGGCGAGGGAGCGAGCTGCTCCGCCCCTTGGCCACCCTCGGCTAGACAGTCGAGGGAGGGCTCCTGGCAACTGGTGGCGGTGGGCGAGGCGGACCACCCCAGGGGTTGGGAGACTGGGTGCGCCACAGGTGGGCTGGGCGCTTCGGAACGCCCCGCCCTGCTAGGAGAGGGGGAGGAGGCGAAGCGAGGAGCCAGGGATCCCCGAGAGTGTGGGAGAATACGGTTGGATAGGAGGAGCCAGGGTTCGCGGAGCAGGGGAGGAGCTGGCCACTGGAGGAGGAGGAGGGGGCGTAGGCGGATTTCCTGGGCCCGGCTTGGAGGGTTCACCATGGCGTTTGGGAAGAGCCACAAAGATCCCTTCGGGACGTCAGTGGGCCACCTGATAGGTAAGGCGGCAGAGGCGAGGTGAGCACTTCAGAGTTACCTGAGCCGGGTTCCTGCGCAGTTCCCCTGCCGGCGGAGGACTGAGTTCATGACACCTGCACCCTTCAGACCCCTACCTTGGTTCCTGAACCATAGACTCTGGACCAGTTCCTTCTCCCAAACCCCTCCACTCCCTTTTAGGCAAAGAGCCCGTACTTGGCCCTTACTGTGATTTCTAAGATTTACTCCTCATTTTCCTGGTCCCCTGGGAGAGAAGTGAGTCAGGTGAACCTAGGATTGTGGGGGAAGAGCCAACCTGTGGTGCCTTGCTTCTGATTTTTGGAGCCTGGGGGGCAGGAAGGAGACTGTGTTCGAGGAGAGCCCAGGAACTTACTCCAAACCATTGTCACAATGGGGCCTTTCTTATTAAAAAAGGAAATTGGCACCGTAAAAGCCTGATCTGTGGCTTTCCTGGATAAACAAAGAATGAAGATTAGACAAATTGTACGACTTGAGGGGGAGCGGTCTGAAAGCCACTTGAGGCTTGGGGAGCCAGACTGCACAATTTATTGCTTTTCTTCCCCCGGGACAGTCTAACCCTGAAGTATAATAGAATAGAAACCAAGACTTAAGCACTTTAATGGAACTAGCTCAGCTGCGCAAATGTTTTGTTCCAGAGACATTTCCTGATTTCTCCAGTTGTCCAGGGTACTTCCTTCATCGTTGTGTAATTTATCTTGTAGATACCCAGTATTTAGTTATCTGCGAACATTTTTTTCTCCCAGTAGAATGTAATCATAGGGCAGCGACTTTCTCACTTTTGTATCCCCAGTGCCTAGAATGTAGGAATAGGTATTGGATTGGACCTGCAAATTCATTGGTATGGGGAACTTCTAGATGAGAAAATTCCCTCTCATCTTGCAGTTTGGTATCTTCTATGCAATTTATAGAATTAGTTGCCTAGGCACTGAGAGTTTAAGTGACTTGCTGGAGCAATATGGCAGTATGGCCCGTGTCTGAGTGGAGGCCAGCTGGCTATGCTATCCTCTACTTTGTCGTAGGTGTGTATATAAAGGCCTGTTTATTGATTCATAATAAAGGCTCTAGGGAACAGGTAAGGCTGTGTGATGTCTTAAGAACTCCAAGTCTGTGGTCTGACTATCCTGATCTGAGATGTCATTTTCAGTATTGGGCTGTGGGAGGGAGCCCTGGGCAAAAGTTTTGTGTCAGGTAACATCAATAGTAGCTGGAGGAACCTCATTCATTCTTGGCTAAATATTGTTGTTGTTGAGTCATGTCTGACTCTCTGTGACCCCTTTTGGGGTTTTCTAGGGAAAGATGCTGGAGTGGTTTGCCATTTGCTTCTCCAACTTATTTTACAGATGAGGAAACTGAGGCAAATAGGGTAAGTTATCTGGCCAGGGTCACCCAGATAGTAAGTGTCTGAGGTTGGATTTGAACTCAGGCCTTCCCAATTCCAAGCTGGTTCTCTATCCACTGTGCTACTTAGCTGCCCTTGGCTGATTGACCTCTCCCTGAAATCAGATGTCTCCCGTCTCCCCTCACCAGTGCCAATGGGGATGGCCCTAATTAAGGCTGTGTTGGAAATAAATTGACATCATGAGTGCTCAGAACTCCTTTGTCATCGCCCATTCTGCTCTCCTATATCCCTCCAACTTCCTAGTCCTCTCTGTAAGAAGGCAGGATCTGATAAACATATTCATACAGTTATGACCGACTTTTTAAACTGATTTACATAAAGTTGCAAGGGACTTTTTATACTCTCCTCTGCATTTTTTAAAGACTGCCTTTGAATAACAAAGCAGCAACTCCACTGGTGGAATTATTGGGCAGTTTCAGTTTCTGCACAACCCGAGTATGGTAGGATTTTATTTTCAAGGCAGCCTTGCTGAGGCTCCTCAAACCTTGCCCCCCCGCCCCCACTTCCCCATTGTGTAGACTGGCATGCCTGTGCAAAAAATGCTATCCCCTGCCTTGCTCTCCTCCCCTTTACCCCACCATGAACACCCACCCATCTGGCTAAATGCTTGCCTAAACTTTGGGGAAAATTATAGCTCTGAGATAGCCTTTATTTTTTTTTTCAAAATTTTTCTACTGCCGTGAGGAAAGCTATGCCTTGTTGATTCAGTTACCTAAAGTCTTCTTGTCTGAAGTTTCACATGAGATCATGTAAAAGAGATTCAGCCTTGCCATTCCAGTCACTCCGTTTCTAAGCAAAGTAGGAAAAGCATTTGGCACTATGGGGATTTCTCAGCCAGCCACTCTGGCTCTTGATGCCAGTCACTGGGACCTGAACTGCCTTACTAATAGGGTAGCTAGTAAGGATTGCCAGAGCAAGGAACAGCAGCAGTTGTACTTTAGTTCTAAGTGCTGATAGATTTTAAATCTGCTCTCAGTCTTCAACTCTGCCTCTTGGAATCCCCATTTTCCTCCATGGCCCTGCTGTGAGGTCTTCTACCTCCTTCTAGAGGCATTTCCACATCATGACCTCCTTCTTCCATGTCTCTCCAAGTATTTGCCCGTACCTCCCCAAATCACTACAAAAACAGAGATGGATAGGTACATTGTATGTATGTATTTGAGGGGAAACTAGGTGCTTCCGATGGCAGGAATTGCTAGTACTCTCTTTGTGATCTTTGAGAACTAAGTCACTTAAGCTCCCAGTGCCTGAGACAATTCTCTAAGACGCTAAGTTACAAATGAGTTGCCTATTTGTATTGCTGAGGAGAGAATTTCCTACAATAATGAAAGCTCTGGTTCAGTTAATTTTCTATTTATGTGTCTCTAAATAATAGTAATTAATAATAATAATCAGTATTAGAAGATCTTTTAGCTTTGTCTCTTTTGACTCATTTGATCCTCACTACAATCCTGTGAGGTAGGTGTTGTTATTAGATGCTTTTTACTGACTAGGAAACTGAGACTGAGTAAAGTGAAGTGATTTGCCCAGGGGCATGAAGCTTACTAGTTGCTGAAGCTGAATTTGAACTCAGGTCTTTCTGACTCCCAAGTCTGCTATGGGCACCTAGTTGTATTCCTCAGTACAATGCAATCACCCTGAAGGCTAGGATGTTGTATAATATATATAAAATTATCCATATTTGCATTTTTAAAAAGAATGCCATTAAACAGTAAAGCAATAACCACTTAATGGCCAAATTATGGGGCAAATCAAATTTAAGTGGAATCTCAATTCTACATGTTAAACAAAAGCTCCTGCCCTCAAGGCATTTACATTCTACTGGGAGATACTACATATACAGGAAAAAATAAATACAGAATGATTCTAAACTATGATATGTATTTATATCCCTAGCAGTTAGTTCCTTCCTTTGTACACAGTAAGCATTTAATAAATGGTTATTGAATCCTATTGCTCAGTTTTGATGGTTTCAAATTAATGAGACTTTCCTGTCCAGATTTCAGACTGTGCTTCAGAAACATAGACAATTATCTTCAAAATAAAGGGACAGGGTCAAAGGAGAAAATAAAATAAATGGGGAGCAGGATAGGATGGAGGGAAATAAAGTCTTTCACAATGACTATTATGGAAATATTTTGCATAACTGCACATGTATAACCTATATTGAATTGCTTGTCTTCTGAGTGGGGTGGTGAGGAGGCGAGAAGGGAGAGCATCTGGAACTCATAGTTTTAAAAACAAATGTTTAAAAATTTTGTTTTTACATGCAATCAGGAAATAAGATATACAGGCAATGGGTATAGAAATTTCCATCTTGCCCTAAAAGGAAGTAAGGGGAAATAGAGGGAATAGAAGAGAGGGCAGGTTGGGGGAAGGGGTATTCAGTATGCTTGCTATCTTGGGGTCAGGGGTAGGGGAGCGATGGGGAGAAAATTTGTAACTCAAAATCTTGTGGAAACAAATGTTGAAACTAAAACTAAATACATAAATTCAAACAACAAAAAACAACAAAAAAACCGATTATCTTGAAATTGTTCTTGGCAAGAATAAAAAACAGTTGCCTTTTCTTTGCAGAAAAGGCTACATTTGCAGGCGTTCAGACTGAAGATTGGGGCCAGTTCATGCACATCTGTGACATGATTATCACCAGCAAAGATGGGTGAGTATGTAGAGGCGGTCAATGTTGCCTGCTGGAAATGGGGCATCTTAGAAGGACCCAGCTCATTCTTCTGGAAACAGCCTGCCTGATTCATTTGTTCAGAAGCTTCATGCGTAGCACCCTCTCTAAGCTTTCTACAATTAGTCCAAAAAAGATTATCATATGATAATATGATTGTATATGTAAAATATATATGTCAGGATCAAATGAGTCAAAAGAGACAAAGCTAAAAAATCTTTGTAATACTGGTTATTATTATTAATTACTATTATTTAGAGATACATAAATTGAAAATTATCTGAACCAGAGCTTTCATATGATCATATATCATATGACCTGAAAGGGAGATGGGCAGGCTGGTCATGTATTGAGAGTAAAGATTAATGGACAGTATGCATAGCTCACATACTGAACTGGTGCCTGAATCATATTAAGAGACCTAGAGGAAACCCCCATCACATTGAGTGGACCAGTTGTATTGAGACTATGTGGACTAGCATTGCATGGAATAGGAAGGCATGAAAAGATTGTAATCTCTGCCTGATGTGTCACACTTACATAGAAACAGAATGTAAAAGGATCCCTGAAGGCTCATATTGATTTCAAAAACCACATATTAACATTATCTATGTTTTATATTTTTTAAAAGTATTTTCCAAGTGCATTTTAATCTGGTTCTTTTACATTTGGGAGTGTGTGTAGTAGGCCTTGTTGCCCATGGGCCACATTTGACACCTCTGATCTCTGCTGATACAGAGAGAAGTCTCTGACATCACAGTCCATTGAAGTTATCCTGTGGAGTTTCATAATCAAAACTAAGAGGAAAAACTAGTCTGGATTATAGATTATGTTGAAGAATAGAGTTTGATTACTTTCAAGGCCTTAGTTCAGGTTAGTAGCTATCAAGTGGAGGTCTCGAATATTATACTTTGATACAAAAAATTTTGTAGCTGCCATCCATTTATTATGTATAAATGGTGAGTGCTAAGGTACTTGAAAATGGTTTGCTCTTCAGTAGTTTAAATGTTTGCCATGGAATTAATTAATTTCATTAGTTAAACCTTTGTTCCACGGATGAAACAAGCCTCAGAGAAATGTTAACAGGTAGTATAAACTTCTCTGAATTCTGATTAGTTCATTTCTTTTTTTGTTACAAAATAGTAGTTCCCCACCTTTTCAAATGTGAGGATTTCTTCTCCACATCAAAAAATTTTGTCAACACTTAACAGGATAGTATACCTTTTGTTTGAGAAAATCCCTGAGGACAGAAATCCACTCTGGGTTGTATTATACTTTTTGCTTGGATTTTATTCCTTCCTTCTAATAGCATCTACATTAAAAAAACAGTAATACTTGATTGTACATGGGAATTAAGTGCACAACTTACAGAAGGCATATTTATTATACAGTGTGAATGCTGCATATGTTATTGATACTGAATATTAGAGGCAGCTATAGTATACTAGATAGAGCTGATATTGGAGCCAGAAAGACCTGGGTTCAAGTGTTACCTCTGACACCCTGCTGTGTCTCCCATTGGTAGCTCATTTAACTTCTCAGGGACCTCAGTCAATTCTCTTATACTATGGTTAGAGTTGCTGATCTGCATTGATAGAGGAGGTTTTCTTAGAGGGAATTTTCTATATCTGTGAAATTTGCAGGTAGGCTAAAAAAGAGAGTAAAATGTCAATGTTTGGTGAAAGTAAGATTTGCAGACCCCCTTGCAATAACTTCTTGAGGATTGGGAACCGTTGCTTAAAACCACAATCATGTCAGCTGATCAAACTCATTTCTGTGGCATGCTGCCTGTTAGAGTAAGTAGGTAGTCAAGAAACATTCATTAGTGGGGGAGGTGACAAACAAGCCTCAATGTTTTTTGAAGGGCATTTCACTATAAGCTATGTAATATGGTGAATAGAAACCTGTTTGGACTTGGTAGTCCAGAGATTTGGACTTTTGTCAGCCTTGGATTTAGTGGTATGATTTCTCCTCTGGTATTTTCATGGTTCTGTGGGAAATTGACATGGAAAATTGACTCATGATCACACTTGGGATTCTCAATATCTGAATACTTTTAGAAATCAAGTAAATAGATTGATTTGATCACTGTGCTTCTCTGTTGTCACAGGCCAAAAGAGGCAGTAAGAGCGTTGAAGAAAAGGATTTCTAAAAACTGTAATCACAAGGAGATCCAACTTACCTTATCAGTGAGTACTTTAACACAATCGCTATTAAGATTAAAGGTTTCTAGTCCTTTGACCTCTGAAGAATTTTTTTTAAAAATTCAGGAATACATACATATATATATGTATATGTGTATACATATATACACATATAAAATATGCACATTTATATATATACATGTGTATTTATATATAGATATGTAGAGAGAAAGAGAGATATTGCTCTGTCTCATATCTATGTATCTATCTCCCCATCCAGCTATCTACTCTGTCTGTCTGCCTGCTTGCCTGCTTGTCTGTCTGTCTGTGTCTATCTACTTGTCTATCTTATCTATCTGTCTAGCTACTTGTCTATCTACCTATCTATGTCTATCTATCTAACTTAACAGTTTGTCTATCTGCCTACCTACCTATATATCTGACTTACTTAATTTGTCTGTCTGTCTGTCCATCCAGCCTGTCATTTCATAGTGTAGATGACTCCTGGTGATGAGATTAGCACCTGCTATGCACTTCATAGTCATAAAGAATTGCCTGGGGCACAGAGAGGTTAAGTGACTGGCCCAGGAACGCACAGCCAGTATGTCCCAGGGGCAGGATTAGACCCCCAAGCTTGCTGTCTCTCTCTCCTGTGTGAGAAGCATACATTTATAATGATGCATGATATAGTGCCTAGATAAGTGGTTTCAGAGATAGGAAGCACTTGGGCTCAAGTCTGGCCTCTGACACCTACTGGCAGGGTGACCCTGGGCAAGTCACTTAACCTTTTAGTGCACCAGGTAATTTTTCTTTGACTATGAATTGCAGAGCAATTGTCAATCTGCATTGGTAGAGGGAGTTTCCTCACTGGGAGTTGCATATATATGTATGCATGTGAAACATATATTGGATACACATGTATATGTATGTGCTTTTATATGGTTTGTATGTGTGCATACAATATATATATGTGTGCACACAATATACATATGTGTAAACCTATATACACACAGGTGTATGTATACCTATATTGTATATACACAGGCATGTATATGCATACATGTAAATATAGATTATTACTCTGTATTTATGGGGAGTTAAACAGTTGAGTAGATTAGCAGTTGAGGAAGTTGTACTTGTCCTGCTTAATTTCATGGAACAGTAACTTACATTTGGTATGAATTTTGGTTGCAACAGGATTCTGAGAGTGTTCCAATTTATAATAAGGAGGAAGTGATTTCAGATGTGCCTTATGGACGCTAACTCACTCAAGCCATTTGTGTATATGTTGCTGAAAATAGACCCTGTCCCCACCAAATACACACACACACACACACACACACACACACACACACACACACACACACACACACACACACACACACACACACACCCTAACCCTAATTTTTATCCAGTGACATATTTATGAGCTTCACCTTTTAATTATATTTCAGAGTCCTGTAACATTAACACTTTGTTGTGTTTGCATCAAGATGGCTCTGCTGTTCAGATTGTTTCTAGAAATGTTCGGCTTTAAATTAAAGGTTTTTTTTTCTTTTGATATTAGTTTCATTTTCTTTACTGTTTTGGATTATCCATGATTTGGGTGTGGAAGCTTATTTGACTTGTCCCCCTTTTTTCCCTCCCATCTTTTTTCCATATGACCTTCAGTAACTTTGGTGAGTTGTCTTTTTACTTGACTGCTTGCAAACTCTGCCTTCCTTCCACCTGAATACAAACTGTATTGCATTCCCTTTTCCCTGCACGCCTCTCTCTATTCTAGCATCCCATCAGTTATGCATGGTTACAGTACTAATCAGGCAGAATCATGCCTCACCTGTGAGCTCTGGGAGTGTTTATCAAGAGAGCTGTTGGATAGATACTGGAATGTCTCGAGTTTCTGATTTCAGTCGTTTAGAACCATTTACTGTGGCTCTGTTACATAGACAACAACCTGAAAGCAGTACAAGGACAGCACTAAATAGCCCTAATGAATCAATGAAATGATTCTCCAAGTTCAGTTCCAGGGATGTTTTATATCTATTCTACTCCATCATCCTCCTTTCCAGAGCTTTCTTTTTTTTTCTTATATTCCCCTTCTGTTGGGATTACAATCAGTGGCCATTCCAGGTAGTTTAGTCTCCCTTGTTCCTTCTTGTCTCTCCAAGCCTTGATGGCAGCTCAGCTGTTCCACCTTAGAAATACATATTCTTAGTCCCATGATGTCCAGATCAATATTTGGCGATAGTAGATTCTGGTATAAGAGGGAAGAAGAAAATCACAAAATCACAGAGGTAGAGGAGAAAATTAGAGATTGTCTAGTTTGCCTCTCTCCTCAAAGAAACTGAGTCCTAGAGTTGTAAATTAGTTTACCCAAGTTCACCCAGTTTGTTAGTCTCATCCAGCCAGACCTAGGACTTTCAGCCCAGTGGCAGCATTTCCTTCTGTAGTCAATCGAGCGGTAGCTGTAACTCCAGACTGATTACTATCCCAAAAGTGTGTGCTCAGTTACTTTATAGTCTCAGTATTTGCTTAAGCCAAACATAATTTTGAAGGAAATTGTACTTGTAAAAAGATCATATAAAATTTTTCAAGACAGGTTTAAAGACTCCTGTATTGTCTGTTAATTTGGATCACTGTTTTTCTGTTTGAATAGGTGAGTGGGAGTTGGCTTGCATTGGGATCTCCCTGCTGTTAGTGATAGTACAGTAGTGTTCTGTTTAGATAGTGATTTGCCAGGAGGCATCCTCACTAGGTTCCAAGAAACTGATCTGGGGATTAGTCTTCCTGAAAATAATTAATAGTAATGGAAATATGTCAGGTCAGTGAACATTGTTAAAACCAGTTCTGTGGAAAGGGAAGGGAATGCTTCCCATAATCAAGCATTTGACATCTCCTGTATACTCTATACTCATAATACTAGTATATGCCATGAGATACTGAAAACTGTATAAGGCATGGTATCTGACCTAGAGGAAGTTACAAACTAGTTGAAAAAAAAATAAGTAATATAGATGAAAAGATGCAAAATAGGGATCCCACAGGCAATCAGACTCTCACAGTGTGCTCACTGTGGGGAGGTTCCGCATAGTTTCACATGTTCAGCCTGTATTTGATTGCTTGTCCTTCCAGTGGGGATGGGTGGTGGGGGAGGAGGAGAAAGAATCTGGAGTTCCATAATCAAATGT
>CM053584.1:141389650-141421398 GCA_028627135.1 Pseudochirops cupreus | reverse complement strand
CATTAAACCTCTGTGTGCTCCCAGTCAACTCCCTAGGACCTCCAGGAAGTTGTAAGTTTTCTGCCTTTACATCAATGAATCAGTTCCCACACAGAATTCACAGTTCTTTTCTATCTCCTAGGCGCTGTATGTCTTTGAAACAGGCAGTAAAGCCAAAACCAGGAAGCAGCATTCTCATTTAGGATTATGACATCTGGAGAAACGTGAGCAGATAACAGACTGTGTGTGGTCTTCACTCACGGACACAGTTTCTGCTGGCTTGCTTACTAAGCTGCTTCTCCTTTGGATGGAAGCAATTTGAGAGTAAAAGGATTTTAAGCTAGTCAGTCATGCCTTTTCATTGCCTCATGGAGCACAGGAGTTAGTTTTGAGTCCCTAGTGAGCTTTAGTTAATGGATAGCTGCAGATTAAACTGAATTAAGAAAAAGGAATCCTTAATTCCACTCATAACAATGACAATATTAAATTAGGCTCCATCAGCACTTTCCTAATTGTTTTAGGAAATGAAGTAATTAGTAACTAGAGTTCAGGCAACTTATTCTATCCCAAATGTGTTATTCTGTCCCAAATGATAAGAAGTTATTTAAACTCTTTTTGGTGGTGTTGAGCCTCTTTTACCATTATATCTTTTTCATTAAAATACTACATTCAAGCCAAAAGTCATCTGTTTATCTAACCATGTTCTTGCTATCTCCGTTCTAAAGTATAGTGGACTCATCCTATTTTTTTTTTTAATTCCAAATGGTTTCCCCTTTTTCCTTCTGGCTACATGTTTTTAGCTGTTACTGCATTCTTGATATGTCTGACCAGAGTTGCCAAACCCAAATCAGTAATTAAATTGTATCCTGATGACAAAACCTCTGTTCTCATGACCTTTTTGCACCATGGTCTGTTCAGCACTACTGACTACCATCTCTTGCAGACTTCCTCCTTCTTTGTTTTCCGTATTTTCTTCCTCTTATCTCCCCGACTGCTTCTCCCTCTCTTTTGGTGGCTTGTTCTCTTCTCCTGCCTCCTAAATGTAGAAAAAACCCCAGATTCCCTGACCTTTCATGTTCCACTTTCTCCCAGAGAGATCTCTTTGATTTCTATGATGCCAACTAAATCTTTTACATCTTTCTCTAGTCTGTCTGAATAGTCTTGAGTCTTCTCCCCTGAGTTGAATTTCTGCTTCTCAAGTTGCCTGCTGGATCACAAAATATCTAAGACAAAATTCCATTTTTTCTCCTCAAACTATTTCCCCCTTCTATTTTTTTCCAAAGTGTGCTTACCATTGTTCTTCTAGTTACCAGATCTCAAGCTTTCCTTATCCCTCTTTATATCCAGTCATTCACCAAGTCCTGTTAATTCTTTCTTCAGGCATCTCATATTTGTCTCTTCTCTCTGTTTCTGTTGCCACTATCATAGTCTTATCACGTCATATCACGTTTGGTCTACTGAAAGAGCCTCCTAACTGGTAACATGCCTTTAGGATCTCAGCCCTGCAATGTGTCCTATATTCTGCTGACAGATATCTGATAGGGAGGAGGTGTTTTAGGCTTTAGTAATTTAAAACTTCACTGAGATTTTTGGAAGACCCTATAGATAGAAGGGAATTCCTTCTGTGATAATTCCCTCAACTGATGCAAATCAGCTTCTTCAAACTTAACAGTATTCCACCGATTCCATTCCCGCATTCCACTTCCTCTAAGATTTCCAAGGCTGTCCTTGCTGTAGCTGAAAAGACATTTAAGGGGTATAATAGATAGAGTGCTAGACTGGAAGCCAGGAAGATCCAAGTTCAGATCCTGCCTCCAACACTTATTACCTTGTGATTATAAGCAGATCATTTAACCTCTCTGGGCTTGAGCTTCCACCTCGATTATAGTGATGGGGTTGGACTCAGGGGTCTCTAAAGGCCCTTCTGGTTCAAAATCTGTGAATCTGTGATCTTACTCCCCTGTAGTAAACTGTTTCACCTTTACCCCTTCCTCTACCCTTGAGGCCTTTGTCTCTTGCTACACCAATTATGCCTTTCCAAACCACAATTCTGGATAACTCCCGCCATCTGCATGCCTGTGGCTGAACACTGATGGAGGAAGACATTCAATTTTGATAACTGAGGCTACTACAAATATATATTTATATGCCAGTCCCTTTTTTCTTTCCCGATTGACTCTCTGTCCCACTTTCATTTAGCATCAATTTCAAACCTGCCCTTTTTTCTCCAGGCCACCTATGCTCTTACCCTCTCTTTTTAACAGAGGACCTCTCTCCAGATATCCTTGCAATACCACCTCTGTTTCGTCTCTCCCCTCCCCCAGCACTCATTCCTCTTTTGCTCTAGTCTTGGATAAAGAGATGACACCTCTCATAAACACCAGCCCCTCTCCTGTCCTTGAACCCATCCCTCCTGTTTCCTCTGTGAGTTTGCCCTATCAGTCATCTCTTTGTTGATCATTTTCAGTCTCCTTATCCATTGTCTCTTTCTGCTTTCAAACATGCCCAGATCTTCCCCATTCTTTTTTAAATCACTCAATTCTTTAAAGCTGTTGGTCTTACATATCACCTCGTTTTCATAGCCACTCCTAGAAAAAGTTGTGTAGACTCATTGCCCCCTACTTTCTTCCTTCCACCTACTTTTCAGCCCCTTGCTGTCTGACTTCTAACCTCATCATTTGACTGAAATTGCTTGCTTCTCGGTTACCAGTGATCTCTTAATTGCTTAATCCATTGACATTTTCTCAGTCCTCGTCCTTCTTGATCTTTCTATAGCACTTGACAATATTCACTAATCTCTTCTAGGAGATAAAATTACTTCCCTGGGTTTTCATGACATTACTCTTTCTTGGATCTTCTATCATCTGACCCTTCTTAGTCTCCTTTGTTAGATTAGTACCCATATGCTGTCCTCTTTGCATATTTTTACATGTAATTGGAAAAAAATATTAATTTAAAAGAAAAGAAAAACTCTGGCTTTTAAAAGCCTTTATGATCTGTCTCTAGCCTACCTTTCAAGGCTTATTGAACCTTATTCTCCTTTGTATGCTTTGCATTCCAGCAAGATTGGTCTGCTTGCTGTTCTTGGTACATAACATTCCATTTTCAGTCTCTTTGCCTGTGTCTAGGCTGCCCCTTGCCTGGAAGGTACTCCTTCCTCAGCACTGCCATTTACAATTCCTAACTTCCTTCAAAATCGATCTCAAGTGCCACAGCCAATAGGAAAC
Source organism: Pseudochirops cupreus (assembly GCA_028627135.1). NCBI lineage: Eukaryota > Metazoa > Chordata > Mammalia > Diprotodontia > Pseudocheiridae > Pseudochirops > Pseudochirops cupreus. The sequence continues at coordinate 141,418,192 of CM053584.1, read as the reverse complement.
CTGTCCTGGTCACCCCAGTTGTCTGCACTCTCACTCTGAAAGTAATACCATGATCTACTTTGTGTATATTTTATATTTAATCTTCTGTGTATATGTCTCTCCCCCACCCCAACAGTGTATAAGTTCCATGTGGGCAAGGAATTGTTTTGTTTTTAACTTAATATCCCCATCTTGTAGTACAGTACTTAGTACATAAAAGTTGCTTAGCAAAGGCAGTGAAATAATGTGTGTAAAGTACTGCCTGCTCTTTTCATATGTGAACAATGTGGTTGCTGAAAGGGGGCAGGAAAAGAACATTTGTGTAGGGAAGGCTGATAAAAATCAACTTGTGCAGAAACAAAGTCTCTCAGATAAAATGTTGAACACAGATTAGTCTGAGGACCAGATAGAGTAGTGCCCCACCTCAGACGAATGTCGGGAGGGGACCTGTTTAAAGACAACAGTGATTGAGATAATGACAGCTGTAATATTATAGGTCCATCAGCTCATTTGCTTGTGACTTTTAAGTTCTGACATTTATAATTGACAAAATTGTAAATCAAACAACTATGTGGAGACTATGGAAAGGTTAGTATAGGTTCAGACCTGATAGAAAGACATATTTCCTGAGTTTTACTTAAGAAAGTGACGATGAGCCACTAACCACCAGGAAATTCCCATTTGAGGAGCTGTTAAGAAGGTATCAGGAAAAGAAGCTCTAAGAAGAGACAGAAAGGAGGAGGAGGAGGAAAGTAAGAGAATAAGCTTAGCACAGGAGGAATCACAAGGACCTAGCTACGAAGAGATGAAGAGTTCCCAGCCAGGACAAATGATCCTTCATCTGCTATGCTGGGGACTTGCTGATTGGAAGAGAGGCATGGTTTTACCGAGAGACAAGAGTAGCTTCTTGAAGTTCATGGGGGAGAGCTGAATCCTGCTGCTGTGTACAAATTCATTGAGTTTGTTGCTTTCTGATGTCATTTAAAGCCTGAAGGAGAGGAAACTTCTTCCTGGCGTCTACTGTGGTCTCTATTTGAAAAGGAAAAGCAGAAGGAAAAGTCGGACTTTGCATCTGTCTTGCTGGAGAAAAGAGGCTTGGAACTGATTTGACAAAATAGAATCCCCGATGATTTGTGGCTATAAGGAGCTTGGCCATTATCTGATTTAAGGTTACTGCTTGTCAGTATAGTAGTATAACACTTTTTTAGCAACCCATTAAGTGTGGCCATGAAGTAAAAGAGCATATCATTGCTTCATCAGGATTAGAGCAGAAGGGTAACTTTTTTTTTTTGTAAGGAGCAGAAAAGAAGCAGCTAACAGAAAAGTGGCTTTGTGCAATGTGAATTATTCCCCAGGGGACCAAGGACATTAGTGCCTATTGTCCAGCATTGTGAGCTGCTCTGGGCATGTGGGTTTCCCCATTTATCTGCCCTTTCTCTCTTTCTCTCCACTAGTTTTCCTAAATGTATGCTTACTTTTCCCAAAAGACACTGTGTACATTGGTGGGAAAGTATGACCTGGATTTATTTACAGACTATGAGGCTTTAATTATTTTTACTTTTTTCCTTCTAGTGAGTCAGTGTTATGATTATGCTTGCTTCTTCTACCTTATACCTTAGTAAATGTTTAAGTGTAAGAATTAATTGTGCCATAGCCATCAATTTTGTGGAAATGGGAAACATACCAGTGGAGACTCAGAAAAAAAAAGGAACAGTATATCTGCCTATGCCAGGGTTATAAAGGTCTTAAAGAGTAGTGATTTGTAGACTTGTTACATGCCTCTTTCTGGAAACTCCTGACCTGCTAACATGAGTTGCAAGTTGTATGAGCAAGTCAGCCCAGAAGGGGACCTAGTTCCACGCCTGAGCTGTAAATTACTGATCTTAGAGAGTTGCCTGGGGGCACTTACAGGTTAATTGACTGAGACACATGTCAAGGGAAGGACTTGAACACAGGTCTTTCTGACTCTAATGTCATCTCTCTATTATGCTGTGCTACCTCTTTTTAAATCTGATTAACCCCCTCCCCCAATGCCATTTTGTACACATTTTCCTACTCAAAAATCTTCAATGGTTTCCCTTTGTTTATGGAATAAATTCACCGAGCCATAAAACATTATGGCTGAAAGGAACCTTAGAGACTATTTTGTTCAACATTGTCATTGGAAAATTAGGAAGCAAGCCCAGAGAAGGTGAGGGACTTGCCTAGAAGTTACACAACAAATCAGCATCATGTTCAGGATTAGAATCCAGAACCCTGACTCCTCTTCTAGTGCTCTTTCCAATATAATATACTGTCTTCCCTTAGCTTGACATTCAAATCCCTTCAGGGTCTGTCAGATCTCTCTTTAGCCCTCTAACCTCATCTTTTAGTAGTATCCTATATAAACCTTTTATGACAGTCAGATGTTCCATATGAACCCTGAAAATACTATCCTCATTTTGATCTCCTTAACTTTGCGGATGCCATTCCATGCCTAGAATGTGCTCATTCCTCTCTGCTTGTTTAATTTTAACCTTTCCATCAAGGACTGCCTTAAATATACCTTCCTCTATGAAGCCTTCCTGGACTGCCCATGCCCAGTCACCACTCCCTCCCTCCTCTCAATTCCTATAGTTCCTATTGTTTGTGCAACTAACTTGGCACTGGGTTTATGCTGCCTTCTATCTTTGTTTATCTTTTTTATGTCTATGCCCCCTTTATTTAACTACATTATAAGGCACTTAAAGATAGGTGCTGTGCTGTGGCTTAGATCTGTGAACTTTCTCAGCACCTATCATAATGCCTTTGTACATAATAAGGCACCCAGACATCTGTTAGCTGTGCTGATGATGTATGCCATGACTCATCCATGCTTGAAGGGAGTGTTAGAAAATGGGTGCGATTTTTCATGTTTTCTCTTTAATATAGCTTATTGACATGTGCATGCAGAACTGTGGCCCAAGTTTCCAGGCCCTGATTGTGAAGAGGGACTTCACGAAAGATCACCTAGTTAAACTGCTGAGTCCCAGATACAACTTGCCTTTAGACATACAGAATAAGATCTTGAGTTTCATCATGGTAAGTCTGTCCTATATCTCTGGGGTGGTAACCCGTGAGTTGTTTACAAACCTCTAAAGAATTGGAAACTCCTTCCTTGTACAGCCGCAGGTTGCTTTAGTGATCCTGAGGTTTGAGTTAAAACCTTGTTTAAGCTTTTATTTATATTAAAAAATAAAAACAAAAAGCAGTGCAGATAACGTATATATATATATATATATATATATAGTCAACAATTACCCAGAAATGTCACGGTAACTTCCTCAAGAACTCGAAATAGCTCCCTTTTAAGTTTTATTTTACATCATACAACATCCACGTGAGGTTAGGAGAGCTTGTATGTCCGTACCCATTTTTTAAATAGGGAAGAGGAGATCCAGCAGATTTAAGAGATTTCTTCAAGGCCATGATTTTATCTTCTCCTTCATGCTGCCTCTCTCTTTGCCAGATCGGTCTCCTGTAAACACCAGTTTGCACACATTGTTCTCTTATTGAGAAACCTTTAATGGTTCCCCTTCACTTAGCAAGGGAGTGGCAAGAGACAAGACTAGAAAAAATAAAAAAATAATAATAGCTAATGTTTAACTAGTGCTTGTTTTATGATTAACATTAGCTTCTTGATCCTGATGACAAGCTAGCGAGGTAGGTCTACTATGTATGATCCCATTTTACAGAGGAGGAAACTGAGGCACAGAGAGGTCTTGCTCCAGGTCTAGCCTTTTCTAATTGCGTTAACTCTCTCGACTCTTATTGATCAATTGTATATATTCTTCAGGGTATCTTATATCAGGTTGTTTGGGATTGAGGATATATGTTACTAGCTAACATATATCAGAGCTATCTTAAATGTATGGACTACATTTTAAGCATTGTGTACCTTTTTGCATAGCATGTACAAATTAAGTGTTGGAGTGGAATTAGAGAGATCTCAAATAACTGTTGTTTTCTAATTAGGTCCCATGTTTCTATTTTACTTAGCACGTTTTCTTCCATTAAAGATTTTTCTTGAATTTTTGTGACTTTCTTCTTTAACACAGACATGGTCACAGGGTTTCCCTGGAGGTGTGGATGTGAGTGAAGTTAAGGAAATATACCTAGAGCTGCTCAAGAAAGGAGTCCAGTTTCCCTCTCCAGAGACAGAAAATGGGACAGAGAAAGAAACGGTAGGTAGCCTCACTACTAGCCAACCATCCACCTTCACCACTTTGTACTAAGATTTAATGCTAACGAATGACAAGAGGACCCTTATTTTTAAGATAGTCGTGAATGTTGGGTGGAAGCCATTGTGCTTTAGTCTGCATTTTTGTGCCGGTTAAGAATGTTCTCAGATTTAAATTCTGATCTACTATGGGGGAAATATGGGCAAAGATTTCTTGTTTATAGGAATTGTGGAATGATAAAAGTTGCTATTCGTGGCAACTCTCAGTACCTGGGAGGATGGGATTAAGTTTTGACTGAGGGTGGAAAGTGGAAGTAGAGAAAGCTAAGAGAACTATTTATAGTCATTGGAGTAAGAAACAGAAGCCACTCTCTAACTTAGCAAAAAAAAAAAACAAAAACTGAATCAGAATATTTTATAGGAAATGCCATTTAGTTAGTTTTAGGCAGCTGTTTAAGAAATACTAGAAATCAAAATGACCTCAGATCATCCAGTTCAGCCCTTTCGTTCTCTCTGTGCAGGAATAGGGCATTGCTGAGGGAAAGTGTTTGCCCCAAGATCACAAAGAGCAAAAATTGCACAAGAGAAATAGAGAACATAAAATTCCTTTAGTGTATGAATTTATTGTTGAATCCATATGCATTGAAGAAATTCTTAATTTGGAGTTAATTAATAGCTACCCTTTTTCAGTGCTTTAAGGTTTGCAAAATGCTTAATATGGATCATTTGATCCTCTGGGAGGTAGGAACTACTACTATTTTTCACTTTAGAGGTTGAGAGAGGTTAAGTGACTTGTCCAGGGTCAAATGGAATACAATACATATCTGAACCAGGATTTGAAGTTGGGTCTTCCAGACTCCAAGTCTGCTGCACTATCCGTTGTACCACCCAGCTCCTGTTAGTGATTATTCGTTAGGAGGTGGTTTTTATTTGTTATGATAGCAATGAGCATTTTATAATACTGTGCCAGGTTGAAACAGAGGGACAAGGGGTAGGTAGCTTCACCAGCAACCATCAATACACCTTGGCCATTTTATGGTAAGAGCTGATATTGACTAAAAACAGGAAGACCCTTCTTTTTAAGATGTTCCCAAATGTTGAGTTGGAAGCCAACATTAGCGCTATGTGCTAAGTAAGTGCTTTACAGTTATTATCTCATTTGATCCTTACAACAACCTTGTGAGATAAGTGCTATTATTATCCCCATTGTGGAGATTGAAGCAAACGGGTTCAATGACTTGCCCAGGGTCATATAGCTAGTTAATGTCTGTGGCCAGATTTGAATTCAGATATTCCCAACTCTAGGCTCAGTGTGCCTCTACTGTGCCGCCTGGCTGCCCCAGTATATGATTGAAAGGATGCGTTATTCAGTAGAATAAATAGTCCCGGAAGACTAGAGGACACAGAATCATTCAGGTCTCCTTGGTTTCTATGTCTAAAAGCTAAAATAATTAGGTTATATCATTTTGTTTGGATGTGATAAATATACATATGTATACACACACACACACATTTTTTAAAAGGTACTTTTTGCCTAATTTAATTTTAGTATCTAGTGTTTATATAGCAATTTGAGGTTTGCATAGCTCTTTAAAAATAAATAATAAATAATATTTGCATAGTGCTTTAAGGTTTGCTACCCACTTTACCTAAGTTATCTCATTTGATCCTTGTAACAACTCTGTGGAGTATATGCTATGCTATCATTATCCTCATGTTATGGATGAGGAAACTGAGCAACAAAAAAGTTAAAGGACCCATCCAGGGTCACTCAGCTAGTAAGTGTTTGGGGTAGGATTTGAACTCAGTTTTCCTGACTGTCTAACACTCTGTCCACTATATCAGTGGTTCTCAACCTTCCTAGTGCCTCGACCCTTTAATACTCATATGTGGGCGTGTCAGCATGTGGGCGGACCTGCTTGGAGACTGATAAAAGAGTGGTGTCTCAGATCCTAAGACTATTGGAAATATGTGTTTTCCCATAGTCTTAGGTGACCCTGTTTGACCCCCAAAGGGGTCACCACCCACAGGTTGAGAACTGCTGCACTATACCAAGCTGCCAGAACAATTACGTCTTACCTTCTGGAAGTCTCATTGCTTAAAGCTCTGCTCTAACTCAAGAAGGGAGAAGAAGATGATACTGTTGTTTAAGAAATGATAAAGACCTGAGGTTCTTTTTTTTTTTTCTGGCCATGATATTATGCTGTCTCGGACACTGAAATGGGTATGGACACTGATGAGGGGTGGGCATGCCCCTCTCTCCTCATAGACACACAGCCCTCACTCAGTCTCTTTGTGCAGGCTGTCAAAGTTATCCTTGATATTCCTTTTACCTGAATTGTTCCTAGAGGAAAATGGAGAAGAGGGGTTGGGAAAGAAATTGGAGAGTGACTTCCCTAAGGCAAGTCCTCTAACAGTGACCCAGGTAAGGAAATTCAAGAGTTATAGCTATATTGGGTGGGAAAACCAGGATTCAGTGGTTTGGCTTACTCCAAATAAGCAAAATCTATTGCTTGTGTTTTAATAGGCCTTATCTCCGAGCATAACTAAGCCGCCTCCATTTGTTCCATCTACATCAGTACCTTCATCCGCAGCTGCTCCCAAGGCCCCAACTATTTTACTGGTTGCTGAACAGGTAAAATCTTTCCCTCTCTCTCTTACTCTCTCACTCTCTCTCTTATACTCTCTCTCACATACACATATAATTTTTAAATTTAATTTTAATTTTTAAATTAAGGCATAGATATAGGCAGGTGTAGCAGCAACCCCACTGGCATACCAAGGATGGCTGCTAGCACAGGTTCTTAGATCTGCTTTATTAGGAAAGATAGCTGTTTAAGGGGTCAACAATCTTTAATTACATTCACTAGTTCAGGGGGAAAGTTAGCACCTTGAACTCCAGAGAAAATGCAAGCAGAGAAATAAAGACCAAGGGACAGGGCTCTGATTGCCTGAATCAACTATGTACTCTACATATATCCCTGGATCGAAAGAGCCCTTAGGTCCGAGCAGTTGGGGAACTCTGAACATACTGCCATTCAGAATCTTGACCAGGGAATCACAAGCAAGCCTCCAAAGCAACATACCAACTCAGAGCGTATATATATACTTCTCTGAGCCAGAAGGCATCACAACCCTCAAAGTGACTCTGTGCCTAATTAGAAATTAGCAAAAGGTGTGGAAGCCTTCCTACAAGCAAGGCTCCCCTAAGCAGCTTCTCTTACTAGGCTCCACCTGAGGCCTGTTAATGGGTGGGGAAGATCTTAAATCCTATTAACATTGCAAGAAGGACTGAACTGGTAATTTCACTGGTATGGGGCATTCCATACTGAGGAAACTCTACTACTTCTGGTCAGCACATTCTCTACAATTTGTAATCTGAGAGAAATGCCTAGATCACTGATTAAGGGACTTAACCAAGACCTCACATCTAGACTGTGCTAGAGGTAAGACTAGAATCCAAGTCTTTCTGGCTTCAAAGGCAGTTTTATTGTGCCATACTGCCCCTCCTTTAAGAAAAATAAAAGTGTTAAATTAATTTTAAACATTTAAAAATTTTTTGATGCCTTTGGTTTTTATGTCATGGTCTTTTCTGTTTTTTAATTATATTTTTATATATTATAATAATTATAATTAAATATGTATTAAACACCTGCTATGTGCCAAGCACTGCCAAGTGCACTGTCTTCATAGGACTCTCTCATGCCCTCTAACATTGACCTTCCTCCACTCCCCAATCCAACCCCTCCAAAGAACCTTCCATTGTAACAATAACAACATATAATTAAGTTACAGCCCAATGACCACAACTTATAGTGTACCCAACATTTTTGCCCGTCATTCCCCATTTGTGTTACTGTAAAAGTCATACTATTCTAGAATCCTGGATCAAGAGGTGGATATTGAGTCATCTAGACCATCCCTTGCCTTCAGACCATTTTAGAGCATTCTCTTCCTTTCCTTAAAAAAAAAAAATATACAAAATACCAAGAAAAGAAAGTAAAAAAAATTTATCTTTCATTTGTTGTTCAGTCATTTTCAGTAGTGTCTGATTCTTTGTGACCCCAGCTGGGATTTTCTTGGTAAAAATACTGTAGCGGTTTGCCATTTCCTTCTCCAGCTCATTTTACAGATGAAGAAACTGAGGCAAACAGGATAAAGGGATTTGTCCAGGGTCACAAAAATAGGAAATGTCTGAGTCTGGATTTGAATTCAGGAAGATGAGTCTTCCTAACTCCAGGCCTAGCATTGTACCCACTGATCCACCTTACTGCCCTTTTATCTTTCATAGTGGCCTCTAAAGATCTGGAAAAGAAATTAATTCCCTGGATAAAAAGACTTGTTTGTTTGTTTTTCCTAGAAAACCTATAGATTGTATGGGTAGAGAGAGACAAAGGGAGATGGCCAGTGAGTGTGAAGAGATTCCCTTTATTGCAGTGAATCCACATTAAATACTGCAGGTCTGGAAGCACCAGGTCTTTGAATAGCAAGAGAGCCTGGGATAATTACAATCTGTGACTGAAATAACTTTCTGACTTGCTCTGGGGCCACATTCCTTCTGGACCGCTGGTGGGGAAATGGGCAAGCTATACACAAATCCTGAATGCTGCTTGCTTAATTAATCCATTTAATTATTAACTATTGTTAAGCCAAGGAAAATGGCTGCCTTTTCTGTTGTGAAACTTGGCTTTTAGAAACCTCTGCTTTTCTTTTCTGTATGAATAGCTTTCTTCCTCTGACATCTCCTGCAGTTGTTCGTGTAATAGTTCAGTACGTCCTAAACCTCCCCATTTCCCCAGGTCAAAAGCCTTCCTCCTCCCTTCTTTTCAAAGTTCTTTATGTTAGACTGGGAAGAAAGCAACAGCTCTAACAATTGTTTCTAGAATTGTCATCCTGAAGGCTAACTTTTCCATTTGCTAAAGCTAAAATTTCAGAGCTGTAGTTACATCAGCCTCTCTCCTATTTTCATGTAATGTTAGAGAGCACATTAGAGAATATTTCTGATTGATATATTATATCAGGGGAATCTCTGTTTTTTTTCTGCATTTCTAGAAATTTCCTATTGGGGAACATTATTATGCCATAGATCCAGACCAGGAATGGACCTTAGAGCTCATCTAATCCAGGGGTTCTTAACCTTTTTGGTGTCATGGACCCCTTGGGCACTCTGGTGAAGCCTGTGTGTGAAACCCTTCTCCGAATAATGCTTTTCAATGCATATAACAAAATACCTAGGTTGTGAAGGAAACCAATTCTGTTGAAATACAGTTATAAAAATATTACCAAAAGAAATAAGTTCACAGATTCCAGTTAAGAACATTTTAGGGGATTCTAAACCAACATCTCCCACCAAGAATCCCTCTTAATATCACAAAGGAAAAAATTATAGCTCAGAAAGCTTAACTGACTTGAATATGATCAAATTGGTATCAGTCAGGATTTGAATCCAGCTCTTCTGATTATAAATCCAGTGGTCTTTCTGTTTCTATACTAGCTCTGTGCTGAATGAGTGAGTGAATGAATGAAAAAGTCAACAAGCATTTTTTAAATTTATTATGTGTCAGTCATTGTGCCAATCTCTAAGGACTCAAAGAATGGCAAAAAATAGTCCCTGCCCTCAAAAAGTTCGCAATCTAATAGGAAAGACAACATGCAAACAACTGTATACAAATCAGCTACATATAGGAGGCAATGTCAGAGGAAAAGCGTTGGGATTAGGGAGGGGTTGGGAAGGCTTCTTGGCAGAAGGTGGGATTTTAACTGAGACTTGAAGGAAGTAGAGATAAACAAGGGTGAACATTCCAGACATGAGGGACAGCCAATGAAAACATACAGGTTTGGGAGATGTTCTAGGAGCATTCTAGGAAAAGCTGTGTCACTGCATTGGTGGATTATGTGAATGGCAATAAAATATATTAATAAAGACTAGAAAGATATGAAAGGGGCAGGTTATGAAAGACTTAACCAAACAGAATTTTATATGTGATTCTGGAGATAATAAGTAGCTGCTATAATTTATAAAATAGTATTAGACCTATGCTTTAGTAAAATTGATTTCATAGAGGAGTGGAGGATGGACAGGAGTGGGGAAAGGCTTGAATCAGGGAGATCAACTGGCAAATGATTGCAGTATTCCAGATGTAAGGTAATGGGATATTGCCCTAGGGTGGTGGCAATGTCAGAAGAGAAGGGGGCATATATGGGAGGTGTTGCAAACATACAATCGATAGAACGGCTGTTTTTGATTGATTATTAAAGATAAAAAAGTGAGAATGATGCACCTAGGTTGCCAGCCTTGGCAACTGGGAGGATGGTGTATCCCTTGATATTAATATTCAAGTTAGGAAGAGGGGAAAGTTTTGGAGGAAAGATAATAAATTCACTTAGACATTTTGACATTTAGATATTAGACATTTTGATTTTAAGATGTCTATGGGGCATAGACAATTAAAGATTTTCAAGAGGTAGTTGGAGATATAAGACTAGATGTTAAAAAGGAAAGATTAGAGGAAGATAAATAGATTTGAGAGTCATCTATGTAGAGATGATAATTGAATCTATGGGAACTGATTACATCACCAAGTGAAATAGCATAGAAAGAAAAGAGAAGGTGGTCTAGGATAGAATGGGAGGGGGGACACCCATCCTAGCAGGAGAGATCAGGATGAATATCATTTACTAACCTCTCCTCCTTTTGAAGTTCATTCAATCCATTTTGTCATCCAAGCAAGATTCTGGTAGCTGGGATCTACTGCCATACAGGACACACTCCTATCCTCCATGAATTCAGTCCCTGGAAAGTAGATTGAAAAGGAGTGGTCATATAAATAGGAGAATCAGGAGAGAACAAGATCATGAAAACCTAGAGAGGAGAGAGTATCAAAGTTATCTACAGTGTCAGAGGCTGCAGAAAGGTCAAGAAGGATGAGGATCAAGAAAAGGTCATTAAATTTGGTGATTAAGACATCACTGATAACTTTAGAGAAATTTTCACATGGTGAAATTCGAAGCCAGACTGTAGAGAAGGAAGAAAAGAGCGAGAGGAAGGGAAACAAAGGCACCTGTTGTAGATAGTTTTCTCAAGGAGTTTAGCCATGAAAGGAAAGTGAGATATGTAACAATAGCTAACAGGGATGAAGGGATCAAGTGAGTGGTTTTTGAGGATGAGAGAGATAGGTGTATTTGTAGGTATCAGGGAATCAGCCAGTAGAAAGAGGAGAGATGGAAAATTAGTGAGAGACTGGGGATGATAGAGAGGATAGTTTTAGGAAAGACAAATGGAATGGGATCTCTTTTGCACAAAGAGGGTTTTGCCTTGGCAAGGAAAGGGGCCAACTCAGCATGTGAGACAGGAGTAAAGGAGAAGATAATTGGGGAAGGTAGCTGAGTGGTGTGAGATAAGGAGCAGGGGAGAAGGAGCTCTCAGGAGAATGGCATTTTTTTTCTAGTGAAATTTGAGGCTTGGCTCTCAATTGGGAAGGTAAGGGAAGGAGAATTATGGAAAGTTTGAGGAGGAATGAAGAGGTTTGGAAAAGCTGCTGTGGTTTTGTAGGTTAGCGAATCAGGGAAGTTCAAAAAGATTACCTTGCTGCAGTGAGGGCCCAGTTGAGATTATGTAACAAATTTATAGTGTCCCAATTAGCATAGTTTTATGATTTTCTCAAGTTCAATTAAGCTGTATGAGAATAGAAATGATGGCAATATGTGGTGAGCATAATCCAAGGTGATGTAGGAGTAGGGAAGAGAACCAGAACAGAGTTGTACTGGTTTACCAAGGGGCCAGGATGGGGAAGGGATGAATATGTAGACTGTGTAGGGTGATGGCCTAGGAAAGAACTCAAAGGTCAGAAGGAATAGAGATCACCCTGAAGAACTGGGTTAGAGGTAGTAAAGTTTATGAACATGGAAGTGGAACTTTTGTGGCTTATGGTAGGATCAAAGGTAATGCCACCTCTGTGTCTAGATGAGGTAGAGTAGAACGGTTATGGGAAATGAGTAAACTGAGGCAGAGGGCCCTTATGTTGTTTGAAGGCTGGAGTTGAAAAGGAGAGAATGATAGTAAGCCAGGGACTGAATTCATGGAGGATAGGAGTGTGTCCTGTATGGCAGTAGATCCCAGCTACCAGAATCTTGCTTGGATGACAATATGGATTGAATGAACTTCAAAAGGAGGAGAGGTTAGTAAATGATAATGGCCAAGGGAGTGTCTGGCAGTGGCCTTGGGGAGCAAGGGAAATAGCATTTGTTAAGTACTTGCCACTTTCCAGGAACTGTGTTAAGCATTGGAGAGGCCAAGATAGGTCATCCAAATGGTCTTTGTCCTCAAGGAGCTTAGATTCCAACAAGGGAAGACAAATATATATATAACTAAGATTGGAAAAGGGAGGTGGGGGGACCAACGAGGAAAGTGTATGAGCAACATGATATGGTTACAAACAGAAAATGGAGTGGTAGGCTCAAAACCTGGGAAAGATGAGGTGAAATTTCACAGCTGAGTGTCACAAGGGTAGGAAGTTAGGCTCTTGGTTACATCAGACAAGAAGACTAGATGTAGCATGAATATGGTCAAAAATTAGATGCATCTCATATATCTATATATACATACACACACGTATACACATATATGTATGTGTATATATGCACATGTGTATATGCATGTGTGTGTTTATGTATGTATGTACAAACAAGAGTATCCCAAATGTCTTTGTGTGGTTTTAAGATTTGAAATCTTAAAACTGCACCAAGATTTTGGGGAGGGGGAGAGGGTACGAAAGAGAGAGAGAGAGAGAGGAGAGAGAGAGAGAGAAAAGAGAGAGAGAGAGAGAAAAGAGAGAGAGAGAGGAGAGAGAGAGAGAGGGAGAGAGAGGAGAGAGAGAGAGAAAAGAGAGAGAGAGAGAGAGGGAGAGAGGAGAGAGAGAGAGATTTTACATGTGTATGCCATGTGTTCTGTTATTTATGGAAAATGTGACCCCCGGCCATCTATTTTGCTTTTTCAATTTTGTTGATCTTTCGTTTTTACCTTTATTTCCAAATATACTCCTATCCTCTCCCCTCACCCAGTGAACTGTCCTTTGTAGCAAAGAATAGAAAAGGAATAAAAAAGAAAAAGCAGTTCTAAATCTTACAGTATAGGCAGCATTCCAGACCCAAAGCCTCCCACCTCTGCAAAGAAGGGAGCCGCATTTTCTCCCATTTTCAGGGACCTGCTTGGCTTTTGTAATCACCTAGAATTCAGGTTTTGGTTTTTTCGTACTTTTCATTTACATTGTCACAATCACCGTGTTTATTATTTTCCTGGTACTTCACTTTGTATATATTCATCTAAGTCTGTTTGAAGTTGTACCAAAGCAGTTCATATGAGAGCACATTTCTCGAAAAGGCAGGAAATGATGTGTCTGTTCTCTAGGCATTACCCTTACTAACTTTTATTTTTCTCAACAGATTGCAAAATTGCACAGTGAAGTGGATATGGTGAAAATGAACGTGAAAGTGATGTCAGCCATATTGATGGAGAATACACCTGGATCTGAAAATCAGGAAGATATGGAACTCTTAGAGGTATAATGTGGTGTTGGGAGTGATTTTCTGTTGAATTCGGGTTCCAAAATTCTTCCCTGAAGTCGGAGTCTTGGACATGGGAGACACATTGCAGGCATCTAATATGGTGCTTTCTCTTCATTTCATCATGCAGGAGGATAGAATGGGTCAAGAGTGTTAAAGGCCACAGAGCAGTCAGAAATGATAAGGATTGAAAAAAAAACCGTAAGATTTGTTAAATGAGAGCTCATCAGTTCCAATGCTGTTTGAATTTGAGTGGTGAGGTCAGAAGCCAGACTGTAAAGTGTTGGAAAGTGAGTGTGAAGAGACGAAGTAAGGGCAATGAGAGTTGGCAGCTTATTTCTAAGAGTTTGGCTCAGAAAAGGGGTCTTAGCTATAGGATGATAGTGGGAGGGAGGGGAGGGACTGATGGCATCAAGTGAGGTTATCTTTAAGCAAAGGAGAAACCTGAGCATTCTCATAATCAGCAGGGGAGGAATCACTAGATAGAAATTGAAGGTTGCAGACAGGAGACAGTGATTTCTGAGACAATTTGCTGGAAAGGATGCAATTAAGAGTACATGTAGAGGGGTTGGACTTGGTGAAGAAAAGGGCCATTTTTCCTTTAGAGACTGAATTAAAGGAGGAGAGCATTGGAGATGATGTCAAGGGATTTAGATAAGCACTAGTAGCAGCAGTTCAGTTGTTTTAGTTTTGGCTGAGTCTTTGTGACCCCATTTGAGGTTTGCTTGTCAATTGGTTTGCCATTTCCTTCTCTGGCTCATTTTACAAATGAGGAAACTAAGGCAAACAGGGTTAAGTGACTTGCCCAGGGTCCCACAGCTGGTAAGTATTTGAGGCTGGATTGGAACTCAAGTCTTCCTGACTCCAAACCCAGTACTCTATCTACTGCATCACCTACCTGCCTCAAATTTTGATATGTAGAGAAGGTGAAATAGGGGATTTATGATGAATAAACGATTTTCTCAGTAGAGTTAGAGGCAGTATCATCAGAGAAGAGTAATGGAGGCTTGAGGAAAGAGGTTTGAAACAGTTGCTGTAGAGAATCAGAGGAATAAAAGCATTCATTTGCAGCATTGCAGACTCAAATGAGATTAGATAAAAATTTATGGTAGACTCAGGCAGCAAAAGTGTGTGTGTGTGTGTGTGTGTGTATATGTTGTTTCTGTTCAGCAGCAAATGAACAGGAGCAAAGGAGGCCAGTGGAAGTAATCCAGGGTTGGGATTTGGTAAAACTTGTGTGGAGATTACACAAGGGAGCAAGGAGAGGTGGTTCAGTCATTTTTTCAGTTGTGTCTGACTCTTCATGACCCCCATTCTGGGTTTTCTTGGCAAAGACACTAGAGTGGTTTGCCATTTCCTTCTCCAGCTCATTTTACAGATGAGGAAACTGAGGTAAACAGGGTTAAATGACTTGCCCAAGGTCACACAGCTAGTAAAGCATCTGAGACTAGAGTTGAACTCAGAAAGATGAGTCTTTCTGACTCCAGGCCCAGTGCTCTATCCACTGCACTACCTAGCTATCCCTCAAGCAGAGGACAACATACTATACATAGTATTATAATGTCAAGATAGTGAAAGGAAGAAAGTAGGGCCAGAGCAGCAATGATGAGCTGGGAGAGAAACAGAGATTTGAGGTCATGATGCAGATGAAGAATAGGTTTGGGAAGTGAGGCATAGGGAGAGGTGGAATCGATAGGAGGCTATGTCCATGAAAGGAATTTAAAAATTCCTAATCATGAAAGTTGAACATTTTCAGGTGATACATGATCAAGGTTTTGGCCATCCCTGTGTGTGGCTCTATGAGATTGAGTAAAAGACTAGGTCATACATGTTGAAATCCTCTGGTATAAGGGCAGGGGTTGGGATGGAGAGGAATAACGTGACCCAGGTATTGAACTCGAGAAAGGCTGGTAGATGATTCCTACCAGGAGCTAGATTGAATGATGTATTTAGACTGAATGAACTTCAGATGAATAGACTTACAGGTTCCCCACTCCTGGAGAGGGTCACTGGGAGGATCAAATGAGATATAATGCTTTGCAAAGCTTGAGGGATGTTGTTATTTGTTATTTTCACTGTTACTGTTACTGAGAGGCAGTATTGCATAAGTCTTGGAGGTGAGAAGACCTGAGTTCAAATCCTGTTTCTGAGGTTTGCTAGCTATATAACCATGTGCAAGTTTCTTAGACTCAGTGCTCTAGGCCACTGGTGTCATACTGTTATAGAAACAGATCTATGCTAGTGATTTAGGAAACCTCAAATGAACATTATCTTTGTTAAACACTTCCCAATTGCATTTTAATCTGGTTCAGGCCCTGAATTTGAAAACTTTGCTCTAGGCAACTTTCTAAACTTGTCAGTTGCAAAGAAGGTAGCTACTGATATTGATGAGATTGTCACTTCTCCAGCTGAAGTACAGGTCAAGTCCCTGTTTGCACTATTATTATTACTGTCAATATTGTCCTGATAACGCCTTTCTGAAAGTACTCCAGCTTGTCAAATATAGTCAGAAGAAAGTCAAAATTGTATTAGAAATCCTGGCCAATTCAGGGTAATAGCTGAAGAGGGTTGTGAAATGTTTCCTTCCTTTTACCTTCAGTACCATTTATTTTTCTATACCACTCATGCATAGTCTAGTGCACAAAATGCTTGAGTTGGTGTCAAGAAAACCTAGATTGAAATCTTACCTTATACATTTAGTGTCTGTGTGACCAAGGGCAAGTTATTCATTACTTTTTCATCCTCAGGAAACTCATTAAGACTTATCTAGTGAAACATTGACAGGTTGTAGCTGTGCCTTATGGGAGGGAGTTCCCTCACTAGGAGGAAATCACAGATTATTGAGATACTGATGACTTATTGTCTAATGTTATTAGCTACCTTTTCATGAATCTAACTTTAGCGTTCAAGGTTGTGGTTTCAAATCCTGATGCTGCTACTTACGAGGTATTTAACCTTCCCTTCTTTCTCCCTGTTTCCTTCTGTGTAAAATGAGAAGGTTGATCTAGATACTTTAAAGTATCTTCCAGCCCTAAATATATGATCTTGTGATGTCAACTCTCAAAATAGATTGTAAGTTCCTTAAGAGCAACAACTGAGTGTTATATTTATCATATCACCTAGCCTAGGTCCTTAAATATAGTAGGTACTAGGTAGGTACTGGTTGTATAAAGAATAAAGAAAGATGGGGTGGCTGGGTGGCACAGTAAATAGAGCAGTGGTCCTGGAGTCAGGAGGACCTGAGTTCAAATCTGGCTTCAGACATTTGACACAAAAACTAGCTGTGTGACCTTGGGCGAGTCACTTAACCCCAATTGCCCTGCCTTCCCCCCTCAAAAGAAAAAAAAGGAATGAAGAAAGAGAATAAGGGTTTTGGAGATACTGAGGACAGAAAGATTTTGAAAGTAGTGCATCAAGATTATTCAAAAGAGGATTGATAGGGAAACTGAAATGTAAAGAATGTTAATATGATGAGTTGTCTGCTGAGGTTTGAGCAAGAAGAAATGGAACAACATGAAAACAAGGTGGTTGGCAGCTACCCTCTGATTGTGGTTGTTGTCAGAGTTGCATACAGGCCATAATAATAATAGTTCACATTTCTGTAGTGATTTATGATTTACAAAAGGGCCTTCCTCACCACCTTGTGAGGTAGGGCAGAGTAAGAATTATCATCCTCATGGGGTGGCTAGGCGGCGCAGTGAATAGAGCATCAGCCCTGAGTCAGGAGCACCGGAGTTCAAATCTGGCCTCACACACTTAACACTTACTAGCTGTGTGACCTTAGGCAAGTCACTTGACCCAATTGCCCTTCCAGAAAGAAAAAAAAAATTATCATCCTCATTTTTTGGATGAGGTAACTGAAGTGCTGAAAATTTAAAATTTAGGTGACTTGTCCACAATCACACAGCCAGGAGCTAAGATTCAAAGCCAAATCTTCTGATTCCAAGTCTGGTGTTCTTGGCAGGATAAGTTAACTTTTGCAAGTAGGCACAGAGAGGTTGGTTAGAGATTCAATCCAGCTCTCTTCCAGCTCCCAAATTCTGTTCTTCTGAATTGTAATGTAGGAATTCAGTAGCAGGGGTGAGAGTGGAGAGACATATATGTTTACCCAGGTTCTTTGTACAACCAGATTAATATGCAGTATGATGTCAGACTGTCATTCTTTTCTTCTATTTTTTCAACTTTTCTTCCTATTTAAACTTTTCTAGGGAGCCCGGCTGGCACTGTTTTTCTTATGCCTCCTAATTGTGCCCATGTGGTTGAATGTGGGAGACCGATGATTAAAATTAGACTCCTCTCCCAAGCATTAGTGACCTTGGAAGAAGTGAGGGCTTTCTGATCGTCAGAATATAATCCTCTTAACGAGCTACTTTTCTCTTTCGGTACAAACTTTTGAGCTGGTTGTTAAATTCACTGTAACCTAAAAAGCTGTCTTTGTTTCAACACAGTACAAAGTGAGGGTCTTTCAGGGGCATGCTGATTGACGTATGCACAAGCAGCTGTTAGCCTGGGTCTTTGAGTGCTTGGATCAATCTTCCCTCATTTCCCTTGAACTACCAAGACTGATAGAGTGCCAAGCTGTGGGAAACTTTTGACCTGCCTTTTTCCGCCCCCATTACTTGATCTAGTCTAGGTTCCTCATGGCTTGGCCCTCCTTTGAGACAGACATCAATTGTGGAGATCAAAATGGGCAGGTTTTTGAAAGGGTTTTCAAAATTCTCGTTCCCAGTCTTGCTGAGTGTTATAGAGGACCTTTCATATTCTACATTTGGGTTGTCTTTTGGAGGGATGGGGAAATTGAGCAACATATGGGCAGAAGTCATTGATAATGGTTCCAAATTCATTTCAGATTTATGTCTACTGTTTTGTCCTAGACTTCTTACGGTAATTGTATCTCCTTGATCTTGACACTACTGAGCAGGCTGTCAGTACACCAGTTAGGATTGATTTCTAGGGTTTTCTCTGAACAGGAACAAAGAGGAAAATTCTTTTATGCTGAAGGATTTCTTTTGGATTTCTTCCCCAGCTCACCCTTGATGTAAAAAACTTGACCCTGCAGAGAATCAGAAACGGATTTAGTGCTGAGACCCAGAAGTTTCACTGAACGAATAGGGAAGTCTATGTAGGCAAAGTGGTAGTGAATCATGTGACCCTAAATTTCCCCTGGAAAGGGATCTTCAAAGTCATCTAGTCCAGTCTCTTCATTTTTTCAGAAGAGGAGGGTGAGATTCAGCAAAGCAAATTGACTTCCCTAAGGTCACAGAAGTAGCAAGTAGCAGAATCACAATTTGAACCCAAGTCCTCAGATTCTAGATCCAGCATTTGTCCTACCACTCCTTTGTATACTTGTTTTTCCAAGATTCTCTGAATTCCATATCTTTTATTTCTGTACATTAAACATTTACGTGCTCAGTTAGCCATTTCCCAATTGGTTGATTCCTGTTTTATTTCCAGCTTTTTGCAACTACAAAAAGTTTTGCTATAAATATTTTTATGTTTGGGACTTCTTTCCCTTATCTTTTACCTTCTTGGGGAGCATCCTAGTATTGGTTTCCTGGGTTAACAGGTCCATACATTTTAGTGACTTTGGAAGGATATAATTGTTTTCCCTAATGTTTGGACTAATTCACAAGTGCTTCAGTGTACCAGTCAGTCTTCTCCCAGCTTCTGCAACATTTACCAATTTCATCTTTTGATATCTTTGCAAATCTGGTAAGTATGAGATGAAATCTTAGAATTGCTTTAATTTATATTTCTCTTATTAATGATTTGAAGCATTCTTTCATTTGGTTGTTGATAGCATTCATTTCTTATAACATTTGTTATAGATGTTGTCTGCAAATATTTTTTCCAGTTAATCGATCTCCTAATTTTTGCTGCATTGCTTTTGTTCATGCAAGACCTTTTCAATCTTATTTAATTGAAATTTTGAAATCATCCATTTTATTTTCTATGCTCATCCCCTCTCCTTTGTTTAGTTAAGAATTCTCCTTCTGGCCATAATTGTGCAAGATATCTCTATCTCCTTCAATTCTAGATAGAAAGATAGACAGACAGGCCGATTTATCCATACCTTATTGTAATGTTAATGGGAGTTGAAGATCTTCCCTGCCTGTTAATAGGCCTCACTTGGAGCCCAACAAGAGAAGCTTGATTAGGGGAGGTTTGTTTTTCAGGAAGACCCACGCCTTTTGTTACTTTGTAATTAGACTGTAGGTCACAAGGGTTGTGATACCCTCTCACCTTGAAGAAGTGTATATATACTTTGAGGTTAGCATTTTGTGATGTAGCCATATGAGTCTCTGGGTGACCGTTAAGGAGCCCCCTGGCTTTGAGAAACTGAGCTGTTGCTGCTTCTCTCTCTGGTAGCTGTGTACGTATGGAATGGTCAGACAGTTGGAACTGTCTGTTGATCTGTGATGTGTGTATTATTTGATCAGACGGTTAGAAGCCCTGTCTCTTGGTCTTTAAGCTATTATTTCTGCTTGTGATTTCTATTCTTATTTTCTCTGAAGCTGAGTGCTGACTTTTCTCCCTGAGCTAAGTAAATGATGTATATGTTTGATTATTGAGTCGCTTTCCTTTAGAAAAGCAGATCAAAGAACCTGTGCTAGCAGCCCTCCTGTGTGCTGATGTTATTGGTCTTACACTGCCACGGCAGCTGTAAATAGCATTGTTGTTACATTTATCTATGTGTATTCATTGTCACCGTGATTTCTAGTGTTTCTAGCCATCCCTACCCTCCCACTTGATCACCCCTGCTCTGCCTACATTTCCTTCCTTTCTACTTACCACCCTTTAGTAAACCAATTCTATATTGTCCTTGACTATCAAATCCCTTACTTCCTCTGCCGGACCCTAATCCTAGATTCTGTCATTTGCCTCCTCTGCTTTTTCCACATGCTACCAAATGCATTGGAAAGAAGTGAAATGAACCAGTTGATCAGGTCCACTACCTATCTTTTAGCTGATTTCACCTGGTCCCTCACTTCAGCAAGGCAGTCTTTTTATTGCTTTTGGAGTCTCCATTAATCTGTCCCTACAGTGACTGTTTCAAACCTCTTTTCTCCTCAAAACTTGTACAACTTCCTCTCCTGTCACCCTTTGATCGGAAGACCTCACGTTATCCTTTACTTAGAAAACAAGCCATCATTTGTGAGCATCCATCCCTTTTCATCTCCATACGCAGCTCGCCTCTACAGTTATCGTCTTCTTTCTAATTTCCAGTCTCTCCCTATCTGCTGGTTCCTTCCCTGCTTCTTATAAACAGTACCAAGCCTCCACCATCCTTAAAAAAAGTCTTCAGTAGAACCTGTCATCTACTCAAGTTATTATCTTCTATCTCCTGTCTCTCAGCCAAATTCTTTGGAAAAATTGTCTGCACTGATATTTTAAAGTTTTTCCACAAAATATCTTCTATACTGCTCCTTACTCTTTATCATGAACTTAAGACCACTGGAAAAGTCATTGAAACCATTTTTATTAGTTGAAGAAGAGATAGGATAAAGTTTCTTATAATTTAAGCCATATATATATTAAAATACTATTCTTCCTTATTTTCTTCTTTCTTCCTTAGCATCTGTCTATTAGGATATATTGCTGTGGAGAGCATCTAATGTTTTATCTTAAATATGACAGGGAGAGAAACAGATGAAGTTGAACACTTAACCTAATTATAATTAAAACATAACTTGAGTAAATCATGTTCCGGAGAGAAGACTAAATTATATTGCAATATAGATTATGCACCAGATATAATTATTGTCATATATGTATTTATGTACGTATTGATAATTAAGGGCCTACTTTAAGGGAAAAAAGCTGTTCACACTCATTGCCTCTACTTTCTGTCTTCTTACTTCTAAACCATTTGCAGTTTGGCTTCTGAACTCATCATTTAACAGAAACAGTTTTTTCCAATGTTATCAGTGATCTCTTCAGTTAAAAAAATAAAATCTCTTGTCTTCCTAGACTTCTCTGTAGCAGTCAATTAATAAGCACTTACTAACTCCTTATTATGTTGCAGGCACACTGCTAAGCACCAGAGATACAAAATTAAAGTATGAAACCATCCTTGCTCACAAGAAGCTTATATTCTAATGGAGGAGCAAGTATACCTAGAAATACATAGGAATAAATAGGAACAAATAGATAGTAATTACTCAACACTGTTGACTCCCATCTCCTCCTAGATCCCCCCCTCTTCTCTTTGGTAAGCAGGGATATTTTTGGTCATGGTTTCCCTGGGGTCCAATGGCTCTTAAGCACAAATGTGACCATCATTTCTTCGCTTATGAAGCTGCAATGACTTTTATTGTCTCTGGGACAAAATTCAAGACTCATTTCAGGAAACCTTTCATTATTGCCTTGCTGTTAGGACTCTTTTTATTTCCAAATTGCCGTGCTTTTACTAATCTGTGTCCATGTTGTTTCCTCTCCTAGAATACTGGCTATCTGGGGACAGGGAATGTTTTGTTTTTGTCTTTGTATCACCCATTGCCTAGCCCAATGCCTTGCATAGAGTTGGCACTTAATACATTTCTTCCTTAGTTCACATGAATTGTATATAGTTGTCCTTCAAAACTTGTTATTTATAATAATAATAGTTTTCATAAACTTATTATATTTATATTTCTTGACTTAGATTTTTTTCTTTTTCTGGATAGAAATTATATAAGACTGGTCGAGACATGCAGGAAAGAATCATGGACCTGTTGGCAGTGGTGGAGAATGAGGATGTGACAATGGAGCTCATTCAAGTGAATGAGGATTTGAATCAGGCTCTCCTTGGATATGAGAGGTGTGTATGAGTGGGGTTGTCTTCCTCCACTCGAATTTACTTTAGTCACTCAGCACTGCTGGGTGAAGGGTTCTGTGCTGGGCCTTCCAAGGAAGAAAAGAAAGAAATGAGTACCCCTAGGAAGCTCCCAGCTTAATAGAGAAAGACATCCCCCTTGCTTTGAAGGACCTTCCTGGCTGGCTGATGATACACAACATACCCAACTAAAGGTCAAGGATGTTACAGAAAGCAGTTTTGCATCAGTCCATGAACAAGCATTCATTAAGTGCTTGCTATTTGCCAGATGTTGTGCCAGACAATGGGGATACAAAAACCCCTTCCAAAAAAAAAAAAAGATCCCTGGTCTCAAGGAACCTAGGTGCTATCAAGGAAGAGTTTGTGAGTGTGTGTGTGTGTGTGTGTGTGAGAATTTAGGGGACTTGTCCACAGTTATACAGGTAGGAGCCAAGATTCAAAACCATATCTTCTGACTCCAGGTCTAGTGTTCTTAATTATTATCTTCTGCAACCAGTCCAGGTCTCTTCCAGTTCCAAGATTCCAAGATTCCATTCTTCCAAATTATCATTTGCTATCTATAGGACCTTGGCGCAAGTCACCCAATTTCTCTGGTTCAAATCTAGGATAATAGTAACACCTACCTTCCAGAGTTGTTGTGAGAATCAAATGAGATAATATGTGCCAAGGATCCCATGCAACATGTGGCATTTATCAAGAGCCTTGGTAACTATCTTCCTTATAAACCAGAAAAGTTCAGGTTCACTCTGGCGTTAACTACATAGGTTGTTAAGAGGGAAGTGAAGTGAATAAACATTTTTAAAGTGCCTTCTATTTGCCAGGTACTGTGCTGTGTGCTTTACAAATGTTATCTTATTTGATCTTTACAATAATCCTGGAAGGTAAATGCTATTATCATCCCCATTTTACAAATAAGGAAACCAAGGCAGACAGGATAAGTGACCAGCCCAATATCACACAAATAGGAAGT
Organism: Pseudochirops cupreus; assembly: GCA_028627135.1. Taxonomy (NCBI): domain Eukaryota; kingdom Metazoa; phylum Chordata; class Mammalia; order Diprotodontia; family Pseudocheiridae; genus Pseudochirops; species Pseudochirops cupreus. The sequence continues at coordinate 141,394,669 of CM053584.1, read as the reverse complement.
GTCTGAGGCTACATTTGAACTTAAATCTTCCTGACTCCAGGCCCAGCACTTTTTCCACTGTGCCACCTAGTCACCTCTAGATAGAGTTTTAAGTTTAAGTCTAGTCTCCCTCTCCCTCATTTTTACAGATAGGGAAACAGACCTAGAGAAACTGGATTGATTTGCCAAAGTCACACAGATGGCAGGTCTTAGACCAAGCTCACATTGGTTGCGACAGCTGAGATTTGAACCTGAGTTGAACCTCTGACTCCAAATGCAGCATACTTTCCATTGCACCACAATCTTCACTATCTCTTAAGTATCTTTGTCAAGATATTTAACTCAAATGACGTGTATTCTTCCATGGAGCACATGTAAAATCAGATCCCTTTGTGTCTCAAGATGCAAATCTTTGTTGATAGAGAGGTAACCAAGAAAAACTATGAATTTCCACTCAGAGCTGCTTCCAAGTTTTGTCTTGGAGAATTCCATTGTATTTTGTAATAACTGATTGGAGCTTTCCTTTTAGATTGTGTGCGTGCATGTGTATTCATTTTGACTTAGCTTTTAACTTTAGAGGTAAAGAGCCAGCTCAGAGTTAAGAAGTTAAGAAGAAATGGATTTAGGTCCCTCCTCTTACACATAAGTGCTATATGACCTTGGGCAAGTTCTCTAGGCAACTCCCTAAAACTATAAATTGCAGAGGTACCAACCTGCATTGGTAGAGAGAGTTCCTTATGCTAATGAAGTCATAAGCCCAATCCTTATCTTTGTCTCTTAAATTTGTGTCAAATGGGCCTAGAAGAAACTAGGCTGACACCAGCATTTTTCATGATGGTCTGAGAAAAATTCTTATTTCCCAAGAAAAAGGACCTTAGGCTGGTGAGTTCTGTTGTGACTCTTATCGGAGGCACTCAAGCAGAATGCTAAGCATGTAGTAGGCACTTAATAAATACTCAGTATCTGAAATGAATTGCATTGGTAGAGGAGGTTTTCCTAGTAGGAGTTCTATGCACCCAAGAAATTAAAGGTCTAGATCTAGACCTAGATCATTTCAGACATTTAATGAGAACTAGAGAGCCAATGTGGAATAGGACCAGCTGTTGAATCAGGAAGACTAGAGTTTTACCTACTAACTCTGGACAAGTCCCAATTGCAACTCTCTAAAGATATAAAATAAAGATGTCCAACTTCAGTAGACAAAGGTTCCACACGGGGAATTCTCTACAGAAATGAAATCACAGGTCTAGGCCCTTGTGCCACACCCCCACCCAAAAGAAAAATAATTTAAATTCCAACATTTATTGAGACATTATCTTGTAAAGCCGTGGTACTCTCAAATCAAAATGGGGGCCACTCATTGTGCATAAGGATTCCTGTGGGCCATATTTAAAATGTAATTTCTATATTTTATTGTATTTTTATTTATTTTGTTAAATATTTCCCAATTACATTTTAATCTGGTTCAGGCTGCACTCGGGAATGTTGTGGGCCTCCTGTGGCCTACGGACCATGTGTTTTATACCTCTGCTGTAAGGGCACATAACAATAACAATTTTGCCTTTTTATAGCTCCTTAGTTTAGGCTACCAGTACATAAATTCTCTTGTTTTCTTTTTAGAATAACTGTTCTTTTTTTAAAAAATCAGATTTTCTCGAAATCAGAAACGATTCCAGGAACAAAAACAGAGCCAAGAGGAAGCCCAAAAGGTAAGTATTTAGAAATTTTATACACAAATGATTTTTTTTAACGTTTTCAGAATGCAGTAAGTACAATGGAAAGTATTTGTGGGATCAGAGACTTGGGTTCAAATCCTAACTTTGCCTCATACTGTCTGTATGATCTTCAGTGAGTTTTTTTTCTTAATCTTCAAGATATAAAGGATTGAAGTAAACATTCTCCAACATCTCTTCCATTACAAAATAATCCTTTGATCCTACGACCAATATTCTCGCTTAGAAGTTTATTAGTACCTTAGGGTTGCCTTTCTGTGCTACAAAGAAAACTTTTGCTGTAACCATCCCAGCAAGCCAAGCAAGTATTTATCCTTGAAGGCAATAAAATGTGATTTAACATCATAATCTCCAGGGAACTCCTCAAAAAAGGGCCCTTCCCCAACACCCTTAGGGGAACATTTGATACCTGTTTCTGAAGTTGTTTTTAACTAAACTTGAATTTTTATCTGTTTCTTTCCAGAATAACTGTGAGCCTTCTGCCCCATCCTGTGATTTACTTGACTTAAGTCCAAGCCCAAGCTCTCTGACTTCTGGCTTGCCATTGGAAGGAGTCCGTGCCATGAGTTCTCAATTTTCTGGCTTAAGTAAATGAATGTCCCATTTTGTTCAGACCATAGAAAAGATTATGGTTGGGTAGATAATTAAATGCTACCCGAGGAGGAATAAAGTCAAGTGGAGACTCCAGTCCTGTCCTAGGACTGTTTTTTTCCAGCTTATACAAGGGTTCTTAACCTGGAGTCTGTGAACTTGGATTTTTTGTTTGTTTATTTGTTTTCACATTTTGATGACTATATTTCAATATAATTGGTATCCTTTCTTCTATGTATTTTATGCATTTAAAAGCATTATTCTGAGAAGGGGTCTGTAACACAAAGGAGGTTAGGAACCCCTGATCTAATGGGTAAACCTCTGTTAGATAACAATGGGACATGCCACTAGTCTAGGTGGAAAGGACACCCAACAGTACTGGGAATTTTTTGAAACTGGGGCTGGAGTGCATTGGGTTTGGTGAGCTGAATTGCTTGAATTTCTGCTCAATAGCATTGGCACCCCCCATAGTATCTGACAAAATTTGCCAGGCATTTTTCAGAGGCTGTCCAATATCATTTCTACTCTCATGGTTCTTCTAAACCTCCTTTAGCTTTCATTCTTAAAGTTTTTCCAGTTAGTCATCTTTGAATATTTGCCTGTCTTGGCCAGTATTTTATCACAAAAGTGAATTACTTCTTGCAGTTTTTAACTTGGTACACTGTAATCACTCAGTAAATGCTGGTTAACAGATTTTAGATGGTACTACAAGGTTAGGGAATAATTGTACAGGATGAGGCAAGAAAGAATGCAAACATTCCAAGTTGATTAGAGAACAAGGCATAATGGGCTGTCATAATTTAGGGAAGAGAACATTAATAATAATAATAGTAATAAGAAGAAGAGTAACAATAATAATAGCTACCATTTGTTTAGTATCTGATATATGGCAGGCACCATGCAAAACACTTACTCATTTGATCTTCACAACCACCCTGGGAGGTAGGTGTTATTATTATGGCCATTTTATAGTTGAGGAATCTGAGACAGACAAGAGATTAAGTGACTTGGTCAGGGTCACAATGCTAGGAAGTCTCAGAGGTTAGATTTCAACTTGCGTCTTCCTGACTCTAGGCTCAGCACTCTCTCCACTGTGCCATCCAGCTGCCTCTAGATCACATACATGATTCCCACCCCAATTTTTTGTGGTTGTTAAGGAATTTGAAGAAAACTGGTAAACTACAAGACCAAAAATGCCTATCTGAAATCATTGTGTTGTTTTTTTTTAATGCCCCAAGGTCTTTCCAGAGCCGAAAGATTCCATATAATTGATTTGAGATTCTAGGAGTTAGCTTTTCTTTTAGGGATCATTGCTCAAACTGGGCTGCACTTCTATTAAGCAAAAGCTATTTCTTTCCATTCATGATATGCTGCCTTCTTGCTTCTCTTGATCAATGGGGCATTAGATGGATCATGAAGGAAAGAAAAGAAGCCTTTTTTTGATGTGTGAAGTTTTTAGATGAAAAAAATTTCTCCCATGAGGAGCTCAGCTCAGCCATCTCTCGAGAATGTTTAATAGCTTGTCAGTCAGACGTGTTTAGAGCACCATGTGCTACCAGTAAGACTTTTGTAGTATTCTGTTGATGCACAAAGCAGGGAATGTAAGCTCCTTATCCTTACCTGTATATACCTAGGAATTTTTTTTTCCTATTTCTGATATATTTTAGCCTTGAAATGACCACATTTTTGTTCTTAACCAGCAAAAAAAATGGAGGTAGAGCTGTCCAGTGGAAAGAATACCTGTTCTGGCATCAGAAGAACTGGGTTCAAATCTTAACTCTGATCTTTACTGTGTGACCTTGGGGAAGTCACTGAGCTTCTGAGTGCCATTTGTAAAATGGGCTACATGGACTTTGAGGTGTCTTTCATCTGTAGATATGTGAGCCTTTGATCCTAAATATGGTATTTCAAAGAGTTTTCCATGGTTAATCTCCAGATACCCAGTAGATATTTTATATTGTGGCATAACCATCCAAATGATTGACTAAAGAAGGGCATTCTTGACTAAACAGTGGTTGTGAAATAAGTCCCTTTTACCTTTCAGATGTCAACTCTTCATGTCCCACCGATGCCAGCCACTCAAACCCTATGCTTTACCCACAGCTGGATTTACTGGCCTCAGAAAATCCAGAAATATCCCTGTAAGTACTAAATGATAATCTTGGAACTGTCAGAAAGCACCCAACGCCTTTGTAGGCCAGAAATTGGTAATGTCATGTATGTCCTGGATGATTTCTTTCACATTACTTTTCTGGCAAGAGGACAGTGTTGTGGCCCACTTATACCCCACCAGGTATCTTTCCATTGACTTTGGACTCATTTATGTTTTTGATTCGAGGGTGTGAAATTTCATGATTTGTGTATATATCCAACATGGGTGAGAAGAAATGAAAACCATTACTGAAAAAGGTGGACTTTAGCAGGGAGCAGTTTGGGATCATGGAGAGCACTAGTGGTTTTTGGACTACCAAACCAAGTGATCTGTTCCACATACTTTCGATTGAGTTCTAACAGGCCCAGCTCCATAGCATTCATTCGCTTCTAAGCCCAGCCCAGCTTAGGGGCTGTCCCTCTACTACAAATTGGGCAATAGTGATTCCATGTTCATTTGCTTTTACCTGCTTGGTTTTGAATGCCCTTAGCTTTCATTAACAAAGAACCTGTAGTGTACTTGTGCTGTGAAAATACACACACACACACACACACACACACACAC
>CM053584.1:141376725-141389550 GCA_028627135.1 Pseudochirops cupreus | reverse complement strand
CGCTTTCTTCTGGTATGTTTTGTGAATGAGATTTTTTTTTCTAAACTAGTATTGTCTCTGGCTACTATATTTCTCCACTTCTTAAGATAATCAGATATTCTCTGGTAAAGACATTTTCTGGGCTTTGATGGCATCCTTGTTGTGGGAACAGAATATGTTTTCTATCAGTTACATTTTCCTAAGAGTCGAATGATAAACAATTGCTCTTTTTTTACTTACATCCATTTCCCCCTTTTTATAATCAACACAACTTTTTAAGACAGGTCAGGTTGGAACCATTTTAGCTGCACTTAGTGTCCATTCATCTTGTGCTGTTGTGTATTGTGGAAAGACCACTGGTCTTGGAGTTGGGAGAGACATGAGATTAAAATCTCATCAACATATCATTTAGCTCCAGCAAACCTCAGTTTTCTTATTTAGAAATTGACGGTGGTGATATTCATATAACTTTCCAAACAAGGTTGTTATGAGAATCAAAGGAGTTCATGTATATTAAATTGTTGGTGTGTCCTAAAGCACTGCATTAATGTTAACTATTATTATCTTCTAACTTATTATAAGTGTTGATCTTTGTCCTTACTAATCATTGATTCTATTCCACACAAACAGGTTAATTACAGAATTGTTCCTTTGACCCCATGTTTGTTTCCTCTCATTTTAAAAAATGGTGTTCAGCACCTTCCTCTTCTCTTTTTGAAATATATTGTGATATATAGGTTTATGCAAGGCCTTTTGGATAATTTACAAGCCTTTGTCTTCTTTTATTTTTTTTTAATTCTGAAACAGCTTTTGCCATCTTTCCTCTGTGCTTGCCTTTGCATTAAGGCACCAGGAATTAAAGGGTGTGTTCTATGTTCATATAGAAGTTCTAGTTCATTGTGTTTGGAGGTGGTAAGATGACCAAGTGTCTGAGGAAATGATTTTTCCTGTTGCCCTTGAAATCAAATAGCTTGAAGAGCCAAGACTGAGAATGAAAGTCACCTGGGCCTGTTTCAACAAGATGTACTATTTGCTGACTTTAGTTATTGTTAAGGGCTGTCCCCTGAACTTGTCTTTTTGAGTTGACATATTTTCCAAAAATACTGGACCCCGAGCACACAGGAGGCCCTGAATGTGTCAAGGACAAAGCTCCCCCTGAGCTGACATAATTTGTTGTTTACGCTCCAAGCTGGCTTCCCTGTGTGTCCCTTGGGAGGCAAGACAGGCTCCAGCCAGTCTCTGCCAGGCTGGGAAAATGGTTGTGCAGCTGGGGTCCTTTGCAGATGAGTGGGCCCTTCTATTTCATAGTCTAATGGTTTCCAAGGGAAAAGAATGCAAATTCAGCTTTTGTCATCATCTTCTCCTCCCCTTCAGGAGGGCTTTTTTCCTTTTTCCTACCTGTACTATACCTTTCCCCTCCTATGCCACTCCCCATCCTGTTTTCTCCTCCTCCTTTTGTTATACTGTTAATTCATATGCAAATTTCTATAAGGACTGTGAACTCTGGGTTCCAGGGGCCTGATCGTTTTATCTTGTAATAAACCTAGTTGTGATTGCCTGTTGACATTATCCCTGCTGGGGCCATTGAGCATTGTAGGGGAAAGTTTTAATATATTTTTATTCTTACTAAAGAAAGACATCATGGGTGCATTAGAAAGAATGTTAATCTTGTAGTCATGAGTCTTGAATTGGAATCCCTCACTCTAACACAAGGTGTATGACGTTGGGCAAATTGCTTCACCCTTCTTCATCTGTCTCTCCATCTCTCACATTTGGGTGAGGATGTTTATACCACCTGTAGCTGTGAATGGTGGTTAGGAAAGTTCTTCATGAACCTGACAAAGCTATGCAAATGTAAGCTGTTTTAGTATTCATAAACTACTCTGCTAAAGTGATTCTGTCACTGCTGCCAGAAGGCAGGGCTTTGCCAATGTTCCTTCTCTTCTTGGAAGTTGGCAGCATTCTCAGTCAGGCATTTATAATCAGATGGGTAGTGGAATTCAGAGGGAACTCTGATGCATATGGGAAACACTAATACATTCATGCTGTCAGCATGGTAGACTGCCTTTTTGATAATTGGGAAGGTGGTCTTACTTTCTCCATCACTTTTCTTAAAGCACTATATTGATATATTCAGCAGTTGAATGCTTGTTGAATTAAATAGCAATCTTCTATAACTTGGCATATCTTTAGTCAATATCCTCTTTTGTATTATAGTTATTTATAGGTGTCAGCCTTCTCTAGCAAGATTATAAACTCCCTGAGGACAGAGACTATCATAGTGTGTCTTTGTATACCATAGAGACCTTGGGACAAGGGCCTTGCAGATTGCTTGATAAAGGGTTTTTGTTGGGGACATAACTGTAGGGTTAGGGTTGACTGTAGAACTCATACAATGTTATTGCACCATCTTAGGTTTCCTCAAAGGACAGATCAAAGCACTTCTGTGGGTCATCTGTATGACAATGTAAGTATTTCATAGTCTTTGCATATAGTAAATGATTAACATTTTTTCATTCATTCATTCAGAATCCTGGTCGAAGGGTTCAGATTCAGGTCCAAACATTCAACAGTGCCTCCTGGTCAAAATGGGGGGAAAACACACACATAGACACACACAGACACACACACCTATCAAGTTATTGAGAAAAATGCTTTGGTCAATATATGGACCTTCTGTAGCCCTGTCCATTTCAATTCTTTTTTTTTTTTGACAACTTCTATTTTGTTCTGAGAAAAAAGAGGCAACACTAGGAGGTTGGAAGAGATGACAACCTTTCACCATAGCCCATATTCTTATTGATTTACATCTCAAACTAAGAGCAATTGTTTCAATCAGGACATCTATCTCTATGTGGGCTTAATTATTCTGAAAAAAATTTCCCCATACCATGCAGTCTGTTTTCTCCTTCCTTTCTCCCCCAGATAACTGCTCTGGTTTAACTTGAGTATAACATGATACCAGAAGGTAGCCATAAGTAGTGGAGGTGGGTATAATTTGCAAAGAAGAGTCAATTAAGAATTACTTAACTGGTGACAGTACATAGAACCCTAGTAAAAAAAAATACCCATTAGTAACTTGAAAATTACATCAGAGGATCTAGATCCATTACACTCTGTTCTATACTGATACTTTGGGTTTTTTTGTATACTTTTCCTATCTCCTTTAGTTTTTAACCCATTTAAATCCAATCCTGATCCAGCCAGTGAACCTTCAAGCTGGCCACGCTGGACCTTCAAGCCACAGGCCCCCAGCTTCGTCTAGCAATCAGCCAGGTAACTGAGACTTTAAAATTTGAATCTAAAAAGGATCATTCTGGACTATATCAACAATCTGACAGGAAACCTAAAACATTAGGAAAATATATGACTAGTAACTATGTGTCCTTCAAGTGGTAATTTTAAAATTCCACATTCTTCCTAATTTGAGCTATATGAGATTTACTTTGTAATACATGTCAAAAATCACACTGTGACAAATTCCAAGGGACCACCCACATTGTTACATGGAATCTGGTTGGCTGTTTTGATTGCATTACACAGGGTGACTGTAATTATTAGTGGCTTGTATTGGTGGTTTTAAGTACAAAGAAAGAATACTCATCCAAAACACAGCCTGTATTTCTTTCTCTCCTTGTTTCCTAAACCTATAGCAGGGAATGATGTTCAGCCACCCAATTACTACGAGGTAATGGAGTTTGACCCTTTGGCTCCAGGTGCCACCACAGAGTAAGTTATCTAAAAACCCTTCATTTTTTTGGGTCTCCTCCCTTTAACAAGATAGTCAAAAGGACTTGGTGATTGGTTTAATTTTGCCTAGGTCTTGGTGAAAGTTGATGGCATAATTAAAAATGACATCACTCATTTAGTGAGTGACTCATTTAGAGGCTATTAGAGATTTAATGTTCCTGTGGTTCTCAACCCTGTGACTTAATTGCAACCCCTATTTTTTTTTAAAGTAATGAAGTGAAGTGTGCATTAATGGACTTACTGATATATGCTTTTAAAGAAAATTGAGGCCTTTTTTTGCCTGAGAAAGGGCACTTCTAAGTGAGTTAACAGCAGTGGCAGCCTGATAGCTCTAGGCAAAGTTTAAGTAATTAAAAGATGTTTCCAAAATGGAAAAAGCACTTTGGTTTTTTAAGGGTTTTTTCTTATTCCTAAGAGGACATGAATGCTTTAAAACTTGTTTTAAGTCCACTGACATACAGCAATACTGTTAGATGACTAATTCCTTAACCACAGTGGAAGAGCTTTAACTGATACAACTGGAGGAGTATTTATTTAATTTCCTGATTAGATGAGAGTTAACTCAAAGATTCTTAAAAGAATGACTGAAATAATGTTTTGGGGTTTAAACTTCGATTTAGTTACAAACCTTCATAAAATATATTTCCTGCTGACCGATTACCCCAAACACAGACCTTTTATTTGGAAGTATGCAGTTAATTTGGTGTTTTATTATAATTAGACATAACCATGTAATGGACTGAAAGACAAATAGAGAACTAAAAGCAGGATAGATGAAATCATTGCTAGCAGAATATAACTTGATTTTAAAACACACACAGACACACACACATATGAGCATGTATATGTTACATGGTCATAGGTCATAAAAACTGCTATCTAGAACAGGGGTTCTTAAAATGGGGTCTGTGAACTTTAAAAAACAATTTTGATAATTCAATATAATTGGTTTTTCCTTTGTAATTCTCTATATTTTATTTTATGCATTTAAAAACATTATTCGCAAAAAGAATCCATAGATTTCATCAGTCTGATAAAGGGGTCCATGACAAAAAAAGTTAAGGACCCTTGATTAAAATGTTAAAATATCAGATAATATGAATAAGCAAGGGAAAATGACAATGTAAATTCCATGAGTTGGAGAAGAGCTCAGCTTTATTTAAAAAAAGAAATGGTTTTAAAGACAGGTATGGCCTATCTAACCTAAAACAGAAAACAAGGGGATAATTTAATTTTAATAGCCTTCATGTCGTATTTTAAAATCATAACAAATAATGTGCAGTAAACTTAGCAGCTAATTGTAGCCTGAGATTTATAATTTTCAAAGATTAACTTCTACATACATTTCATTGTGAAGATTAAAATAAATTTCTGTTTCATATACAAATAGTTTTTCTTTTTTAGTAAAATGAAATTGAAAAAACTTTTCAAAAACAATTTCAGTGGCTTTTCTTATTGCAGAGTTCTTTATGAAGACATTGATGCTATATTCCGTAAGCCAATTCAGAATCATACAAACGGTTGAAAGGTAAATATTTTGATTTGGGATAATTTGTTACATTCCTTTAGAAGTGTCAGTAGCTTGGGCAGCGAGGTGGGGCAGTATATAGCGTGCTGGACCCCGAGTCAGGAAGACCTTAATTGAGATCCAGCCTCAGAGACATCCTGCTTATATAACCCTGGGCAAGTCATTTAACTGCTACATGCCTCAGTTTCCTCATCTATAAAATGGAGATGATTTAAAAAATAAGTGAAAGTGTCAGTAGCACACAAAATGTGTTACTTTGCTTAATCTCTCAGATTTATTAGGGACCCGAGATACTGTCATTTCAGTAACTGAAGTGAGACCTTAGCCACATTTGCTGCAAATCACCACTGTCTAATCAGAAATGTACTAATTTACATATATTAATACATATTAACATCAATATATTGATAACATTCATATATATAGATGTTAATATGTATTAATATTGATAATGTTAATGCATATTAGCATCAGTATTAACAAAAACTATATAGGCCAATGGGACTGTCAGTCAGATTGGGGGCAGTGAATGAGAGCCACAGGAATGCTCTCTGGGATGATAGAAAAAAAGAGAGTTAAGTTCTTTGTTCTAAGTGATGACTCTCTAGAAGGGGAAATATGGAAGCAAATTTAAATGATATAAAAACAAAAGATCAATACGAATCTTTTTTGAAAGGGAAGGTTTTGGCATAGAACAGCATACCAAAGTAAATGACAGGAGGTCTTTAGCATGTAGAATTTAGCCATCCTTTAGACCAGGCTCCATTCCTTCTGGTTGTTCAGTCATTTTCAGTCGTGTCCAACTCTTTGTGACCCCATTTGGTGTTTTCTTGGCATCCATTCCTTCTGTCTCTTACTTAGTATCACAGAATGGGGTAAAATTCCTAAAAAATACTTCAAGGATCAATAACAAAACCAAAAAACTTGGGGTTTATTTTTTTCTGTTTCTACAGAGAATTCCTGCCCAGCCACCTTAGGCCAGTGACCATTTACCTAGTTATAAGTTCGACAAGTAGTAAACTTCCTCCTTCACAAAGTAACAAGTTTTAAAAAAATAAGTCTAAAACATTGTGTAAGTTTATTCAGTTGGTAAAATGCACAATTCCTTAAAGAGGTTTAATGCTCGTTTAAAAGAATTAAAGGATTTTGGATATATTACATTCCCTAACCACCTTTAATACAGGTAAAAAATAGTAATATAGTCATTTAGCATTTTAACTTTTTTTTTTACAGATCTTTTTAGAGAAATCTGTCATCATCATACCCCTGTGATACAGTAGATGAAAACTATTTTATTACTTCTTGAATAAATCATAAAATATCTGATAAACTGGAATTGTAATTCAGGAAAAATATTGTTTAAGTGCCTTCACTTAATTAAAATCAAATGTAAACATAATTTTGCACTTCTGAAAATATTTTTGGCCTTTACATTTTAAGCTGAGGCATAAAGCCTTTAATTATTATAGTTTACATTTCATGTCTGTAACAGTCCTTGGAAAATGTATAAAATTGACTTTTTAAATGATTTTTAACCTTAAAATAAAATATATTCTTTTCTTTTTACTGTAAAATGTATTCTTTTTAGAACAAAGATTTTGTTCATAGTAAATACACTGAAATTATACATTTGTGTTATAAAGGTAAGTAGTATGAAAGGAAAAGTAGACAAAGGAAATATTAAAAATAATTTAATACATAATTTAACATCTCTTCACAAAAGAGTTCCTGATGCCATGAAAAAGCACATAGTACCATACATACAGTGAGATGTTAATATCCAAGTATTTGGAACCCTCACTATAAATGTAATCTGGTAGCAATACTAATATACTTCATTTCTAATTTATTAGGGCATTCTTTCCATGCCAATTGCCTCAAAATGAAAATATATAAACACTGTAAATATGAAACAGCAATTTAATTTCAATGTGTAAAGAAAATTTAAAGAGCTTAAAATTCAAATATGACATTTGTTCTTTGCCCTAGATTAGACTGTAACCCTTTTGCTTCTGTACACTGACTGTACTGTGACTATTTTTAACAAACTTTGCAGGGTTAGCATCTTAGCATATAAGTTACCACAGGCCACTGGACCTGAAGCCTGAAGTAAGAATCCAAATAAAAGTAGAAAAATAATTTTCAATTCTCAGGTGTAACACTACTATGGAAAAAAATATCATGGAATAACACTTTTGGAACTGACTGACCAGCCTTCTTTTTAATTCAATTTGTATAATGATGAAGCTGCCATTTTCAAGTTCACTGACTTCAAAAACAGATAAAAAAAAACCAAAACAAAATAGCAGCAAGATGGCCATGATGGCATTATGGAAAACCTTGGCTAATGAGAGACCTGGGTGCCAGCCACTAACTAGCTGTGTAATATGTTAGGTAAATAATTTCATTTCTTAGGACTTCAGCATCTTTATCTTTAACAGAAGAGAGGAATAAGATACTCTATTAACATACCATTTTAGAGCTAAAAGTAGCTTTGATACTGATGTGACCTCCAGAGATCATCAGCTCCATACCTGCATGCTTATAAAATTGGAGTAGATCTTTCTTTTTTGATATACCACCCCCAAAAGAGAATATTCTGAGTGTTATTTTACAAATATGAAAACATGGTTTTAAGTTGAATTTTGCTCCTAGATTTTTCTTCAGTAGTCTTGTCTTATGGTCTCATATAAATTAAAAGATTTTTAAAAGTAGTTTATGAGAAAAACATTACAAGTATATGTGATTCAGGTTTAAAATTTAAAAAAAAATTCCCCACAAATATTCCTTTTTCAAAAAGATCTGAGAACATGATTTTTCAAAAACTTACAAAACCAAGACAAAAAAATTAAGAAACAGCAAAGGAAAGCTATTTCTCATTTCAATTATAACCTGGGACTGGCAATTTATGTCCTTCTTTTGCTTCAAAAAAAGTGTAAGAGAGAGTGATCAAATTAACTTTTGCCATTTTTGGATCTTCAGCAAATTCAGGATCAATGAAGAAAAATACTGGCATGTCTACTTCTTCCTGAGGATTAAGCCGTTGTTCTTCAAAACAGAAGCACTATTAATTAAAAAGGAAGAAAGAATTAAATTTTCTACTTTTATAGCTATATAATTGTATGATCCACACTGAAAACAGTATTCTATTTTCATTATCACCCTAGAATTCAATACAGAACTAGTAATTTAAAATTTTTATTAGTTAATTTGTTTTAGTTTTCAACATTCATTTACTTCTATAAGTTTTAAATTTTCTCCTCCTTCCTCCCCAAGACGGCATGCAATCTGATATAGGCTCTGCACATACATTCCTATTAAAACACATTTTCACATTAGTCATGTTGCATAGGGAAATATAAGGAATGGAAGAAACCATAAGAAAGGGAAAAAAAAAATAAGTCTGCTTCGCTCCGCATTCTGATTCCATAGTTCTTCTCTGGATGTTTTCCATCATGCTGAAAAGGGCTAAGTCTATCAAAATCAGTCATCACACAATGTTGCTGTTACTGTGTATAATGTTCTCCTGGTTCAGCTCACTTCACTCAACACCAATTCATTTAAGTCCAAGTTTTTCTGAAATCTGCCTTGCTTATCCTTTCTTACAGCTCAAGAGTATTCCATTACATTCATATACCACAACTTGTTTAGCCATTGCCCAACTGATGGGCATCCCCTCAATTTCCAATTCTTGGCCACCACAAAAAGAGCTGCTATAAATATTTTTGTACATGTGGATACTTTTCCCATTTTTATGATGTCTTTGGGATACAGCTGTAGAAGTGGTATTGTTGTGTCAAAGGGAGAACTAGTAAATTTTAACGTTTGACGGACTACTGGTCAAACCTGGGTTTAGACGGCTACAGCCTACTAAATGACCTAGTCTCAAAATACACTTTTTCTTGCCTTTGCTGTAAGAGCTTTCAGTTGCTCCAGAGGTCAATCATTGAAAATCTTGAACAAGTAACCTGGAGGGAAAAACCTCAAAGCTTTGAATGAATTTTTGCTTCCATTTTTGTAGTAGAATGACTTTCAAGATTATGTTAATTTTTTCTTAAATCATCCAAAATAAAACAACAAATTTAGTGAGATGGCAGTGATGCTATCTATACCTTAATCTTTTTTATGATGAGTTTCTACTCAGCATACCTGTATTTTATTAAAATACTGTCCGGCTTCAAATGGCACAACATTATATGTAGAAATTCCAATTACTGGTTTGTCAGTAGGATTCTTAGCTTTATAAAATGCCAGTGCAGTCTCTCCTGGTACCACCTGTTTTGCAGGAAGGGGAAAAAAAAAAGAAAATATATATATATATATATATGTAAAACTTGACATTTTAGCCCTTAAATGCCTATCAGTTTAATCATTTATCTCACTGATCAGACCAACAAACACCTAAATGAAATCACTGAATAAGATTTAGAACTGAGAAAGGTAAAAGAAATCAGCTAGTCCAAGCCTTCATCTTATAGCTTGTAGAAATGGAGGCCAAGAGTGGCTAAGTAACATGTCAAAGTCCTTGTGAGAACAGGACTAAATTCTTCAATAACGAATACCTGATAAGACCTAAGTCTTGTATAAATAAATAGGAAGCACTATACATAAAAATTCAAATTTAAAATGTGTAAATGTCAACAATGAATACCCCAAACCAAGAATGTCATTTTAATGCGATGTTCCTCACAGAAACCCTCTCTAATTAAGAAACAAAGCTATTGTTATGGTGCTTTTATAGATGAAACACCTGAGTTGCCATGGCATTATGGCAGGGCAAGGATCTAAACCATAGGTTACTAAAGTGGGCAAAGCCACCCTCTGGGGGCACTGGAACAATCCAGGGGGCCAGTAGTAGCCTCAAGTGCAATTGGAGGGGCCTTGAATAAAAATAAGGGGGTGGTGGAAGCTAAGAAAATATAAGAAAATTCTGAAAGACCATGCTACATCCATGTTTCATCTGTTGTGTAATAGATAAATTTGTAGCGATTACATTATCTTCCAAACAAACACACAAAATCCAAGTACAACCAATCAGTGGTCAAGTCCACCAACAGGTCTTAATAAGCAGGTGTTGGCAAGCATGTCTTGCACTGTCAAGAAGTCCAGCACGCACAGGCAGGAATGTCTGTGTGTAATGACTTGTTTACAATACAATACTATATGATTACATGATGTAATATTGCACCATCAAAATTTCAATGCTGGAAAAACCCTACACATTTATAATAAATTAATTCAATTTAAGATGCATCATTCTTAAAAAAAATTTTCAAATGACACAATTAAAAAATAAAGGGAATAAAAAAAATAGATTTCAGGGGGGGCCACTGAGTATTTTTTTTTTAGAAAAAGGGGGTGACTGGCCAAATAAGTTTGGGAACCTGATTCTAAACCCAGGTCTATTTCTACCATGTAGACACTGACTCAGTTCCTCCTACACTGGAATTCTTTAAATTTGGAGGCAAATTAGCCCATTTAATGTGTGTTCTCCGTTAGGTGATTAAGACCAGTGACTTTAAACAAAAGAGATTAAAAGGGATAGGGATAGGCTGTATTGATTACATTGGTATAGAGAATTCCCAGATGAGGACATTCCCTTTACCAGTACGGGTCACCACTTTCTCTGCAACTTGGAGAGAGCTGCTTAAAACACCAAGAAGTTACCTAACTTGCCTACAGTCACAGAGCCAGTCTGGGTCAGAGGCAGAATCTGAACTTAGGTCTCTAAGGCCAGCTCTTATGTACACTGCCTCTTAAATAAACCATACAAAAGGTTTGTTTTTAAAAGAAATTTCAAATTATGTGCTGGAATGAATGCAGATTCTTTATGTCTTCTACATCTACCTTCTAATAAGAAGGATCATCAATAATCTGAAGCCCTGGAAGGGCCTTAAGTAGCCAAGAACAATTTGATTACAAACTTACTAGAGCAGGACAGAGACCAAGAATATAGAATTAAGATTTTTTTACAATAGTTCAATTCAACATACATTAAGTATCTTATGTGTAAAGTCCTGTTGTGAAGCAGATATATGGTGCTTACTCTTATGAGACAGAAATGTAACTAGTACAAAATAAGTACATTTCAGAAGTTTAAAGAAAGTTCTCTGTGATGGGTATATATGTGGAAGGGAGATTATTACTATTTAATGAGGATCCAGGAAAGTCTCCAAGCCTCAAGACTCACTAGAAGGGATGGTTCAAATCATAACTGAGCAAGAACCTCCTCTATAATGATCCTGACAAGCAGTCATATAGCCTTTACCTGAAGAGCTCCAGCATTGGAGAATTTTCTACCTTCTAAGGCAGACAATCTCAATTTTGGCCAGCTCTATCATCCGGAAGTTTTTACTCCTACTGTACCAAAATCTCCTTGGCAGTTTTCCCCCATTGATCCTGGTTCAATCATTCATTTGTATATTCATTCAACAAATATGATTAAGTGCCTATGTGCGCAGGGCATGTGAGCTAGGTAGTAGGGAAGAGAAAAGTTTGGATTAGACAAGGTTCACAAAGTTTACAGTAGAGTGGGCAGTTAGGGAACAAATGCAGATAATTATGATAAACAGGACATAAAACAGGTAGAGTCGCCCCAAAAAAGATGCTACATATGGTCGTATGTTGTTCCCAACCAAAGACCTTGGGATAATATGCTTTGAGTTGGGTAAGAATTCAACAGGTAAAGGAGAGAAAGGGCCATCTTGCACAGGGAATAGTGTTTAGGATGAGCAGGCACAGAAGACAGACCACTTTTGCTGGAATAATTACTGACATTTACATCATACTTAAAGGTTCAAAAAGTAATTAAATGCAATAACTCATTTTACCTTCATAAAAACTCCAAGAGAGAGAAACTGTAGGTATTATCATGCCTCGTTTATAAATGAGCTTAGTAAGTTTCAAGGGCTAATTAACTAGCCCCTGGTCACATCTAAGTGTGTCATAAGGTGGGATTCACACTCATGCCTCCCTTGACTCTATCCCTTTAGTTTCTATAGTGGAAAAGAGCAATACAGGTCTATCATCTGGTGGAGCAATAGAAAACAAACTAGAAAGGTAAAGAAGGGCAGGAGTGGGGACTGCCAAAAGGAAGGACACAATAGGACATCTCAGTGCAATATCAAGTACATATATTCTTCCCCCCCCCCCCCCTTTGGTAATCCATAGAGTGAGAAGGGTCTGACTTTATTTTTTTTTTTATTTTAGTTTACATCATTCATTTCCACGAAATTTTGAGTTACACATTTTTCTCCCCATCTTTCCCCTATCCACCGCCCCAAAACAGCCATCCCATTGTATAGCCCCTCCCCCAATCTATTCTCTCCTATGTCCTTCCCCCTCACCCCTCTGACTTTCTGGTAGGGCAGGATGGATCTCCCTACCACAGTGTCTGTGTATCTCAAGTTCCAGTTGGATGTAGTTAATAATAGTAATAATTGTACATATATATATACATATATATTTTTAACATTTGATTATAGAACTTTAGATTCTAGATTCTTTCTCTTCCTCCCTCGTCACCCACCCCCACTGGAAGGACAAGCAATCAAATACAGGCTGAACAT
>CM053584.1:141326180-141376225 GCA_028627135.1 Pseudochirops cupreus | reverse complement strand
CTTATTTTTTAGGGTGTTAATTTCTTCAATCAGATTGCTAACTCTCTTTTCATGATTTTCTTGCAACATTCTTATTTCTCTTCCCAATTTTTCTTCCTCTTCTCTCATTTGATTTTCAAAATCCTTCTTCAGCTGATCTCTAGCTTTAAGGCAATCTTCATGTTTACTGGAAGCTTTTGGTGGGGGAGCTCTGGCTGCGCTGTCCTCCTGCAGCTCTCTGCCTTGGTCTTTCTTTTCCCTAAAGAAGGAATCTAGGGTTTGGCTGCTGTTCTCACTTTGCTTCTTATGCTTATTCTTATTCATGGTTGGTCAGTCCGTGATTTTTTTTTTAATCTGTGTGGAGCTCTGCTTCCAGAGGGGAAAGCTCTGTCCCAAATCGCTGGGGTTTTCCCAGCTGCTGGAGCTCTTAGGAGGTTGCTGAGTCCCTCCCCCACTTCTGGCTCACTGAAGAAAAAGAACCACAGGACCAAAGCCCAAGACCACAATCCGGATCTAGGCCGCTCAATGAGAGAGCACTTGGCCTCTGAACAATCGTTTGGTCCCCCTGCAGTCTGCAGGCCGAGAGCTCTGAAGCCGCAATGTGGAGGCGGGTGCAGGACCTCAGCTTTCCGCTTCCTAGCCCTGGAGGCAGTTTGGCCGGACCGCTTTTCTCCCACAACCTTGCAAGCCCCACCAACCTAATTCTGGATACTACTGCAGCTGCCACCAATCCGCTCATCCAAAGCTCCAGCCGGGGCTCGGCTCCTCTCGTTCAGCCACCTCCGGGACACAGCAGTGGTTTCAGGCCAGGCTGGTTTTGGTTCGCAGTACTGATATAGTTCCTCGTAGCCGAGCTGAATTTAGTGGAAAGTATATTTGTGTGCGTTTTGGAGTTCTAGAATTAGTTTAGAGTCATATTTTATGGGTATTTTGGGGAGGCTATTTGAGAGCTGCAATATGTTGCTGCTCTTACACCGCCATCTTGGCTCCTCCCCCAAGTACATATATTCTTGAAGGCAGCTAGAAACATATGACTAGAGCTCAGAAACAAGGCTAGGTGTACAGATTTGGAAGTTTTCTACAAAGTGAGTTGGAATCAATGAGACTGCCAAAGGAGAAAGTGTAACGGTCAAAGACAGGCTCTTAGGAAATGCCAGCAATAAGAAATCAGGAAGAAGAAAGAGGCTAGTGAAGGAGTGGTTAGATAGGCAAGAAGAGTCTCAAATCAAGGGAAGAGAAAAAATATCCAGTAAACAGAAGTAATCGTGTTAGAAGCAGCAGAGAGTTCAAGGAGGAAGAAGGCTGAAAAAAAAAGGCCATTATAGCTTCAGTTATTCTGAGGACAATGGTGAGGGAGTAGTTTCAGTAGAGTGAAGACAGAAGTTGGATTTCAAAAGGCTAAGAAGACTAGACAATGACAAAATGAAGGCATCTGCAGATAAAGATGAGTCAGTGCCTGGATAGGCTAGAAGGATTAAAAAAAGATTGAATATATTAGTTAGCTGGAAAGAAATAGGAAATAAACTGAAAGAAGGAAAGATGCCCTGAGAAAGAGGAGTTGACTTTAGAATCAGGAAAAGGATAGAGGGAATAAGATCGAAGACCTATGTATAGGGCTTAGTGGAGAAAAGTGATACCTGTATTTTTCTGGTCTTAAAAAAAAAGGTAATGTTGCAGCAGGAATTGAGGGATGGAGGAGGAAGGGAACTGAAGAAGCTAAGGCAGGATGCTTTCAATCTCCTTAGGGAAGGCTAAATTCTGTTCAACAAAAGCAGGGTTTGGGAGATAAAAGAAAAGGTCTGAAACACACTAAGGAATGAGTGAATGACTAAAGAGACAGAGAGTATGGATAGCGCGATGGACTTGTATTCATGACACTGAGTCTACTGTCTCTTAAATCTTTTCTCCATACTAAATAATCCTAGTATGGCATACTATCCAGTCCACTCCCAAACCTAGTCACATGGCTCAGATATCAGGACATTAGGGACAGAACTTTTAAGGAGTAGGGAAAAGAACAAGAAGGAGTCAGTGAATGAGAGGAGTGGGGGAAGGGGTAAGAGGAGTACCAAGAGACTGTATTGATTCTGAAACCAAGGGTAATGAAAATATCCAAAAGGAGGAGGTAGTCAACAGTGTCAAATGCAACAGTTAAAAAAAAAAGGTCATTGGGAAGGAATTTTAAAAGAGTTGTTGGTGACCTTTTTGAGAGCAGTTTCATAAAGTGGTGAGGACAGGTACTGAGGAGAAAGTAGGTAAAGACGAAGCAGAGGCAACATAACTTTCAAGAAGTTTGGCAGTAAAAATAAGGGAGTAAGGGAGAGATGAGAATAACTGGCTGGAATAGAAGTGTCAAGGAAAGGATGTTTAAGGACTTAGGATCACAGAGAACTAATCAGGTTTGCAGGAAGATGAGAAAGAGTGAGCAGGGAGGGAGGAACAAGAAGAATGAAAGACAGGTAATGAATTTCAGAAGGAAGGTCAAGTGAGAAGGATTGAAAATAAAGGGGGGAAAAGTTCTGGCTCTCAGTTAAAGAGATTACATAGTTTATCAAGTATTTTAATCCAGGTTTTATAGCAGTGATACTAAAGCTCACCATGATCATTTCATGAGAATCCAGGAGTTCCTGAAACCCTGAGACACTCAGTTCTTGGAAGCAATGGTGGGAAAAATATGGGATGGGAAGAAGAGAGAAAGGCAGAGATAAGAGAGGAAAGAGAGAGAAACACATTAACGTGATTAACACCAGTCATAATTTATAAAGTTTTAGATGATGTTCTAAAGATCTGAAATTACTTAATGTAACAAGAATTTATTTTTGAGTTAAAGTTATCTAGTCTAGTTCTACCTCTAATGCTGACCCCTCCTGTTGCCCTAGGGAGGGTCACTCCTCTCTGGGCTTTAGTTTACTCATTTGAAATATGAGGGGTTTGAATGAGATAAACTTTAAGGTTCTTTCTGACATTCAGCATGGACTATTAAATGTCTCAAGAACTTACATATATTTCTGTTTGTTGAGGTCTAAAGTTCCAGTGAAGACTTGCATGCACATCTGCATTGAAGGTGACTTTAATGATTCGATCCTTAACAGGTTCCATAGTCTCAATCTGGTCTGAAGCATGACCAGCTACAGGTGACCCACCAAGTCCTGTGGTCTGGGAAAAAAATTATTATAAAATATTATTAAAAACAAAATTTTTAGATTTTTAATGAGGGAGCATCATAATCATGAAATATTCTTTTAAACTATTACCAGAGGATTAAAGGACCCCTGATCTAATTAGGATAGAATGCTGGGCCTGGAGTAAGGAAGACTGGTCTTTCTGATTTCAAATCTGGTCTCAGACACTTACTAGCTGTGTGACCCTGGGCAAGTCACTTAACCCTGTTTGCCTTAGTTTCCTTATCTGTAAAATAAGCTGGAGAAGGAAATGTCAAACCACTCCAGTGTCTTTGCCAAGAAAGCCCCAATTGAGGTTACAAAGAGTCAGACACAGCTGAAACAAATGAACAACAACAAAAGATCTACAGCCAAAAGTCACTTCAGAGGCCAAAGATTTTTTGGGGGGGAGAGGGGAGAAGGCAATTAGGGTTAAGTGACTTGCCCAGGGTCACACAAGTTAAATATCTGGGCTGAATTTGAACTCAGGTCCTCCTGATTCCATCTAGTTACCTATCCTGTTACACTCGCCCAGATTTCAACCAATTCCTTATGTCCCAAAACATGATTTCTTCCCATCAAATCCCAATGGTTCAGTGAACTGCTATTAAAAAAATAAGTCTCCAAATGCCTTTAATCATAACTGTGATAGTGCTCCTAACTGCTTCAAAATATATAAACATATATACTACCATTTTAATTTTGTTATTATCAGTGCACCTTTTAAGATAAGTATGAAATGCCTACTTTGTACAATCACTTTACTTTTAAATGTTGAACATCTGAATTTCCACTTCAGTACACTGAACAAAGCAGAAGCTAGCGGTAATTAACAAAGGGCATCTGGGGCTTTATTCTAGTGGCCACATCCCTAAGGACCCAATAATCTAGTCTTTTAGCCAGTTCTAGAGTAATCTAATTATATTCAATTGAAAACTTTTATTATGTTCCTGACATTGTTCTAGGCATTAAAATAGAAAAAATGAAAAGAGTATTTGTTTTCCAAGGGCATACATTTTAAAGAGGAACAACATGTATACACATGTGTATGCATGAGTGTGTGCGTGCATGTGTGTGTATCTACAAAACATACAAAGCAGATATAAGATAAGCAGGGGGGTGGGGGATAGAAGTACTACCAGGAAGGGCCTTATGAAAAAGGCAGTACCTGAAAGTTGGAGGTTGAGAGAGAGCAGTTCATTGCAGGAAAAGGGAAGTCAGTGCAAAGACAGTCTGTTATGTATAAAGAATAGAAAAACCATAAAATGCAGGGAGGAATAATGTGGGATCAGATTGGCAAGTCAGGATGGAACCATGTTTTAAAGAACTTTAAATAATAAAGAGAAGCTTATATTTGATCCTAGAGAGGGAGACACTGGGGTTCAACAAGTATGGAGGCAACACGGTCAAACCTGCACTTTAGGAAAATTACTTGGCAGCAGTGGCAACAATGAAGTAGGCAAAGATAGGAGGCAGGGAGGTCTGTTTAGCTGCTCTCTCAATTGTCCAGAGGAGAGGTGAGGAGGGCCTGAGTGGAAAGTGGTTGTGTGAGTGGACAGCAGGGAGATATGTAAAGAGATGTTGCAGAGCTAGAACTGAGGAGATCTAGCCATTATCTGGGAAAGTCAGGTCTCCAAGTCCAGCTGTGCCTCATGTCTGCCTAACAAGCTGGTGCTGTGTCTTCTCTAAATGCCATTAACCTCAGGGCTCCACACATGTTCTGTACACAAACACCACATACTTCATAACCTAACCCGCTCCTGCCTTTCCAGTTTTCTTACACCTTACTCCCCAACTACTCTGATCTAGTGAAATTGACTTTGTGGCTATTTCAAGAACAAAACACTCCATCTTTTGGTTCGGAGCATTTTCTCTTCCTGTTCATCTCATGCCTGGAATGCTCCCCCCTTTTGCTCCATCTACTGACCTGACTGGCTTCCTCTAAGTCTCAACTAAAATCCCAGCTACAGGAAGCCTTCCCTACCCCTCTCTCAGTTTTGGTGCTTTCTCTTTTCCTTCCTATTTATCCTGTATACAGCTTGCTCTGAATATATCTGGTTGCATTTTACCTCCCCGTCAGGCTGTAAGTTGCTTGACAGCAGCGGTGGCCTTTCGGCTCTTTGTGTATCCCCACCACTAAGCACCAGGTCTAGTACGTAGCCCGTGCTTAAAAAATGTTTCTTGAAGTGAACTTGAAAAATGTTTGCTGAGTGAATGAATGGTGATAAGGGCAGTGTCACAGATGACAAAGTGGGGATAATCTCCAGGACAGGGGGCTGGTCAACAGCATTAAAAGCTACACAGAGGTCAAAGAGAATAATAAACACGAGAAAAGTCATAGGCTTGAGCAACTAGAGCTTGCGTTCACATAGCGTCTTATTTAAAATTTTGCAAAGTACTTTATGTAAATTATCTCATTTGATCCAGACTACAAAAGACAATGAGAGATAGGTGCTATTTTTTATTCCTATATTACAGATGAGGAAGCTGAAGCCTGGAGAGGAGAAATGATTTGTCCAAGGTCACACGGGGGGGGAGGGGCAGCTGGGATTCAAACCCTGGTCCTTTCTACACCAGACCCAGCATCGTTCCCAGTAAGGTCTCTTCCGTCTGCGTGACCTTGGGCCTGTTCCTCTGTGCCCAGGGCCTCAGTTTCCCAGTGTGTAGGAGGAGCCTGCAGCTCTGTCTCCGGGCTCGGGTTCCCCGCGGCCGTCCTACCTGGCAGTAGAGGCGGTAGAGGGGTACCGCAGCGTAGGAGGCCCCGATCATGCCCACGGCGGCCGCGGCCACGTACGTGAGCACGGTGCGGTTCCGCCGCCGCCACTCCTGCTCCTGTTCCCGGGTGAACGGGTTCGTGCTCTTCGGCCTCCACGGAGGCAGCCGCTGTTGAGGGACCGCGGTCCGGCCGCCCCACCAACCCCAGCAAGCCTCAAAACCCTTCCAGTGAGGCCGCCCAAACACCGCCATGGCAACCCGGGCAAAACGCCCGAGGCCCACTTCCGGCCCCGGCTAGCGCGAGATCCGGGCCGGCGCGAGCGTGGCTGCCGGGGCCTCGTGACGTCAGAGTACGGCGTCGGCTGCCGCTGCTTCTCTAGCCTGCTCCCGCAGCAGCGGCGGCGGCTCCTCCAGCAGCCTCGGCTTCAGGGGACGTGCTACGGCGGCCGGGCGGTCGGATTGTGGGTGAGTTCTTGTTTCTTTCCCGGCCTCGAGCCCCTCCCCATCCGGCCCCCAAACTCGTAAGCTTGAAGTTCCGCGCGTGGACTCGTCTTTGCCACCAGCCCAGTCCTGCTCGAGTCTGGGGCTCGATGGGAGACCCCAGTGGCGTCTGGCGCCCCCCACCCACCCCTAGTTACCTCTCCCGCTACTAACTGGGAACGCCAGTCGCTGATAATGAAAGGAGGCACGTTGAGAGGGAGAACTTGAGTGTGAATTGCGCCTCTGTCTCTTGCTGTGTGACCTCGGGAGCATCGCTCAACCTCTCTGTTCCTCAGCTTTCCCAGCTGTACAAGGAACGACTTGGAACTAGACCAGAGGTTTTTTACCTTTTGGGGGAGGATTGTCATGGATCCCCTTTAGCATCCAATCCGTGCTTATTTATTAAGCCCCTACTATGTGCCGAGCAGAGTGCTGTGACGCCAGAGATAAAGCGAAAAACATCAGTCCTTGATCTTAAGGAGCTCATAGTCAAATGGCAGCCTACAACAGGCTACCCTATGGACTCCCTGACTCACCCCTTCCTCCAAGGTTTTAAAGTTCGTAAAATATATAGGATTTTAAGTCAAGTCAGCAAGCATTTATTAAGAACCTACTGTGTGGGGGCGGCTGGGTGGCGCAGCGAATAGAGCACTGGCTCTGGAATCAGGAGGACCCGAGTTCAAATGCAGCCTCAGACACTTAACACAAAAACTAGCCGTGTGACCTTGGGCAAGTCACTTAACCCCAATTGCCCTCCAAAAAGCAAAAAAATAAAAATAAATTTAAAAAAAAAGAACCTACTGTGTGTTAAGTGTTGTGCTGAAGGCTTTACAAATACACCAGGGCGGTAGGGGCTATCTTTATTCCCATTTTGCAGATAAGGAAACTGAAGCAGAAATAGGTTAAGAGACGTGTCCAGGGTCACAAAGCCAATACTTGTTTGGGGTTGGAATTTGAACTCCAGGTCCATCCTCTCCCACAGCTACCAATCCAAAAAGACAGTCCCTGTGATGAGGTAGAGGCTCTGGGAACCCCTGTGAGCTCTCCTTGAATCTTCCCTCTTGAGGCCATAAACCTTTCATTACAGCTCTGCTCAGATCTCTTACTCTAAGTAGCCCAGCTTTCCATTGTCCAGCGAATCCCAACTCTTGATCCTCCCAAAATATCTATACACTCTTAAACTAGTGTAGCCCTCCTTTGTCATCTCCAGGTAGCCTCCAGCTACTTCCCACCTTAATCCCTCTTCACTGGAGTTTGACCTCATTTGACTCCTCCTGAAGCCCCTCCCCAAAGTCCTCCTCTAGACCACGCATAGATTCCTCCCACAACCTTTCTGTATGTAAGCTCCTTCTTGCCTCCTTGATGGGGCTGGAGAATTATTTAGCCCAGACTTACTCTGTGTCAGGTGATTCTGGCCCACATAATGTGGCCCACTTATGCTGTGTTGGCATTTTGGGGTCTCTGGGACCCCTAACCTTAGACCTCTATGTTTTATGCTTCCCTGACCTCATCACCTGCCCTCAAGGACCTTAGCTTCTAAGAGGGGAGGACAGCCCATAAAAGGGAGCTAACCAGTTACCTTGAAATATAATTCTCAAAATACTTAACCTGGATTTTCCAGGTTAATAACCCCTGGACTAGATAATTTTCTAAAAATTAAATTCTATCAAATTATTTTTCCAGTCAAAATTCATCCTTTTCCCTCCCCCCCAAAAAAACAAAGAAGCAAATCACAACAAACCCCCTGTAACAGATGGACATAATCAAGCACATTGATTTCCACATTGGCCAAAACAGACATCTTATTCTTCATAATGTGGAATAAGTGATCTTTAAAAACCTTTCTGCTTCAGTGTTCCAGATCTATTGACCCTACCTTGATTCAGCAGAAACATGCACTAAGATTTTTGGGACACCCTATATAACACACACACACACACACATACACACATATACACACACATACACATACACACAGGGTCATAGATTTAGAACAGCAAGTGACCTTGGAGGCCATGAAATCCATCTCTCTCATTTTACAGGTAAGGAAACTGAGTCAGAGCGGTGAAGAGGCTTGCCCAGCATCACACAGCTAGTGTAAGGGAGGGACTCCTCTCTAGCACTCTACCTATTATATCACCCCCAATTACACGTTGAGTCTCCTCATTAAAATTGGAACTTCCTCCGGGAGTCCCTTCTTTTGGTTGCTCTTTGTTTTCCCTTGAGCAGAATGCCTGGTAAGTAAATAGATAGTGGGGGCTTAGTAAATGCTGACTGGTTTGGCCTGAGAGCCAAGAAGATACTTGTTCAGATCCTTTCTCTTACCCAACTCTCTGAAACCTATAGTCTTGGAGAGACACCAGTCCACATTGGTAGAACACTTTTCCTCTTCTGGGACTTTTTGATCAAAAAAACCACACAGATCCAGGCTCTTTCTGTTCTTGATTAACAGCAGAATTCAGGCTCGGTGATGGCAAATGCTGTTTCATTTTTGTCTTTGCATCTCCAAGACCTAGTGCTTATCTTGGCATGTAAATAGGTGTGTAATAAGTGCTGGTTAATTGCTTGATGTTTTGGGTACTGCCATCCTCTCTTTACAACCCTTCACAGCGTTTAGGTAATCTGCCAATCAGAAGTCCTTACTTACTCTGCAGAAAATCTGGGACATTGGGTCAAGTTCTAGGCAGCACCCTTGAAGAGAGGCTGGAGGCATTCTGGGAGGACAGCCCGGGGGGGGATCTGTTCCAATACTAATAGGTACATCGGTTGGGAGCTATGAGAAACCCTCCTGGAGCTCATCTAGTCTATCCCCTTTCATTTCACAGGTGACGAAAGTCATCCCTAGAGTGATTCAGTGAGGAGTCTTGGGAACAATTCAGTTCATCAGACATCTGTTGAACACCTACTGTGCACGCTTTGCAGTATAATAGGCCCTGGGAGTACTAAGGAAAAAATGAGCACAGTCCCTGCTATCAAAGTGGTTTTATTCTCATAGAAGGAACAGTTGTGGAAACTAGGAATGTTTAGACTGGAAGAGACAAGCATGTAGTGTGTTTGTGGGAGAGAGAGAGAGATCACTCTGGCAGAGAGCAGTAGCAGTTGTGTGTGACTGTCTTCAATAAAGCTCAAGATAAAATAAGACATTATTATTTGAAGAGTTGCTCTTCATAAGGATTAGACGTATTTTGCCCAGCTACAGATATTCAGAGATCTAGGACTTTTGGACGAAGTTACAAGGACAAAGCTTTTAACTCCTGGTTAGGAAGAAAGCTTTTTCCAATTAGAGCTGGCTCATCATGGGTCTTGGTTTATCCCACAGCCATACATTGTGGTATAATGGGAAAGCACTTGGAGCCAAGAAATGTAGGTTCTAGTCCTGCCTGCCGCTTACCAGTTACATGACCTGAGGCAAGTTCTTTGACCTCTCTGAGACTCAATTTTTTCATTCATACAGTGGAGCAATATTATTTATATTATTTATCTTGCAGTTGTGAGGAAAGTGTTTTGTGAATTTTTAAGCACCTTATAAATGTGAGCTGTAATTATTATTCATTTAGTTCTGGATGAGAAATCCAAACTTTACCAAACAAATCCTTTTATTAAGAGCATTCTATCAAAGGACCTCACTTGAGGACCTAGAGTACCCCATAGGGCCAGGAGGCAGGTTTCCCACCCCTGATTTAGATTGGTCTGGGATATTAGGGAAGAAATTCCTGTCTCAGGTACCTCCCACCCTGAACTTGACAGCTGAGGTCCCTTCATATCTTATGAATTCTTTTATGTTTGTATGCCCATTTCACACTTAGGTAATTCATTTCCCCAGTTACCTTGTAAGCATCTTGGAGTCAAGATCACAGATTAGAGCTAGAATGAACTGCTATGATCATTTAGTTAAACTCCTTATCGAGTTTCCTTAGTGAGGAAACTCATTCTCAGAGAGATAAAGTAAACTTGTTCAAGGCCACAAAGGTCCTTAAGTTGAGAACCATTTCTTATCTCTCTATAACACCAAAAGATAGTTTCCTTCTCTTCTCTTCCCCCAACCACTCTTCCCCCTCTCCCTCCCCCCCTGCATGTACTCTCCAGCTGTCTCTTTCTCATTTTCTCTCTCTCTCCCATCCCTTCTTCTCTTCCCTTTTCTCTTTCTCTCCCTCTCTCTCCCCTTCTCTCTTTTTCCTCTCTTCCTCCTTTTCTCCTCCTCCTTCTCTCTCACTTCTTTCCTCTGTTTCTCCTCTCTCATCTTTCTCCTCCTCTTCTTTTCTCTCCTCCTCTCCTCTTTCCCTTTCCTCCTTCCTCCCATTCTCTTTTCTTTTGCTCTCATTCTCTTTCCCTACCCCCTTCTTTCCTCCTTCCTCCCCTTCTCTCCTCTCTCTTTGTCTCTCTTACACACACACAAGTACACACCTATACTCATGCTCCAAGTTATTATCCAATAACCCTGGAGCCATTAATACTTACATTTTCCTTTTCCCTACCTTTCTACCCAGGGGACCTTAGTATTGGCAAAGACCGCTATCATCTTCCTTTCCATAGAGTTATATGCAGCAGTCAATGAAGACGTCAGTACTGAGGCTTCTGGCCTTTACTCACCTTTCTTTGGGCTGTCAAAATGGAGCTATCCTTTTCTCTGGCTTTGAAATGTAGCTAAAGTAACTTAAACAGAATAAAAGGCCTGGGGCGCAAGCTGGTCCTTAAAGGCTCACTGAAAGCCTTCTCAGGACAATTCTAAGAACAAATAGGCTGCCAGGGATGCTATGTAACCTCATCCTATTCCCACATGGTTTCGACTTCTGCTAGGTCTCTATTCAGAACGCTTTGCATTTCCTATAGCTCGGAAGTATTTGGAATGGCAACAAATTGAATTTTTCATTTTTATTTTTAGTAGTGAATTCTCTCCCTCCCTTTGTCCCACCATCCCTCCCCTCCCCATTGAGAAGGCAGAAAATATGACAACCATTATACATATAAATTCATGCAAAACATATTTCCACATTAGCCCTCTTGCAAAAAAAAATAAAAGAAGATAAAAAGACTGATTAGGTGCCTGCACTAAATTCAGCCTCAGTGATGAGCTGTGAGGGGAGGGAAGTCCTGGCCCAGTCTGGAAATGGAACATAATGGAAATGCTTATGTCTTTACTCCATTCCCCCTTCCATGTGCACTCTGGTTTACCTCCTTTGGTGGTCAGCACCGTCTGCACTAAGATATTTCCAGCAGGCGGGACACTGATGTTGCTGACTTGTTCCAGTATGTCATCTTTTTGTAGCATTTATACCCGTTGTTTTTCTGTCCCTTGTGTTAAGCTGATCATCGCGACATTTATGAGTGAATCAGCCTGTAATTCTATGCCAGCCTGTCTGTTGCTTGAATTTCTAGCAGCAGTGTTATCACACAGGTTTAGGTGCTGACCCAAACAGGAGAATCACCAGAGCTCCCCTGGCCAGGATTTCAGGGTTCCAGGCCTTCCCAGCTACTAGTATGGCCTCAGGATCTACCTCACCGGGCTGATACCCTTATTTTGTGGCTACACATCCATCTCATGACATGGACTGTAAATTGGGATTAAAGGGAGTTGCTATTATTATTTCTATCATATCTATATTTTTAGTACAGGACTTGGGAACATTGAAAAAAAACCACAAAGCTTTCTTTTTTAACTATTTACATTTGAACTTTTATTTACAAACAGAACCAGAGTTGACAGTGATAAATATGAAAAATCCGTTGGGGATTATTTACAATCTGGCTATGGAGAAAAGAGGGGAAAGGAGAGAAAAACTGCTATTCTTCATTGCAGTCAAACTCCTGCACCCTTGGGATCTAGGATGAAACTGTAGAACCACAAAGTAGGGACAGTTTCCACCCACCAGCAATCTACCACCCCACCCTGATCCCCCAAGAAGAAAAGGTGAGAAGTGAAAATTAAGTAACAACTTTCCCAAGTTACAGTACAAGTCTTCTTCAGCAGCCTGGGAGTTAATGTATCTAATTGTGACTGTGAATGATTGTGGTGTTTCATTATTATTATTATTACTAATGATAATAATAATAAATGTAAAATGATGGGTTCATCTGTGATTAGAAGATGGTACCTCAGGGAAAGATGGGTGACATCTCCTGTGGAGGTGGAAAATGTTTGCTTGCTCAACATATAGTAGACTTGCTGTTTACGGGGAGATAAAAGGTACCATTGTTTGTCTTATGGTCTTAAATAATTAAGCCTTTAATTAAACCTTCAAAGTTAACTATGGATCTGCGTCTGATT
Organism: Pseudochirops cupreus; assembly: GCA_028627135.1. NCBI lineage: Eukaryota > Metazoa > Chordata > Mammalia > Diprotodontia > Pseudocheiridae > Pseudochirops > Pseudochirops cupreus. The sequence continues at coordinate 141,363,625 of CM053584.1, read as the reverse complement.
TACAGATTACAGCCGTTTTATAGATTACATGAAGGAGCTGCATAGAGGGATTGTTAGCCACATGTTGTCTTCCCAATTAGTTCTTAGATTTCTAACTACAAAAGGTTCAAAAGTGTTGTATAACTGACCACGTTTCTGTTGTTGGTTGTGTGTGTGTGTGTGTGTATGTGTGTGCGTGCGCGCGCGCGTGCGCGCACAAGTTTTCCTGTTACAAGTTGTGTTTAATCTTTTTTTTTAGTTGTGTTTAATCTTAAAAATTTGTTAAGATGCTGTAAACATTAAGCTATTTAAACACAGAATCTCATTTCTTATTTGCCTTTTTGCATTTTGGTTATTCACCCCTCATCCTCCATGGAAATAGAGTGCTGTTGATCCATTCTTAGGAAGTGATGATTCTAATACATTAATGTCATAGGATACTATTTTAGTTCCCTCATTAGCTATATGTGGGAGTTCTCTTTCTCCATCCCTTGTACATACATGGTGATGCCCCTGAATCTTAAGTAGGAAGACCAGTCAAATAATAATTTGTTTTGAGAGGAAGGTGGGATGAACCTTTTTGCTACAAGTATTCTACTGTTAAGCAGCTAGGTGGCACCATTGTGCACAGAGAGCTGGCCCTAAAGTCAGCAAGATTCATCTTCCTGAATTCAAATCCAGCCTGAGACACTTACTAGCTATGTGACTCTGGACAAATCGACTACTTAATCTTGTTTGCCTCAGGTTTCCTCATCTGTAAAATGGGTTGGAGAAGGAAATGGCAAACCACTCTAGTATCTTTGCCAAGAAAACCCCAAATGGGGTCACAGAGATTTGGACGCTACCAAATTAACTGAACAAAATAAATTCTGCTCTTGGCTTATATAGCTAGGACCCATGGAAACCTACATTTTCTGAAGGATTAAGTTTTCATACCACTCAAAGGGCAATAATGGATAGGCATATGCTAGGTGTGAGTAGGCTGCAACATTTTAAAATGAGGAAATAATAAGAAATATCCCAAGGAAGGGAAGACATTAAAGAAATGCATGATGAGAAAAGAAAAGATAGACTGGCCATTTGGCAAATGAAAAGGATAGCTGTTTGGCATCTTATGTACTCCACTGGTATCTTTACAATGTCAAGAGAAGATACCTAACATGTTGATAGGCTTAGAAGAGAGCATGGACCACAATCACACAGGGTGGGAAGAAATAGATGAGTTCTAGAAAGAACATCCACATCCTTGAGCTCATGAATCCATTTGAATATAAAATATAGACTGAGCCATTTTATCTCAGTTTGTAAATGGCAGTAGTGTAAAGATTCTTCAGAAACCCAAAAGTATCTTGTTACTGGAACTGCAGTACTGTGGGGAAAAACCTTGGAAATTATGTTCTTAGGACTTGAATTCAAATCCTAATTCTGTCACAAAATGTATGTGTGCAATTTTGAACAAATCACTTGGCCTCAGCAAAGGAGAAGAGAAAGCAAACTCAGACACAGGTCTTTAACAGCATTCAATGACAGCCTGTCCTTGTTAACTGCACGAGATCCTGACAACTCCCTTCAGATGGATTGGAGCCATCAGTACAAAGTACACTGTATTATAACTTTTAGTCCATCAAATGTTATTTTGAGAAATGAATTGTAAAGAGCTTTTGAAATCAGTGAACAAATGAACGCATTATACCGAGATAAATGAATAATTTCAATTTCATTGTCACATCATTTGTCAAATTTACTCAGGGTACTTATGTTACATGCTGATGGAATTGTGCCACAAAAATTAGGCAGGTCAGCAGCTGCTCTGAGAGAGAAGGGATGGGAGGGAGAGAGACAGAGAGATAGATGGAAGAGAATATCTCAGGAGTAGGGATCTCTAGCAGGAGAACCAACAGTGCAGACCCTGACATACACAGGTATACTGTAGGTGGTCTGCAGCTTACAAAAGGGTCAAAGCCCAAGTTTGGAACTAGAAAAATATTTTCCCATAGAAACAGTGCTGTGATGATCTCATTTGATCCTCCCAACAACCCTTTCAGGAAAGAAGGACAAGAATCAATGTGTGTTGATAAAATGTGTGCCAATTTGTGCCCACAAAATGATATTCCTGTCTCTTGGGGAAGAATTTGTGTTATACATGAGCTAGTTTCCTAGGATTCATGTGGAATCCATGCTGTGAAATACAGGCAGCCAATGGCCTTTGAAATGCAGCTTAGAATGCTTCTCCAGCAACAAGGAACTCAGCTGCACACCTACTGGCAGTGTTAGGCTGGGCTGGATTGGAGCCAACCTTTAAGTGATTTATTCAGGTTGGCAAACCATTACATGACTATTATGTGAAGATGAGAGTAAGCGCAGTGTAGTTCCTAGAACCCCAGCTATAGAATCCAGAAGTCCTGCCTGTGACACGTAGTAGTAGCTATGTGACCACTGACAAATCCATTAACCTCTCAGTGTTGCCCAGCCCTGACTCCAGACAACTTTGAAAGACATTTGAAAGTGATAGGAGCTGCTAATCTCTCTATGGAGGGCGTAGGGGGATAAGGTGGGGTTTGCATACTAGGGAAAATGATGAAATGGAAGATCTGAAACACCTCCCCTCCCCTCCCTCAGAAGACATTTTAAATTAAAAATACTTGTCTGCTTTATTATATTGGAGATTTATTTCGAGTATGAATCAGACTAAATGGCCTCTGACACCCCTTCTAACTAAAATTCTGTGATTCTGTTACCATGGGACTGCTTTGTTCTACCTGTCGATTAGAGGCAAACACCGTTCCAAGATTGTTGCTTCTCTCAGCAAGAAGCCACCATGCCATGCAATCAGAAGTGGATTAGTCACCCTCTGCTTTCTGTGTGACCAGGGACAAGTCACTTAACCTTAGAGGGCCTTGGTTTCTTCACCTGCAAAATTAAGAGACTTAACTAAATTATCTCTACGGTTCCTTCTCATTTTAAATCTAGTGTTTTATGACTATGTATCTCTGCTGTAGAACCCTGTTAGCGCGTGTTCCAGAAGACTGTGTTCTTTCCTGTCAACAGTATCTCACTGACCACTTAGAAAATGATGGAAGAGTTAAGTATTCCTTTTCCCAGGATGCCAGGAGAGAAGTGTCTCACTCATCCCATTTTCCCCATGAACTTCTCTTTCCCTGAATGAGGGACAAAAGGGCACTGGCTGAGGTCTCCTCACCAAGTGATGGAACCAAGTCAGGGCAGAGGAGGGATCCCTTAACTCTTTTCAACCAATAATACTCCTTGTTAATTGAGAAATGGGAGGGAGCCAAGGGCTAGGGCAGCTCTCCAACTAGTACTCATCTGGGAAAGGATTAAAGGGTTTAGCATCTAGTAAGCCAACTCCCTCTTCCAAAGGAGGGAGCTGCCTCCCTGAACTCTTTCCACAGTCAGGGAGACAGGAAGTAATTACACAGGGTAATGAAGGAAGAAAGCTGGAAGCCTGAAAGATTTTGTAACAGCATTTTTGGGAGCATCTAACCTTTGGATTAAGGGAAGCTAGGTGGCACAGTGAATAGAATGCTGGGACAGGAGTTCAAATGTGACTGTTTGACCCAGGTCAAGTCCCTTAACCCTGTTTGCTTAAGTTTCCTTGTCAAAAATGAACTAGAGAAGAAAATGGCAAACCACTCCAGTATCTTTGCCAAAAAATCTCAAATAGGGTCGAAAAGAGTTGGACATGATTGAAAAACAAGTGAACAAGTCAAGATGACTTTTGGATAGGAAAGTACATGGCTCCAGAGAAGAAAGTGAAGCTTGTGACTTTGCACAGCTCTGCCTCACTTAAATCCAATTCACTCGCAAATCATAGCACCACCTTCCTGATGTCATGGTCCTCTTCAAAAATGAAGGATGAACAACAATTAATAATCTGTGAGTATTAGTAGCTGCCCCAGTGGAGACCCAACTGGCCAGTTCCAGATTCCACACAGCTCCTTCCTTCCTTCCTTCCTTCCTTCCTTCCTTCCTTCCTCTTTCCCTCCCTCTGTTTCTTCCTCTCTTCCTTCCTTTTTTCCTTCCTCCCTCCTCTTCCTTTCTTTCTGCCTTCCTCCCTCCCTTCCTTCCTTCTTCCCTCTCTCCCTTCTTCTTTCTCTGCTCTCCCTCTGTCCACATAAGGAATCATGCCCTTACCTGTGAATGCTCTGCCCAAAGGAATATAAATTTTGATCACTGAAACTTCATAAGTTTTCCTGGGGTTTACATGCTAGATTTCTTTTTTAAGGACCATGCCTTAAACCTAAATCACTCTGGCTGTCATTGATTGACTAACAGTAGATCACAGCCTAAGGCTCATTTGGTCATTGTTTTGGTTCAGAGTGAGGGTCAATAGCAATTGTTTCTTGTTTTGGCCAGAAATCCTGAAGGTCTTCTCCTCCCAGATTGATTTTTTTTTTTTTGGACTAGGTAAAAGAAGTCATTCTTTGCTTCATTTCTTACCTAGACTTAATCACTTAATGGGCATTGCTCAGACAAACTGAGACCTGGGAAAGACTTTAACTTAAAAAGGCCAAGTTCTCCCACTGCATCCAAGGCCATCTCCAGTCATCCTGATCTATATCTTGCCATTGGACCCAGATGGCTTTGGAGGAGAAAAGTGAAGCTGGTAACTTTGCACAGCCCTGCCTCATTTAAATCCAATTCACTTGCAAGTCATGATATCCCCTTCCCAATGTCATGATCCTCTTTGAGAATGAAGGACAAACAACAACGTGGTTGTAGCAGAGAGGAAAAGGAATCTTACTTTGAGTAGAGGAAGGCAACCACATACCGGAAAGGGAAAGTGGCTACCACACAAACTGGCTTCTACGTCCCCTTGCCCAGTATAAGGCAGGAGGACAACAGTGCTTGGGGATACCCTACCTGAGTGGGTTCACAAGAGCACAAGTGTCCAAAATTATAGATCTGGAGTTGCTTAGAGGATCTATTGTCCAACCCCCTTATTTTACAGATGAGGAGATTGAAGTCCAGGGAAATTAAGTGGCTTATTGAAGACCACATAGATTAAGTTTGGTAGAGCTAGGATTTGAATCCAGGTCTCTGACTCCAAAATCAGTGTTCTTTTCATTGCGCTATACTGTCTTTCCAAAGCCAGTGGGAGCTCAGAGACTTGGTGCCCTACCTTAAAGGCCTCCCAAAGGCATGTGAGCACCAAGTTAACCTTTTTGTAACTAACTTAAGTTATACCTTCACAAACCTACATGGGTGCCGCATAAGTCGTAGCTTGCACATGTATTGCTTGACAGTTTTCAAAATGCTTTTTTCGCAATGACTCAGTGAGCTAGGTGTAGAGTGTGTATATGTGTACATACATACATACATACACATACGTGTGTATGTGTGTGTGTATTAGATGAAGAAAATAAGGCAACTTTATCGTTTTACTATGATCTTTGTGTTCCAGAGCTTAGCCCAGTGCCTGGCACGTAGTAGGTGCTTAATAAATGTCTATTGACAGATTGAATGACTGTAGTCAGCACCTGACACCTGACAGCCTTAACAAATGCTTGTTGAATTGAGAAGAGACAAAAGCATTGTCATCTCCCTCGTGCCTTCTCTCAGAGATTCCTTTACATTCACACTGTAAATATCTTGTATGCCCCTAGTTATTTTCTTGTTACTTTTTCTCATTAGAAATAGGCTCCTTGAGGGCAAAGAGCTAAGTTTTTACCTTTCTTTGTATCCCTAGTGCTTAACATAGTGTCTGGCTCATAATAAATGCTTGTTGACTCACTGTTAAAGTCAAGGACTGTATTTTTTGTTTTGTTTTTCTTTTTTTCCTTTGCATCCCTAGCACTTAGCATAGTACTACATACAGAGTAAGCACTTGGTAGATGTTCGCTGATAGATTGAAGAAGAAGAAGAAGACAACTTCATAAATGTCTTTCCATGTGATACCCTGTACTTGTCAGGTTCATCATTTTCTTACTGCATAGCAAGTTTCCAGCAAGAGGAAGAAAAGTACCCTTTCACTACATTCTTTGCCATTAATTTCAAATTTTCAAGAAGAGGAGAAGGATCCATGGTTTCCTCAGTGTGGAGAATTCCTAGTATGAGAATTGCCTCTATCAAAATCTGTTGTAGTAGATAAATCCTCAGGAGTTTTTTGAGGCACATAGAGGTTAAGTGACTTGCCTGAGTCTCACAGCTACTAAGTGGGATTTGAACCTAGGACATTTTGTCGTCCAGGTTCAGCAGTCTATCAGATATATCGCATTTTCTCTACCTTCAGATCATTCCATCTTCAGATCCTATATTTAGAACTGGGAGAGATTGAAGGGAGCATCTACATAGTCTCATCCTTCATTCTACATTTGAGGATAGAACTTAGAAAGAGTAAGTTATTTGGGGTGGCTAGGTGGTACAGTGAATAGAGAGAGCGCCGGCACTGGAGTCAGGAAGACCTGAGTTCAAATCTGGCCTCAGACATTTAACACAAAATTAGCCATGTGACCTTGGGCAAGTCACTTAATCCCAATTGCCCTGCCCTCCAAAAAGCAAAAAAAAAAAGATTTAAGTTATTTGGGTAACCTTGTTAATTTGAAATTTGAATCACTAAAAATGAAAACCAAATATTTTAGAAAAAGGGAGGCAGAATTGTGTAATGGAAAGAACCGTTGGATTTGGAGTTGGAAGATGTAGATTCTGATCTCAGCTCTGTTATTTACAACCTATGTGTCCTTGAACAGTTGATAAATGCTTGCTGATAGATTGAATCTCTGAACCTTATTAGTGGACTTCGAGGGTCCCTTCCAACCAGACTTATCACGAGGAATTCAAGCACCTGGGACAAATTCAGTTGGAGGCAGAGAAAGCTCTGAAGGGGCCTCATGCTACTCTAGGGAATCCCTTTTCTGTTTTTGGAATAGACTCAGCCCTGCCTCCAAAAGATCCTGGACCCCAAAGTACCTTATGTCCCCAGGGCTGAATGAGGTCCAGAGAAATATACCTCCTCCCAGAGAAGTGATAGTCCTATAGGCCCCTGTGTTTCTGTTGTCCCCAAACTACCTGAGAAATGTGCTGGCCCTCTGCTTGGGGCCACCCTAGTGGGGAGGAGCAGCTTTTATCCATCACATGCTCTTGGTTCTTGCTCATCTCCCCTGGAGGGCCATTGCAGGGGAGAAAGCATACACCTCTACTTCATTAGATGGAACCCTAATAGCCCATGGAAGCTGTGGATCTGTTTTGAACTCTGAATAATGTTAGAAGGCTAATGATTCAGATCTGTTTTTATTAACAGTTGTTTCCATTGCCCTACTAATTTGAAACTAGCTGAATCCAATTTCTGTAAAAACATTTTGAAAATCTGGGATGACACACAAAGGGTGTTAAATTTTCAGATGTATCACTAGCCAGATTGGGGGAAATAATTGGTTCATATATACATTTATTTCCATATTCTAATGAGATTCATTTCGCTACACTACTAATATTCACAGACAACTCTCTTGTGGTCCTTGGCCTGCTTTTTAATATTTTCACCCTTCACAAAATCAAAAACTGTCTTCAAACTGGAACTCATTCATCTTAATCTAAGCCCTGTGGAAGTACTGGGGACTAAGGTTACTGGAAAATCTCCTCTTGTTATTTCTGACAAATTTTTAAAAGGCCCACTTTTGATTTTATTTTATTTTCCCGTTAAGAATGCATTAAACGAATGCCCTGTTAGATAAAAGAGCAAACCACCAGAACCATCTATAGAGAAATACCCAACACACCAGTCATCCAACTAATGTCGTTTTGCCACTTTTTTGTGTCGTTAACCCTTTATAACCCAAACCCAGTGCAGAACTATGAAACAGTATCATTTGCTGGACCTGTCTCTCCTCTTTATGCCTGTGTTACTAACTGATCCCTAAATAATGTCTTTTTGCTTAATGCCATATTCTTGCAGAATTAGTTAGCAGTGTTAGGCAGCTATAACTGTACTTTGTTCCTTATACTTCTCTTTTGTTCTTAAACTGCAATAAAGTAGGAAGTCCTCGAGGATTTAACTCCAAATAGATCAGTGGTTCTCAGCCTGTGGGTCGCGACCCCTTTGGTGTCAAAGGACCCTTTCACAGGGGTCACAGGGGTCTCCTAAGACCATTGAAAACACATATTTCAGATGGTCCTAGGAACTTCCTCTATCCTTCTCCAGGCGGGTCCGCCTACATGCAGACACACCCACATACAACTATTAAAGGCCCGGCATTAGGAAGGTTGAGAACCACTGAAATAGATTATGAGCAGTTTGGACTGCTTTTCATTCCACACCATCCCAAGTCATATAGATTGCTGTTGGGGGTGGATTTGAGCTGCCTGTGATTACCTATCCCCCTCCAGTGATAAGGGACAAAGTGGTGCTATAGAACGAATGCTTGGGTTTGGAATCCCCCAGGACATGGGTTGGAACTTCTGCCTTGCTACTTATCATAGGCAAGTCAGTTAAACTCTCTCAACTTCAGTTTGTCATCTGCAAATCCAGGAAACTGTACCAGGTGAACCCTAGGGTCCTCCCAGCTCTAGATCTCTGATCCTCTGATTACTGAATACTGTGGAACTATGATGGGATGATGATTCAGAGATTTTCGTAGGTATAGGACAACCATGAAATTTATGATTGGCTCATAATCAGATCCTAAGAGAAACAAAGCAATAAGGAAATAATAATATTTAAGAAATCAAAATAGGATTAATTGCTTTAAGTTTATACATTGGATTTTTGATGTACCCAAATTTACCTTTTACCTTTTTCTTCTTTACCCAAGGAAATCATCACCCTGATACTACATGGAAGAAGCTTTCATTGAAAGTTGGTGATAGATTTTCCCAAGAAAGTACATGGCCTTCATGATCTTACTAAACCTACATATATATAATGCTATTACTTTTTGTCCGGATTCCTCACACCAAGGATGGAGGACTGTCCACATGCAGTAATTATTGCCTCTCAAAGGAATAGGTAGTTAACAGTTGGTAGAACTGTAAAATCAGCAGTGCTTCAAACATTGATGGTTTTTAAATGCACAAGATTATTTTCCCCATTCAAAGGGGGACACAGATGCTGCTGTCTTCCTATGCAATTACCCTTCGGGGAAAAGCATTCATTATGTTGTTTGCACCATGATTCACTTTACTGTGGGAGATACCTTGTAAATTATATCAGAAAGAAAATTTTCAAAGTTCGTGAACCTGCTTTCAATGAATGATCATTGGGGAAAATTAGAATAACGTGGGTAGCCAGTTTTCTTTTATGAACATGAGTTTTGTTTTTGTTTTACCTGCCAAATTTTTGTTTATTCTTTATCAAGTGAAGATAAAAAAGAGAAGGCTGATAGAAATGGAAATGATCGCTTCCTTCCATTCAAATTATGAGTTGGAACTGGTTTTAAGTACTGGATGCTAAGAATCTGAGCAATCCCAGAGAACTTCTACCAAACAAGGTTGTAGTATTTGGGGGATCAAGTCCTCCTGGGATTTAGGTTTGCTGTTACTTTGGACAGAGCCCCTCGAAAATGACCTTCCACGACATGCTTAATCTTTCACTTTCTCTTTTTATCTCCTCTTTAAGTCTTTCTCTGACTCTGTTGATCTTAATGTATTTTTTTGGCCAAATAACAACCCTAATAATAGTCTTAAGTTTTCCCTTGGGAGGGGTTCTGCTTACCTCACTTTCCATCACTTTACATGTTTTCTCATGCTAACCAGAGCTCTTCATATAATTTTTTAAAATAAAAATTTTACTGATGACTTTTTATATCATAGTCATTTTTTGATTTGATTCTACTCCACGCAAATATTACTTTATAACAAAGAAAAAAGTTAATCAAACACAACCTACACAGTGACCATTTCCAACAGTGTATGCAAGATCCTGTACCCATAATCTCCCCACCACTCCATTTTAGAAAAGAAGTATATTTCTTATTCTTCCACAAAGAAGATTGGTCATTATAATTAAACAGCACTTGGCTTTGAGTGTCTTTTCCTTTAGACCAGCAGTTCTCAACCTGTGGATCCCCTTTGGGGGTTGCCTAAGACCATCAGAATACACATATTTCTGATAGTCTTAGGAACCAAGACACCGCTTCTCTGTCTCCAAGCAGGTCCACCCATATGCAGATACGCCCACATGCAAGTATTAAAGGGTCACGGCATTAGGAAGGTTGAGAACCACTGCTTTAGACTGTCATAATTATTGCTTATATTATTTTTCTGCTTCTGAAATGTTCTGCCTTGTTTTCACAGAAGTTCCCATGCTTCTTTGAATTCCTCATAACATTTCTTGTGGCGCAGTAATATTCAAAGTCTTAGGCTTTTAATGTATATTCACTCCATAGAAGTGAGAGGTAGTCTGAAAAGCACTGTTGAGCTTCTTCTGCCCGCATGCATGTACTAGTCACAGTTTACAGTGTTTTATATCTTTTCAAGCACCTATGATTCTGTCAGTGTTGGTAACACCCTTCTATGACTTGGTGTAATAGAAGGCCATTTAGAATTGCTCTGTACCAAAAATGCATCATTCTTCTGCACTAGCGTGGTGGTGAGCTTCTCTGATCACAGTGAGGTTGTTCCTTGGATAGCTGATATCCAGTCCATCCCCAGCCTATGCACTAAAATTTTCATCTCAGCTTACATTCTACATGCGTAGCCTTTGAGAATCCTAAGTTACCACAGTTCCACAATGTAATGTCAAATCAGTGACATTGAATAGAATTACGCTTCACCTGTTGTTCATAGGATCATAGATTAGCGCTCAGAAGGTTATTAGAAATTTAGTTTAACCCTCTCATGTCCCGAGACATGGAGAGATGAAATGATTTGTGTTTCCAAATACCCTTTAATTCTATCTAGTGCCTTCCCTCTGTTAATTATTTCCATTTTATCCTGTATATAACCTGCTTGTATATGGTTGCTTGCTTGTCTTCTCCATTAGACTGGACTTCTTCAAACCAGGGACTGTCTTTTGCCTTTCTTTGTACCCTCGGTGTCCAGAACTGTGCTCTGCACATAGTAGTCCTCTTAAAATGTTTGTTGACTGACTGATTGCCCAAGGTGACATATGTGGTAAGCAGCAGAACCAGGATTCACATCAAGATCTCTGACTCCAGATCCATCAGTCTTTTCATTTCGCCACATTTTGATCCTTAATAAAGATTTATTGAATTGAATAGATCGCTTTGTCTAGGTTTTACTTTCACATCTAACACTTAATGAGCTGTGTAACCATGGGCCATTCACTTAGCCTCAGTTTCCTTATCTGCAAAGTGAGGGTAATGAAACCTGTAGTATTTGGCTCATAGGTTCATTTTGATTCTCAATTGAGATAATGCATGTAAAGGTGCTTCACAAACCTTAAAGAACTATGTACATGTCAGTATTAAATGGTTTTTAGGGAGATGAAGGAAAAGATTCTATCTAGTCAGTTTCCTATGACTTATTTTGATTTTTTTCTACAACACACCCAAGAGATTTTTTAATTATTACCTGAAAATAAAGGAGGTACAAGCATTGGCTTTCATAGCAATAGATATCCTAGTCATGGCCCATCATGTTGCCATCTTTCAGCTTTTCTAATTGAAAAAGTGACATTCTTTTTATACTTTGTAGTATCTTTATTTCCTTTTGCTCATTTATCCCTCGGGGAGAAGTGATCTTTCCATCTTAAAAACTCTCTTAGCACCATTTTTTGTACTTATTAGGGCTTTGACTTGGCAAATGGGACCAAGTCAGTGGGAGGTGGTAGGCTCCAAGGTAGGGCACATAAACCTAAGGGATAAAAAGACCTAAGCTTTTGGGAAGTTTCTTGGGTTCCACAAGACTTCCTGCAGTTCAGACCCCTACATTTCAGGGACAGGATCAAGCAACAATCATTTAAATTACCTGCTATTTGCTCAACACTATGTTAGATGCTGTTTATACAAAGGCAAAAATTAAAACAGCCTTGACTATTAAAGAACTTTATTGGAGGAGATAACATGTGCATACTTAAGTATATGCAAAGTAAATTACAAGGTAATTTGGTGGAGAGGAGCACTAGCATCTGGGAGCATGGAGAGAGGCTTCATGTGGGAAGTAGCATTTGAGCTGAGCTTTGAAGTCTAATAAATGGAGGTGAGAAGAGAGGGCATTCCAGGAATAGAGTACAAAGGCATGGCAGCAGGAGATGGAATACTGGGTTTGAGGAACAGCCAAGTCCAGTTTGGTCAGGTTGAATAGGTAGATCTTGAGTGCTGTAAAGATAGGGTGGTTATTTAAATAAGGCTAAAAGATAGGTTGGAACCAGATCATGGAGGGACCTAAATGTCAAAGTGAGTGATTTGTGTTTTATCCTGTAGAGAATATATAGTTCCTGGAGATTTTTGAGCACAGGGAACAAAGAATATTTTGGTAGTCATGTGAAGGGCAGATTACCCCATGGAAAATATGTGAAGGGGAATAAGGAGAATAAACTGGGAAGATAGTTTGGTGCAAGGCTGTGAACTGCTTTAAATGCCAAAGAGAGGAGTTTGTATATGGTAATAGGGAACCACTAGAATTTATGGAGCAGAAAGTTGAAATCACTAAATGTTCTTGGTCACAAGGGAGGCCACTGAATAAGCTTAAGTGTATTAGCATTCTGGAAAAATCAGCTCCAGATAAATAAAGCTTATGGATTATACAGCCATTCTTAAACAATTTTTTTTCATGGCAATTTTTCTAAAATGAATCACTATATAGTTCATATGAACTTTATGGTCTGCTAGATTCCTGCCTAACCATCCACTAGATGGCATGCTTGATCATTTTTATAGAGCTAGGTGTAGTCCTCGCTCCAATCCAGTAAACCCTTACCAAAGTATATGTTCTGTGTAAGGCATTGGGTATATAAAGATGTACAACAAAACAGTGCCTTCTCTTAAGGAATTTACAGTCTAATAGGAGGGATTTGACCTATGCAGAAATAAGTATGATACAAGGTAGAATGTAATAGGAGCAAACTTCTCCAGGAAATTTGTCCAGGAAAATTGCCTCACTTTCAACAGGAGATATCAGGGAAGGACAGCTTTATGGAGAAGCTGGGAACTGAGTTAAAGCTTGAAGGAGAAGAAGGATTTCACAAGGAGAAAGGTCCCTCTTTGGGGACCTTCTAGAGTTATAGAGGATAAGCAAGCATTGGATGAGGTGGGATCTGCATCTTTTGGAGGGCATTTCCAAATAAATGAAATCATAAACCCAGTGGAGAAATCCCCATTTCATAGATGAGGACATTGAAGAGAAATGAAGTGACTTGTCCATGGTTATGCAGCTCATTTGGTGTCAGAGTTGAGGGCTTGGACCTGGGTCTTCTGGTGCAGGCTCCAGTGCTAAGTTGGACCTCTAAACTGAGCTGAATCTCAGAGAAGTTGATTTTATTGTCTGACTTCTCTCCTTTATTTGGGTAGGGGTATTTAAATATCTCAAGAGCCATTACCAAAAAGTGGTAATGTGCTTAGTCCTATATCTAGGAAACCATCAACTGTCAGTCATTTAACTGATAACTTTTCCAAACATGAATGCTATGAGTGTCTTAAGACATTTGACTAAAAAGCAGTGGAATTTGATTTTTAAAGCAATAGACCAGAAAGCATTCATCCAAGTCAGGGGAACCTGCAGCCTCAAGGCCCGTTGACAGAGTCCAAACCTCACAGAGCATATCCCCTTAATAACAGGATTTGTTCTGTGAAGTTTGGATTCATTCAAAGGGCCACACTTTTGAGGACCTAGAGGCTATAGGTTCCCCACCCTTGATCTGAGTGAATGTTGCCTTTTAAAGTAAATGTTAGGAAACTTTCTTCCAAGGAAGTTGCCTACCTGTATAATGTGACAGTAGAGAGAACACCGAATTTGGAGGTAGACCTGAATTCAAATTCTGGTTCAGCTTCTTAATAACTGAATGACCTTGGGCTAGTCACTTAACTTCCCTTGACCTCTGTTTCCTCTTAAATAGGCCTCTTAAAACCAGTTCTTCTTGTCTCCTCTAATTTCTAAATCTATGATCTCATTTGTGGAATTCCCATTTAGGAACCACCTTTTAGGTCTTTTTATGAGCCACATAAAATCAGTCTTGTTATATTCATTATGTAATTTTTGTTGTGCAGTAAAATACCTCTACCTGTGTACCTTGTAAAAGCTCTTCTCAAAGACTTTTTTTTTCATTTTAGGCTCACTTTTCTGTTCTGGATGATTGAGGCTATTAGAAATTTGACTTCTGGATACACGAAATGCTGCTGTAATTATTAAATATTTTTGTTAAATCTCATATAAAAGTGGACCCAATTGGATAAGTATTACCATGATCAGGTGTTGAGATCAGAACTTTCTGATGATACGCTAGCTATCCAAGTAGTCCTTTTTCTATTCTTTAAAAAAAAATGACAAGTATTTATTCTCTCTTCCCAGCTCCTTATTCCCCCTCATTAAAACTACTGTAGTATATATGCTCATTCAGGCAAAGCAAATTCTCATTGGCCCCCTCCAAAAACATATGTCTTATTCTGCTTTTTGAAAGTCTGTTGCTGCCTCTCAGGAGGTAAGTAGCAGGCTCTATCTTTGGTCTTCTGCAATCATGCTTTGTGGCTCAGAGTTCTACAGTCTTTCCAAGTTGTTTTTCTTTATAGTGTTGTTCTAATTGTATAAAATGTCATCCTTATTCTGCTTATTTCACTCTGCAACAGTTCTTCAGACTTTCCCTGTTTTCTCTGGAACAGTCCGTTTTATCATTTCTTATGGTACAATAATTTTCCATTCTATTCAGTAACATCCAGGTGGTTCTTAATCACAACAGAGATTATACTGTGCAACTGTTAGCACCAAAGACTTATTCTTTCTCCTTTTTGAACAAAGAAAAGAGGTTTCTAACCCACCCTAAATAGCCAGCCATGATGCTAAATAGTGTTACAACATTGTTCAAGTCTCTTCTCTTGGCCTCAGTTTACTCATCTATGGAATCCCAGAATGTTGTAATAAATACAGGGGTAATACCCTTTTTGTTACCATTATTTGATAGAGCTCTAGAAGTGTTAATGATCACAGTATGTCAGGAAGAAAACATTAAAAGCAAATGTTGACAAATATGAGATGAATTATGTCTATTGCAGATAACCTGATGGTTTGGAAGGAAGGAAGGAAGGAGAAAACACCTAGGTCTTGTCATTATCACCATTTTATAGCTGAGGAAACAGAGGCAGACAGAGATTAAATGACACACAGGGTCACACAGCTAGTAAGTGTCTTGGGATATGTTTAAGCTCAGGTCTTCCTGACTCTGACCCTGTGCTTTATCCACTGTATCACCTAGCTGCCTCTAAAAACATCAAGGAATCAGCAAACAAATGAGTTGTTATGATAGCTTCAGTTAAGTAGCAGAATACAAAATAATTCTTCCCAAATCATTAGCATTCTTGTCTGTTACATTATATACATTACCTAATTATAAAAGGTCATTCATGTCATTGAAGTGAAAGTGGAGGAAGATGGAAGACAATAACTTTCACGATGATAACTGGGGGAGAATTTTTAACCAACCAAGGGATAAAGAGGACATGAAAGATAGAAAAGACTATTTGGGTTTGATAAAATTGGTCAGTTTTTGCACAAACAAAATGGACATCTAGGACAAAAGGGGCAGCTGTTGATTATGAAGAAAATCTTTCATCAATTATCTGATAATGGTCTGATAGCCAAGGCATGTAGAGTATGAACACATATGCATACATATAATGCCAAGAGCTATTCCTTAATAGATAAGAGGTTATAGGATATGAAGAATACTCAAAAGAATTGCAAGCTATTAACAATCATATGAAAGATTACACAACTCTGATATTTTGCCTCATTACCAGAAAATCTGCAAAGATGACCAAAAAATGGAAATAATCAGTGTCAGAGTAGCTTCAGGAAGACATGCATGCTCAGCATTTCAGCCAAACTGGCCTTCTTGCTATACTACAGTCAGGATACTTCTCATCTCAGTGCCATTGTATTACCTATTTCCCATGGTTGGGATGCATTCCTATGTCACAGTCACTTCTCAGAGTCCCTTCAATGGCTACCTTCTGCATGAAAGCTCTTCCTGGTCTTCCTAGGACTAGTACCTCCCCTCACCCCTTTTCCCTTCTACATAAAGAAAAATCAGACTGCCTTAATTTTGTATATTTTTAATGTGTACATGTTGTTTCTTTTTTTTCTCCCAAATTATTAAATTATTTTTAGTTTTCTATATTCACTTCCATAAGTTTTAAATTTTCTACCCCTCCCATCCCCAGGATGACTTGCCATCTGATATGGGCTCTACACGTACATTCCTATTAAATACATTTTCACATTAGTCATGTTGCGTAGAAGAATCATAACAAATGGGAAAAACCATGAGAAAGAAAAAAAATAAAATGAAACAAAAAAGAAAATAGTCTGCTTTGCTCTGCATTCCGACTCCATGGTTCTTTTTCTGGATGTGGCTGGCATTTTCCATCATGTGTCCTTTGGAATTGTTTTAGGTCCTTGCATTGCTGAGAAGGGCTAAATCTTATCAAAATCAGTCCTCACACACTGTGGCTGTTACTGTGTACAATGTTCTCTTGGTTCTGCTCCCCTCACTGAGCTCTCAGTTAATATAAGTCTTTGCAGGTTTCTCTGAAGTCTGCCTGTTCATCATTTCTTATAGCACAGTAGTATTCTATTACATTCACATACCACAACTTGTTTAGCCATTCCCCAACTGATGAGCATCCTCTCAATTTCTAGTTGTTGGCCACCGCAAAAAGAACTGCTATAAATACTTCTGTATGTGTGAGCCCTTTTCCTATTTTTATGATCGCTTTGAGCTATATCCCTAGAAGTGATATTGCTGGGTCAAAGGGTAAGCACATTTTTATAGTCCTTTGGGCGTTGTTTTAAATTGCTCTCCAGAATGGGTAGATCAGCTCACAGCTCCACCAACAATGCATTAGTGTTCCAGCTTTCCCACATCCTCTCCAACATTTATCATTTTCCTGTTTTGCCATGTTAGCCAGTCTGATACGTGTGATGTGGTACCTGAGAGTTGTTTTGATTTGCATCTCTCTAATCCATAACAATTTAGAGCCTTTTTTCATATGACTATAGATAGCTTTAATTTCTTCCTCTGAAAACTGCCTGTTGATATTCTTTCGCCATTTATCCATTGGGGAATTATTTGTATTCTTGTAAATTTGATGCAGTCCTCTATATATTTTAGAAATGAGGCCTTTATTAGAGACACTAGCTGTAAAAATTCTTTCCTAGTTTTCCACTTCCCTCCTAATCTTGGTTGCATTGGCTTTGTTTGTGCAAAAACTTTTCAATTTAATGTGATCAAAATTATCCATTTTGTATTTCATAATGTTTTCTTTCTCTTGCTTGGTCATAAATCCTCCATTTTCCATAAATCTGACAGATAAACTATTCCTTGGTCCCCTAATTTGTTTATAGTATCAGCCTTTATACCTAGAACATGTACCCATTTGGACTTTATTCTGATTCATTTTGTCAAACATTGGTCTCTGCCCAGTTTCTACCATATTATTTTCTAGTTTTCCCAGCAGTTTTTGTCAAACAATGAGTTTTTATCTCAGAAACTGGGGTCTTTGGGTTTATCAAACAATTGATTCCTGTAATCACTGACTACTGTGTCAGTACATGTTGTTTCAAGCAATAGAATGTAAGCTGTTTGAAGGGAGGGCATGTGTCATTTTTGTTTTTGTATGTCAGCACCTTGCAAAATGCCTGAAACATAGTAGTGAGATTAGACCTGGCTATTAAGATCTGGTAGTCATCTGCCTAGTCTGACCCCTTTGAGAGCTGATAAGATCACTGAGAAGGTATAAGATTAGAGAAGAGGCCCAGGACAGAGCCTTGCAGTACACTCATGGGGCTGGGGCATGGATGATGATGATCCCGCAAAGGATCATGGGATCATAAATCTAGAGTTGAAAGAGACCTCAAAAGCCCTCTAATCCAATCCTCTCATTTTACACATAAGCTAACTGAGATCTGGGAGTTGCCCAAAGTCACATGTTACGAAGCAGCATGGGTAGGAATGGTCCTGTGATTCTGGAATCAGTGTACTTTCTGTTATACTACACTGCCTCTGAGAAGTGGTCAGATAGTAGAACAGCCCACTTTTCGTGGAAGTAAGTTGGAACTTCAGAGTTATTTTCATTTGCATCTCACTTATGACTCATGATTTTGAACATTTTTTTCCTGTGGTTGTTGGTGGTTTTCTACTTTTTGCAAAGAGATTTCTAGGTTCCAATACTAATCACCATTAAATAGAACTTAATGCCTTTTAGTGCTTGGATCTCCTTGCTTCATTCTTTATCAGTTAATATAGATGGCTTTTCTCAAATTCTCATATGTCATTTTTTATAGCATAATAATGTTCTGTTGCGTGAAGACATTATAATATGTTCAGCCATTCCCCTAATTAATAGACAGCCATTTTGTTTCTAGTTTCTTGCTACCATCAAGATTCCTGCTATGAATATATATTATATGGAGGAGAGGGAGCTTTTCTTTCAGTCTTTAACCTTCTTGGAATATATGCCCTGGTGGGGTATTGGAGCATAAATGGGTATAACAAATTAGTGACTTTTCTCACAACTATAGATTGTGTTGCACAATGATTGGACTGATTCAGATCTCTACCAACCATTATTTCTCATGCCCATCTTCAGGCAGTTCCTTCAACATTGACTACTTAATTCTTTTCTCAACTTTGCCACAGTGAAAGGAAAGTGAGTTGTGGAACCTTGGAGTTGTTTTAATTTGCCTTTCATGTATGATAAGTGATTTAGAATAATCATGTGGTTGTTGATGGTTTTCCATTTTTCCTTAGAAAAATATGCTTTCATAAGCTTTGACCGCTTGTCCACTGGGGAAATCAATGTATCTTCTTTCCCCAACTTGAATCCAAATAAGATTCATAGGTAGCCTGTGGAAGACCTTGTATTCTGATGACAGATTCTTACTTTTTGTCAGTAACGTAAAGGAGCTGTCATTTCCTCAATTTAAGGATTCCCTTCACTGATGTGGTTCACTACCCCCTGTCATGCAACAGCTTAGTATATAGTCTAAAGAATTTATCTGTCCAGAATTTGATGAGAAGTCTATCCAACCCCAGCAGCTGGTCCTCAGTTGACATTTGGGCCATTACTCGGCCCCTAATAAATAATCTTTCCAGCTCTGAAGGACACACTTTTTATTCTACTAGCATAGACTTTGAAAACCCAGAAAACTGGATACCATGATGAGACTTTCTGCAAGGACCTTAAAAACAGTGCCGATCATTGACTTATTTAAAATAAGCATTATTCTAGACAGAATTCTCAAGTGACGACCACATGTTTTATTGTGTCTTTTACTTAGGAATTTCATTATAGAAGCTGCCAATGGGGGCTAATCTATTTTTAATAGTTACCACTGGTTTGTGAATGTTTGCATCCAAAGTTAAGCTGTGTCTAATTTAATCTTCTGCTTGGTATTGATATGTTATCTCTTCTTCCAACTATGTAACCACACAGGGTAAGGACACTAAGAATCCGGTAGAAATTTATATGTATGTCTGTGGTAAACAAATACTCCCTCAAATAATACTTAGAGAATTTTGGTTTTTTTCTGGCCATCCCTCTTCATTTTTATTGATAAGGAAACTGAGGACCATCGTAACAGAGTACCTTGCATATGGCACACAGCTAGTAGGAGCAGAACTTAGCCACTATGTGTGGTTCATGTTAAATAACTACTTAAGCTATAGATATTTTAAACTATATAAATGTAATATAAGCTAGCCAAATAATACAACATACTTCCAAGGGAGTTTTTCAGAGTAAGATTTTATATTATAAGGAAAGTTTGACTTGGTGTGCCCCCAAAAGTAGTCTTAAAGATAGAGGCAATGGCTTGTTATTAAAATCTGGATGAAAATACATATTGAGTTTTTGTTATTATTTCAGTTATTGTTGTTTACATAACACTAGACACTCAATACTTAGAAATATCCAGATGTTTATTTTGCAGATTTCATCTGGATTCTCTCTCTCTGTCTTCTCCCCACCGTTCTTCCCTCCCCCATGATCTGTATTAGAGGTTTATCTTTCCACATTTTCGCGCATATGGCCAGGGGAAACCACAGTTTTCTACACTAGCTTTTGATTTATCAATTTTTTCTCTGAATTTTTATGTTGTTTTGCCTACATTGCACATGATAATTATTATTACCTTGAGAATCTTTCTTGCCCACCACTTCATTATGCAGGTAGATATTCTGTTCTCCGATTAAGAAAATGAAGGTTTGAAATTGCTGTCAACTGTAGCATTCTGCCAGTCACTTATCTATACATAGCCAAGAATTCTTATTTGCAAATCACATCATTAAGGCTTTCATTTTATATGTTTTTCCTTTTTTACCCCCTTCCTGCTTAACATTTCTTATTAGATATTTTTCAAGAGGAAATAAATTTCTGCCTGATTTTTTTTCTGGAATGCAAAAAACTACTTGATAAAGCAAAATTTGGTATTTCCAGTATTAGACTTTTGTTTTATCTTTAGACTAACTGTGAGGAACAACACTTAATTAACCTGCCTTTTTTTTTACAAGGAACTTTGTTTTTCCTATCAGATAGAATGTGTCCCATTTGATTCTTAAGATTTATTCAGCATCCTAAAATGTTTGCAAATGAATTCTAAGAAAATGATTTTATCAAATTAATGATTCTGCCTTATCTTTTAAGCCAGTGAGTTTTTACTAACTTTCCCAGTTCTTTATTATTCATAGCCATTGTGATATAGTGACACTGAACCCAGTACCGAGAGATAGACCCAAGGTCTAGTCTTGATTCTGTCATAAACCTGTTTGATGACCTAGAGCAAATCATTCACATCCCTTGACCTCAGTTTCCTCAATTAAAAAATAGATTTTATTGATGTCTTTTATTTTTGTATTATCTACATTTCTCCCAGTATTCCGCCTAATACCCTTCACCAGACATCCATTATTACAAAGAATTTTTTTAAAAGGGAAAAAAAAATTTAAAAATTAGCAAAACTATTGGGTGCAATGAAATAGTTTGACATTAGAGTAGTGTTCCACACCTATGGACCGCAACCATTGCCAAGGCGCCCAGGCTGATATATGTCTTCTTTGGTGTCAAGCTTGGTCTTTATAATTTCTGAACCTGCAGTTTCTTTGTTTTTTGATGGTTCTTTTCTTTTACATTCTGTTGGTGGTCATTGTATATGTTGTTTTCCTGGCTCTGCATATTTCACTTGTGCCAGTTCATAAAAGTCTCTCCTTGTGATTCACTGTACTTGTCAGGTTCATCGTTTTCTTACTGCATAGCCGGGTTCCATTGCAGTCAGAGTTAAGCCTGCCAGGAATCCCTTTCCAAGCAGTGGCCTCCTGGGTCACGTCCCCGGCCCTGCAGTCGAATTCTTCCTTATGTGTTGTCTCCCCTGCTTATGACATGTGCCCCTTGAGGGATGGACTGTCTTCCTTTTCTATTTGTATTCCTCTCATTTAAGAAAGTGGTTGGCCCATAGGAAGCATTTCCATTCCGTGTGAACGTAGAGCCAACTAGGACTTCTTAATCTTTGTTACCATTTCTCTTTCCTGACTAAAACCTCTTTCTCCCTCTTGCCCGCAGCCCTATGCCCAAGTCAGCACCCCAGATGCTGGATCCAACCCCAACGGTTGTTGTTTGGTTTAGAAAAGGCTACTAGGTGTGTATCATAGCCCTTTCTAGAACCTCATGTCCTAAACTTCACTTACGGAATCCACAGTGTTTTCAGACAGTTCTTTTTGTCTTCCCCTCAGTGTCCTATCAGCCCTTCAAAGGCATCAGGCCTGTGAGGATCAAGTGCTCACCTTCTTTGCCTTCCATGTACAGGTTTGTCTGCTTTAATGGAAAGGCTGTGAGATGAGGGGTCAGGAGAACTAGGTTCTCATCCTCACTTTCCCTGACTAGCCAGATGAACTTTAAAGATTCCCTTTCTCTCTCTGGGTCCCAGTGTTTTCCGTAAAATGAGATGATTTTTAAAGATGTTTCTATGGCCTAGATCCAAAGGAATCTTTTTGTTACAAAAAGTTTTGTCGTTGATGAGGTTTCTCATATTGTTGTTTTGTAGTCATTCTCCTTATCACTTGGAGTTTATTTAGTACCTGGATCTTTGAATAGCATCAATGGCAGATCTTTAAGTGGCTATATTGAGATCTCTAAAATACTGCAAATGGAAGGCCCTGGTATAATCTAATAAAGCTCAGTTGGTTCCCACACTTTGGGTAGATTTAGCTGGGGCATAAAGGAGTTGGCATTCTAGCAAACAGAAATGTTGTTCTTGCAAATAATAGAGGAGACGTCCATCTCTAACCTCTGGTGGGTCTCTTTACCTCCTTCCTCATCCTCTCCTATCAGCCACTTTTCCCTACAACCCCTTGTGGATACAAGGGCTTCCAGATAATCTTGGAAGTATGAAGGAACAGTAATCTCTGAACTGCTGCTCCAGGGAAGAGAATCCTCATACTCTCCACAGAGAAAGTATGTCCATGTTGGTGCCTGGAACAAAGCCACCCTTCCCTAATCTTCGTTCTGAAGATTATTGATTGCTTTTTTTACTTAAAAAAAAAATGAAAAAAGGACTCACTGAAATAACAACAGCTTGTGCCTCAGCAGGTGTCCAAAGATACAGCCTATATATCCAGATAGAGACACAAACACATAAAATTGCTGAGTGTTGACGTACTAAGTCTTAGGGGTCCTGCTGAGCTGAGGTGGGCTGCCTCCCAAACCTGTCTAGGGAAAAAGTTGAAAATGGGGGTACTGGAGATGACAGTTTTAAGCCGGCCTTGGCTTTCTTAAACCTGTCCTTTTATAGAGTTATTCCTGACCCTGAACATCACTATCTAACTCTCAGTGCAAAAACGAACATTTAAGTTTTAAACAGACCATGCTCTCTTAGCTGGAGAATTGCCAAGGATATCTGACACCCTAGTAGATACTGGTGCATTCTGAATACATGTTTGACATTCAAGTTCACTATCCCTGTGCTTTGTAGTGGAGCCAGTTTTTGCAAATAATAGGGAATTTTAGAAACATTACATTGCAGTGGTAAGACAAAGGATGGGAAGGGTAAGTTGAAGCAGAGCAGGCCTGTTGATCTGGAGTAATCATTCTCTTTTGTTTCTATGGAAGGCGGTCCTACCTCATGGAACTCTGGGTGTCAGTTAACTAACAAACGATCTACATATTTTAGGGAAACAACTAAAGAAATCCTTCTGTAAAAGAAAACATCATACTGCCTTTGATTAAAACTAGATAACATCCAAGGGTTACAACTAATTCTAAGATTCTCTCTAGAGAAACATATTTCATAATATTAGAATAGAATTAACCTATGTGCCATTTTATATTGTCCTATATTTAAGAAGAAAGGTTGGTGTTTCTATGGGTAATTACCCATTCCTCATTTCATTGTGTTGTAATAAAAAAAAACATACTAAATGTATAAACAGATGTAATTTTAATTCTTTCATTATTCTGGGGAAAAAATTACAAAACAGGTAGAAACGAGTGAGTGACCAGTACAGGGTATGAAAGAAGTTTTTCTATAGTTGACACCAGTAGTATCAAATTCAGATAGAGCATATTGACTTAGAGAACCCCAAGTTAACATCTTTATTGTATTTTTATTTCTTTTGTTCAGTGTTTACAATTAGGTTTTAATCTGATTAAACTGTACTTACGATTTGTGGCCAGTGGGCACCAAGTTTGATACCTCTGGTCTATACCATCTGTAGCCAATGAGTCAGGATTGGGCATTTGTCTGTTTTCCAGCACTGAAATGTACAGAAATTCTGTGGGTATCCTGACAGCTGACTTGTATGAGGACCAACTCTCTCCCTATGACTGACTTTAAAGAATTCTACGTGTGATACCAGTGAAAACTGGAATAGCTAGCTCAGGATGATTTGCATCCTTCCGTCCTAGGGATTTGTACAGAAAGAGATTTCGTTCACACTTCCCAAATGTTAAAGGCACTCACTGAAATGCCAGAGCCCAAAATACATCAAGCATATATACCATCCATCCGTCCACAAGCATATACGCATGTACATATGTGTGTGTGTGTATTTGTACCAAATGTACCTAGTGACTTTATGCAAAGGCAAAGTCTAATTTAGGGCAATGATTTGAATCGCTTTAGTGGCTGATGATTTGTTTTCCAATTTTTCTCTTTCAGGAAAAACTGTTGAGATAATTTCTTCAGGATCATCATCAAGGTCCTCATAGACATTAAATCCAAAGGATACCATGATGACGGGCATGAACGGGAATAGCTCTGAGTCAACAACATTCAGTCAAGTTGCAATGTAATTTTTGCATTAAAATTTGTTGTCTTAAACTAATATAGCTTGAAATAATGACAGCCAAATTGAAGTGGTGGTTTTTTTCCCCTCTAGTTATTCTAGGCATATTCTCATAAATGTCTTGAAGTGTGTCACTTCATCCATTTCTTCAAGTCATTTGTTTGAATACATTTGACTTACTGGGTGTATAATTCTGGCAAGTCACTTAACAGCTCAGTGTTCTAGACATTTTTCTAATACTGTAAGTTGCTGAGAAAGTACTGACCTGCATTGGTAGAAGGAATTTCTTCATCTGAGAGTTCCTTACACCATTGAAATCACAGTTCCAAACTTTTTTCCTGTTCCTTTCAGTATTTTAATAAGAATTATAATTCAGTAAATGTTGCAGTTTCCATTTAGACAAACAGATATTTAGTAAAAGAGATGGGCAGCTAGGTGGCACAGTGAATAGAACACCAGCCCTAGTCAGGAGGACCTGAGTTCAAATCCAGCCTCAGACATTTCACACTTACTAGCTATGTGACCTTGTGCAAGTCATTTAACCTCAATTGCCCTGCCTTCCCCCTGTCCAAAAAGACAATAACAAAAAAAAGAGATGGTATATGGTAATATGTGAACAGTTAAGCACTCTACCACTATTACTGGTAACAATTATTACTAACAGTTATTAATTAAAAAGTAACCAATTTACAGTTATTAGTTACTATTATTAGCTACTATAATTTGCTAATAGCAGACAGAATAGTAAAGCACTCTACCGCTATTGATGACAATTATTATTAACAATTAATACTTAATAGTTACGTTGCTATTATTAGCTACTATAATTTGTTAATAGTGAAATAGCAAAGCATCCCACCACCATTATCGACAACAAATTTAAGAGCTATTAATTAGCAATTTGACTAATTATGAGCTATTATTAGCTACTACAGTTTGTTAATGACACTAATTAGTTGATGGTAACAATGACTGCTTACGTTTTTATAGCACTTTATAGTTAACATTTTTCCATATATTATCTCATTGTTGCCAGATTATTGCCCATCATAACAATGAGTTACCTTAATAATAACAACAGCCCACCATAATATAATATAATAATAATGACCACCTTAAAAATTCTTTACTAAAGCAATAATGTATATGAAAGACATTCTGATGTATGTCCTTCTTTCTACCACTAGGGTGCAGAGACATTTTAATAAGAAGCCCCAGTGTTTTTTTTTTTTCTGCTGTGTGTAGGGTCCCAGGATTTGAAATCAGGAAACCTGTATTTGAATACCATCTTTGCTATTTACCACTTCTATGACCTTAAGCAAGTCACCGAAGCCCCAAGGCCTCAGTTTCCTCTTGTAAAATTAAGGGGTTCAAACTAGTGGCTCCTAAAATCTCTTTTAACTTTATTAAGCAGACTCTGAGATACAAACCAGTTCTACATGAACTCCCTTCATCCTTCACTTCCCTATTCCCCTCATTCCCTGCTGCCCATTTCAGCTATTCACACCCTATACCTTGGCATCCAAAATGCCTGGTGATAGTACAGATTCCTGGCCCATTCTTTGCACTTCACAATCTTCATGCAACATTGATAAATCTAGCACAGTATCAGTAACTCATAGAGTAAAAATTCCATCCTGCTCCCCCCAAAACCAAACAAACAAACATAGGCAGTCATTTTTAAGAGACCATTCTCTTTCTTGCAATTTTAGTATGTAGTTTAAAAAGATATAGATTTTATGTGTTTGTTTTGTTTTGTTTTATAATAGTGAAAATATGTCTGATCAGTGGTCTTGGAGTCAGAACTATGGTTTTCCTCAGCATGTCACTTAACCTCTAAGCCTCAACTTCCTCGTCTATAAAGTAAGAGCCAAGTTAGAGCACTTGTAAGCTTTCTATCACTGACATGATCTGACATCAGAAATTAGGTTACAAAAGAAGAGAAAGAAAAAAAAATCTTTTTCATCGTGCATAATGAGCTCTGTGATTCAGACTAGATTTAATTTTCCAAAGCAAATTGAAACAATCTTCTGATTTATTTGAAGGTAATTATGGAAGTCCAATTGATAGGAGCTTTGCACTTTGATATCAACTGAAACATTTCTTATTAAATGTCCTTATTCAACCCAGTTCTACTCCATTTTTGCACTTCTGTGGGGGCAGGTAGCCTTGAGTCTTTCATCTGGCTTTATTCAAATTCTTTTTCGTAGCTTTGAGACTCTTGTGAAGTATTTTGGGAGTGAGCATATGTCCAGCTTCATAATTTTATAAAATATAGTTAGTTCTTTGAAGGCTCACTTTTTTCCTCCTTTTCTGAAACTGAGTCTTCCGTATCTCATCCAGGCTAGAAATGCAGTAGCCACTTACGGGCTTGACCTCATTACTGATCAGCACGGGAGCTTTGACCTGTTCTGTTTCTGACCTGGTCCATTTTGCCTTCTTGTTTGACAGTCCCTCAATCCTGGGGGCTTGCCATATTGGTATCTGAATTACTGTGGACACCCAAACTTCTTTAACCTACTCTAGTTAATAATTCCAGAGCTCAAACGATCCATGAGTCTCAGGGTTTACAGGCTTGCATCATCTAGCACCAGCTTTCTGTAATAGAATAATATCTTAACTCTGTTTCTTATGAAGTACTTTCATTTAAAATGAATACTTTGTGCCTTCAAAGACCTTGTATTCATGGATCTATTTGCTTTATGCCAACTTTAGGTGAAGATCTTATTTATTTGGCTTTAATTAGCAGTCTACTTTTTAATGACACTTGATGACATTGAAATATTTCTTTTTAATTCCTATACTCAATTGAAACCAGTTCTTCCAATTAGTTCTTCAGTAAGTTTGTATAAATCATAACTTGTTAAAATTTGATTTAATCCTAAAGTTCCGACATTTTAATTATTTTAAAGAGATATTTAAAATATGGCCATGGAATTCAAAAGATTCTGAAGTTTGACGACATTACTGAAACTAGTTGCAAGTGTATCCTGATTGATTGAATCTAAGAATTTAAATTAACAGTTAACTCAAAGGTATTCCTGCATTGGTCTCTAGGCTGAGCTACAAGTGTTAATTTATTTTTTCCTAGGGACCCTGCATTTCAAATGATATCGGTTACCAAGGAAATAGGTTTAGGCCTGAAGATCGTGGGAGGAATTAACCGGAATGAAGGGCCATTGGTATATATTCAGGAAATAATTGCTGGAGGAGACTGCCATAAGGTAAAGCTATAACAAAAAAATAATCTATGTTCATTTTCTTTTCATCAATTATTAGTATTAACTGAGTATCTTCTGTGTTTAGAGGACCGTATTAGGCACTGTTAGAGATACTAGGTAATTAGAAGTTACAGTCCTGTCCTGATGCTATTTTTAGCTTAATGTATAGAGCAGGGTTGCTTCACAAAGTTAAATTCTATGTTCTTGTGGAGTTCTGTAGCATGAAAAAGTGGCTTTTTAACAACAGACCAGCATTTTCTCCACAATTATTTCTAGGTAATCACCATATCAAAGGTTAGGCCTGACACAGTCTGGTTTGGCATTTCAAGTTCAAGATTGCACTAAAATGAGACACTTGTGGAATATTTGGCAGTTGACAATATAAATTTTACTTAGCTGTGGCATGGAAAGATACTCAACAGGGCTATAGCTCTTGGCTCAGGTAACCTCCCTCCTCCCCCAACCTCAAGCCCTCACCCCTGAAACACCTGGTCACCTGGGCAGGGTATGTTAAGTTACTGGCCATGGGATATCCATCAATTCTGAAAGATATTAACTCCACATGGCCTGGATTTTTTTCTGTTCTTAGGCCACCAGGACAAGGCTTGAACCTTAGATGCAATCCCTTCTTTCTCCCTCTCCCCTGCCAATCAAATCTTCTTACCTTTTAGGGAAAGAATTAGCCTTGACCTATTTCATGGTGGCAGTTCCTGGTAGATATTTGTTCTTTCTACAACCAGGTTTTTCTTTTTTTCTCTTTTTTCTTTTCTTCAATTAAATTGGTTTATTTACTTTTAGTTTACAACATTCAGTTCCACAGCCCCTTGAGTTTCAGATTTTCTTCCCCTCCTTGTCCCCTCCTCCCCCATCATGGCTGCATGTACTCGGGTCTACAAATATCTTCCCATTAATCATTAGGCAGGTTGTAAAGAAGAATTGTAACTGATGGAATGATCAGTGGGAAAGAGGAAACAAAACAAAACAAGAAAAAGAAACACAGCAAGTAGTTTGTTTCAATCTGCACTCAGACTCCGAATCTCCTTCTCTGGATGTGGATATCTCTTTCAATCATGAATCTTTTGGAGTTGTCCTATACCCTTGTATTGCTGAGAGGAGCCCAGTCTATTGAAGTTAGTCATCACACATACGTTTTGTCTATGATTGTGTACAAATTTCTCCTGGTTCTGCTCTTCTCGCTCAGTTTGTATGTCTCTCCAGGTTCCTCATTTCTTATAGCACAGTAGTATTCCATTATATTCATATACCACAACTTGTTCAGCCATTCCCCAATTGATGGGCATCCCCTTGTTTTCCAATTTTTTGCCACCACAAAAAGAGCTGCTATCAGTATTTTTGTACATACGAATCCTCTTCCCACTTCTCTGATCTCTTTGGGATATTACCCTAGAAGTGGTATTGCTGGGTCAAAGGGTATGCACTTATTTATAACCCTTTGGGCATAGTTCCAGATTGCTCTCCAGAATGGCAGGATTAGTTTGCAGCTCCACCAACAATGCATTAGTGTTCCAATTTTTCCACATCCTCTCTAGCATTTATCATTTTGCTGTTTTGTCATCTTAGCTAGTCTGGCCGGTAAGATGTGGTACCAGGTTTTTCTAAAAGAAGATAATGTTTACATTGGTTGATTTTGACATCCTTTGGGGATATAACATTAGTTTAACTAACAATTTAATTGTTCTATTGACTCAGTCTTCTTTCCTGGGAGAAAGAAAAATCTGACCAAGTTTCCAAAAGAGTAGCGATGGTTGCTATTATTTTGCAGCTACTCAGTTTCCCAGTCATCTTTGAAGTGTTGCCACCCATCATGTCCAAAGCAAAGAGTACCATCTATGGTGGTGAGCCCTGGATTAGGAGTCTAGGAGACCTCCGTGAAAGGCTTAAATTAGCCACTAACTAGCTGTATAAATTTTATGAAGTCACACGACTTCTCTGTACTTCTGTTTCTTCCTCTGTAAGAGTAGAGGATTATATCAGAGCATTCCTGAAGCCTATTCCAGCTCTTAGATTCATGTTGCAATTTAGTCTTTTGATGGTGGAAATTTGAGTGTGTGTGTTTGTGTGTAAGTGAGTGATGTTGCTCCTTTAGATTGTTAATCTAATGATATTTTACTTTAGGCACACACACAGAGTTCATAGGTGGATAGAATACCAGAAATAAGCCACTGTTATTAACAGATGGCATCCTCATAGTTAAGTCTGTCATCTGGGAACTAGAGTATGTATGCCTTATTTAATTTCAAACTGGGATAAATTTTATTTTTTTTTTAGTTTTCACACTAAGTAAAAATCAGTCTTTGAATTTACTTGATACAATTATAATTACCAAACCAAAGGAATGGATAAGTGATGACATCTTACTGCTAAAAAGCATGTCAGGTTGCATGCTCCTTTAGACACCACTAAAATAATCTTTCAGATGGAATAGTAAATTTGTGGTTGTGGTGATGCATGCCTTCTTTGCTTCTGCTGATTGCAAGATATCCTCAGTATGAATAACTAGGTGAGTTATTAATACATTTTAAAATCTGTCAGCAAAACAATTTTGGCCCCAAACAATTAATGGATACCAGACAACTTGTAAAAAAAATGTACATCTGCAGCTGTTATGTATATTTTGACCTTGGGGGCAAATAACAAGAATGAAACTAGGAAGAACGTATGTCTCAGCAAGCAGGCTTGCATTCTTTTTCCATTGACCTTCTTTTAAAATGTCTCCCAACCCTTTTACTACCAGTTCATTTTAGCAGAGTAGATTAAAATTAGTAGTCAGTTCAAAAACAGTATTGGAATAATTCATTGACCCATAGTTTAAGCATTACAAATTTTAGAAAACAGCTTTTTTTCTCCTATTACTTTATCATCTCTTCAAATTATCTGAAAGATACCTAAAAATTTCCTAAGAGTTCATTCAAAGTAAACTTTTATCAAATTTCCTTAAAGCTGGCTGTGCTTTGGTTTTTGTCCTTTAATTATTTTTTTCATTATAGTTATGATAACCGTCTGGGGGTAGGGGAGGCTATTATTATTATACAACATAGGCTGTTGTTATTACACATTGTCTATGGTTTCTTTTTTCAGACTTCACAATTTGGTGAGGGGGAGGGGAGGAATTACAGTATTTACCACTAGAGAGCAGCAAAAAGTTATTTATGTTGTTTGTTGCAGGCCTAGCCAGACAGAAGAAAATTGCCAAAACAAAACTAGGTTGGGGAGAGATGGGAGATAAATGAGGGGAAAAGAAACCAGAGTACATTGTTAACGCGAGTAAATCATTCTTCTGTGTCACTGATTCTCACCTTTGTCAAATATGAGGGTACTTTTTTACCATCAAAAAATTCTCAAGTACCACTAGCTAATAGTTGTAGTTAGTACCCTCTGATTGGAAAAACAAAACAAAACAAGACATTGAAGAATTTCAGAGCTGTCAGGGACCTCAGAGGCCATCTAGTCCAATTCATACCTGAACAAGAATCATCTCTATAACATACATGACAAGTGGTCATCCAGCCTTTGATTAAAAATGACAGAAAGCTGTGAAGTATTTAGTAACAGCTCTCAATACATCCATTTTCATACCTCTGCGGCATCTGGCCCTGGAGACAACTCTCTCCTCCCAGATACTCTCTTTTCTAGATTTTCATGACATTACCCTCCTGGTTCTCCTCCTACTTGGCTAAAAACTCCTCACTTTCTTTTGCTAACTCATTATGCCTGTCATAGGTTAAGGCTCTGTCCTGGGCCCTCTTCTCCTATGCACTCTTCTGTTTAATGATTTCATCAGCTCCTGAAGAGATGATATTCAGTGTCAAAACCATTCAATAGATTCATCAAGTGTATTTATAATTTTAAAAACACATATAATATATAAATATGAGAGAAATAAGTCTATAAATATGTAACATATAAAACACACATGCATATTTTATACATTACTAATATTTTTATTCCCAAAAGTAAAAGGAAAGGTCATATTTCATTCTCAGAGACTAAAAAACAAATTTTTCATCTTATACACAAATGAAGCATCAATCATATAAAGCTGTAGGCACAAAATCTATCATTGATTCATGCTATGTTTTTTGCTGAAGCTAAATGAAGAGCAAAATGGAAATGCCTGATGTGCATATGGGTTCTTGGATACTTTGCAGTGACTCTTCAAGGCACCCCAAGTGAATCTTTGGCCCACAGGTTGGGAACCACTATTTAGTACGTTGGCAGCAGTGTAAAATTGTTTGCAGTCATATGAGTGAGTACTTTCTTTTCTTGTTTAGGTGGAATTTCAGAATTACTGTAGACACTCAAGAAACACTTGATGAATCTATTGAATGGTTTTGACACTAAATATCTTCTCTTCAGGAGTTGATGAAATCATTAAAAGAAGAGTGCACAGGAGAAGAGGACCCGGGACAGAGCCTTGACCTATGATAGGCATAATGAGTTAGCAAAAGAAAGTGAGGAGTTTTTAGCCAAGTAGGAGAAGAACCAGGAGGGTAATGTCATGAAAATCTAGGACAAGAGAGTATCTGGGAGGAGAGAGTTGTCACCAGGGCCAGATGCCTCAGAGATATCAAAATGGATGACAACGGTGGAAAGACAATGAAATTTGACCAAAAAAAAAGTCTTTTTCAATCTGATCAGGGTAAAGCAAAGATGTCCATTATCACCACTATTTCATATAGTAGTCTAAAAGTATAGCAATAAGAAAAGAAAAAGAAATTGAGGGCATAAAGATAGGCAAAGAGGAAATAAAATGCTTACTTTTTGCAGATGCTGAGAGAACTCTAGAAAATCAACTAAAAACTTAATTAAAATAATAACTTCAGCAAAGTTGCTAGTTATAAAATAATTACATAGAAGTTACCAGCATTTTTGTATGCTGCCAACAAAATCCACCAGAAAGAGACGGAAAAATCACATTTAAAATAACTACAGAATACATAAAATACTTGGACAAGTACACATATAAGATGTGTGTAAGACATATATAGGATCTATATGAGTACAATTAAAAGGTGTGCTACAGAAATGAAGACAAACCTAGAATAATTGGAAAGATATTGATTGCTTGTGGGTTGGCTGGCCAACTTATTAAAAAATAATAATTCTGCCTAGACTAATTCATTTATTTAGTGCCACATGAACCAAAGGAGCAAGAAAAAATAATAATGAAAATCATCTGGAGGAACAAATGATCAAACATCTCAAGGAAACCAATGAAAAAGACTGGAAAGGAAGGAGACCCAGCAATACTAGATCTCAACCTATACTACAAAAATATCTTTGCTGGCTCAGAAATAGAGTTTAATTAGTGGAACAGATGAGTTAAAAAATATAGAGAAGCAAATCAACACAGTATGCTAGGGTTAGTAAACAGCTCTAGCAACTGGGGCAAACTACTACTAAAGCAACTAGCTACCCAACAAAAACTACTGGGAAAATTAGAAAATAGTTGGGTAGAAACTAGGTATAGACCAATATTTCACACCTTATACCAAGATACAGTGTGTCCATGACTTACATATAAAAGCACTATCATAAACTGATTACGGAACCAAGGAAGAAATCACCATTCAGATTTATAGATGGGACAGTATGGACCAAACTAGGGACAGAGATGCTCATGGAAGGTAAAATTAACAATTTTGATTATGTAAAATTTTTCTTTTATAAACAAAGCCAATGCAGCTGAAATTAGAGAGGAAGTAGGTAATTTGGTGGGGATGGGAGGCTGGGGTATCTGTGCAGCAGATTTCTGAAGTAAAGGTCTCATTTCTAAGATGTAAGGAACTGGTTCAGGTTGATAAAAATAAGTGCCATTTCCCAATTGATAAATGATCAAGAGATAGGAGCAAGCAGTTTTCAGAGGAAGAAATTCAAGCTGTTGATGGTTAGATGAAACAGTTAACTAGTTGACAGGTTAATTGGCAGATCACTTAATCTTCTTGGACCTTTTCTATTTCACTTTTTTACCTTCAGCTGTCATATGAGAGGTTACTGCTACTTTACCCCTAGAATCCTTTTCAGTTCTAAGATTTTATAAGGAAATTATTATTTAACCTTAAACTGATTCAGGAGGCACTTTTAGGCTATTACTGTACTTCAGGGGCATTATTTTGAAGTCAGTTGTCATGGACAGTTGTTGTGTAGGAGGGCTAGTTCACAGGGAACGTTGCTTGATGCAATTCCCTTGCATTTTTAAAAAAAACTATCCTTGTGTGTCTTCATGTGCAAATCACAAGCACGCAGAGGTCCATGTGCAGAAATTCATTATGTAAATGGGTTCATGTTGTTGATCTTAACTAAGAAAATTCTAACTAGAACCAAGCCCGTTCCAAAGTACAGCAGTTACAAGAGGACTTAATTTGGGACTTTACAGCATTGTAATTGATATTTAAATTAATTATCTTTAAAATTAATTGCATTTTAATTCAATTAATAAATGTTACCATGTTATTAAACTTAACTAATTTAATAACTAGTTTTAAAATAGGTTTGTTTAATTTAAAGTTCTAAAGCATTTTATTGGGTTAAAAAGTTTAGAAAGTATTAAGTTATTTTCATAAAGACACTTATTAAATTAATACATAGTGAATTTAAAAACAGTGCGATAGATTTTTGAAAACTGGTTGAATGAGTATGTGTGGTGATTACATGTTACACAATAATTTTGGCGAGGTAGATCATTCTTTAATCCCTCCCTCATGAAAGTGATGTCTTTAACCTCTAATTTTGATTGAGCACTTTGTATCGTCTATTTTCAATCATACTTACTTGGGTGTATCATCTATGCTCTCCTATAGGTTGTAAGGCAGGGATTGTATCCTTTTTTGTCTTGATACCCTCACGTATCCAACTTAAAGGCTTGCTCTGGGTAGATGTTTTAATGAGAAACATTTGCAGAATGAATAAATGGATGTTGAAATAGGCATCATTAGAATACTCCGCCTCAATTTTAATGGATCATAAGGTAAAATGTATTTGTTACAACCTGTGTTAAGAAACTTTTCTATTGTAGATGCACACAGACCTAAATGGCCAGTAATTACTGATGGACACCACTCTTCTGGTTTTTCTCCCACCTATCTGACTATTCTTTCTCTGTCTCCTTTGCTGCATCCTCATCCAGATCACTCCCTCTGAGCATAGGTATTCCTAAAGGTTCTGTCCTGGGCCCTCTTCTCTTCTCCTTTACTACTTCACTTGGCGATGTTTGGAGTGTATGGGTATTTGGGGAGGACTGCCACCTCTGGTGTGAGGGTGTGCTGGGCCATTTTCAGGGCTGCTTAGCCGCCTTTGATGTCCGCCTTCACCCAGCTCTCGCCTGTGACTCCAGGAAGCTGTAGTATGCACAGCAGTCACATCCCGGTAAATTGTCTTGCAGATGGCTGAAAACCTGGTTGAGAGTAACAAAGAGGCCTCTAACCCATCAGTGAGTGAGGGCAATATTTACTCCAAGCGTGTGAAAACTTCCCCCAGTAGAAAGGGTGGATGAGAACAATTTGTTCTCAAGACAGTGACAGTGAAGTGTTGTGAAGCCACAAGACAGTGTTGTGAAGCACTTAGAACTTCATCAGACATAGAAGACCCCAAGGTCATCTACTACATCCCAGACCATCACCTGTCATTTCGAATTTTGTCTTGTCACTGGATGTCAGTGACTCTGGAAGAGAGAGTGAGTCTTTCCCCATTCCAGCCAATGAGGGAAGCTAGGTGGCACAGTGGACAGAGCGCTGGGCTTGGAGTTAGGATGGACCTGATTTCAAATCCAGCCTCAGACTCTTACTAGCTGTGTGACCCTGAGCAAGTCACTTAACCTCTGTGTGCTTCAGTTTCTTCAGCTGTTAAGTGG
Source organism: Pseudochirops cupreus (assembly GCA_028627135.1). Classification (NCBI taxonomy): domain Eukaryota; kingdom Metazoa; phylum Chordata; class Mammalia; order Diprotodontia; family Pseudocheiridae; genus Pseudochirops; species Pseudochirops cupreus. Next base: position 141,328,155 of record CM053584.1, on the reverse strand, counting down.
GGATACTACTAGCACCTCCCTCTCAGAGTTGTTGTAAGACTCAAATGAGAATATGTTTATTTATAAAGCACTTATCGCAGTGCCTGGCACATAGTAGCTGCTTTGTGAATGGTAGCTATTATTGCTGATGTTTTTATCTATCCCCCATTCAGCCAACAGAGTGATTTTCCTAAAGCCCCCTAATCAATCAGTAAGCTCTACTGGCTCCCTGTAATCTCCAGGAGCAAATACAAAGTTCTTTATTTGACATTTAAAGCCCTTTATAACTTAGCCCTGTCCTCCCTTTCCTCCTATTACATCTTACTCCCTGATACAGTGTGTGATCCATTACCACCGGCCTCCTTGCTGTTTTCCAAACAAGACACTCACTCCTTGGCTCCAGGGATTTTCTTTGGCTATTCCCCCATGCCTTGAAACTTTCTCCCTGTTCTACTTTTTCCTTTAAGTCCCAACTAAAATCCTGTCTTCTATAGGAACTGTTTCCTAACCCCTCTTAATTCCAGTGCCTTCTCTCTTAATTATTTCCTATTTTTCCTGTCTGTTCTTGCTTTATATGTACATATTTGCATGTTGTCTCCCCCATTAGACTATAAGCTTCTTGAGGGCAGGGGTTTTTGCTTCTTTTCATATCACCAGTATTTAGCACATAGTAGGAACGTCATAAACACTTATTGATTGATTGCTGTCAAGATAACCAAGGCATTTATAGGCATATTCTCAGATGAGTTCAATTTATGTTGTTTTCCTTTTGTTGTTTGTCTGCTGTAATCTGGACCTATGATTTCCTTGGTTTGAGGACCTCCTTGTGAAAACACATCTTCTCCTAATGCAGATCAGTGAATATTCTTCATCCAGTGGTCTTAAAGTGTTGCCTAGACCACCGAGAAATGAAGTGACTTGGCAGGGACACATAGCCAGGATGTGAAAAGGAGGTAGGACACAGAGGCCTGAGAGCTCTGAGAATGTCTTTCTAGCCACTATGCCCTAAGGCTGATTTATTTATATATCCTTTAGATACTCATGAATACCCCAGTATGTATAGATGCATATGTACCCTTTACCAATGTAGATACAGAAATTGAGCTGCAATTCATAGTTTTAGAGAGTGCCTTGAACACAGAGGTTAAATGATTTCTCCAGGGTCACATAACTATTATGTGTCACAAGGTCTTGAGCCAAGGTCTTCCCTGACTCTTAGGCCACATGTCTGTCCACTGTACCATACTAGAATAGCTGTGTGGTACAGTTGATAGAGTGTCCTGGTCTATAGTCGGAAAAGACCTGAGTTCCAATCCAGCTTCAGACGGTTACTAGCTGTGTGACCTTGGGCAAGTCACTTAATCCTGTTTGCCTCAGTTTCCTCATCTGTCAAATGATCTAGAGAAGGAAATGGCAAAGTGCCCCACTATCTATGCCAAGAAAACTCCTAAGCATCAAACTCGCGTGAAAAAAGTCAACAGCAACAAAAACACACCACAGCTCCTCTCATGTGTCTCTATATTTGTATTAATAATTTTAAAATAAATGTTTTAATAGCAGCAACATGAAATATCACTACAAGCACTTAGTCCTGATTAATAGTTCTTTACATTGAAATTAATGATTCATAAAAATATGTTTTTTAGTCAATCAGTTTCTTTTAGTTTCCATCAGGATTCTCTTTCTAGTCTTCCTTTCACATTTGTCTGTTCATCTCATTATATGATTGTTGTTAATAGGTACTCCATCCTTCTAGTTTGCTTTTTGGCTTTGAATTAAGCATTTGATACATATTTTATACTATTCTTGTGGAAAAGAGAATTCTGTGGATTAAAACACTATAGTTAAATGGTTACAATTGTCACTTTTCCATGTTGTCATGTAAATAGTTCATCTTTGATAGGTATCTTATGATTTCTTTTCCGTGTTTATCTTCTCATGCTTCTTGTGTTGGAGTGTCAAACTTTCTTTTCAGTTCTGGTTTTTCAGCAGGAAT
>CM053584.1:141245881-141325680 GCA_028627135.1 Pseudochirops cupreus | reverse complement strand
ACTCCAACTTGGTGGAGATCATAAAGATCAAATCCTTTGTCTAGACTTCACAAATTTACCATTTGTGCACCATATTGTTATTACTACCACTACTTTTGTTATTTGCCTGTAGTCATGTTGGTTCTATTAATTTGTTTTAAATGAACTTTTTAAAAAATTATTTGCTAGGATGGAAGATTAAAGCCAGGGGATCAGCTTGTGTCTATAAATAAGGAGTCATTGATTGGTGTTTCATTTGAAGAAGCTAAAAGCATAATTACTAGAGCAAAATTAAGGTAACTATCTTAAACTCACAAAGATAATACAGATTACTAAGTATGTCTGTTAAAACCGGTAGTTGTCTATGTTTTAGTCAAATTCTTAGCACTTTAAGAATCTCTAATACTGTAGAACAGTGGTTTCAAAATTAGATAGAAATGAGATCACTAATCTGTACACGGGGATCCCTGCAGGTCACATATTTACTTCAAAAACCACATATTAACATTATCTATGTTCTGTTTTATCTTTATTTCTGTTGTTAAATGTTTTCCAATTACATTTGAATCTGGTTCAGGCCATTGGCCACATGTTTGACATCTCTGCAGTAGAATACATTGCTTTATTTTTCAAATACCTAAAAAGTCTTATTGCATTCATAAATTGATTTTTCTGTAATTCTAGATCAGAATCTACTTGGGAGATAGGGTTCATAAGACAAAAATTTAACTCGAGTCAGCAAGAAACCACACAGTGCTCATCCTTCTTGCCATCTTCAGCAGGATGTGAAGCCCAGGTTTCAGCATCTTTTCATAGCCTTTCTCATCATGAAAACCGTGACCAAAAGATGTCATCCACTCCCAACACTGTAAATACCACCTTAATGTCTTTTAAAAAAAATCAGGTAAGAGTTTTCATTTATAAATTTACAAATACATTTCACAAATTATTTCTGTGTTTCTGTCTATATTTTCCTCCCAAGATTCAGCTTTCTCAAGTCAACAAACATTTATTAAGAGCTTACTATGTAACCATGCATGGTACTGAGTGCTGGAGGAAAGAAAAAGCAAAAATACAGTCTTTTACCTCACGTAGCTTATATTGTAATGAATGACAATGTGCAGACAACTATATATATACAAGATGTGTCCGGCATAAATAGGAGATAATCTCAAAAGACTTGAGGATGGGGGAAAGGTAGGGAAGGTGTTTTAGAGAAGGCCTCTTGCAAATTCTCCATTGGTATTCTCAAAATATAAAAAGACCTTGAGGAACCCCTTCAATATTTTGGGTGAGTCATCTTTGGAAGATCCAAGGAAACATGAATAGAAAAAAATGAAAGGACACAGAAGGGTTGGTATTTGTATTTCTGGAGAGAATAACCACATTGGTGAGGTCATCAATCCATTGCATTGTCAACATACCATGGACTGAGCCCCTGTGATTCTCGAGGCAGCATAGATGTGACCCAATGGCAGCATATATCAACACATAGCCACGAGATCCCATCGAGTTTCTAGCAACCCCCATTGGGATTCAATTTATCATCATCTCTTTTGATGCCTTAGATGACCTTAGACAAGTCTCCCTTTTGATTTTCTATCTTCTTTGCTGTATACCAAGGCTACTCTTTAGTGTCTGTCTGGTCATTGCTCTTTCCTGTATAGACCATATTTCCTTGAATATGGCTCTGCAAAATTAGAATCGGGTAGAATGATAGAATTTCAGATCAAACCCACATATCAAGAGTTCCCTACCACAGAGCTCTGACAGCTGAAAGGAACAAAGAGAAGTATTTGTACTTGAAACCTATGTTCACTACAAAGATTAAAAAAAAGAAATACAGGCAGGCTTTTAGATAACGGGATGAGAATTTTCAAAGGTAAAGCCAGCCATAGGTCCATGCTGTTCAGACATCGCACATGAAATTTCCTAGCTTCCGTAGCTCCTGGCATTTTTTTATATTGGCTTCTGTTACTCTTTGAAAACTGCAGCATAAAGCCTTATATTTTGTTGGCCATGGACACAGTAGGATTCAAAGTAATTGTTACCTTTAATTTCTTTGATTTTATAGCTATTTATCTGAAAATGAACATACCCAAATGTTAGAGGTTTGGCTCATATTTTTCAGTATTGCTTCAGTCTCTTTAACCATATTTTTTTATGTTAACATGTCCTCCTAGCTTGGTCTTTGACCTACTTTAGAAAATGCCATTTCATGTTTCTCATTTTCTTTCATAGATAAAAACCGGATTCAAGAAAAAAGAGTCATCTCCAATTACTTCTCCCAACAACAGCCCCACGGATGTGTCTAATTCAAGTAAATGCCCACTTAATTCCTTTTTCCTGTTGTTGTTTTTCAGTTCTGCTTCTGTGGGGAGGGGTATATAATGCAACTTCATAGACTTTTCAGAAAGGTACAATATGCTTTTAAAATTTACTTTCATTGAATAAATGACCGAAATGAATGGACTGTTTGATAGTCCCTGTCAAATTATGACTTGGTTTGGAAATGTCCCTGGAGAGGTAGTTAAAATTTTTAAATGTGTATGACCGTAATCTTCTCCATGTTGCTGTAATAATCGATGAACTATGTTGAAACCAGATAATGAAAATTCTCCTATAAATAAAGATCTGGTTGCTGTGGAAACAGTACTTGTCACTTTAGTGAGGTGTGTTAGATTTACCTTTTAAAAACTATTTTTACAGTTTCACTTGGCTTGGGAAAAGAAATACCTTTATGAAACAGGCACATGGAATTTCTTATCTGCTAGGAAATTATTTACCTATATCTGAATAATGCCTATGTTTGCATAATACTGGATAATTTCAGTTTATAAAGTATTTATGGCTAAAAGATCAAAAGCAAAAATGTTAATAAGTTATAATTATCACTAAAATGTCCACTATTATATCTTGAAAGAAAATTTTACTGAGGCATTTTGATTAAGTTTTTGGGGTAGGTGGGTATTGCTATGCATAGAACTCTTAACCCACAGTCCAGAAGACCTGAGTTCAAATCTAGTTTCAAGTATTTACTAGCTGTGTGATCCTGGGCAAGTAATTTAATCAATTTGCCTCAGTTTCCTTCACTCCAAAATAGGGATAATAATCAGCTTTGTTTTGAGAATCAAATGGGATAATATTCACAAAGTATTTAGTACAGTGCCTGGCACATAGTAAACACTATGTAAATGTTTGTTTTTATCTATTATTATTATTATGTTGGTTTCCATAGTTCATCACTTTCATCAGTGGCCACTTGTCTTTTCCTGTTTGTAGGTAGGCTTGAATTCCACAGTGATGAAAGATGAATTGAAATTTTAAAACTGGCCAGCTTATGAAGGAATTTTTTCATTTATGTTAAAGCCATAGTGGTTTTTCATTCATTGAGAGAAAAACTCACCATTTGGTTAGAAATTTTGCATTCCTTGTATTCGTCTAAAAATTATAGTGGTAGACATTGTCATTTGGGAATTTTTTCGTTCAGAGATTATTTCTGGTCTCTAGATGTATCAGTTTTATTTCATATTGAGAACCCAAGTAAGAAAAGAAATAGAGGTCAAAGTTCCATTCAGCCGCAGTGGGATGAAATGGAAGATGAATGAAGTACTTTTCTAAACATACTAAGAACCAACCCACTGTTTTTGTACTTCAATTTTATAATAAGATGATAGTGATAACACTACCATGTATTTTACATTTTAATTTTTTCTTTTGAAAATCATTTAGCACTTCCATGTCTCTGTATTATTCATCTTATTCAATATGCCTTTCTCCAGTGCTTGCTTTATGCAGTATACTGGGGATAGAGAGAAAATGAGGGGGGGAGGGGAAGAGAGAGACAGAGAGAGAGAGAGAGAGAAGGAAGAAAGGAAAAGAATTTTCCCTGAGAACACTTAAAAGTATAATGAAAATTCTTTATGCATTTAAAAATTCCTACTTTATTCATTCTGGTTAGAGTTGGATTTTTTTCTTTTTTTGATAATGCAAGACAGTATTTCAAGAGAGTTAAAAATAGAAATATATACCTGCGGGTTTGGGCTTAATTTCGTCTGCCCAGTGTGGCACATCACTACATATGTCAGTAATTAAGAAAAAGAAGCATGGCTCTAAAGGTCTTTTGTGATGAAAGTCTTAATGTTCTCCAAGGCCAAAAGGATATGGATGGCTTCTCCAGAAAATCTGCCCCTTTCTTTCTGGATACAGAATGGGTTGTCTACCTGTGTGTATGTTTCTCTCTCTCTCTCTCTCTCTCTCTTTTTTTTTCTTTCTCTCTCTCTCTTTTTCTCTCTCTCTGTCTTTCCCTGCCAGTCTTTCTTTCCATTTTCACTGCCTGTGTGCTCTCTCATCTTATGCCCGTGCTACTGCAGCGGCCTCCTAGTAGGTCTTCCTGACTCCAAATGGATATTCTTATGCTTCTCTGTAGTCTTCGTATCTATTGTCATTTCTCATGTTGTAATGATGTTGCATTACATGACTGTACCATAATTTGTTCAGCCAGTCCCCAGTAGATGGAATACTCATCTTTTTAACACTGATATTCTTCTGAAAATGCCATATCATGGAATATTGCCATCTTCAAAGAGTAGGAGATGGGAAAGTATGGGGTAGACATAAGTACACTGCACTATTTAACCCACATATAATAGAACCCAGGAAGACACAGAAAATGCATCATTTAAGACAATGGTGTCAAACATAAATAGAAATGGGGGCCACTGACCCATATACAAGGATCCCTGCAGGCCACATATTGACTTTGAAAACCACATTATCTATGTTTTGTTGTATACTTATTTTGTTAAATAATTCCCAATTACATATTAATCTGGTTCAGCTACACTCTGGAGTGCTGCGTGTTTGACTTTTGCATGTCTGATTTAATACATATATGAATGGAAAAGAGATGGGTCAGTCATTTAAGGAGAGCAAGCTTAGGTGTTTTATTGGTACTCATGTACTTTGTTTTAATCTTGTTTTTATTGATATATTTTTTTATTTTATATCTGCTTCATTTTCAAATATGTTTTTTCCCCTTCTCTACCCATTGAACTATCCCTCAACCTTTTTTTTTAAATTCTGAACTTGAACGACAACAAGGAACATTTCCATACAAAACACAAAAGGAGGTTTTATGTGATACTGAATCTCCATTTCACATTTCTTCTTTTTTAAGAAAAGTAGATAATAAATTCTACATGTCATTTTCAAAACTATCCTACTTGTCTGTTTCCTTCTGAACTTCCTTCTCTTCTATGCACTTTTAACAATGTTACAATGACCTTCCTTTTTTTTGCGTCACTATTGCTAACTTTCCAACCTCCAACCCAATTAAAAACCAAGAGTAAAAAAAGTATAGCAAACAAATATAGTCAAGAGAAACGTCCAGACAGCAGACCTGTCCAGAAGTGTGTCTTCCGTACCTTGTTTCCATCATCTATCTGTCAGCAGTGAAGTAACATGCTTCATTATATGTCCTTGGAAGATGCAATTGATAATTAAATCAATTAGCATTCAGTATTGCTGTCCTTGTTTAAATCCTTTTCAGCTCTCTAGTTTCCTTATCTGTATGGTGACAGGCTGAATTTGATCATTTTTGAGATCTGTCATGTAATATGCTATGACTTAAGTGAGGTAATATATTGAAAATGCCTTGTAAGCTTTAAAGTCCTGTGTAAATGTCTGTTATTATTGTTATTATTCTGTCCTTCTAGACCATCTAGCTCTAAAATTGAATTGGTGTGTACTCTGAGAATAAGAATATTTCAATAATGGGTTAATACCTAAGTAAAACCCAGTTAGCAAGATTTCAGGTCTGCGAAATTGAATGGGAAAAATAATTATTTTCACTGACCTCTAACTGAAATTTATCATTTCCTCTATTTTTAATAAAAAACAAACAAACAAAAACCTGATTCTGAGGAATGTATTTGCTTTCCCAGGCTATGTTCATGAGACCAAAACAGTCGGGAACCCCTGCTCTATAGCACAAACAGTGTATTCAAGAAAACAATTGGTAGATACTGGACATGGTGAGCACCAAGCTACCCCACAAAAAATTAATCAGTAAATATATTTTAAGCACCTACTATGTGCCAGGCCTAGTGCTATGCATTGAGAATGCAAAGAAAGGTAGGAAATAGTCCCTGCTTCCAAGTAACTCACAGTTCAGTGGAGGAGATAACATATAAACAATGATGTACAGACAAGTGATTTAGAGCATAAATTATAGGAAATAATCAACAGATGGAAGGAACTAGAATGAAGGGAGATTAGGAATGACTTCCTTTCTAATATGGGTCTTTGTTAATAGATTGGAAAAAACTTGTTGCTGACATTAGTGTTATCCCTGAGTCACTTTCTGTATACATTCAATCATTCGTCAGAACTAAGATTGGAATTAGGAAAAAAAAAGAGAGAGAGAGAGAGAATATTACATAGCCTACAGATGAAATATAACTCAATCCTGAACTATTTAAACAAGTAATTGAAAATCAGAAATGGAAAATGGAATGGGGAAATGACATTGACAGTGAGTAATGATTTTATTCACAAGTTTAACCAATGCTAATTAATTGACACATCAAGAAAATGAAGAGTCTGGACCAGGAGTGGGGAACCTGTGGCCTTGAGGCCACATGTGGCCTTCTAGGTCCTTTGGTGTGGCCTTTTGACTGAGTCCAAGTGAACTTTGGATTCAGTGAAAGATAAACCTTTGTTTCAGAGAGAAGCTTTGTTATTCAGTCATTCCATTTGTATCAGACTCTTTGTAACCCCATTTTGGGTTTTCTTGGCAAAGATATGGGAGTAGTTTGTCCTTTCCTTCTCCAGCTCATTTTACAAATGAGGAAACTGAGGCAAACAGGGTTAAGTGATTTGCTTAGGGTCACATGGCTAATAAGTATGTGAGTTTGGATTTGAACTCAAGTCCTCTTGATTCTAGGTCCAGTATTCTCTCCACTGTACCACCTAGTTGCCCAGAGAGAAACTTGGGGTTAATTAAAAGATTTTGATAATTTCCCAAAGACAACCTGGCTTTCTATGTTTCTCATTTTCAGCATAGGTACAGCCTGCTGTCCATTTGCAGTATTTGTCCAAGATGTAAATTGATGAGTGGGCTCTTTAGGTTGTCTATCAAAATACATATTGTATTTTGGACGATAGACATTCTTCATCCATTTAGTTTCTTCTTTGTGGATAGTTGATTTAAACTTTTTAGTCATGGCAACCTTTAGTTTCTATTACCATGTTAAAAAAATTCCCTTAATTGTCTTAGTAACCATATATTGTTGTAATCTCAACACCTATATCTTACCTTCAGAATTCTTCATAGATGTGTCAGAGGTTTCCAAGAAGACCAGTTGTTTTCATTACTGTTCTTTATGTTCTTGAGAAATAAAGGGAATGCAAATCAGGTTGTATTTGAAGACAGATGCTCTGTGAAAAAGAAACTCAAAGAAAAACTGCATAAAGATGTGACAGTTTCAGAAAAGGATTTCTGCTGTTCTCTTGTTTCTGTGAAGAAGTAGCAGAATTGTGCTCAAAATTTTATTTAGCAGTGATAACTTCGAGAGTAGGGACTGAGCTGAGTTACAGGAGTGGATTATTCCAATTTGGCAATTTAAAAGAATTAATTCTTCAAGTCATCAGTCCACTTTTGCACCACATTTGTTCATTTAGCAAAGATGAGGTGCCTAAGTTGGTATTTGAGAAGGAGTCAAGAATAACTAGGATCTGTGACTCTATTTTCTTTCTTGAGCACTTTCACCAAACGTATCCAGCAGGCATTTATTAATTGCCTGCTATGTTCAAGGCACTAAAAATAAAAATTAGGCAGTCCCTGTCTTCATAAAACTTCCATTCTACTGTGTTTGGGGGAAGGAGGAGGGGATTGGGAGCACGATGAGGATACAATAAGTCCACAGAGAAGGATATACATTGTTATTTCAAGGGTGGAGGGAGAAAGAAGTCTAACAATTGGCAAGATTAAGAGAGGCCTTGTGTATGAGGTGGCATTTGTGGTGCCTTAAAGGAAGTTAAGACATTTAAGAGATGAAGGTGAGTTAGGAGAGCATTCTAGGCCTGGAGGACAGCCTATACAAAGGCAAGGAGGTAGGAAATAGTTTTGTATAGGGAATAGCAAGTATGCCATGTTGGCTGGTATAAAGCAAGTAAAGTGGGAGAGTGAAATAAGTCTAGAGAGACAGGTTAATTGGAGCCAAATTGTGACTCAACATTTATTAAACACTAGTATGTGTGCCAGGTGCTATTCTAAGTAATATAGATATGAAGAAAGGCAAAAGATAGTCCTTGCTTTCAAGGAGCTTATATTCTTTTTGGAAGAGACTACATGCAAGCAGCTATGTTGAAACAAGATATATGCAGGGTAAATAGGAAGTAATCGTTGGAGAGAAGTCACTAGAATTAAGAGGTTTGGGAAAGGTTTCCTGTAGATGGTGGGATTTTAGCAGGTACTTGAAGGAAACCAGAGAAGCCAGGAGATGGAGATGAGAAGGGAGAGCACTCCAGGCACATGTATCTCATACCACTTCCTGTTCAAAAGTGCATCTTGGGAAAGTGGAAGAGGAAGCAAAAGTATTTTCACCATATACTTCTGTGTTCTCCAGTCCTTGAAAGAACCAAGAACAATATGTCTCATGATTGTCCTTTTTTTTTTAAACATCATAGATGAACCATGTGAGTGATCCAGAATGAGTCGCCTCTGTTCTATCTTGAACGTGTTTCCCATGTGAATGATTCACCTTGATCTTTAGTTTGACTAGGCAACATCGTTTTTTGTGCTGCTCGCTTTTCTTTCATCTGTTTTATTCACCAAAATTCTCCAAATATGAGTTCCATTTGAGATGAGCCAAAGAGTCTTCCACCAGCTGATAACAGTTTCGTGTTTCTCTGAACTATAACATGCAGTAAGATATCAAGTCACTTTAGAACCCAAGTCACTCTACTTTTAGACTTAATATTCTATAAGGCCTAGCTTTCACACCATCCATTTTAGCTATAAGTCTGATATTCTCTTTTTTTTTCACTTTAAAAAATTTTATTTTTATTCTGAACTCAAATACCCAATAAAAGGAGCATTTCTATATATACTATAATAGAAGAAGAGAATATCTTCTTTAGATTAAATTTGCAGATAACACAAACTCATTTATCCAGATTATTGAAAGAATGAATGAATGAATAAATGAATGGGACCAAGTACAATCCAGGCATATGACAATCCATTCAGATAATCCAGACATATTCCTTAGGACCTTTTCTACTCTATACAGGAGAGGATAGTGACGTTTATATAGTACATAAAGTGCCACACAGTCATTTCTTCAGCATGGAATTAATAAGCACTCTCCCTTGGTAGAGGAATAGTGAGGTCTTCTTGTGCAATCTCTGCTGTGTGGTAAAGCAGTCTAGAACAAACCAAGATCAAGATAGGCAGAGATGAGAGAAACAATGTCACATTTTACCTACATGACAAAAATCTCAGCCTCTGATTTCCTCTGGATGTGGACAAAGTTTTGTCTTAATATCTGAGGACCCTAGCTCTTCTAGCATGTAGCTGCATCTACAGTAGGTGAAGCGGGAAGGAACAAGCATTTATTAAATTCCTAGGCACTGTGCTAAGCACATTACAGATATCTCATGTGATCCTTACAACAATCCTTCGAGGTAGGCTACTACCCTCATGTTATAGTTTATAGGAAACTGAAGGATAAAAAGAGGTTTGGACACTTGCCCAGGTTTACACAGCAGATTTGAACTCAGATCTTCCTGACTCCATGCATAGCCCTATATCCTTCTGTCAAAGGCAGGCACATTTTATTAACAGTCATAAATTTAAAGCAGTAGTCAAGATGGGTTTTCATCAGCCTTAGATTAGCATTTACATTTTGGAGTAATGTTATTTTATTTGGAGCTATAACTATATAAAACTAGTGTGGGCAAAGTTATTTGCCCTAACACTAATAATGAAGAGATAGAAGATATATCTTGAGAAATTTTCTTATTTAAAGACTTAAATGTTTTGTGACTCATAGCTTTGCCTTGACTTCCTATACAAACCCCTCATATGAAAATGGGGTGACAATTTGCTTTTGTACAGAAAGCACTTAATATTGTGTAACAGTGATGCGTTATTATGTATGTAGTTTCCTTTCTGGGTCTGTGGTATGAGATGGTTTAAAGATGAGATCTGTACATTCTATGACTCTTCTGTTTTCCCTGACTTTCTAGATGATACTTTGTAAGTGAACTGGGGGTGACATAATTTGTTATTTGTTCTTTAGTCTTTTCTTCAGTTGTGTTTAACCCTTTGTGACCCTTTTGGGGATTTTCTTGGCAGAGATACTGGAATGGTTTGTCATTTCCTTTTCCAGCTCATTATACAGATGAGGAAACTGAAGCAAACAAGGTTAAATGACTTGCCCAGCTAGGCTAGGGTTGCACAGCTAGTAGTGTCCAAGGCTGGATTTGAACTCAGGAAGATAAGTCTTCCTGACTCTAGGCTCAGTCCTCTATGTACTATGGCGCCACCTAGCTGCCCAAAGTTTACCTTTGAACATAAAGCACCATTATCACATAATGATGTGAGCTGTCATCACTTGACAAATGATTCTCTGTAGACTTCAGTGTTCAAGATGGTATTTGTTTTCATTGGAGTAATATGCCTACCATTAATACCTGCAACCAAGGAAGCCACTGTATCTTTATCATGACTTTATGTTCCAAGAAGCCTACTTTTCAGTTTGGCATGGTTAACACAAGTTACTTTCTTTTTCTGATGTTATCCTTTTTTTATTTAAAAAAAACTTTATTAAAACAACTATACATAAACTTTTTTAAAAATAGTCTAAAATATGTTTTTCCAGTTATTTAGATATGAATTTATTTTGTGTGAAAAGTGTTTTGTAATTGTGTTCATATAGGTCCTGGGTTTGTTTTGGCAGGTAGATTCCCAAATATTTTATAATGTCTACAATAACTTTAAATAGAATTTCTCTTTCTGTCTCTCACTGTTCAGTTTTGTTAGAAATATATAGAATGCCAAGGGTTTATGTGGGTTTATTTTATGTCCTGCAACTTTGCCAAATTTATTTATCATCTCAAGTCATTTTTTACTTGATTTTCTGGGATTCTCTAAGTATATCATCATATCATCTACAAAGAGCAATAGCTTAGTCTCTTCTTTGCCTAATTTGATTCCTTCAATTTATCTTTCTTGTCTCATTGCTACTGCTAACATTTCTAGTACCAAATTGAATAAGACAGGTCATAGCGGACATCCTCGTTTCACCCCCGATCTTATTGGAAATGCTTCTAGCTTGTCCCCATTACATATAATACTTGCAGATGGTTTAGCATATTTTTAAAGATAACAAACAACCTCATAGGCATTATTTGATATCCTTCTCACTAATCTTTAACTCTTACCTGTTCCTTTCATTCTTAATCCTATTCACAGATTGTGATTAGACTATTTCTTTTCCAACTCAACCACCTTTTGGCAACATATGCTCAGACTGAGGGCTTCTTTTTGCAGCTTGATTGGGCATCAAAGCCTCTTCTGTCTTTATTCTGCTGCCAGTGGCTTCAATTCTAGGTCTTTAGTAAGAGAAGATTCTTTTCTATGTCTCTTCCCAACTAATCAGGAGAAAGGCCTTTCGAACTTCCCTACTCTTAGCTCTTATTTCCTTACATGGAGCTATTAAAAAAGAATAAAAGTTAGATGTGATGCTACTGGTCTACTTGAAATCCTATGATCTGTTTCTTTCCAGTCAAAACATTTCTCAGTAAATTTACTAATTCACCCCTAGCTTCCCACATTTCTTACAGATCCATATTGTTGACAGTCCATTGTGAACTGAAATTGTAATATAATTGTGCTATTGGCAATTAAATCTTTACAACATACAGAATTTTGAATTAGAAAAATCTCACTTTTGTCAGCAACTTTTTTAAAAGATTTGGTTCATTTTCTAGGATGTGCCATATTAAAGTTGCATATAAACAGAAATTTCAACAAAGTTTTTTAATTCAGTATAAACATTAATTGAAGGTTCATAATATTTGGGAACACAAAACAGGGAATGAATTGGCCAATTAATTTTATATCCCTTATATGGAGGCATTGGGAACATATATTTTGGTGAGCTTTTATGTAAAATGGCCTTCTAGCTAAAATGGTTTCCATAATCCTTCTCTTTGACATAAGTCATGTCAACCTGTCCCCTTCCATTTCCCCTACCAAAAAGGGACCATTCAATTTAGAGAGGCACCTGACTTGTTACTAAAATGGAGCAATACTAACCATCTCTCTGCCCTTCCTATTGTCCCATCAAGCTTATTTATATAATGTCTTTCACAGACATTATTAATTGTAGCATAACATAGATAAGTACACTCAGGCCAATTTGTTGTTGAGTCATTTTTCAATCATGTCCCACTCTTTGTGACTCTATTTTGGGTTTTCTTGGGAGAGATACCAAAGTAGTTTGCCATTTCCTTCTCTAGCTCATTTTACAGATGAGGAAATTGAAGTAAACAGGGTTAAGTGACTTGCCCAGGGTCACACAGCTAGTAACTGTCTGAAGCTGGATTGGAACTCGCAGGTCTTCCTGACACCAGACCCGGTGCTGTATCCACAGCACCACCCAACTGTCCCATATTAAGCCAATTACATAGTACTTAAACAAGTTGTTTTTTGTTTTGTTCTGTTTTAAACACTCAGACAGTGAGAAACTGATTCACAGTATCAGAAGGAATTTTTAACAACAGGTCCTCCCATCTGGGTTCAGATGATTAGACTCTCCTAAGTAGGATCAGTGTCTATAGTATAAAGAAAACTCTGGTCCACATGATATTATTTGAACTGTTCCCTGGGAAACAGTGAGTTTTCATAAGTCTTTTCTTCTCTCTACTCGTATAAGCCCAGGAAACAGGACCTTTGCCATACCTCACATGTCAGTTTCTTCCTGATTTCAGGAGCCTGTCTTTTTTTTCCCTGAAATGAATTTGCATTACCACCTGTCAGTCCTTGGGGTTTTACTGTCAGGACCCTTTCCTTGTGTGATGGCTAGGGTTCAATTGACATGCAGGTTCTTATGTACTGAAAGGTGTGTATCTAAAGCCTAATGCTGTTCAATTTGACTGTCCTTTCAGTTGTGAGCAGTATCTGTGGATCTTTCTGTCTCAGCAAAAGGGTCAGTTTTGTTTGGTGAACTGTTGCACATACCAAATCCCCTGAATTCACTGTTGGCAAGAATTTTGTTTGGGTTCTGTTGGGAATGCTCTCTGGACCTATAAAAGAAAAACCTTTATATTTTGAATTAGTTTGGTGCAACACGTTGTGATGTTGCTATGAGCAACATTCAAATCATGAGTTGCCGGCAGGGTGAACAAAAATCTCATGTACTGGCCTATTTTGGTTTCTTAAGAGCTAAATCTGTGTTTTCTGGCCAAAATTGACCCTTATTGATATAAAGCTTAGAGTTAAGGCAGTTCCAGAATCTGGGCCTCTATTTTCACACAGTTTAGCAAGTTTGCAGATATCACATTCCATCTTTACATTCTGCCTGCCTTTTGGGGGATGGTAGAGGCAATGAAAGTATTATTTCACATTATAGAATTTTAGGAAGTGGTTCTATTATATTTCATATGAGATATGTTTCTTGATCACTCGAGGGATTCTGAAATATCCTGATGGGGGTCAAGTGATTGAAGATTCTTTAGTATCATTATGTGTTGAGTACCATGGGCCAGTGAGACTCTGACCCTAATGGCTGAATAAGCCCCCTTAGGTGAAGGGCTTGCTGCCAGGCCTGGATCGGTTCCCCATCCCCCAGGGAAGAGTTCAAGCGCACAGATGTAAGGATTGGAACCTTGAGATAAAGCATGGTGTTTTCGTCCCCAGCCTGGGAACACTGTAGTGCGCAGTGTCCACAGGGGAAAGCCATTAGGAAGTGTCCTATAAAAGGCTTGCACTCAAGATAATAAATGAGGCTCTATTTTCCATCACTCTTTGAGTCCCCATCTCTCTTTTAACTCACCCTCTCTCATAGCCTCTAGGCAGATAACTCTCAGCCCTGCTGGGTGATAGCAGGGCTCCCCACATTCTCTCAGCTCTGCCTTGGCCCACCACAATTATGGAACCAACTTTTTTTTGCTTATGTGAAAAGATTTGTGACCATCTAGAAATCCGGATATATTCACACTCTGCACATTTTGTCATCTGAGTGAAATCTATTTGTAGGCTAAGGAATGGGCCTATTATCAGGGACCTGTATCCTGCCTTTACCTTTATAACTTTGCCCACGTTGTGAGATTAAATACAATTATGAGGTTGAAATTGATTGTGAGATTAAAGTGTAGAATAGACTATACAGCAGGACTCTGCGGCTGATGCACATTTTAGAGCATACCATTCAACTGTCAAGTTACATGCTTCTGCTCCTTGACAATATCTGCAAGATCACAGAACATGATGACTAATTGATGATATAAACACTATAGTATAAGTCAACCAAGGAGCCATCTGGGTGGCACCACAGTGTATCTAAGTACAAGATGCTTCCTGCAAAATATCACTGGTTTTTGTTGTTGGTTGTTTCTTTAGTCTTCTGCATGAGTCTAGTGTTATGACCAACTCTTTTGAAGTGTTGGCCTTGGTGTCTACACAGAAAATGTATATAAGTGAGTAGCTTGCATGAGGTGACGGTCCATTTGCTGCCTTGTTTGATTAATCAGTCAAGTGGTTCTTTTGTCATTTTCATAAATATGGGGGCCACTGTTTTTACATTTAATAGTAGCAAGAGACACAGGAAATTAAGTCAACATGCATTTATTAAGTATCTACTATATGCCAGGCAGTGTGCTTAGCACTGGGGATGGATAAAGAATGTCTTTACTCTTAAGGAACCAACATTCTAATAGGCCAGAAAAAATGCAAACAGCTATGTACAGAAAAAAATATATACAAGATTCATTGGAAATAATCTCAGAGGGAAGGAGCTAAAATTTAAACAAGACTGGGAAAAGCTTCTGACTGAAGGTGGAATTTTGTCTGAGATTTGAAGGAAACCACGGATTCCAAGAGGCAAGGAGAGTTCCAGACATGGAGGACAGCCAGTGAAAATGCCCAGGAGGCAGAATAGAGGGGACCCCAAAAGACCAGAGTTCATCCTCCTTTCAGTTGGATCCAAAATCTTACACTACCCCAGATCTCTCACAGATGTCAGTAGAAATGTTAATAAAGTGGTTGTTCATTTGGCAATGGATGAAGACTATTGGTTCTACTTGGGGAGAGGCAACATGAGGGAAAGGATTCATCTCAGTGTTCCAGAAGGGTACCATATAGCCACGGATACTAATATGCCTGACCCATCTTGAAAACAGGACCCATCCTTGGCCCTCCCATTCTGCCTCCATCCTCTTCCCTCTGGACTTTTGAGGTGTTGTATTTGTAATGACATAGATCTGGTCTCATTTTCTTTTGGAACTTACTCTTGTGTACAATGGATAGCAACCTCAACAAGTTAGTCAGTCTATGGCTTACACTTACCAACTCACATTCCTCTTTTGGAGGTGACTAGAAATTTCCAGTCTTAGACCTATATCTGCTGCTGCTGTTGTTCCCTCATATTTTCTTCTGGATTTTCCTTACCTGAATATTGTCCTGAAGGTGTCTATGAAATGTACTTCCTTTCAGTAGCAAGAGTTTGTTTGTCCTGTCTAAATACAGAGATCTTACTCCAGTCTTCCTTCTCATGGAAAGCTTGTGCTTTAATGAGTTCACCATATAATTCTTTTTATTTTGTAATTGTAAGGATTTGGGATATCAAAGATTGTTTCAGTAGTTAGCTAGGCAGTGGTGGTAAATAATATTTGTAATTGCACATTTCTAGGTAGCTATATCATATCTCTCCAGATGGGCTGGCAAACCCGTGTTACCTGGGCAAATTCTTCCTGGAACTTGAGTCTTCATTAATTTTAGGGAGTTTTTCCATAATTGTTTTATTACTGTGTAATGAGATATGGGACTGGATGGGTCTAATCATCCTTCCTTAAAGGGAATTGGTATTGTTAGTTCATATTAAGTACTACATCCTTTCCAGTTCTCTCTTTTAGAAATATTGACATTGTGTTTTTTTTTAGTGTTTTTGTCAAAAGTTCTTGATGTCATATATTCATTTCTATCCCTTAGCAGAGAGAGAAAACCTGCTCAGTATTTAACACCCAGGAAACAATACCCTAGTCTGAAGTTCTCCAGATGCATTCTTTTTAAAGGCCTAAAAAATTTCTAAAGGCAAAGAGGACTGATTATCTGTGGAAGAAGTTTTCCCTGAAATTGATTAAGGTTATGATCAAAGAACCTCTTTGATTAATTCATTTTTAAAAAGCATCTCTTAAGGTCACCCTTGATCAGGTTGAAAGGAGAATCCATAGAGAAAATGGCTAAAAATGCTTTTAGGAAAAAAATTCTTTGGAGTGACTGAAAAGTTACTACTTTTTTTCATGAATCAAAAAACTATTCATTTAACTTTGTCTGAATGAATCTTGATTATGAAAATTGTTCTTTATTCTTTAACCCTATAAAATGGTGATTTAGAAATGGTGTTGGTAGAGATTTTCAAGGTGAGATGGTCCTCTCCCTTTGGATTTTTCTCTCTCTCTGAGCAGAGTTGTGCTTAATAATTTAATTAATACACCTGTCCATGGCAAAGTACTGAAATTTCTTCCACGGTATCCTTTATTTCCCCTAAATCATTCTCTAATCAATTTGTACATTCTTTATTAGAACCAACTGCAGCTTTTACGAACTGCTTCCATTTTGCTACTTGGTAGGCCTTTAAAGTTCACTTTGGGACCGTTAATAATACTCACATAACAATCCACTGGCCATGGATATTCATAAATTCATGGCCCTGATAGCTGATAACTCCTCCACCTTCCTCTATGAGGTTCCTTCCTCCTCTGACTATTCACTTACATGATGGAAGCCTAGTTTGGGACAGAGGGTAGAAAGAAAAGTCTAGTCATGTAAGCCAATAACTTCTAAACATTTACTTAACTTTTAGATTAGTTCTTACAGAGATACCATGTTAAAAGTTTGGTTGTTTTCCGGTATGATAATTACACTGACTCCATTAATCTTTACTAATTCTGTCACCTCCATTTTCTAGGATGCCATGAAAATAGACAATCTCATATACATTAAATGTTCTAAACAGTGAGACCTGTTTGGAAGGGTCATCCCTAGTATAAAAGTTTTATTTAATTAAGAACTTAAAATTTTGTGACTGTAACGATTATATATGAAAACTGCTAGGGTGCTCTTTGGTGGGGTCAGAATGCAGTTCAGGTCTCCCATTCCCGTATCTAAACAGAAAGAACAGTCTGACTTTCAGTGTGTGGATGTCAGCAGAAGTATACAGTGAATTTCTAAGGTTTGTGAATAATCAGTCATAGCCCATGGATTTTCTGAGTGTAGGGAAAGGATGCTAGGGCACAAATATGTATATCAACAATACAATTATCTGCCCCTTTTTTCCAGAGACTAAAAGGAAGTTCCTAATCAGGTCACAGGGTTTTCCAAAAGCTCGTACTTTCTGTGACTCAAGTCATTTCACTATGGTCCCAGAAAATAAGTGCAGCTGGGCTAAAGGATGAATCTCAGGCCTGCTCCACAAGAGTGATAGTAATTCAAGAACCTAATAGGCATGGCCAGAAAGGATGGACAAAATACATTAAAAGTACCTTCTATAAAGAAGCAGATAATAGTTCCCACTTTTTAGGATGCAGCAGGAACAGAATACCTAAAGGCTAAGTGTGAACCAAATGGTTCAGTCCCATAATCATGCTTAGCGCCCTTGCTCCCTGGATACTTACAGTGCATAGATTTATTTGCTTGTAGCTGCCCAAAGGAGCAAGCACAAAGTGGGATTTTGTCAAATATTTGGGTGCTTCCTCATACCAGTAGTGTTACTGTTGGCATTAGAGCCATTATACAATCAGTGTTGCTTAAAACAAGAGGTAGCAGAAGTGATGGAAATACACACGCATCTCCTGAACATTTTATTATTGAAGTTAGATTCTGCAGTACAAAGAGTTATCAAGCGTTCAGTTTTTTTGCTGTTGTTTTTTCCTTTTGGGAAATTCTTTCCAATAATGCTTCAGTAACTGAATTAGACACATTTATGACAATGTTGAACACAAAAAAGTGAGGGGATTAGCTGATTAATTTAGCATTTCTTATAAGGAGGGATAGGTCACGCATAGTCAGGCATTGCCTTTTGGCAAGTTTTTTTTAAGTACATTTTTATTGATAATCTTTTGGTTTCGTATCACCTAAATTTTCCCTTGTATCCCTTTTCCTCTCTCTCCCAGATAGCTCTCCCATATGGCAAAGAATTTTTTTTTAAAGAAAAAGAGAATGGGAGGGGAAGGAAATCAGCAAAACCAATCAATATATCAAAAAAATCTGACATCAGTTTCAACATTCCACAGCCATGGACCTCCCATTTCTGCAAATTAATAGGGGAAATGTCTTATATCTCTTTTTTTTGAAGCATACACATTCTTTATCATTTTGCAACATTCACTTTTGATTATCTTGTGGTACTTGTTCTTATATTTACATAGCTGTACCCATTGCTTTCCTAGTTGTCCTTTCTTTACTTTGCATCAATATGTCTTTCCATGCATCTCTCAATCATCACATTCATCGTTTCTTACCAGACAGTCACACTCCTATTCCATCCATGTGCCACAATTTATTTAGCCATTCCCTGGTTAATGGATATCAACTTTTATTTCCATTTCTTCACTACCACAAAAATGCTATCATACATATTTTTGTGCACATAGGAATACACATTGCACATTGTTATCAATGACCTTCTTGGAATACAGGCCTAGTAGTGGAATCTCTGGGTCAAAGGGTATGGATGCTTTAGTTATTTTATTCAAATCATTCCAACTTGCTTTCCAAAACTTTTGGCAGGATTTTATCTAAAATAGCTTCTCCCACAAGATGGCTTCTACAAAATAAAGCCAGTCTCTTTTTCTTATCCAAATTAGTAGGTTTTTTTGTTGTTGGTTTTTCTTTTTCTTCTTTCTTAATAGTTCTTGAATGTGCTTTGAGAAAATATAAACTCCAAGTACAGTTTGATTTTCTTTTCAAATTCAAACTATACCATTTAGGCTTAAGTGAAGATGTTTTGTGTGATATATTTTAGATTTCTAAGAACATAATTTATTATTTAAAACAAAAGTTAATTCTGCCCACTGATTAGCCTAAGTTATTCTTAAGCAGCAGGACCCCAGAGCACGTTTTGTCAAAAGAAGATCTTCAGTTGAATTTTCAATTAACATGCACCCTCTTGACTCCTTAGATATTAACTCCAACTGGCCTGATGATTCTGAACCACAAGAAGAGAATATTTCCTTAGATCCCTCCATTCGCCTTAAGGTTGAGAAGCTGGAGATGGTAAACGCTTCTGACTTCTTTTTTTCCCTTCAAAATGTTACTTTCTTAAAAGTTTATTTATTTGTAAAAACCGAATGCTGATTTATTTATTATTATTATTATTATTATTATCGTGTGTGTGTGTGTATTGTGTAGTGTGTGTACTAATGCATTTCTCTAATGGCTTACAGTTTACTAAATGCTTTCATATTCATTTTTTCATTTGATACTCAGACAACTGTATGAGAGAGGTAGGCACTTCATTAAACCCATTTTAATATGTGGTTGGGGAACTGAGACTCAGAGTTGCCAGCAGGCTTCAGCCTTGAGGTCATTGAAGTCATTACTATATTCAAATTTGAATATACTAGTTCACAGGAGATCATTGTGCAAAGTAACAGCAATAATATAATGATGGCCAACTGCGAAAGACTTAGCTACTCGGATCAATACAGTGATCCAGGACAGTACTCATGATGAAAAATGCTGTTCACTTCCAAAGAGAGAACCGATGAACTCTGAGGGCAGCTTGACATATAATTTTTAAACTTCCTTTATTTTTTCTCTCTATTTTTTTTTGTAACATGGCTAATATGGGAATATGTTTTGCATGATTTCATGTGTATAATTGACATCGTATCGCTTATGAGTGGGGAAGGGAAGGGAGGAAGAGAATTTAGAACTCAGTTTTTAAAAAAAGAATGTTAAAGACAGATGCAAGTCCAAGGGTATTGGAGATGGGGGAGAGTAGGGTGGGGAGGAGGATATGGCCTGAAGGTTTTTTTTTTTTAATTTAAAGGAAAGAAGAAAAAGAAGAATCTTAAAAATAAATAATAAAATTTTTTAAAAAAAGAAAATATTTTGATGATTCTGGGGGAAAATAAAAGAATATACTACTTCACTGAGAATGGGTTATATAGTAGAATAGAGATCTAGTCTAGGAGTTGGTAAGATCTGGATTGAAGTGCTGCCCCTAGCACACATTTACTTACCCCCGGTCATTAAACGTCTCTTTTCCTTAAGTGACTATATGACTAAATGCTGATCTGTAGTTTCTGTACCATGAGTTAGCAATAAAGTCAAGATTCTTGATTCTTCAGTTTTTTTCCCCACTGTTATTTAGTCAAAATCAACTCTTCTTTGAGAGCTGTCATTATTTAAGTCAGTCAGTGACGTAATAATGGGATCAGGAGGTGGACAAACTGCCTCTGTCTACTATAGAAAAATAACCCAGTTCTTGGCATATACGTGATATCCAATAAATCTTTGATAATTGATGGGTGTGCATGAGCCATAAATATTCTTTGCTTTTATTCAATAGTTTGGTCGAATTCAGTCTCTTTAAACTGTAGATCAAAGTTAGCTGAAAATCAAGATAACAAAGAGAAAAAAATCCTGGTGTGGAAAATTAATATACAGAGAGAAGTAATATTAAAAGGAACTTTTTAAAGAGGGAAGCTAAATTTTAAAGAGGGGAAATAGTCGTATGATCCCAAAGTCTGAGGGAATTGTGAAGCACAGAATAATATAAAAAGGCACAAAGTCATCTTGAAAAGGAGAAACCTACTGAGAAAATTTATAAGAGTAGGAATCTGAGATCACAGAGAAAATGAAAGACAGGAAAAAAATCCTTCAAACTGTGAAGTAGGGAAGTAAGCTTGTGACAGAGAACAGATGAGGAAAATGACCCATTCATTGTCGTTTTTTTAAAAAATGGACAGTCTCAGAAGCATTCGCTTGCTGCCTTCCTCAACTCTTATCGGCAAGGGTTTTCTTTTTATTTAGTCCAAGAGAGAAGGCAAATGCGTAATTGGGACAAGAGTATTCGTAGTGCTCCTTCCCGTCTCCATTCCCGTACTCATTCCTAGAATGCCCTCCCTTCCTTCCCCTATCCCTGTCCAAATCCTTTCTGTCTTGTACTTTGAGGGTCTGTTTTTTCTGAATCCTTATTGTACTTAGACTGTTCAACTTAGTACTAGACTATATACTGTTTTATATTGCTTTCTATTGTATAATTAAACTTGTCTTTCTAATTAGATTATAAACAACTAAAGTTAGATTTAGCAATTGAACCTGAGAATTGAACTGAATAAGATTTCAGTGGTATCTGAAACTCCTTTTTTCCAAGACAGTTCAGCACATTCTCTGCAATTTATAGTCTTCCATATTTTCCTTGAGCACTGAGAGGTAACTTGCCTAGGGTCACATAGTCAGGAAGTGTGAGAAGTAAGACTTGAACCCCGACCTTCCTGGCTCTCAGATTTAGTTCTCTATTTGCTATGCCAAGCTGCTCGTCTACTATAGATACACCAGCACAATTCTGGGCACATGAGTAATACCCCCAAAATCTTTAAGTAATGACAGGTATGAGTGAGCCATAAATAAATATTTCTTCGGTTTGTTCAAACTTATCTGGGTGTCATCTAACAAACTGCTTCCCTAAAATTTAGTCTTTCTTCCCCAAAGATACTCCCAGAGCAGCCAATGTAAGGATGTCAATCAGTAAACATTTATCAAGAACTTACTACGTGCCAGATACTGTGCTAAGCATTGATATCAATGTCTTTGACATTTAATGAGGGTTTTTCAACTTCAGTTGTTACCTGGTGGATAGATCAGATTTTATTACCCATTAGACTGCAGATAAGATCAGCGTTATAAATTATTTGTTCTTCATTTTGTTGTAACAGGTGACATAAAAACTCTAAAATCTCAAGATGTGTAACAGATAAAAACATATATCCTATTTGGTTGTCTGTCAGACATATGATTTATGGGGTTTTTTTATAAAAAATTAAGTAAATAAATTTTTATCTAAATAAGCTAATGGTGGTAATAAAGTCTTGCAAGGAAAAAAGCTGTTGGCTAGCTATGTGGCTGTTAAATAATTAGACCAGTCAAGAGAAGAGATTTTTAAGGAGCGTAGAGGGGCAAGAATTTGAGCAAAGGAAATTAAATTACCTGTCAAGGCAACACTTTATACTTTTCCACTTAGGGTAGAATGTATAAAGAGAATCCAGATGTATTGAAAGTGATTTCTAATAGCTGTTCTGATATAAAACAATCATTTGTTATTTCCTCATCTGCAAAACGATAGTACTACTGCCTCTTCAAGTGAACATCCTGAGAATTATTTCATACCTATGCAAGCTCAAAAGTGACATCACTATAACCAACTTTTTATGTATATTACAGGTGATTTAAAATAAGGCCCATTGCCCTATTTGATCCTTATAATAAGGAGTGTGATCCTTATAATAAGCCTGTGATATAAGTAAGATAAATCTGATAAAGGGCACTTGGTGATTGGTCCCTGCAAAGAAGAAAGACACACCGTACTCCTGATCCATCCCTATTATTGTACCTGAGAAGAATCTGCTAGGACCCAGATGCCATTTCCCTGATATTTACTCTACCTCTGCTGTTTCTTTCACATTTGAAAAAAGACTTCACTGAGAAATACTTTACCCAATTTCTGATGGCAGCTGCTGTTGCTGGTATAGCCTCCTTTTAGATTATATGGTTTTCAGTAGTTTTTGAAGAAAGTAATATTTTTTTAATCATTCATTTGAGATTATGGAAACATTAAAGGCCCTCATCCAGTAGAAAACTGCATTTTTCCTCTTAAATACAGAATAATAATTCATCATTCCAGGCCTTAAGTCTCCTCATTTTGTTAAAACTAAGATTAATTCATTTTATTTATTTTTTAGCTTTATTGAATTACCATTTTCTACCTTGAATGTAATGTACTGAATTCACCTATTTATTACAAAACATATTCCTTTAGGGCACGTGACCTTCTCTACAGCTATTATGTTAGGTTTAGACCTAGGGTAACACGTACTGTAGTTGATTAAACTGTGGCGTTTCATTCTCATCACACACATCCACGCATGCACACACACACACACACACAGACACACACACCCAGCAGATATGTCATGACCAATGACCACATTTGGCTTAAAGTTTGTAAGCAAGAACAAATAGTAGAAAATTCAATAATTCTGATTATTTTCTGATTATTTTTAGATTTCTATTGTCATCTTTAACTTTTTTTTGTTTTTAAATAACCAAAGCCTTTGCATTTTACATATTCTTATCTTTCATGAACAGTATGCTCTAATTATGTAAGTGTGGGTGAATTACACATTTACCATTAAGAATCCAGTCCCAGTCAGTATTTTCTGAAAATGATATATTAGCCAACTTATAGTTTTATATTTGAACAAATGACTCTGTGTGTGTGTGTGTGTGTGTGTGTGTATAAACACTTCACTAACAGGATCTTTACTGAATTTTCTAAGTTTCTTTTTGTAGTTCAGATAGTAGTCCAAGTTCAGCAAAACACATATAATAGTTTATCACCAAAGTTCTTCCTGAGGTTCAATTTCTTCCTTTTCTTTTTTTGAAATTGCTCTATTATTGATTTTAACCAGTTATCCTGTCATAGCTTCTCGTATTACACTGTCCCCTAAAGTGTAAGTGATCAGAGTTAAAATAATAATAGCAATAGCCGAGAATTATATAATACTTTAAGGTTTGCAGAATGCTTTACGTGCATTATCTCAGTCAGTCTTCACAATAACGCTGTGCATTAAAGGTTTCTATTCTCCCCATTTCAGAGATGAGGAAACTGAGTCTTAGAAAGGTTGGAGGATCTTACCAGTGGTTCCTTGGTTATGTAGCTATGACCAGGAAGGTTTTGAACCCAGATTTCTCCTGATTCTTGGTCCAGCAGTCTTCCCTTTTTATCATATTGCCTTTTATCACATCATCACTAACTGTATTAGGGTATTAACATATACATAAGGTTCAAATACTTTCATTATTAAGCACCTACTATGTTCTAGGCATTGTGTTAGTTGTTAGATACGCAAGGACAAAAATAAAAGCCCCCGCCCAGAAGTAGCTTACATTCTATTGGGGAGGAGGGTGGAGGCAATCATGGGTTTGCATTGTTGCTTTTATTTTTAAAAAGAGGAAAAAAGTGTACATGGTAACTTTATTATATATTTAAATGGAACAGCAAATTGTATATAATGGGTTTGCAGTTTCATGTGCAATCATTTCTTTAATTACGCTATATTATGGAAATACTTGTTTTATTCCATAAAAATAAAGAAAAATTTAGTTAAAATGCTTATTTTTAGTAATTCCAATGTTTATTCTTTTTAATTGATATTAAAGGCCTGGTTAGAGAAGTAGCCTCCGTTAGGGTACAGCATGTTTATAGAGCTACATAAATGAGTTTATCTGATTAGCTAGCTGTTTATTCCTACTAATGATAAGAATTCAGCAAACATTTATTAAGAACTTTGTGTATGAGCGCTAGGTACTGAATATACAAAGACAACAACAACAAAAAAAACCAAGCCTAGTATTCTACTGGGCATGGCAGGAGTGGGGCCTGGAGGGAGGATACAAAAGATAGATAGATAGATAGATAGATAGATAGATAGATAGATAGATAGATAGATAGATAGATAGATAGATGATATGTAAATATAAGTTCAGTTAAAGGGAGAGCATTAATAGCAGAGGGAGGGAGTGGAAGGAAAGATCAGGGAAGTCTTTATAGAAAGTGGTACCTGATTGGAGGCATGAAGGAAGACGGCTTCTGAGAGGGATTGATTGGAGAAGGGAGTGTGTTCTTTTACAAATACACAGAGTTAGCAAATGGAATGTCTAGTTTAGGAACAGCTAATGATTCGGTTTGTCTGGAACATAACATGTAAATGAAAGAATTGTGAGATATTTAACTAGAAGAGTAATTTGGAGCCCAATTCAATTCCAGTTTGAGTTTTTAGTTTATTAAAGAGAGCCTACCTTTCAATATGAGTTCATCATAGTCAGACTATTGACTTATGAAGATTATTTCTGCCTCTGTGTGGAAGAAAGATTAGAGAGACTAGAAGTGGGAATATAAATAAAGAAGCTATTACGGTCATATAAGTGATGGAGAGGGGATGGTCAATGACAATTCCAGGATTATTAAACTGTAACTGGTGGATAGTACTTGGTTGGTTGGTTGTTGGTCTTTGTTCTTGAAGAGGACCAAAATGACATCACTACGTAAAAGTCAGGTTTCAGTGTGTCCAATTATGGCTGCTCAGACTACTCTACCACAGGTCGGGCACAAATAGTCCATGTGAACATTTCAGGTGGATTCTCCAAATTTGCGCATCCTGCATTTCCTTTGAGATGTTTCATTTCTGCTTTGTTCATAAAGCACAGCACCTTCTCTGATGTGCTGAGCATGTTCTTTGCCAGTGTGTCCCATGTCATACCATCAATTTCAGAGTTCTTAAGAGAGACCTTGAGAGTATTCTTTTATCACTTCTTCTGACCACCATGTGCGCACTTCCCCTATGTGAGTTCTCCATAAAACGGTGTTTTTGGCAAGCATACATTTTGCATTTGAACAACGTGGCCAGCCCATCAGAGTTGTACTCTCTGAATCAGAGTTTGAATGCTTGGCAGTTTAGTTTGAGTAAGGACCTCACTGTCTGGTACCTTAACCTGACAGGTGATCTTCAGAATCTTCCTAAGACGATTCAAATGCTTAGTACTAGGGAAATTTGGAGGAAGGGCAGATTTAGGGGAAAAAATAATGAACTCTGTTTTGAACATATTTAGTATAAGCTGATATGCCATACAGATAGAGAGATCCAGTGGGAAATTTGTGAGCTGGGACTAGCGTTCTTTAGGGATGAATGTAGTATTGTGGACTATAACCAGGCTGTATATTGTCACCTTATTTATTTAACATATATTCAGAGTACATCATGCAAAATTCCAAGCTGGATGAATAGAAGGTCAGAATTAAGGTTGCCAGGAAACACATTAGCGATCTCAGATATGCAGATAATACCACTCTGATGGCAGAAAGTGAAAAGGAATAAAGAAGCCTCGTGAGAAGGTGAAAGAGGAGAGTATAAAAGCTGGCTTGAGGTTTAACATTAAAAAAGACAACAACTAAGATCGTGGCAAATACTCTTATCACTTCCTCAAAAACAGAGGGAGAAGAAATGGAGGCAGTGTCAGATTTTGTTTTTGGGCTCAAAGATCACTGCAGACAGTGGCTGCAGCCATGAAATTAAAAGACACTTGCTCCTTGGAAGGAAAGTTGTGGCAAATCTGGATGGCAAACTGAAAAACAGAGACATCACCTTGCTGACATGGGTCCATTTAATCACAGCTATGGTTTTTCCAATAGCATTGTATGGCTGTGAGTTGGATCATAAGGAAAGCTGAGTGCCATAGAATCTACACTTTTGAATTGTTGTGCTGGAAAAGAAATTAATTCAGTCTATTCACTGGAATATCACCTACTAAAGCTGAAGTTTAGATACTTTGGCTACATAAATAGAAGGCAGGACTCATTGGAAAAGATCCTGATGTTGGAAAAGAATCGAGGCAAAAAGGAAAGGGGACATCAGAGGATGAGGTCGTCATGGAACAAACAAACATGCACCTGAACAGACTTCGGGAGATAATGGAGGATGGAAGGGCCTGAGGTGCTATGAGTCCATGGCGTCACGAAGAGTTGGAGATGACTGTACAACCGAACAACAACAACAATCTTGTATTTTGTACAATACAATTTATCTTGTATTGAGTAATTTTATTGGTATTCTGGGGTATTCTTGTAGAAACTATGGTTTTTGTTTTCTTTCCTTAACTTGTTTTGGTCACATTTTCTCGCTGCCCTTGTCTTACCTGCATGTATAATTTTGTTAAATGAAAGAGTCATTTGTCCTTGGGGCAGTTGCTATGCGTATAAATTTTGCTTTGGCCAGAAAGTGCCTGTTTAGGAAAAAAAAATTTGTTTGGAAACTCAGAAAGGAAATATTTGATGGATAGTTAATCCACAAGGGGCAAGCCGAGTTGATTCATCCATCTGTCTCATTCATCACTCTGGTCACGGCTCCTCCTATTGATTTCTGTATTGGCTAAGAAAACGAAGATGTAATGGATAGAGTTTTATTCTATGGTGATCAAGATTTGAAAATTCTCCTCCTTTTCATCCAGGCCCTACATTATCTTGGTATTCAGCCCACTGAGGAAGAGCACAAAGCCCTGAGGCAACAAGTGCAAATAGACTCAAGGGGAACTGTGTCTTTTGGAGGTAATGTCTGGCCCATAGCTCTGAATCACAATACAAAACTGGCTAAGAATCATTTTCACTGAAATATCTTGCCCTCCCTCCATTTATAGTTACAAACAGTATCTCAGGCTCTTCAATCAATAATATAATAATACAGCCGTAACTCATTGTAAGGCAGGCATCATCTTAGGACCAAGAAGCTGATGTAATTGGTTATACTTTTCTCATTTAGCCCAGAAAGTGAAATGTTTTCATATTTTGCCAGAGGTACCATGGCGTATTGATCAGAGTGCTAACCTTGGAGTAGAAAACATCTGTGTTTAAATCTCACCTCCAACACTTACTTATTGTGTATTCCAGTGAAAATCACTTAATCTTTATGTGCCTCATGCATCCTGAATCTTACCTAGTAAATAATAGATAGGTTATCATCTGTGAAAGAAATTGCCACATCACGACTTAGCTACCCCTCTTCCTCCCACGTTGATAAAATCGTAGATTCTGATATATACCCATACACTTCTATTCGCTACTTTTAAGGGGATGGGGAGAATGCGTGTGTGTGCGTGCATGCACACACATGCACGTACATGTGTATGTATACATTCATGCCTGTATATATTACACATATTCTACTTAACCCTTGTATACATGCGTGTGTATGTACTATAGACACACATACATGTGTCTACATAGACACAAATGTATTTGAAGATGCATATACATATATATCCATGTAGATGTATGTGAATATATATATGTAAACATGTATATACATTTATAAGTGGAAAAAGTACCCAAAAGATCTTCATTTTTGCTCAGAGATCTGATAATCATTAATTCCTTAACAATTGTCTTATTAAGTACCTACAATTTGTAAGACACAGTATTAAGTGACGATAAGGATATAGAAATTTAAAAAGACATGGTCCCTATTTTTAGGAAGCTTAGCACCTGGAAGTCCTGTGTTATCCCAACTAGCAGCCCTGTAAATTGTATCATTCCACTTGATTTCAGAAAGCTCTCCGTATAATAGAGAAGAGTTTAGAGTGTTAAATGTATTCATTTGGGTTTGTTTGTTTGAATTCATATGGAAGCAGTATTGCATATCAAATTGTTCAATGTTTCTGATTTGTTTGTAATTTTTTTTACACATTCAAAATACAATTTTATTCCACACTTGTGTTGAGAACTCTGTTGTCTGTAGTTTGTATGTCAAAGAAATAGTAGAATTTGAGAATATTTATTCTCTCAAACCTTTGAGTTTGACCAAAATAAATAGTGAGAGGCTAGAGGCTAAACCCACATTTTGGGGTTATTGATTTGGTTTGGTTTGGTTTGTTTGCTAATTTTTAAATCAAGATTATATTTAGTTCATCTTCTCAGTACCTTTCTCAAGTTTTAATTTCGTTGAACCTATTAAAAGACTTAATTAAAACATAAATACTGTGTAGTTCTAAAACATTAGGGAGAAGTATATTAAATTCGGCTTTGTTAACAGCAGCTTTGTACCATTCTAGATTTTGTCCAGGTTTCCAGGGAACTATTCCGCTTGCAGCTGAATGAAGTAGGCGTTGGGCAAAAATCCACAATATTTGGTGCCCATGAAATTTCCCACTTATTAGACACACAGGTAGAGTATATACTCTATATAATTTTCTAATTTGCAGTTAATTAGTAGCAGATCATTACTATTTTGAGTTTTATAATTCTAAATTTTTTTATTCATATTTTTAATGCAAGTAAAACAATGCAGAGTTTTTCAATGTCTGATTTCCCTCTAGTTCTTTAAGTTTACACATTTGAAATATAGTTTTATTCCATGGTTGTGTTGAAAGCTCTGTTTTCATGGAGGATATCAGAAAAGTAGGAGAACTTGAGAACTTTGACAATCTGCTATTGAAACTATTGATCTTAATGATAATCATCATCCTAACTGGCAGTTATATAGAACTTAGTTATCAAAGTATTTAACAAATATTATTTCATTTGATCTTCAGAATAACCCTGGGTAGTAGGGGATATTATCATTATTATTATTTTACAGATGAGGAAACTGAGGCAGGCAGAGGTTAAGTGACTTTCCCAGCATCACGCAGCTGGTCCAGGAGCAGATTCAAACTCAGGTCTTCCTAGCTTCAAAGTTCAGTACTCTATGCACTGTGCCACATCAGTGCCTCATTTATATCTGAATCCCTGTGGCAGGGAAGAGTGAGACAGAGGGTGCTAATTTGAAGCTAAGGAAATCCTTGGTGAATTGATGACCAGCCACCATGAACCAAAATGGGCTTTGTCCTGTGAGAATAAGAACATCAGTGACCTATTTTCAAAACGCATTAACTCTTTCAAATCAGGTTATAATCCTTGACAAATTGCTTATTTTAATACAGCGGATTACATTGAATCCAACTGACTAGAGAATTGCTTTAATGCATACAGTAGGTAGCTCTTAAAGGGACGTCTAGTCCTTCCTACATTAAGACACTCCATCAGCACTCAAACTCTCCCACCATTAGATGGAGAGGTGTCAAGCTGCAGGAGCCCAGTTTTTCTCCTGCTGGGAATCTTTTCATGCCTTCAATTCAGATATTCAGCAACAATAACAAAACGATATTAAGTGTTGAGTACTGCCTAATACTTCTGGCTGCCATGGTACCCAATTTCTATGAGGATAGACAAAGGTGCTTGAGGGACTGGCCAAATGCAAGGTGAGCAGGACGTCCTGCTTTAGTGTAGTTTGATCTGTAAACACAGAACTTTCTTTGTGGCTTCACAGTGCCCCTTATGTTCCTAAGAGTGAGCATAGCACTTACTTCCTACCCCTAGGATTTTAGGTCAGACAAGGGTATGTTCAGTCTCCTATACTTTGATAGCAAAAATGAAGTGTTAATGATAATTATTCAAGATTTTTCTATGTGCCAGTGATTTCCTGCTTTTGATAAAGATAACACACAAGAGTACTTAGAATTGTTTCATTGAGACCTTGCTTCATCTTAGCTTTAGAACCATTACCAAAAGATGGATGACATTCTCCAATTGTTCTTTTAGAATAATATTCACAGCACTTCTTCCTATTAATGAATCACCCTATGAAAAGGGCAAATATCTTCTCTAGCCTTTTTGTTCTAAGGTGCTATTCTGTTTCTTACCTGTAGAATGACAATCCAGGAAGGTTGACAGTCTATTGGAAAGAATACTGGAAAAGAAAGATGCTAAATCACTGTCTTCTGTATACCTTACTAGTAGTTCAATGAGCAGAAAAGGAAAGATAATCCAAGGTCTTATTAATTCATTAAGCAAATATTGATTGAATATATAATATATATCAAACAGTGTGCTGAGAGGGACATAAAGATAGATAAGCTCTGGTCCTGCCCTCATGTAGCTGATAGCTGAGATAGGCCTTAAGGCAGTGGTTCTTAACCTGTGGGTTATGTTCAATTTGTAACAATGAAAATACATCCTGCATATCAGATATTTACATTACGATTCATAACAGTAGCAAAATTACAGTTATGAAGTAACAACAAAAATAATTTTATGGTTGGGAGTCACCACAACATGAGGAACTGTATTAAAGGGTCATGGCATTAGTTGAGAACCACTGCCTTAAGGGATTTAAGATAGGACTGTTGAACTTCTGCAGAGAGAATTAGGAAGGAAAGGTGGTAGAGGAGAACTAGCAAGAATGAGCAAGTAAAATAGTCTGAACACTATGCAAGAGATGGTGAGAGTTCAGTTTAGTTGGAGGGTAGGTGTAGACAGTAATAAAAAGTAACCCTGTACAAGTTGTTTGGGGGATATTGGGATTAGGAGTCTATGTACATTCATTATAGTTCCCACTAAAAGGTGTGTTGCCCAAATCACTTACTTTATTATGTGCTTCATTTTCTCTCTTTGTAGAATTTAGAGATTGGGCTATGATTTATAAGTTTCCTTCCAAATGTAAAATGATAAATTCTTGATTCTATTTCCTCTTACCCTTTTCCTGTAATCTATGATTTTATCCACAGGCAATGGAATTTTAAGCATGAAAGTGTAACAGAGCATTGCTGTAAGATGATTTATTTGGTGTCAGTGTGAGGTCCTAGCTCAGAAAACTTAGAGATGACACTGCTGCTGGATCAGGAGCTGGTACTGTTTGGTGACTTCATTGCCCATATGCATTTCTAGGTCATAATTTTAGAGCAGAAAGGAGCCCTTATGATCAGTCACAAGGGAGCAAGGGCCCTGGTCTCAATTTCTGGGACAGAGAGGAACTCTAGTACTTGAAGCTACAAGGGAACAGGGACCCTTCCTGATTAAGGATCATAGCACGGATCAGAAGAGCAGTGACCATTCCTTTCTCAGGATAATACTACCTTAGAAGCACCAAAAATTTATAGACTCCTAGATCTAGCTCTTAAAACAGCAACATGAAAAAAACCCTAAAGATTAGAAGAATGCCTCCTCACCCCTTGTTGAGCTGAACCCAACTTTAACATAAAGTTCAAAGTAAAGAAATAGGCTAGAAAAGAACCAAACAACCAAAAAAGAACCTAACTTTAAAAAATACCATGGTCAGAATACAATGTGAAAACAGCTACAAGCAAAGCCTCAAAAATGCAAATTAGATAAAAGTCCAACTAGAATTCCTAGAAGAGCTAAAGAAAGAGATAAGTGGTAGAGGAAAAATTGGGAAAAGAAATGAAAGCAATTGGAAAAAATTATGAAAAGATAATTAACAGCTTGGCAAAAGAGGCACAAAAAAATAGTGAAGAAAATAACTCCTTAAAAAACTGAATTGGCCAAATGGTAAAAGAGGCACAAAAATTTCCTGAAGAAAAGAACTCCTTAAAAATCAGATTAGGCCAGATGGAAACAGAGGTACAAAAGTTCATTAAAGAAATGACTTAGCAAAAGATTGATTATGGAGAACAGGGTATTCTAGTCAAGGATGTTGCCTAGTTGCCTGCTGGACTAAGAAAAGTGATAGTACCATTAAGAAGAATTCAGAGCCCAAAGGAATACCTGAATGGTAGTTGTGAATAATAATAATTCACATTTACATAGAACTTTTAAGTTTATAAAGTGATTTCTTTGCAACAGCACTATGCATAAGTAGTGCAAATATTATTATATTATGTATACCCATTTTAGAGATAAGAAAACTGAAGCCCATAGAGATGATACGCAAGATTTGCATAGTTAAGCCATTGACTGGCAGAGTTGTGATCCAAAAAGATCTCTCAAGTTAAACATGGGGATTAATCTCATAAGAAGAAATGTAATAGGGATTAAATGTAAATAAAGTCTGATACTTCAGTTCAAAAAAGTTAATTTGGAAAATATGAGATGAGGGAGACATAGCTAGTTGTCTGAAAAATATCCTGAAGTTTTGGATGACTCCAAGCTCAACATGAATCGACAGTTATAATTTGACAGCTGCTGAAGTCAAGTCTTTAAGGATTTATTAAACACCAACTGTATGTCCTAGTGCTAAGCAGTAGGCATAGAAGAAAGGTAAAACAAACAAAAAAACCTGCCCCTGAATTCAGAGAGCTTACAGTCTAATTAGGGAATAACTTGTAAACAACCATGTGTAAGTGATTGCATGCTGCATTGAGACAGATTGCTAGTAATATTAGGAAAATTAGAATCCTGTATTCTACTCCCATCAGTGCACAGCTAGAGCGTTGTGTTCAGTTCCAGGTGCCATCTTTTAGGAAGGACATTGATAAACTAGAGAGCATACAGGGAAAAGCACCCAGAAGAGTAAAGGGCCACAAAAACTTTTCCATTTGGTTGAAGAAATTGGGGCTGTTTTGCTTGAAAAAGAGAAAGTTTAGATGGATAGTAATCTCCATGAATTTGAAAGTTTGGCATGTGAAAAAAGATACAATTTATTCTACTTGGCCTCCAACATCAGGATTCAGAACAATGGTTTGGGAATGGAAAGAAGTCAGATTTATTCTTGAAGAGAAGAAAAATTTTCTGGTAATTGGAAATAGAATGGACATCTCAAAGTAGAGTGGGCATCCTCAGAAGGTAGTGATTTCCCCTTCACCATATATCTTCCAAACAAAATCTGGATGATCAGTCACTGAGTCAATAAACATGTATTAAGCACCTACTGTATACCAGGCACTGGTTCATTTCTCAGGTTTGTTTTAGAATAGATTTTTGTTCAGATTTAGGTTGGGCCAAGTGGCCTCTGATGTCCCTTAAAATGTTGACATCCTTTCAAGTGAAGTGATTTGCCCATGGTTATACAACATGTAAAGATTAGAACTGAGATTTGAGCCAGATCTCCAACAGCTCTGAATTTAAAGTCTTAGAGTTGAGTAGAGTATTTAAGAAGGAAATCTGATAAGATTATAGATTTTATAGTACAAGGGACTTTAGAGGCCATCTAGTCCTATCTTTTCATTTTAAAGAAGAGAAATCTGAGTTTAAGGGAGGCTGTTGTTTATTATATTGAATTGCCCCAGGTCAAACCTAGCCTTAGTGTTAGGATCATAAATTTAGAGCTAAAAGGGAACTTGAATATTATATAATTCAACTCCTTAATCTTACAGATGAGAAAAGCAAGTCCTCAGCCAAGTAAGTGACTTACACAAGGTCACATACTGTGGCAGTCAGCATTTGGGAATTGATAGCAAAAATGCATTTTGCATGGCATATGAATGCATGATGTAATGAATAGAGGGCTGGGTTTGCATCTGGAAAATCTGGGTTGAAATCTGATCCTGGACACTTACTAGTTGTGTGACCCAATGCAAGTCCTCCCCCAACATTTGCCTCTTGGAATCCCTACTTTTTTCAGAGTATACGTATCTCATGAGCTACCCTCCTGGGATACCTTTGTGCTCTCATGAAGACATAATGGAATTGAAAAAAATCCAGAGAACTTTAGAAACATAATAACTGTGTGACTGAGACTGAGATAACTATGTCCTCTCATGATCATATTCCTTCATTTATTTATTCATTCATTCATTTGTCTCCCCCACTGGAAAGTAATCTCCTTGATAACAAGGACTGTTTTATTTGTCTTTGTATTCCCTACTGCTTTAGTACTTAGTGGGTACTCAATAAATGCTCATTGGATCGAATTGGGTTGGAATTTGATTAAACTCTGAGTGCCTCAGGAAACCCCCTAGTTATAGAAAACTTATTCTTTAAACTGATGGGTGGAGTTTCCATACTGGATATTCTCTATAGTTGAAATATTATAGATGTTTTGATATTTATATATTCCATATAGCAACATGGTTCAACTTCTTTGATAACATTACCTAAGAGAATCAACAGCCAAAGAGAATCTCAGAAAATGAACTTTTGGTAGACTTTCCATGCAATATCTGGGACTTGCTTTTAGGGTGCAGAAATGGAGTAGTACACAAATATTAAAATGACAAGAGAACATAAGAAACACGAGATTGGGTCAAACAGATAGACCATGCAGCTCAGTATTATTCATCTTACATTGGTCAAAAGAGGTTTGTGTGAGGATATGATTGTCTTCCGAGATTTCATTATCAAGAAGTTACTGGCATAGCCCTCAGATTCCAAGGTTCCTTAATAACCCAACATGAATGTTTTATGCACTTATTTATTTAAGTCATTCTTGGACTGAGGGGGAAGAAGAGGAGAGAATTTGGACCTCTGGGATTCCCCAGTGTAGAAACTCCCTTTCCCCAAGCAGATTGCCAATTCCTTTCCAACCTGGAACAATGAGAGATTAAGCCATCTGCCCATTGTTACAGCATTGCTATGTGTCAAAATTTATTTGCTCCTTTTCCACCTCTATTATGTCTTCAACATACATTCCATTTATGCATATATTCTATCCTTCATATGCATGATATGTTATAGCCCTCACCCAGGCATGATAGGGTATTATTATTTTAACTATAAATGGATAACTTCCAATAGCCTTAGGGAAAAGTGAGAGTCATCAGTGTTCTAGTGGAGAAACTACTGTACAAAGAAGTCAAGATACTCAAATTTGAGTCCCAGCTCTGTCACCAGCTAACTGTGTGACCTTGACAAATGACTTTGTTTCTCTGTATCCAAGTTTCTTTTACTAGTTGTAGTGCCAGTGCAATATTTACAGCGCCCATGATCACGATAAAGACCGTGACTATAAGTATCACATGCCTTTCAATCACAAAATATACCAGATTCTCCAGGTAGAGAACAGAATTGAAACATTTATTTAGATACCAGAAAACTGAATCCCAAAACCAGTAAGTCGATTCCAAAGATATTCAGAAGCCATAATAATACTGAGAGCCACAGCATCCTTCAGCCTTCCCACAAACCAATACAAAATCAATATTTACTCACAAACCTCTCTCCCTCCTTAATGAGAATCTCCCCCCAGAGTCTGGCTAGCTCTGACCACCAGCTTCCTGTGGTCTCTGCTTCCCTTCAGCAAAACTCCTCCCACTACAGGCTCCATATGACTACATTCAGACTATTAAGGTACAGAGTTCATTTTCAAAGTAGGGGAGGTCTTCAAATTCCTCTCTAGTTCTATTAAGGGGCAGGGAAGATCTTCCAATTCCCATTCTCATTACACTAGTTTATGAGAGATTTAAACTAGTTAATTTCTAATAAATACATTATTTAATAATATATTATTTCATTTTATTTTTTATAGATATCTATTATTTAATAATAGATGTTGCATATTACAGACTGTCCCAGTTCTGAAGTTCTGTGATCCTATAATTTATAGATAAAGGCGCCCTCCTTCTTGGGGTAATAAATTCCCTAAATTTACCACCCTTGGACAGAATGGTACTTTCTACCTTCCATACTCTAAAACTATCTTTTTCAATATTCAGGTGATTTTCCTTTTCTCCTGTTTGCTGTTAACAGATGTGGAAGCTAAATAACTCCATGTTTCACCCTCCCCCCTTTTTTTGGTGGAGGGAATCCAGACCTGATTTCCTTTACTAAAGGGAATCCCCAGTATAGAAGCTCCTTCCTATTATGCAGATTGGCCACTAACCTGTAAATCAAGTCTTAGGAAATTGCCCAGGGCATTAAGAGCTTAAATAACTTCCTGTATCAGGGCACCCCTGCTCCATCTCCAACTTTGTTATGTCTTCATTAAGGGCTGAACTGCACATAGCATTCCAAGTTGTGCAGTAATCAGATTATGTTCTAGGTTTTGTTTTCAGTGTCCTTCCTTATGATGGTCAAATATTGTGTCAGTCTTGGGAGTAGCAGTACATTGTGCTAAGGTCTTCAGAGGACAGTTTGTACAGCAAGCTGTAGATTCCTCATTCCATTCCTTGGGTTATAAGCCCTATCTTAGAATATGGTTGAACCTTTCAGGGAAATCATGTTGCTACTTGCCAAATTAAAATGTTAGCATTAACTTAATGCAGAATAGTATGGGGGTTTTATAGTAAAATAAAAGCAATTGGAAGCACTAAAAAATTAAAATTAAATGTAAGTTAATGATATTGCCCCATATTACTTTTGCATCCTGTTTTAATTAACCAAGTGATTAGTTTAAAAATAAATTTGCAGATTTTTTTAATGAAATAGAATACTAATATGCAAAAGCAAAACCACTATGACAACAGGGAGACAAATAATTCACATTAACCTGTAATCATGAGCACCCAACATGTTGTTTTCCTTTTCCAACGTGGATAGCTTCTTGCCTGTGATTCTTCAGAAGTGGATGAAGTAGAAAAGCTTAAACGTGAAAGAAACGATGCTTTGAGAGAAGTCAGCAAGCTCAAGGTAATCTTTAATTTTGGTCTTTTTTTTTTAAGTAAAATGTTTCCTTCTGACAAATTTGACTGCTCACAGTGTAGTATATTTTATCTTTACTAAAAAAAAAATGAATTAACCAAATTATAACCAGTGTTATAATTAGTACTTTATCCTGTGTTTACATTCTATTTTGTCTATTTTTTAAGCTTCACAACACTGATGCAAGTTAAGGTGGTATTGTTTTAGCTCTGTATGCATGAAGAACATCTAACAACCTTAGGAAAAAGAAAGGTAGCCATACTATAGTAGAGAAATCATTATGTGGAGAATGGCCCTGGGGATCTCAGTTCTAACCCCAGCTCTTCCACTGGCTAACTTACTCAGATAACACCGTCAAGTTATTTTGACTCTCTGGGTCCCAGGTTCCTTATCTATAAGACGAGAGAGTTGGCCCAGATCTACAATTCCATGTTTCCATGATTTGAACGGAGGCATTTATTTACTCCCTTTTTCCTAGTTGATTCCCTTTCACTTGTTTTATTCCTTCCCTCCGGCTCCAAGCAATCAGGAGTGATCAGCATAAGCTTTCCTGTTGCTTCTAGGACGATAACTAACATTTATATAGAGCTTTGAAGTTTGCAAAGCACTTTGCACGTGCTACCTCCATCAATCCTCCAAAAAGCCTATGAGGTAAGTGCTATCATTAACCCCATTTTAGAGATGGGGAACCTCAGATTGAGAGAGGTTGAGTGACTTGCCCAGGGTCACCCCGCTACGCAAGTATCTCAGGTGGGATTTGAACTCAGGTCTGCCTGACTACAAGGGCAGCACTCTACCCACTTTACCACCAAGCTGCCTCCTTATTGCTTTATATGAAGGCGTTTTGGTGTAGTGGAAAGTAGTTATCCAGTTGTCCAGCCAGCTAGTATTTATTGAACACATCCTGTGTGCTGGGCACTTTGTTAAGTTCTGGGGATACAAAGAAAGCCCAGAACAGAATTAAAAATAAAAAACAAAACTATTCCTTCTCAAGTCTAATGGATACTGTGCTGATCTTAGAGTCAGGAAGACCTAACTTCAGTTTCCTCCCAAGAAGCTTGCTGGCTGTATTACCTTGGGCAAATCACTTCAAATCATCTCAATCACACTTTCCTTATCAGTAAAAGGCAGATGGTAAGTTCACCTGCCTACTTCATAGGGTTATTGTGAGGATCAAATGAGATTATATATGTAAAACATTTTGTAAATCTTATGTCAATGGTTTATAATAGATATTATATATTACATTACAATATTACATGTTGTATGTAATATACAATATTATATGTACAATAAATATATTATTATTGTACAGATAAATCCTACATCCTTGGGAAAAAGGACCTGCATCTTAAAACAGGACCATCATTGTTTTCTAGAGAAGCATCAGGAATTAAGATAATTTGTTTTTTAAAATCCCCATAAACATGGAAGAGGTGCTGTTCTATTTTATAACACCTTTCTTATCTTTATTCTGCACCTACCATACTTGGAGCAATGCCCAAATTCGTATAAAATTCCACCTTAATTACATGGAACACCATTATGT
This sequence comes from Pseudochirops cupreus, assembly GCA_028627135.1. Taxonomy (NCBI): domain Eukaryota; kingdom Metazoa; phylum Chordata; class Mammalia; order Diprotodontia; family Pseudocheiridae; genus Pseudochirops; species Pseudochirops cupreus. Next base: position 141,286,797 of record CM053584.1, on the reverse strand, counting down.
TATTTTGTGAAGTCAGTATGACCACCATTTCTGCAATTCCTTTCTAACCCAAAGAGAATCTTGGTGTGATATGTCTTTCAATACAGAAATGCCTTTCTTTCCCATATCTTTTGGAATAGCAATTAAAAGCCTGGGGAGGAAGGAAAGGGGAGAGTATGAACAGGTTTTAGAAATAAATTACTGATGTTTGGTTTCTAATCCCCCTTTAAAAATTTCTTACAAAATCACCTTAGTTACACAGCATTTCTTTTTCTAAATTACTAGCCAGGGTATTTTCTCCGATAAATAATTTAATTTGTATGATTACTAGGAATCCTGGGGTAGCTCTCTAATCCTTCTCATTCATTTGTTCCATGAATAGTACATCTGTGCTAATCGAGTTATTTGGTTGTGGTTTTTTACTTAGTACTCCTAAATTTCTAGTTTAAAAGCTGTTCATGTTGCATCCATGTAAGACTGGCATGTAACACACTTATGAAATTAAAGCCCAGCTGAGAACTCATTAAGTAAATTCTGAAGGACTGTGCTAGCTTGTAAACTGTAGCTCAGCTTTCAGTTATTATGATCAAAGCTGGTAAAATGTTCTAATTTATAGTTAATCATCTTTTTCTTTTTTAGAAGGATGTATGTTGATTAAAACAATTAAGAATCCTATGTTATTATAGTACTCAAAGTACTTTAACTTTTCCTATTGATTTTTCCCAGTAATTTGCAGTTCACATAATATAGAGGCTTACAGTTAATTGAGTTCTATGGCATATATCCATCTAGAGGCCATCCAATGATTTTTAATCCTTTCCCAGTCTCTTCCCTTCCTTGTCTCCATGTTCTTCATCCATGAAACTCCCATTGCTTTATGGTGGGGATGAAAATTAAGCCAGTGAGATTTAGAAGAATATACTAAATAGTCTTTCACTACTGGGTAGTTATTAATTCAGAGCATAATTCTTTTTTAAAGCACTGGTATCTTAGTAATTTTTTTTTTCAGAGGGCTCAGCTGAGCCTAGCACCTGCTTGGCAAAGGTGAGTGAAAATAGACAAATTTCCCTTGTACCAATGTGAGAACTAGGACACAAGGAGTGACTTGCTTGCAAGTAGATGGTAACAGCAACCAGAGTCATGGCTTTTGTTCTGGATGGCTTTATGACAATCATTTCATGCTCCCTTATTTTATCTCTTGGACTGGGAAAAATTAAAATCTGAAATCAAATTAATTATTCTTGGCATTCCAATGTTGATAAAAAAAATTTTCCCATTCTGTTTAATGTCCAAGTCATTTCTGTCCAGGATGCTGGCGGAATTTGGCCTTCTGTGACTGGTAGTAATTCTCTTTAATTTGCTAAATAAAATGGGACATATTGATAATGGTTTTCTTAAAACCATGCTTCCAAGACTTTGGGAGTAAATACTTGACTTTATTATAAGTGCTGGGATGATATTTCATTTGCATGTGTAATTTGCTTGAACATCAATGACTTTTGAAGTTTCGGCAGCTGTTCCCTTCTGTTGAATAGTGATGACTTGTTCTGTTTGGATTTTCTCCCAAGAACATGCTTAGATGATGTTAAGAAACATATAGCCAGCCTTGCCCTGCAACTTGCTCACTTCATCAAATATTTAGAATCCCTGACTCTTTGTTTCTAAAAATAATGCTTTTAAACTTTGTATCTCTTGTCTTAGCTAATATTTAAGTGTACCTTCTCCTCCCTCTGAGTCTTCTAGTAACCTTGGGAAAATAATGGAATTTAATTTTTTTTTTCAAGCTTGCTGATTGTGATTATGAAACTTGTTATATAGGAAGGAGGAAAAATATGTTCTCATTTGGTATTAGATCTTAAAATTTAGTATTGGAAGGTTTTAGGAACTTAGTTTAGAAAGAGAGGACTAGGGACTGACCAAGCACTGTGCCATTGGACGTACAAGTCATGTTCTCTGCTCTTCTCAATTCATCCTGATGATCTAACCTGTGGTATTCCAGTGATGCCACCAAAATGTGGATGCTTATCTATACCAGTACAGTGCCCTATTACAACAAATCAAACCAAAGTCACTGTCCTTGAGATTATAGTCCTGGAGGGAAGAAGATATACCTTTCATTGGAAGGAATACTGAGCACACGGATACTGTATTGAGAATAAGTCAACTGGATGCCCTGGAACTAAACAAACCCTGGAATAATTAGTTTGGTCCCAGTTTACTCATTGTTTTCATGGATCTAAGCCAAGGCTCTTAGCCCAGTTTAAACTTGAAGTAAAAGCATTTTTGTGGCTTTTCTTATGAAGAGTCACCATTTACTCCAAGAATGGGACTATGGGACTATCAATTATGAATATCCAGTACAAGAATGATTTTTCTCAAACTCAGAAATATCAGCCACGAAGAAAAAATCAAAAGTATGTTATGCTCTTTGCACAGTTGGAGGGAGGTGGTTAGAAGAAAGATGTTATGATTTATTCCATAACCACCATTTAGCATCATTCTATAAAATCAATGTATTAATTTTATTGTTGGACTTTTGAAGTTAAGTAGTTTGGTTAATTTCCCGATTTTCCTTCAAAAAGGAAAGTTTGCTACATTGGCAGAGTGTCTCTTAGATGTTCGATTTGTACTTTGCAAATCCCAAAACATTCGAGAAGTTGGCTTGGAGTACATGAACAGGGAACCTTTTGTGGCATGGTTTTGCAGAATTTATGATCTTTCTGTTACCACTTATCATTCCAAAGTTGAAAGCCAAATTGTCATCTTGGTGTATACCCATTACAGGTGTTCCTAACAATGATGATACATTAGCCATCCATGGCAAAGAATGTTCCCTTTGTGGAGAGTGGCCCACTATGCCTCATACCATGGATTGTATACTTGTGTTTCATTATCATTGTGTTAAAAGCAGCTACTTGTTTGACATGTACTTCACTTGTCCTAAGTGTGACACAGAGGTGCAGAGTCTGCAGCCACTGAAGTCAGGGAGCAAAATGTCAGAAGTGAGTGATCCTTAGAAATAGTCTACCTTCTTTAAAAAAAAATAGGTAATACTTAAGAATGCATGTCAGAAGCACTATTTCAAATCTCTAAAGACATGATTAAGGCACTAATCCCTGAAAGTTATGTTATATCAAATCTATTATGTAAATTCTACTGTATCTTCAAAATAAAAGTATTTTCGGTTTGAACTTAACCAGTTTTTAGATTTTTTTTTTAAACAATTCCATTTGAACTAAGGATTTGTTTTTGGCTAATGCTCAAAGTAAGCTACTTGCTTACTTTCTTGAGTCACAACTAGTAAGAATGTTCTTTCCTACAAAGAAGTTGAGCTATAAAATATTGTTTTTAACTATTTTACCCTAACAGCATCTGGATGACTTTATATCTTTGGATCACGGGGTCATATTTAGAGATTAATAGAACTTTTCAGCTCACAGAATCATAGATGGTGTGACCCTCAGAAGCCGTCTAGACCAATCCTTCCAAGATTATTAAGCAACCCCAGGAAAATTAAGTGACTTGCCTAAGGTCACATAGGCAGTACATATCAGAAGAGGTATTAGAACCAGGTCCTGTGACTCCAAAGCTAGTTCTCCTTCCGCTGCATCACACTGCCTCATCTATCATCTCATCTAACATCATTTGTATATATAAGGAAGCTTAAAAGCCCAGAGAGGTTCACTGGCTTATCCCAGGTTACTAAAGTAAATAAGTAGTTTGTAATAAGGGATACCTAGGATTTGAACCCAGTTACTCTAATTCCAAATCCTGTGCCCTTTCCATTTCACCACTAGTTTCCATAGATTACTCTTGCTAAATATTTTGGGCTATTTACATTATTTTAAAATCATGGCATATTATAGGCAATTTCCATAATATATTTGAAAAATCACTTAACTTGGAATAGGAAGAGATTGTGTTCCTATTGTATCGAGTTGTGTGGCCACAAACAAATTACCTAACTTTTTGAGCATCACTTTCTTCATCTGTAAAATGGAGTAATACCTGTAGTACTTGCCTTATAGGATTATTATGAGGTTTGTGAGATAATGCGTGTATATGTGTGTGTGTGTGTGTATGTATGTATGTATGTAGTGCTTTACAAACTATATAAAGTTCTATACAAAGTTAGATGCCTTTACTATTATTCCTCAGAATCAGGTTTATGCCATCTGAAATTACTTCTGTCATGTTTCACACCTTTTTTTCTTTCTTTCAAACTTGCCTGATAATGTTTTAGAAAGTAAAAAGAATTTGGAAATGAAGATTAACTACATCTTTAGACTTGTGATCTCCAGAGTTTTTGATCATATACCTCTATCAGTAAATTAGTTTTGAATGTACGCCCTTAATATGTGTATATTTGCCTAGAAAATTTTATGTAAACTTACACAAAAATAGACCTTTTAAAGTTTGTACAAAATCCAAAAATGAAAAAAAATTGATCTGTGAATGTAATGGTAATTAATTTGAATTTGAAGATCCCTTTGTGTTGGCAAAGGTAGCAGTTAGTAATTGATCAAGCCTCTGTTGGGGAAACAGAAGGTATGAATTCCTGTCTCCTGTTGCTGATGTAACAGGAAGAGGTTGGCTGAAACAGGAAGCAGCTGATGCTGTGTGTATATAAGGAAAAGCTCCAGGGAGGGACACTCAGAATTTCCTGAGAACTTGTGGTGTCGGAGCTTCTTCTGAAGAGGAGCCCAGAAGGCTGAAAAGAAAAGTCTCTCCCCTCCCCCTCTCCCCAGGCTGGATCAGGTGATTCTGATTTTTTGAAGGAGCTGCAGAAGACTAAGGAAGCATGACCGCGATGCTAAGACTTTGTCTGTTTGTGGCTTGGTTGAGCCTTGAATTCATGGGAACAGAAATTGTGAAGGATTTGAGATGGACTGGACCCTGTGAACTTCAATGTGGAGTAGGACCTACATGGAGAAGCTGGACAAGGAACTGGGAGCTGTCTGTCTCATGTCAAGATGAAAAGACCTCTCTGTGGGTACTGAGTAATGATGAAATTGTAATTTACTGGTGACCTAGGGGTGGAGGGTTTGTGTATTTTCTGATGATTAAATAGTGAATGATGAAGGATGAATGAATGACTAAATGACTATACTTAGTAATTGATTACTGAATAAGTGACTGATTGAGTTAACTTAGTGTGCCCCATGGGTGAAAGACTTTGACTATTGTATTTTGAGATGGTTGAATGACTAAGGAGGCAAGCCTCCTGAAGGATGATTGAATGATTGAGTTACTTAAAGATTGTTCTTTGTTCAAAACTTTGTGGCCACTGTGGTGGAAACTATGTGGCTGTTTCAGTAAGCTGTTGTGAATACTATATTGTGATTTTCTGTGATAAGCTGTAAATGAATGCTGTACCTTGATTTTCTGCGAATGTTTTCCTTCGATTTGTTATAGAATAGAGTGTTCACTATACTATGTAATCAGAACCTTAAAAGCTGTTCACAGTAGCATTCTTCTGGAAAGCTGCTTGTGCATGGCATTATAGTGAACAGTAAAAGCAGTCCCCTTTTCCCAAATTATTAATGATTGTTAATGATATTTTAGCAAGCAGTATGATGGAATATGCCTTATTTTTAAAATTTTTGACATCATTTTGTGATAATGATTCAGAAATCTTGCTTCTAATTTTAGTTTATTTCATTACTTGGTTTTAATGATTGTCATTGCTGAAAAAAAATACCTCACAAAAATATATAGATCTGTGTGGAAGAAGTATACAATTGACTTACAAAATCATAATGCTCATTTGTCAATCCCATCCACTAGTTATATAAAGGTTTTTATTAAAATTCAGCTAATGATCTTCAAAAAAAAAGAGAGGAAATTTAACATTTACAAAAACTTTGTCAAAAACTTGCAATTGTGTGTTCTCATTGTAGGATAAGCTGCTAGAATCAGAAAATCAAAGGAAACAGTTAACTGAAGAACTCCAGAATGTGAAACAAGTAAGTCGAGCTTTGTATACCCAAGATACAGGCATGACCAACAAATTTAATGCGATGAAAATTAGAGGGGAAATAGTCTTCTGGGAAAATCTCTTTGTGGCCAATTTCTCTGATTAAAGTCTGAAACCCAAGATATATGGTGAATGGATACTAGATATACAAGAGCAAGAAAAATTCCACAGTAGATAAGTGGCCAAAGGATAAGAACAGGCAATTCACAAAGAAAAAAGGTAAACTATAAATAGCCACATGGAGGAAGAAAGTTCCTATCACTAATAATAGGAGAAACGTAAATTAAATAACTCTGAGGTACCATTTCACACTCACCAAGTTAGCCAAAGTCTGTTGTATTGTTGTTTTGTTTTGTTTTGAAGAGCTAATTGTTAAACATTTGCCAACACAAGACTACATATATCCTTGAAGAAAGAGGGCAAACACTAGTATGCATAAAATATTTATAGTACCTCTTTTTGTTATAGCAAAGAAATGGAAATAAATAGGTTTCCATCAACTGGGGAATAGCTGACGAAAGTCCAGGATATGAATATAATGGAATATTATTGTGCCATAAGATGATGGAAGGGTCTTATTCAGAGAAATCTAGGAGAACATGTATGAATGAATGCAGAGCAACAAGAGTAGGACCAGGAGAACAATTTATACAACTATTATAAGGTGTTGTGAAATATCTGTGAACGCTTAAGGACTTTGGTCAGTGCTGTGACTGATGCTACTCCAGAAGACTGATGATAATTCATGCTTCCTACCCCTTGGCGGAATGATGAAAATGAGGTGCAGAATGAGAAATAAATTTTTGGACTTGGCCAAAATGTGGATTTTTTTTTTGTTTTATATTTATTTGTTATAAGGGAGGGAGATCTGGGATGGGGCCATATATAGTGATATTTATACCAAAAAACAAGAAAAAAAGTCATTGAAACATTTAAATGTAGATAGAAGAGAGTAGGAAGAAGCTCAGAAAGGGGTACAGATGAGCGAAGTAGTTTTGGAAATAGCATGTTAATTTTAATATGTATTTTTAAAGCTGTATATAACATCCACAATGCCATGTACAGTTATCTTTTTCTCTTTAAAGGGAGGTAATTATGTTTGTTGATATTTGTCAGGTTTATAATAATAAAGGAATATATATATATACACGCATATACATATATATCGTATATATATCTATATCTATATCTATCTATCTATCTATCTATATATATACACACACATATATATAATACGCAAGACAAGATCATAAAATAGCAAGACAGATTAGTTACCAATTCTAAGACTTAAGCTCTGCCATATAGTGGGAAACATATTTGGAGTAAATCGTCTGGACCTTGGTCTCTTCATTTGTAAAATGAAGGAGTTCTTTTCAGCTCCAAATCAATGGGCACCTAAGTAAGAGTTTCCTTTCATAAGAGGTAACTATATTCCATGAATGTGTATAGAAGTCTTCTTTGGAATTTAGTGCTTGCCCGCTCGCTCGCCCTCAGTTTCTGCCAGCTCTGTCTTGATTCAGTAGATAGAGCTGTGCCTGGAGTCAGGAAGTTGTTCACTCATTTCACTTATGTCCAACTCTTCATGACGTCATTTGGCGTTTTCTTGGCATAGATACCAGAATGGTTTTTTTGCCATTTCCTTCTCCAGCTAATTTTAAAGATGAAGAAAATGAGGCAAATAGGGGAAAGTGACTTGCCCAGGGTCACATAACTAATAAGTGTCTGAGACTTTATTTGAATTCAGGAAGATGAGTCAGGAAGACAGAAGTTCAAATATCACTTCAATTACTTATTAGCTATGTAGTCCTGGGAAAATCACTTAACCTCTGTTTACCTCAGTTTCCTGAACTGTAAAATAGAGATAAGACTAGCACCTACCTCAAAGGGTTGTTATGAAGATCAAAAGAGATAATATATGTAAAGCACTTAACACAGTGTCTGACACACAACAGATGTTTTATAAATCAGTCTTCCCTTCCTTCCTTTCCTTCCTTCTTTCTCTCCCTCCTTCCTTCCTTCCTTCCACTTAGTGTGTATATCTTCCTGTATTTTCTAGTCCCTACTATTCGTCACTAAAATGTTAGCTCCTTGAGGGCAGGGATTGTCTAATTTTTGTCTTGTTATCCCTCGCACCTTGTGCGCCACCATGGACATTGTTGGTGCTTAACAATTATTAATTGAATTGAATTGAATTGCTTTCAGAGCCTGTTTATTTGTAAGCCACACAATTTTGTTATTTTATAGCCACACCTCATTTTCTAGTTTTTTGGTTTGTTTTTTTTTTTCAAACTAAAACTTGTACTACCCTACTTGGTCATGCATTTTATTTACCACAACACTAGGCTCTGGATAGCTTTGGGGCTTTTTCCAAAAGTTAGATCCATCTGTTCAGAATGAAACTTTGCCACTATCAGAGATATTCAAGCATTCGTTTCTCCAGCAACATTGACTCACCACCCATGGTATAGTGTAAAGAGAATTGCTCTTAGAACAACTGAGTTTTAGTCCTGACTCTGACACTTACTCTCTGTATGACCCTGGGCAAGTCCATTTAACTGATCTGTGGTTAGTGGGCCTCAGTTTCCTCATGTGTAGAATAGGGATAATCGTAACCTGCCTGCCTTATGGATTTTGTTAGAAGGAATTTATAGAAACTGCAAAACATTGCATGAACTTAATTTTTTATTATAAGGTGCTATCCTTTTCCAAAGAGTGTGCCAGGGGGCTTTAAAGGCATTTGCATTAGAGGATTTCCCAACATACCTTTTTTAACAGTGAGGAAGGTCCACTACCATGTAGACTCAGCTGGTTCTATTATAGGAAGCACTAGCAAGGAGCTGTCAACAACTAAAGTTTGGACAGAAGATGGGGGAAAAGGGGGGAGCTGGGGAAAGTCATAAAGGCTAAGGCTTAAAAGAGAGGGTCAAGATCAGTGCAACGAGTGAATCAAATTTGGAAAGTGACCTTTTGGATATATTCTATCCTATTTTGAGATAATTGATCTTGAATGCTTGTTTAGACCCTGATCCCCTCTTGTCCTTTCCACCTGTTTTTAATCCTGACACACTCCAGTTAGTACCTTTAGTGCTAGACCATGGACACACCTTTTCCCTAGGTCCTGGACTACTTAATATCTGTTGATAATAGATCCTTGGCCTGCTGTGACTTTCTGCTTGCTTTTGTCTAGTCCCACAAGATCTCTCATCATCATCCTTACCCTCCCCCCATACCAAGTTTAGGGCTTCTGGCGAAAGTGAAACCTGTCTTGCCTTTGGCCCCACCTAGGTGGGGCCAGTGTGGAACAGTACAGATAACATCACTAGAATAAATGCTCGGTCTTCTAAAGTATCTACTTGGAAGGGAATACCAGTTTGCTTGCATATGTTATTTCTGCTACATTTGTCTAAAAAAAATTAGTTCTATTATCTGTGACATTATACAAGTCACTTGGATTGTAGTTTCTTGCCTATGAAATAAGAAAGTTGGATTGCAGGAGCTATGAAGGCCTTCCATGACTAAACACTACAATCTTATTTAGAGTCACACAATACATATGGCAATTAGTATAATGGTTGTTGGGTTTTAATAGCTCAGTTTTATGTCTCCCTTCAAACATTTGTAAAGTAGAAAGATATCAACACCTGCTGCATCTGTAGTACTGCCAAAAAATTATATTCTTTGTTCCATGTTATGGCTTAAAGCCCCATTGTAATCTTCTGGGAACATACATAGTTGATAGTACTGTATGGTACAGAATACATAGAATTCTAGCCAGGAAATCAGCAGTGATGGGGAAAATAAGGAGAAGCAGTAGTAGTATGATCAGATTTCTTGTGTATGTAAAATGTTTATGTATGGTGGATTTAAAGTAAAAAATCTTTATTTGAATGAGATCATTTTAGAAAAACCTGTAAAAACATGAACTGATGCAAAGTGAAGAGAGCAGAACCAAGAGGACAATGTATACAGTAATAGCAATATTGTAACAATAATCAATTGTGAAAGACTTAGCACTTCTGATCATGGATGAGTGATCCATGACAATTCCAGAAGACTAAACTGAAAGATAATTAGTTCAAATTGAAGCATATTTTTTCTCTTTATTTTTCTTGCTTCTTTTTATCTTCAAAATACCAATGTGGAAATGGGTTTTGCATGACTTCATATATATAATGGATATTGTATTTCTTGTGTTCTTAATGGGTAGAGGAAGGAGCAAAGGGAGGGAGAGAATTTGGAACTGAAAACTGAAATGGGGAAAACATTTTTAAAGACTTGGGTATAAGTTCTTGTTTGGTCTCACTAGAGCCTCAGTGTCCTCATTCATAAGCTTGGAGTGATAATCTCTCTATTACATGCCTCTCAGGGTGGTTTTATGGGAAAGTCCTTTGTAAACAATAAAGATATATATAAGTCTAAGATAGTATTTCTTCTAGAGTTATCTCTCCTCTATATACCATTTATGCATTATACCTATAGTGGTTACATATGAATATGTTTATATTTATAAATTTACTTTCTTTGTATTTGCGTATACATATGTAAAATATATGTAAACATAGGTGTGAATATGTATACATATGTACATATGATTTGTTTGTATAGCAATATATCTATTTTGAACAAAAAAAATATATCATCCAAGAGGCAGCATGATATTAGTGGAAAGAACACTGTATTTGGACTCAGGAGACCTAGGTTGTTATCCCAAATCTGCTTACTGCCTTTATCACCTTTATGACCCAAGTGACTTGTGCAAGTCACTTAACCTTCAGAATTTTCATTTTCTTTTGTGTAAAGTAGAAGAGTTGGACTGTATCTCAAGGTCTTAACTTGGGGCCACAGACCCCGTCATAGAGTCAGTAGATAGATTTCAGGGGATTTGTAGAGTTGGAAGGGGAAAAAATACACCTTTATTTCAGTGATAATTGGCCTCTTTTGCAATCCTATATATTTTATTTTATGCCTTAAAAGCCGTATTTTCAAAGCAGGTCAATAGGAAGCAAGGTGACCCAGTAGACTGAGCATTGGGCCAAGAGACAGAAATGACCTAAGTTCAAATCCAGCCTTAGACACTAACTGTGTAACTCTCAGCAAATCACTTAATCTCTGCCTCAGTTTTCTCAGCTTTAAAATGAGAATAATAGGGGGTGGAGCCAAGATGACAGAGTAGGAGCACAAATTTGGCATGGGCTCCAGCTCCAAATAATTCCAATACCTGTAAAAAAAATGACTCTAAACAAATTTTAAAGCTACAGAACCCACAAAGTGACAGAGAGAAACAAATCTCCCACTGAAGACAGCCCAGCAGGCCAACAGGAAAGGTCTATCACAACACTGGGAGCCGAACACAGTTCCACAGGAGCCATGCAGTTCTAGCCCCAGAGCAGCCCTGACCAGCAGCGGCCACAGCAGACTTCAGGAGAGTGAATAACCAGCAGCTGTGGCAGCTTCCAAACTTCTCAACCCATAAATGCCAAAGTAGAAGGTCAGTGTGGAACTCTGTTGGAACAGGGGTGGTTGGAACAGCACGGTCTAGCTCTTGTCCCTAGCTCCTGGAGCTGCAGGCCTGCAGATTGTAGGGGGACCAAGTGACCATTCAGAGGGTAATCGCTCTTGCTTTAACCTGCTTGGATCTGGATTGTGGTCTTGGGTGGTGGTCCTGGGGTATGTGACCAGTGTGCCAGAGCTTATGGGTGCTGTAGAGAGGGAACCTTCCAAATAGCTCCGGCAGCTGCAAAAACCCCAGTAATTTTGGGACAAAGCTTTCTCCATTCTAGATGCAGAGTTCTACCATGGCAAAGAGCTCGAAAGTCAAGTAATTGACTGGCAAAATGAGCAAGCAGAGGAAGCACAGACAATAGAATCCTTTTTGGGGGACAAAAAGGATCAAAGCATGAAGTGGGAGGAAGACAGTGAAGTCAGAACTCTGGTATCAAAAGCCTCCAAGAAAAATATGAACTGATTACAGGCCATGTTGGAGCTCAAGAAGGATTTTGAAACTCATGTAAGAGAAGTAGAGGAAAAATTGGGAAGGGAAATGAGAATGATGCAAGAAAATCATGAAAAGCAAGTCAACAGCCTGCTAACGGATACCCAAAAAATAATGAAGAAAATAACACCTTAAAAAACAGACTAACCCAAATAGCAAAAGAGGCCCAAAAAGCCAATGGGGAGAAGAATGCCTTAAAAAAGCTGAATTTGCCAGATGGAAAAGGAATTTCAAAAATTCGCTGAAGAGAATAACTCCTTCAAACTTAGATTGGAGCAATTGGAAGCTAATGACTTTATAAGAAATCAAGATACTATAAAAGATATTCAGACAAATCAAAAAATAGAAGGCAATGTGAAATATCTCATTGGAAAAACCACTGACCTGGAAAATAGATCCAGGAGAGATCATTTAAAAATTATTGGACTACCTGAAAGGCCATGATCAAAAAAAGAGCCTAGACACCCTCTTTCAAGAAATTATCAAGCAAAATCGCCCTGATATTCTAGAACCAGAGGACAAAATAGAAATTGAAAGAATTCACTGATCACCTCTTAAAAAAGATCCCAAAAAGAAAACTCCTAGGAATATTATAGCCAAATTCCAGAGTTCCCATGTCAAGGAGAAACTATTACAAGCAGTCAGGAAGAAACAATTTCAGTATTGTGGAAACACTATCAGGATAACACAAGACTTAGCAGCTAAGGGATCGAAAGGTTTGGAATATGATATTCCAGAGGTCAAAGGAGCTAGGACTAAAACCAAGAATCACCTACCCAGCAAAACTGAGTATAATACTTCAGGGGAAAATGTGATCATTCAATGAAATAGAAGGTTTTCAAGCATTCTTGATGAAAAAACAGAGCTGAACAGAAAATTTGACTTTCAAATACAAGAAGCAAGAGAAGCATGAGAAGGTAAACAGGAAAAAGAAATTATAAGGAACTTATTAAAGTTGAACTGTTTACATTCCTACATGGAAAAATGATAATGGTAACTAATGAGACTTTTCTCAATATGAAGATAGTTGAAGGGAATATATATGTATATATGTATACATAGGAGGGTGTATGTGTATATAAATATATATGTGAGTGTGGGCATATGTATGTATATATAGACAGGGCGCAGGATGAGTTGAATATGAAGGGATGATATCTAAAAAATAAAATTGAAGAGATGAGAGGAATTTATTTGAAGAAAGAGAAAGGGAGAGATAGATTAGGGTGAATTATCTCATATAAAAGAGACAATAGGAAACTGTTACAATAGAAGGGAAGAGCAGGAAGGTGAAAGGGAATGGGCCAACCTTACTCTCGTTGAATTTGGCTTAAGGAGGGAATAACACACACATTCAATTGGGTATCTTACCCTACAGGAAAATAGGGGTAGAGGATAAGAGGGGAGATGATAGAAGGGAGGGCGGATTGGAGGATAGGGTAGTTAGAAGCAAACATTTTTGAAAAGGGATAGGGTCAAAGGAGAAGATAGAATGAGTGAGGGGTGGGATAGAATGGAGGGAAATATAGTTAGTCTTTCACAATGTAACAATTATGGAAATGATTTGGATAACTACACATGTGCAACCTATATTGAATTGCTTATCTTCCCACAGTGGGGATGGGTGAGGAGGGAAGAAGGGAAAAAATCTGGAATTCAAAGTTTTAAAAACAAATGTTTAAAAAAATATTTGTTTTGTACATACAACTGGGAAATAAGATATACAGGCACCATCTTGCCCTACTAGAAAGTGGGGGGGGGGGCGCTAATGGAGGAAGATATAAGAGAGAACAGATTAAGGGAAGGGGTATTCAGTAGGCTTGCTATGTTGGGGTGGGGGTAGGGGAAAGACAGGGAGAAAAAAGTGTAACTCAAAATTTTGTGGAAATGAATGTTGAAAACTAAAAATAAATTAATTTTTTAAAAAAATAAAATGAGAATAATGTTGGCACCTTCCTTCCCGGGTTGTGCAGATCAAATGAAATGATATTTGTAAATCACTTAGCATAGTGTTTAGAATACAGTAGGCACTTGATTTTTTCCTTCTTCCTATTCCCTTTTCTTCTTTCCTTCCTTCCCTTTCTCTTCTTTCCTTTGTTCCTTCTTTCCTTTCTTCTTTCTTTCCTTCCTTTCTCCCTTCCCCCACCCCAACCACCAAAGGGTCCATGAAACAAAGAAGGCAAAGTATCCATGGTCTGTATGGTATCTGGCTTCTTCCAACTTTTAGTCCTACAACATCAAGTTCACAATCATTTATCCTTCTCTCATGTCACTTTGCTTACCCTTCCCCCACTCCCTTTTTTGTGAGCACCACCTACCCATGGACTGCTAAACTTTGTTTTTGTTTTGTTTTGATTTTTTTGCCTCTTTCATCTCCATATCTTCTGAAGCTAGAGCTATCAATGTACTTGTTCAAACCGTTTCCATTTGAGTGACTTTTTTTAGAATCAAAAAGGAAGAGTGAAAATTTATAATAGAACCTTTGTAAATTTTTATTTAGGTTCCAATTGAAATGATGAATTTTGCTGGTTTCTTTTAGCTTATTCCATAGACTGAAAATAAAAATTTTGGCCTTCTCTCTGGAATAACCACAGCCTAACATTTCAGAATGTAAATAGTGACTTAGATTTGACAAAATGAGTAAATTTTGACTGATACAGAAAAATAAAGCAAAGCAGTGTTTAAGATTTTTTTCTTAGCAATATCCTTTTCTACCATGGGAGGGCCTCCTGTGTTTATTTCTCTCCCTGGGTCACCACTGTTGCTATGGAAGCTCAGCTCTGCACTAAAGAGTTAAGTCTAGGACCTCAAAAAGTGGTATATTGTTGATTCCCAGAAGAACGTTAGCAATAACTCCTAGAAAACCATAAAGCAAAACGTTAACCACCAAATCCTGGACAATTTTCCACAGTTTTCTCCTTGAAAGTTTGGTTGCTAAAATTTGTGTCAGACTTTGATACATAGGATAGAATCATTTATCCTTTTTATCGTTAGCCAGAATAATCCAAGATACAGGGTTCTGAAATATATGTCAACACACATCACTGACACCTACAGTTCACAAACACCAAGTTGTGCTTGAAAATCAGCAGCCTACCCAAAGTTTGCACAATGGGCACCTTAATACAGTGGAAATGACTTGGGATTCGAGAGACATGCGTTCAAGATTTCACTTTGTAACTGGCAAGGTGTGTGACTTTGAATAAGTCATTTATCTATTTTCTGTAAAATGAAAAGGTTCTTCCATTTCTCACATATTCATGTTCTTTGATTGATTCTGTCAACATTTCTTGTATTGGATGTGTATCTCCTGTCTCAGGGCAAAATATCTTTTTATGAAATTTGAGCAATTCATAAGCTTTCTGATCTTTTTAGGTGTTTATAGTAAAAAATACTCTCTACATTTTTCTTCCAGTGTTTTCTTTTCCTTTACCCATCATTTCAACTTTTAAAACTACAAATGATGTAACCAAAAGTTGAAAGTGATACCATACAGCTAGGTGAACATATAGATATGAATTGTGTTGACAAAATTTTCTTCACCTGTTTTTTTTTTCTTTTTTGGAGGGGGGAAAGCTGGGCAGTTGGGGTTAAGTGACCTGCCGAAGGTCACAGGGCTAGTAAGGTTTACCTACTTTTTCTAATAAATTTCTTAAGTTCAGACTTCTCCAAACTGTGCTCCCCTCCCCAAATAAATCCAAGGTCTTTAAATTAATACCAGAAATGGTAATTAAACCACATTTCCCATGAAATACGTAAAATAGATTATTGAATCCTTGATAGGTTGACTTTCATGATCTTCTAGTAATATGTTGACTCATTCACTGATCATTTGACAAGGATCTCAAAATTAAGTCAAAATTAAGCTTATAGGAAGTCTAAAAACTGAATTTCAGTCACCATTGGTATAGAATCAGCAAAGGCTGACATTAGGACTGAGTCATTTTACATTTTGCTTTGTTCTGTGAGTAGCATGGCCAAAAAATACATCATGTAACGACCAATGTATGGATAATGCACCTCTGTATTTAGCTAGGCTGGTCTTCAGACAATGAAAACAACTTATTGCCAGTACTGTACTCAAACTTTGCATTTTGTTAAGTCTCTCAATCATGTACACTCTGTTGGCATAACCTTTTGAGAAAGAGTCACTTCCAAGTAATTTTGAAAAAAGTTTTATTCATTATTTAACATTATTATCACAATAGATAGAGCAAGCTTTTATTAAACATTCATGTGCCAGATACTGTGCTAAACTCTAGGGATACAAATACAAGCAAGCAAGGTAATCTCTGTGCTCCAGGAGCTTACATTCTAATGGAGGAATCCAACACATTGTAAGGGAGCTAAAAAGTGGGTATGACTGAAGTAATGTTGAAACCTGGGTCTAGGCAAGAAAAGGTAAAAACTTACTTAACCTCTGATGGGCAGAGTTCAAGATTCTGATAGTGGGGACAAAGAAGGAGGATGATAGACAGGGATCAAGTGGCACAATTTAAAGATGATGTCCTTCTCCACGATATCCAGTAGACCATCCCTCCCTTTTAATAAAAGGTATAGTTAAGCAAAAAATAAACATATTGACTTTTTCTGGCAGCATATGCCTCATTCCACAAATAATATACAGCCTGTATTTTAATTTTCAGTCCCATGAACCAAACCTGATGATTATATGACTTTGAGATGTGGTGTCTTTTAGTGTTGTTTCCTTTATCTTATCCTGGTCATCACACATATCACTCTTTGTTCTGCTTATTTTAATCTCTCTCAGTTCATAAAAAATCTTTACAAATTTTCCCAAATTCTTGTTTATATGTCAATCTGTTTAGTAGTCATCCATCAGTAGGAATCATCTACTATGTTTACAGCTTTCCATGACCACAAAAAAAGTATTGCCGTGCATATTTCAGATATAAAGGGTCTTTTCCTTAGCTTATGACCTCCATGTTGTGCACTGATATTTAGCTGGATCAAAGGGTATGAACACTTTAATTATTTCTCTAGCATAGTTCCAGAATGAGATCTAGAATAGCTAAATCAGTATATAACTCTGCAATTATTGTTATTATTGTATTAATTTTGTTCTTACACTTGACTTTTATGTGATTGGAATTATTTCTTTTAACTTCTGTGATCTCCTAGATCTCTTCTTTTTTTTTTTTGTCTTTTTGGAGGGGGGGACTTCAGGGCAATTGGGGTTACATGACTTGCCCAAGGTCACACCACGAGTAAGTGTTAAGTGTCTAAGTTTGGATTTGATCTTGGGTCCTCTTGATTCTAGGGCCAGTGCTCTATTCACTGCGCCATATCCCTGCCCTCATCTCTTCTTTGGTTATTAAT
The DNA here is from genome assembly GCA_028627135.1 of Pseudochirops cupreus. NCBI lineage: Eukaryota > Metazoa > Chordata > Mammalia > Diprotodontia > Pseudocheiridae > Pseudochirops > Pseudochirops cupreus. The sequence goes on along the minus strand of CM053584.1, from coordinate 141,269,509 downwards.
TTTTTCTCATCCCCAGATCTAAAAGCTATTTTTTCCCATTCTCCTCCAGTTTTTTCCTTCTTAACATGACTTTTAACAGGTAGCTTATCCATTTAGAGTTTCTTTTAACAGAAAATGTAAGATGTTAGTCTAAATAAAATTTTTAGTAGTCTGTTCTCTAGTTTCCCATAGGAAATCCTCTCTCAGTAGTTTGTGTTCTTGCCTTTGTCCTACACTGGAGTACTGTGTTTGATTTCTTCTGGACCTTGCTTATATAATTTTTTACAGGACCAAATACTTTTGATGATTGTTGGTTTATAATATAATTTGACACCTTGTAATTCTGGGCCCCTTTCATTTGTGCTTTTTTTCCCTGTTACTTCCCTTGAGATTTTCCAAATGAATTTTATTATTATTTCTATTCTTATTAATTTATAATAATAAAATATTATAAACTATTATATTGTAGAAAATCTATCATGATGTTATAAATTACATAAAATAATAAAACCTCATTTTATTATTTTATTAGTATCTAGTTCCATTAAAAATTCCTTTATAATTTAATATAGCTCTAAATCAGTCATTTAATTTAGGGAGTATTATTGCTTTTATTACAGGGGTACAATAAAACTATAACAGTAGCCATCTCACCAGTGAATGGTGTTCCTTTATCTCTTTCTTGCAGGTGTGTTTATCAGGGTTAAAGGGAATTCACTGATAAAGTAAATGTCCTCCACTTTGCTCCATATACTTTTTTCAATCTGTTTAACAGTAGTGAAATGAGAAAAACCAAAAACAAAAACTCAGGATTTCTCTAAAGGGAAACTTGCTAATTTTTTCTCACTTTTAGGTTCAGACCCATGGCATCTTTCATTATGGAATGATTACTAAATACCTACCCATTGTATAGCAGATAATTGTTTGTACTCACCTCTAAAAGCTAAATGATTTTGTCATGATGTGTGTTGAGGCCCTACCTCCCTGTTTCAGTTTTTGGAGAACAGTTTCCCATGGCACCTATTTTGTTGTTTTTTTCCTTCAAGTTACAACAACTCTTAACAGGCATGGGCCCCTGTTGCAGCCACTGCTTTTGTTCATCAGTATTCAGGCCCTCCTCTTGTACTTCTTTGTTTTTAAACCTTCTTTCAGCACAGGGGGATGACCCAAGGCTGTGGTGAAGTAGCGAACAGTCCAAAACCAAAATATGTTAACTTGTCTGAACCAATCTTTGCCCTGAAAAAGCAAGCGGGAATTGTTCATCTGGCAAATTTGTGGCTCAGATAATCCCCAGTGGAGTTGGCCTCACCCACACAGAGGTTGGGCAGAATGCAAGAAGAGGGTGTGAAGGCCTGAGGCAAAGCTATGTAGAGTCTTTGGGTGGACAGAGACTGAACGTGGATTTAATTGTAGCAACTGGCATCAGTACTATCTTATCTTAGCCTTTGCGAGAAGATAGGGGAAAAAAACTTAAAAGTGATTACAATCATATCTCTAAAAGAGAACAGTGATCATGAAATGTTGCCTGGCATATACACCAAAGTCAGAGTTCCTTAGAGCATTTTTTAAACTAAAATTTATCTAATTTTTAAAGTAATGAGCATTGCTCCCAACAATACCCTCCCCCCAAAATAAAAGAAAAAAAAGAAACCCTTCTAATGTAAGCATAGTGAACCCATTACCACATTGGTTATGTACAAAAACTTGTGTCTCATTCTGCATATTAGTTCCTCACCTCTCTCTGTATGAAGATGTGAGTGGCATTCTTCATCATCAGTCCCCTGGAATCATGGTTGATCATTCCATAGCATAGAGTTCTGAAGTCTTTCACAATTGTCCATTTTTGTAATATTGACGTTATAGTATAAATTATTCTCCTGGTTCTTCTTACTTCGCTCTGCACAAATTCAAATAATTTTTTCCAATTTTCCCTGAAACTATCTCTTTCTTTATCTCTTACAGAAAAGTAGTATTCTACCATTTTTATATGCCATAAGTTGTTCCATTCATTCCCCAATTGAGAGGTACCTTCTTGAGGCCATTTTTTTAAAATGAAGCATTTCACCTTAAGAATGAAATGGCTTCCTGATTACTTTTTTCCTTTGCTAATAAGAAAATTTTAAAATTCTACTGTTGGATGCAGGAGGATGCCAGAGGATGCCACAGAATGCCACAGAGGGAGAAGAGAAAAGATTTATGTTTGACTGCGGCAATTTTCATCTCATAAAGTGCTATAAAAGAATAATAATAACAATAATCCAAGAGCAGAATCAAAAGGTCCTTTGTGGGTAACATCTGCATGAATTCGGCCAACAAGATGTCATGAATGAAGTGTCAAATAAATGGCTGTCATATTTTTGGACATAGAAGGGTTTATGATGGCATTTTAAGACATGAGGAACTTAAATTTCCAACAGAAATTGCCAAAGAATTGTTATCCTTAACTAGTCTTTTATTTCATAATCAATGTGCATCATGCAGGGAAGCAGTAGAAACCATGCATCATATCACAACTGGTTGCAAAATTTTAGCTCCCTGAAAGATATAGAATATGGTGGCTAGAATTATACTTCATAAACTTTAATGAACTGACAGATGACATATCCCATACTATAGATACAGACCTCAAAATATCTTTGAGGATTCAACATTAATAAACCTTATAAAACCAAAATATTGTTACAAATCATTACCCACATTTGCCTGGACATAACACTGATTCATTAAAACTTAAGAATATTCTTAATAGATGTCACCATTTTAAGTCCTCAAAATCCTCAAGCTATACACTACAAAAAGGTTTCAAGATACAGAGACTTAACAGAGTAGATCAAAATTATGTAGGAAGAGAATGAGGTACCTATCATCCCTGTTGTCTTGTCTGCTAGTAGGGAGGTGCCAAGGATGTTTTCAGTCAGCCTACATCCTGCTATTCTATTCAACTATAAAAAGCAAGTACTTTTTTCTCCTGCTCAATAATAGCCTATAGAACATTACATATAAAAGAATCATCATAGAATGACAACTATTCCTTTGACTGTTTCGATCTGGTCTATCAAAAAATATGAAATCTAGATAATAACAATAACTGACATTTCTATAGAACTTCTAAGCTTTGCAAGGTACTTTATATCATTGTCCCATTTAATCCAAACAACTCTTTGAGCTAAGTGCTGCAGTCACCCTCATTTTGCATGTGGGGAAACTGAGGCTGAGATAAGATAATAGACTTTTAGAGTGCCATATCGCTACTGTGTCTCCTGCAGAATTTGAACTTGGGTAATGCATTAACCATACCCCCTAAAATGGGAATTAGAAAAAGTTGGATTCTAGAAACATCAAGGAGGAAAACTCAACAGGACTTGGCGGGTTGACTGAATATGGATGATATCGGTACTTCATTTTTTTTTCCTCTTTTTGAAAGTGATTCCTTGAGAGAGAAAATATTTTAAAGGGCTCAGGACATTCACCACACTAAAATCTTTCTAGAGAGCTCTCCTGGAGTTGTTTTTCAAAATTAATTTTTCTCTTTACATTTCTTTTATTTATTTATCTTTGTCATATTTATGTTCTGAACTGTCTCCCTCCCTTCCTCCACTCCATTTGACACTGACAAATATAGATATATATCTATATATGCATATATACATAATGTACATGTATGTATGTAAATGCATATACACACACATATGTAAAACTATACTCTGCATACTTCTATTTATCAGTTCTTTCTCTGGAGGTGGATAGCATCTTCTTTCATAGGTCCTTTGCAGTTGATCTGAATATTTATAATACTAAGAAAAGCTTAGTCATTCAGTTATATTCTGAAAAATATTGCTGTTGCCATATACAACATTCTGTTGGTTCTGCTCATTTCACTCTTCATTATTTCATGGAAGTCTTTCCATGTTTTTCTAAAGTCAACCTGCTCATCATTTTTTTACAGTACAGTAGTATTCCATCACAATCATATACCACAACTTATTTAGCCATTCCTCAATTGATGGGCATCCCCTCAATTTTTAATTCTTTGCCACTGCAAAGGGAACTTTTGTAAATCTTTTAGAACATATAGAGTCTTTTCTTTTTTACCTGATCACTTTGGGAAACAGACTTAATAGTGGTGTTTCTGGGTCAAAGGGGTTAGGCAGTTTTATAACTCTTTGAGCATAATTCCAAAATGGTTGGATCAATTCGCAGTTCCACCAATAGTATATTAATGTCCCAACTTTTCCACATCCCCTCCAACATTTGTCATTTCCCCCTTTATCTCTCTTTACTGTTCTAAAATTGATTTATTGAGCATATTCCATGCTTATACCATACATAAAAAAACAGCCCAAGGTAAAGATTGACAGTCTAACAAAGCACACGAGGGATAACTTGGAACAGCTCATACAATTATCCTGCCTGTCTGCACAGACTCCAGCCATACTTTGAAGTGCTGAAGTCTGACAGAGCACACTGCATTAGCCTTGGAAACCTGTCTTCCTTTTAGAATTTTCATTTCTAATTTTTTTAATGCAAAATGAGATCTGTGAACCCTGAGTTTAAAACCCCTGCTTTAAAAGTTATTTCAAAATTTACCATTTAGTCAATAGGAGGATATTGGTCTTTGGTAGACATCATCTCTTTTTCAAAGGTTATAATAATTCCTGTTAAACTAATTAGACTCATAGGACTTTAGACTTAGAATGATCTTTATCTTCTTTGGAAATCATCCATTATATCTTAAAAAATCAAAACTATCTCTATACACATGTGTTGTATATATATATATATATATATATATGTGTGTGTGTATGTATGTGGTGATAGGTTGTTTCTGATGATTGGTGTCCACCACTAATCATGATAGGGTCATAGTTCAATACAATGTGGACCATTTAACTTTATACTGTTGCGTGGACAGACAAAGTGCCTTTATCCCTAAACTAGTTATCTCATAAATACCTTGGGTTACATGAGAGATCCGGCAAGAGAGAGCTGCATGAATCGATAACTACTAGAGTAACACCTCCAAGTCCATATTCTACTGATGATGGATCAGTATATGTATCCTTAAAGGCAATAGATGGCTTTAATAGTACTTTTTCTTTTCATTGCTGCTTTAAAAAATCCTTTAAAATTATGGGGTTGTAGGATTTAGAGCGGGAAGGGGAACCCTAGAGATCATCTAATCCAACCCCCTCATTTTGTAGATGAGAAAAAAGTCCAAGAGAAAAGAAACCTGCCTAAGGGTTACATTAGTAACAAATTAGCAGGGCCACAATTTGAACCCCAGCCATCTAACTCTTTATCCAAGCCTCCTTCCATTACATCATGCAACTACTTGTGTGTCCCATTTTAATCAATGTCTGCCTCATGTGCAACAGACTTTTGTTTCCCAGTTCATCTGAGATCAAACATCAAGCTATATTTTAGTGAAGATCTTTGTCTTTATGAAGCCCGAGTGTTGAATCTGTTTTTCTCCCAGCAAGTTAGAGTAGTATGTAAGTTAATTTTGTTGTCAGACTGGGTGACTTTCACTGAAAGAAGAATTGGAGATAACATAGGGCATTTTGTGATATAAAACTCCTTCATCTTGGCAACTCACCACACTAGAAACTCCATATTTTCTCTTATTTCAATATGGAACTCATTCCCTTGTGTTAAATGGCTTACACACAAGCTCATTAGTTTCAGAGCTAAAAACAAGACTCCTATGGCAATGCTTTCCCTTCTCAAATGAATCACTGACTTTGGAAAATATTGCACTTTGTTCTACTGGCATCCATGTGGCCAGTTTGTAAGCTGTCTGTTGGCCCCAATTTTTATTTTAAAGTATGAATTCCACCATGATTATATTTATTGAGTGCAGCTGACTTCCTAGGCTCCTTCCTAGGCTCTTAGGGATTAGACCTAAGAAGGACATCGGATATCATGCATTCCAGTCCTCTTACATTACAGAAGAGGAAACTGAGGCCCAGAGAGGTATGGTGACTTTCCTAAGGTCACACCACAAGTAAGTAGCAAAGATAAGACTTGCCCCAGTTCCTCTGAGTCCAGGTCCAATGCTTTTTCTATTACTCTACATTATAACATAGTTACTGCTCCCCACTATTTGTATGTTGTTGTTATTCAGTTCTTTCACTTGTGTGGACTCCTCAAGACCCCATTTGGGGTTTTCTTGACAAGGATACTGGAGTAATGTACCATTTCTTTCTCCAGCTCGTTTTCCAGATGAGGAAACTGAGGCAGACAGGATTAAGTGACTTGCTCAGGTCACACAGCTAGTAAGTGTCTGAGTCTGAATTTGAACTCAGGTCTTCCTTGACTCCTGGCCTGGTGTTCTATTCATTGTGCCACCATTTGTATAATTCTAATTTTTCTCTTTCTTTTAAGTAAGCAAATATTTATTAACCACTTGTATGACAGGCACTGTGCTAATTTCATGGAAATACAAAAGGAAACTGAAAGAAAAAAAACAGGCCCTCCCTCCGCTTCCCCCAAGGAGCTTCCATTCTAATGGGAGAAGACAATACATAAAAGGAAACTGAAAAGGAGATGGGGAAATTTAGTGGGGAAAGGCTGGGGTCAGGAATGCAGCCTGGAAAGAGAAGAGTTCGTGGCTAACTTGAAATCCTCTTTAAAATGCACGTTCTAAGAGGAACCAGAGGGAGTGTACATTGAAAGTACTTCGAGTATAAGAAGTGTCCAGGGGTGGAGTGAACATTCAGGCTGAAGAGAATTCCATAACGTGGTAGAGACAGGCGTATAGCTTCTCTCTCTTCCTCTGTTCTGTTTCTTCCTGTCATTGTCTCTTACTCTCCCAATTATTATCTCCCTCCCTTTGTGTTAAGAATATTTTGCCTTGTGTTGTATCTATGTCTTCACAGCACATCTCCTTACTGTGTACAGTCACTTTAACTGACTGCCTCATGGAATCACTGGCCTTTCTACCACATTTTTTTTCTGGGCAGATACCCATATAACCCAGGCAGGGCTATGCCAAGGCAGCAACATCATGGCCTAAATCAGCATTTCCCAGTCTGTGCTCTGCAGAAGCCTAATGTTGCATCTGATGAGAATCAGAGTTCCATGAAAAAAATGGCAGTATCAGTCATGTTTCTGCATGAACATATTAAACGTGAAATTAATTATGTCTTTATATCAAGCATTACATGTGTAAGTTGTTGGGTGTGTATTTGTGTTTTTTTTTTAATAAAAAGATTTATTTTGCTGCTAAATTTACCCAATCTACCCTAGGGATATGCTCTGCCCATAGATTCTCCTGACCAGAATTTGTGAGTTCCTTTAATTCATTGACAAGCTATAAAGCATTCCATGGTTGAATTGGCTTAGGAATTACAGGCGTAGATAGACACAGATCTGAACTTGTCACTTTCCTATTCAAACATTTGAATTCTAGATATAACATAAAATACTTATCTTGGTGCTGAACGGTCTTCACAATCCAACTCTCATCTACCTTTAAAAAAATGCTCTAACTTAGCAAATACCAAATAAAATTGGCATTTCTTTTTATGTAATACAAAAGGAAAAGAAGATTGTAATAAAAACTGACTCCAAAAGACACTATGCAGCTTGCTTTTCTTTTAAGATATGTCATCAGTTCAACATATAACTTTCCTACTGTCCTTCATGTTTGAGATTCTTTCTGGTCTTCCTTACATTATCTTCTCTGTGTGATGTGCGTGTGTGTGTGCGTGCGTGCGTGTGTGCGTGTGTGTGTGTGTGTGTAAGAGAGATAAGAGTGAGAAAAACCCTCTCCTTTTTATTTTCTTCCTTTCTTTTTCCTCTTTTCTCCTCTCCTTCCTTTCCTTCCTTCCTTCTTTTCTTTCTTTCTTTCTTTCTTTCCTTCCCTCCCTCCTTCCTTTTTCTTTTTTCCCTTCTTCCTTCTTTCTTTCTCTCTCTCATCCTTTCTTTCTTTTCCTTCCTCCCTTCCTTCCTTCCTTCCTTTCTTCTAATCTTCCTGCCTATCCAGAGTCTTTCTTTATCTTCCCCTACCCCAAATTGGAAAAAGAAAAAAGAAAACCTTCCATTTCAATTTTCTATCATTTTATTCCCTTTTCTGCACTCTACGTTCCACTCAAAATAGCCTGGTCACCTTGCCCTTTATGTAGCATACTATTATCTACCTGTGTATCTTTGCACATATATCTAGGGTGCGCTCCCTCACCATTCCTGCTTCCTAGAATTCCTTACTATCTCCTACTTGCGCTTTGTGTTCTCTCTCTCTTGAAATTTCTGTGTATGTGCCATATAGTGATGTAGTCCCATCATTTTTATTACATTGACATGAGCCAGCCATGGAAACCAAATATCCCTGCAGTTCTTTCCATCATTCTTCAATTCTTTTATGAACGTCTTATTATCATATCTGTACAGACCTTGATTTTACTTGTTAGACTCACTTCCTGATACTTTATGCGTTCTTTAGTTATTTCACAGAGGACTTCTCTTTCTACTTTTTTCCTCCCAAATTTTGTTTTTGCTCTTTACAAATGATGTTGATTTTTATAAGTTTATTTTGTATGCTGTTACTTTACTGAGGCTATTAGAAATTTCTTTACTGTCTTTAGTATTTCCTAACCATCATAATGTCAGCATATGATGATTTTTCCTGAAGTAACACCATTAATAAGTAGAAAAGATAGGACTTGCCCCAGTTCCTCTGACTGCAGGTCCAATGCATTCTCTACAGCTCCACACTACAACATACAGTTACTGCTCCCCGGCACTTGTATGATGTTGTCATTATTCATTTGTTTCAGCCACGTCTGACTCTTTGTGACCCCATTTGGGGTTTCTTGGCAAAGATACTGGAGTGGTTTATCATTTCTTTCTCCAGCTCATTTTACATATCATCCTAATATCAGCAAATTGGGATAGTTTTGCAGCCTCTTTGCCCATCTCTAAGTTTAAGTCTTTAACTTTATCTGATTATTACTATGGCTAGCATGTCTAGAATTAGTGTCATAGTGACAGAGGAAGGGGACATCTTTGCTTTACTTCTTTATTCATTGAAAAAGCTTCTAGTATTTTTCCCATCCCATTCATTGCTAACTTTTGATTTGAGTTATATACTTTTTATTATACTATAATAGACCCTTCTCTGCATATGTTTTGTACGCTTTTTATTATAAGTGAGTATAGCACTTCTTTTGTATCTGTTGATATAATTATGTATTTTCTTATCTATGTACTATGTATCCCAGCTCCTTGAGGGAAATGGCTGTTTTCGTTTTTGTCTCTGTATACCCAGAACCCAGCACAGAGTTTGGCATATATTAGGCTCTAAATATGTGTTTATTGAATTGAATGTTACATCAGAGATGTGTCGGAATAGCTTGAAACTCCACCCTCTTGAGTTCTGGTCAAACCCTAGCCCACCTTGTTTCCTGACACTGCAACCTTTGGAAACTGGGAAAATGAACACAGAAACAACCAAGATAAATTCATCCCAGTCTAGAAGCTGGTTAGCAATTTGATTATTCTTCATCTCTTCGAGAGTCTTATATAGGGTGGGTTTTTCCCTACTTCTCACTTTATGCTTTCTTTCAAGTAGAGAATAGCAGGATAGAAGAAAAATGCTACATTGTGTTGGTCCTCAGTGGGACAGTAGTTATAAACAGATTTCTGGTCCTTCTAAGCTCTCAGTCAAACCAGGCTGATTCCCTCTTCTGTTCTTTCCCAGGGCTCTGTGAATCCTGATAGCAGGGAGTTGTGATTTTATCAAGACTGAAGATAAGGGGCAGCTAGGTGGTGCAGTAGATAGAACATGAGCCGTAGAAGACCTGACTTCAAAGCTGGCCTCAGATACTTACTAGCTGTGTGACCCTGGGCAAGTCACTTAATCCCAATTGCCCTCCTTACCCCCCCCCCCCCAAAAAAAAAGAACTAAGATATTTTCTTGATGTTTTAATGGATTTGATTCCTAGTTACTTCCGTCTCCTACAAGCTACGTAATTTGTAAACATCTTTTGGGGCTAGCCTTCTACGGAGTACTAAACTGGGAATTTTAGGACCTGAGTTCAAATCCTGGCTCTGTGGGCCAAAGTGCCTTATCTGTAAAATAAAGTGTACCAGAATAAATTACCTCTTAAGTGTCCTTCTAGATCTAGAACTTTTGTCCAACAGACATTTTTTAAACCTCTCCTGTAGGTATACCACACTAAATTCTGGACACACCAAGGCATAAACCAAACAGACAGTGCCCTAAAGAAACTTAGATTCTGGTGGGTTGATGTGCACGACTAATAAAAAATAAAGCATATGCAAAGTAATTTAAATGTGGAAAGGGTACTAACAATTGAGGGAAATGTGGAAAGACCTATGGGCCTTCCCTCTAGCCATCATTATATTAATTCTACTAATAGCGGATATTTATAAAAACATTTCAAGGTTTGTAGGGAGGCAACATAGAGAATTGTTCTCAAAGCCAGGAAGATCTGGGTTCAAGTCTTGCCACTGATACATACTGCCTTAGTGACCCTGAGTGAGGCACTTAGCCTCTCAGTGGCAGTTTTCTAAGATGATAAAGTGTTGGCTTGCATTAATAGAGGGAATTTTCTTATCTAAGAATTTCTTCTACCACGAAAATCATGGGTCCAGGTTCTACTCTTCTCACTTTCAGGCATACATTATATCATTTGTCTCACAAAAATGCGGTAAAGTAAGTGCTGTTATTATTCCCTTTTTACAGATGAGGAGATTGAGGCAAGTAGAGGTTAAGTGACTTGCTCCAGATCACATCTATGTCTTTAGTTTTCTACTGTCACCCAATGTCATGCCTTAGCCCTAGCTCATAGTACTATCTTGAACCTAGGATAGAGGATAACTATGAAATGTATGTATGTTTATGCATACATATATATTATGTATGCTTGTGTATACACACACACACACATGCATACCCCTATTGCACAGCTAGATGGTGCTAGGAGTAGAGCACTAGGACTGTAGTCAGGAAAACGGAGTTCAAATCCAGCCTTAGAAACTTACCGTGTGACCTTGCATAAGTCACTTAACCTCTGTTTGCCTCAGTTTCCTCATCTGTAAAATAGAGATAATAATAGCACCTGCGTCCTAGGGGTATTACAAGGATCGAATAAGATAATATTTGTAAAGCATTTAAGACAGTGCCTGGTACATGGTAGGCACTACATTATTGTTAGCTATCATCATTATTTGCATATAGATTATATATAATGCATGCATATATACACACATAGATATACGTGCATAAATTATTTACATGTACATGCATATATACATAGATGGTGTGTTTGTGTGAGTGTGGGTGTTGTTTCTGAGAAAGCAATGAATCGGGCATAAGGAGCATATAGTATGCATGCCTGTCCATGAAGTGTTTAGTATCATTTATAAACCAACCCACAGAAATGTGAATTATTCCAAGTGACTATTTCATTTCACTTCTGAAATATTTGTGATCAATTCCACTTCATGATATGCATCTCAGTTTATTCAGCTACGTGGACTATTTTCAATGCTATTAGAAGAAAAAGGAAAGATACTCAAAAAAAGTTGTGCAAATCTGCCATGAAGCTATACAGCCACCTCACTCTCATGCCCAAATTTTGAGCGCTTTTTTTCGTTGTTGTTGAGAGATTTGTTTCTGCCTTGATTATCTTTTTATGTTACTAAAATTCCTGGTATATGCGCTTAGAGAAAATAGCTGAAAGTCTTTGTTTTGGTTTTTTTTCCCTTCTTTCCTTCCTCCTCAGAAATAATAGTGGCAATGATACACTTTTACTTATTTTACTTAAAGAAGTCTGGCTTAGTAAACAGAGTAGAATCAGGGGGACTAGGTAGATTCAGATCCCACCTCTGTCATTTCCTAAATCTGTTCATCCTGGACAAGTCACTCTCTTTTCTATCAAGTCCCTGATACTTATTCGCATACGGTTTAAGGTTACACCTGATATTTGTGTTGTCTCTTAATCCTGAAGCACTTTTCAAATATGGCCTAGGCTTTGTAAGTTTTCATGAGTTATGCAGGTATGATCCTCTGTAGGGAAAATGAAATACAATATGGCATTAAAGCAGAACTTGGTGTAAATAATTGGCCAGGCCTATCTGATCTTGAATGTTAGGTCTCTGCTACACATTTCTAACTTTGAACAATTTTGAGTGTAAGTATTAAGCAAATACTTCACTATAGCAAAAGCTGGCAGGTTAAAAAAATAGAAATATACTTATGCTCTTTTTTTCAACCATATGGAGCGTTTTACATCTGATAGAGTGTTGGACTTAAATTTATACAACTTTGGGTTTGACTCCCCCTTCTGACACTCACTAGCTGTGTGAGCACAGGTAAAGGCACTTCACCTATCTGAGCCTGTTTTGTTTTGTTTTTTCTTCTGTAAAATGGAGATAATAATACCTGAAATACCAGCCTCTTAGTGTTAAGCTCAGGTGAGGTCATCTGCATGAAGTCATTTTCAAATGTTGAAGCACAAATATTAGCTGTTACTGTTGTTATTTTGAAGCCAGAAATTTTACATATTCAATGCCAAATTGAACTTGAATTAATTCAGGCTGGTCCTACCTAGCTAATGTCTGAGACTGTACCAGGGGAAGGTATTTAAGCCAAAGAAAGGAAAAGAAATGGCCAATATTCTAACCCCTGAATGGTAGATGCTCTTGTAACTGGTGGGGAGGGGGGAAGGAAGAGGGCAACACTTCTTAAAAATAATCCACTTTTACCAAACTCATGAGCACATTGTCAGGGATGGGCATGTACCAGAATTTGACCTCGCTGATTAGAATTTGTGTTGGAAACCCCCATTCACCCTGAGAAAGGCTCATGTAAAAATCCGTGAGACGGATACACTTCACTGTGTGGCTGTCCTTGATTGATGTCTTCTGGTTGTCGCAATGAGATCAAGAATGGTTTTTCTGATTTTCTTTGATGTTCAAAGGCAGAAATACATTTTGCACCTTTTGGAGCTTCATGCAGCTGCGGGTGAAGAAGCTGACAGCTCGTGGGAGAGCTAATTAGAGCCAATTATAATTTGATTGACCTGCTTTGGCTCTAGAATACCTATCCAAGACTTCTTCTGCAAGATGGGGATTTAATATCTCCATAGAAATCCAAGTAAAACTTTTGGTTCCTTGAATTTATGTATGCATATTGATATATAATATGATAAAGAAAATTTGCCTCTGACGAAGTCCTACACAGTGCATTTAAATCTTTGATGTGTTTCCTAGCAAATATTAATAGTTCATATTACTTAAAGAATTCTTTTCTCCCTGTAACTCAGAGATGGGTTTAAAAAAAAATCAATCAGTGTGTGTTGATCTACACCTATAATTTCATTGTTGTAGGTTATTTTCAGTAAGCAAATTTCTATTACTATAAATTGACAATTGTTCTGCAGGTTAGCCCTCAAGGGTGACCTTGAGCAGAGAGAGTTAGAGGTTAAGTGACTTGCCCAAAGTTACACAGCCACTACATTCAAATTGTAGAGCATAAATCATTGGTCATAGATGTGGAGCAGAAAGGGGACCTCAGATCTCATCTAGTTGAACTTTTCATTTTACAAATGATGAAACTGAGGCCTCCAGGTTTGATGGGAGTAATCGCAGCTACTGGGGAGGCTGTGGCTGGTGGATCTCTTGATTTGTAAATTTGGAGGTGTCGTGGAAAAGATGGTTACCAGGTTGCCAAGTGAGGAAGATAGATAAGAAGGGAAGGAGGGAGAAAGAAAAAGAAAGGAAGGAAGGAAAAAAAAGAAACTGAGGCCCAAGGATGTCAGTTAATTGGCCCAAAGGTTACAAAGAGGCAAGGGCCAATAGCAGAGTTGGGACTCGAAGCCAGATCTTACTGACTGAGAAACTGGCTCTGTATCCATTATACCACACTGTTGTGGAGGTAAATACTCTCATTTTACATCAGAAGAAACAGTCTCTGAAAACTCATATGACATCTCAGTGTCCACCTGTAATATCCAGTGTTAGAGGCTGGATCAAAAGTCAGGTCTTTCCTGACATTAACTTCAGCACTCTTTCCACCGTACCACACTCTCTCAATCTAGCATGCAGATTTTGAAAGCATACATGCTCACACATATACTTGTTATTTTTTTTTTTACTGTAAATAAGCAGAAGAATTTGTGAAATTCATAACCAACATTTATGTAGCTCTTCAAAGTTTGCAACGTTTGACATTGACTATATCATGTTAGCCTCTTTACAACAACCTTGTGAGGGTAGGGACTCTATTATTTTGCCCATTGTACAGATGAGGAAGACTGAGTGCCAGAAGCTATTGCATCAAAAAGCAGCACTTCTTATTTGAATTTTCTCCATTTTAATTATTTTTCCCCACAACTCAAAATACTGAATTAATTCTATTAATTCTATTCATTATCCTAGGATGATAGCTCACATTTATGTGGTGAAGTCAAGAAGTTGACAAACATTTTTTAAGCACTTACTATATGCAGTGTGCTGATATGGTCCTTTTGGTTCCAACAAATACCATGGATAGGACTTTTTACTTCTGAAATACTGGCTCTTTGTCAAGATGAGACTTTTAATTATTTGATTTTCCCTTCTTGGCATATAAAAGAATTTAAGGTTCTTGAGAACAAAGACTATTTCATTTCTGTCTTTGAATCTCCAGTATTTAGCACACATAGTAAGGGCTTAATAAATGCTCACCTGTTGTTGTTTTTTTTAACAGTTCCTGATACATAGTAAATGCTTAATAAATGTTGTCAATCCACTTTTTTCTAACATTACCTAACAGAGTAAATGCTTAATAAATGTTTGTCGATCAGTTGTTTTATTTTTGCAACATTATTTGGGATGGCCTGAAAAGGAATATTCATTTACCAATCATTTAGATAAAACGAAGGTCGACTGCAATTCATATAATGTTAGATCCTACCAAAGGTATTTTTCCCAAGAATGTTTATTGCAGAATGGATAGCTTCCCAAAAAAATCACATATTTGGAAAAAAAAGACTATATAATAATTAGCCACTACCATTTAATGTTTTTTTAAATTGGTTATCCGTTCATTTTTAAAAAATCAAATAATAGTCATAGTGTTTCCTATTGAAGTTTGACAAGGACCTTTCCTCTCAACAATTCGTGAAGTAGTTTGTGTTACTATCCTATGCTGCTTTTTATGTAAAAATCATAGAAACCCCAAAATCATAATTCTAGAGCTTGAAGGGATCTTGGAGATGAACACTTCTAACTGCCTCCTTTGACAGAGGTGGAAACTGAGGCCAACAGGGTAGACTAAATGTGCCGCCAAAGGTCACATAATAAGTGTGTTAGTAATGCAACCAGTACAGGTCATAGAAATAAAAAGACAAATAATAATCCAAGGTAGAGCGTATATTGACTGTCGCATCCCTCCTAGAGATGTCCTGTGGCCTCAAGCTCAGTATATTGTATAGTGAATACAGATGTAGTTTTGAAAGGGCTATCTTTTTTTTTTTAACCTTATTTTCAGCCAGAATATCACAGGCCAGTCTTCTGCCCAGGTAGCAGAATATAGTGGCAGCTTTTCAAAAAGGAGGATTGATACAAATCGTGCTTCAGCAAGCTCAGCTACTGAAGACCCAGAAGAGAAGGGTCTGGTCATCAAAGTGCTTGATACCATCCAGTAGTTCAGCATCAGAAATAGTTTTATCAGCAGAAATGACACCAGACAAAACGTGACTAATTTGGAAATGTTTTACATGATCATGCATATGTAACCTATATCAAATTGCTTACATTTTAGGGAGGGAGAAAATTTGGGAACTCAAAATTTTTTTTTAATGATTGCTAAAAATTGTCTTTACGTGCAATTGGAGAAAATAAAGTGCTATTTAAAAGAAAGAAATGACACAAAAAAATAACATCTGCTTTGCTACTTCCCACGAGTGAGCACTGATCCCTCCCACTGGCTTACAACTAGAACCTCCTGTTTGGAATGTCTCCTCTGTTAGAATTGAGCTCCTAAAGCAGAGGGCCTACCTTGCTTTTATATCTGTTTCCCCAGGACTTACCTGAGTGTCCTTTTACAGAGTTAAGTTTTATACATAGTTAGGTGCTAAATAAATGCTTTTGCATTTATTCATTAATAGGACATTATAGTCAAGACACCTGGGTTCAAGGCCTGATTCTGCTACTGAGTGACCTCAGAAAATCAGTCCTCTCTATATGAAGTTTCATCATCTCTAAAATGATGGGTTTATTCCTGGGATTCTATCCACTTCTGACATTCAGGAAGGCTACAAAGTGACTCAAGGCCAAATTGCACCTTGAGAGCAGGCAAATAAGTACTGTGCCCAACACAGAATTTTAGGACAACTAATTTCATGGCTTGTTGCAAGATGCCTTTTAAAAGGTGGGAGGAGGAAAACCAGAAGCATGAAGAGCAGCCAGGAGATTTTTTTTGTCCAGTCATAAAGGGGATTATCATAGAAATGGAAAGAGAGGAATAAATTTGTAAAGGATGAGTATTCTGGCCTTGGTGCTTGATTGGTTACCAGAGGGAAGGGAGAAGGAAAAATTAACTTATTTTGTGAATTTATGCTGGTGGGTGTGTTTTTGGTTTTTTTTTTCCAAATTCTGCTAGATTCAAGAGACTTGTTTTGAGGGTTATACCTCAATATCAACAAAACCTTTTGAGATCCTCCTTTGAATAGTACGTTATGCTTAGAGGCAACATCAATAAATCAAACCCCTGAGTCAAGGAAATTGGGTAGAACTTGCTTTCAAACCTCTTCCTGTACACATCATTGCCCACCCGTTTCTATTACTAATCTGCCTTTATATACTCTGATGTGACCAAGACTTTTAAGGGTTGTTCAATGAAGGGATGTAGGAAACTGATAAGAAAACTGTTTTAGAGGTTGGTAGCATATGCTGTGCTGTACTGAGACACTGGTATCTTCTTTTTAATCAGCCTCCTTCTCTGGTGTAAAATGAGCATTTTGAAGGATTTACTGATGAGTGTCAGGGCTAGAAAACCACTAAGGTTTGCGGTACAGATGTGCAGGACTAATTACAAGTGTAACTGCGGAGTTCATGCTTTTTCCTTCTCCTTCAGGGAACTGTTATGCCTCAAAAATTGAGAACAATGGTCACTGAACATTTGGTTCATACTGTGGACAAGGCTGGTGTGTCCATTAGTTTGGCAAACAGCTTCCCTCAAGTTGTTTTGTTTTCTGTTTGTTTTAATATTTACAGAGTCATAGCATTTTGGGAGCAAAAAAAAGAACTTTAAAGTTATTCTTGTCTAATGCTGTTATTCTACCAATAAGGATTCCTTTTTACTTGCATGTTAAATACCCTTTTCTCTGATCTCAGGCATTTCAATTCTGAGCCTCAGATATACCTTTGTAAAATGAAGAGATCTCTGTTCTTTTCCAGTTCCAAATCTGTGACACTACAACAAATCTCACATTTCATGTGCAGTGTTACTTGGGTTAAGCTAGGGTGGGTGAGCCCACTCTCAAATCTGTTTATCCAGCCCTAGCCTCTGTCTTTGGCTCTAGTCTCAAATCATCAGTTACCTATTGGCCAACTCAGATTGGTTGTCCTTAGACAGTTTGAACTGTACATGTCCAAGACTGAACTCATTATCTCGCCCCCTAAACCTTCCCTTTTCCTGAACCTTCTTATTTCTGTCAAGGGCACCATCATCCTCCCAGTCACTCAAGCTTGTAATCTAGGTGTCATTCTCATCTCTTCACTCTCTCACTCCTACGTATCCATATCTCTTGCTAAGTCCTGTCATTTCTACCTTTGCAATTTATTTTGCATACATCCCCTTCTCTACTGACAAAGCTGCCACCCTGATGCAGGCCCTATCTTACCATTTCTAGACTGTTGCAGTCGTCCATGGGTATGTCCCAACTATCTCCCTGCTCCAGTCCATCTTCCATTCGGTGCTTGAAGTGATCTTCGTAATGACCATGTCAGTGAATGGCCTAATGACCTACTCAGTAAACTTCATTCACTCCCTAATATGCCCAGGATCATTTTTTTAAAAAAAAATTCTCTGTTTGGCTTTTAAAGCTCTTTACAGCCTGGCCTCATTGCACTTTTCCAGTCCCCTGACTCTTTAGATCTCCATGTAACCTATGATCCAGAGACACTGATATTCTTCCCACACAACACTCCGTCTCCCGCTTAGAATTCCTTCTTTTCCACCTTCCTGTCTTCCTTATTATGCTTCAGGACTCAACTTAAATCCTTCCATCTACAGAAAGCCTCTCTTAATCTCTCTCTCTGCTAATGCCTTCCCTCTGAGATTACTCTCCCCCCTTTCCCTGCCCTCCCCATTACCCTGCTTATACCCCATTTTATGTTGTTGAATGCATGTTGTCCTCTCCATGAGAATTTAAGCTCCATGAGGGCAGGGACAATGTTTTTGCCTTTCTCTGTTTCTCCAGCACTTTGCACAGTGTCTTGCATATAGTAAGAACTTAATGCTTTTGGACTAATATTTTTTTTTCCTTTTAAATAGTATTTTGCTTTTTTTTTAGAGGGAGAAGGGCAGGGCAGTTGGGATTAAGTGCCTTGCCCAAGGTTGCATGGCTAGTTTTTGTGTCAAGTATCTGAGGTCGGATTTGAACTCAGGTCTTCCTGACTCCAGGGCCAGAACTCTATTCACTGCGCCACCTAACTGCCCCGGTGAAAACATTTTTGTTAGGCTGACTCATTTTTTTCTCAAACAGTATTTCACCCAGCTTTCCTATAATCTTGTCTCTGAAATAGGCAAGTAGCAATCTTCCATTTTACAAAAAGAGAAAACAGTCACAGAATGATTGACCTATTGTGACTTCACAGGAATTGAGTGAAATCATAATACATTCAGTGTCCATAGTATTAACTACTTTTTAACTAGTAGACTTTTCTACTTAGTGCTTTTTAAAAGTGGTGTTATGTATAGATTTCTTTCTTGCTTTATATTAGCCCTTTTCACACAGAGTAGCTAGGTGGTGCCGTAGGTTGAATGTTGGACCGGCAGTCAGAGAGACATGAGTTGAAATTTGGCCTCAGACCCTCACTAGCTAGGTGACCCTGGACTAGTCACATAACTCCTGCTTGCTACTATTGGGGACCATAATAGCACCTACCTCCCAGGAGTATTATGAAAATCAAGTGCAATAGTTTATAAAGCACCTCGCAAAATCTTAAGTGCTATATAAATGATAGTTATTATTAATTATTATCACTCTAACTCTTTCAAATGAATCAAACTCTACCCTGATGGGCAAGGGTGGGGTGGAATTAGTGAACTGACAATATATGTTCCTTGGTGGGAATCCAGGTCCACAGTAAATACTGGTAAGCTTCTGAATAAGTCTTTATATATTTAAGAGACTTTACAATTATATATTAGGAGCAAACTAGGAGACACAGTGGATAGAGTGCTAATCCTGAGGTCAGGAAGATTCTTCTTCCTAATTTCAAATCTGGCCTCAGACCCTTTTTAACTGTATGACCCTGGGCAGGTCACCTAGTCCTCTTTGCCTCAGTTTCCTTGTCTGTAAAATGAACTGGAGAAGGAAATGGGAAATCACACTAGCATCTCTGCCAAGAAAATCCCAAATAGGGTCATTAAAAAGTCAGACATGATTGAAATGATTGAGCAACAAAACCTGAAGAAAAAGGGAAAGAGGGGCACAGTGGATTTATATTACACTGCTTTTCTAAATCAAACACATACTGTCATCTTTTATTCATGGTCTCCTCCCAGACTCATTGTTTCCATGTAGCAGTCTTTTAATTAGCCATTTGGTGGGAATTGGACTAGAACTTTGCTAAGGGGTTACATTTGCCAAGCTGACATTTATGCATCTACCAAGTAGTATCAATTTATTCTGCTTCAAAAACTCTGATTTTTTTTCTTTCCAACTACATTTTACAGGGTATTAAACTTCTAGCTACATTTAGTCTATAACTAGTGCTCTTTAAGCAAACAAACATTTCTTTTTAAAAGAAAATGAGAGCTGTGTGGCATTATTTTGCTTTTGTTGTTTTGAGTTTTATTATTGCCTGTTTTTTGTACTTCTGTCATTTGCAACCCATCCATATAACAGAGAAAAACAGTTAAACAGAACTGGCTAACAAAATTATCGTGTCACATGAGCATTATGTTCATGTACACCCAACCGTATGTTAAAAGAAGATGGTAATCTTCATCACCCGTTATCTTCCTGAGCAATACTGGCCACGATCAGCTGTGTTGTAGTGTTGTTCATGTTTACATTATTGTAGTCATGGTGAATTTTTTTTTTCTTCTGGTTCTACTTCCCTATACATCAGTTCACTAAATGTTCCCATGTCTTTCCTAATCTCTCCTGTTTACCGTCTCTTAGTGCATGACAGTAATCCGTTATATTTATGTACCACACTTAACTTAGCCATAGCCTACTTAATAGATATCCACTTTGTTTCTCATATTTTGGAATACAAAAAGTGTTCCTAGTAATATGTAAGACTTTTATGTCTGCCTTTGATAATATTTTGCAATATCATCAAATGGGATAATATTTGTAAAGCACTTAGCATTGTGCCTGGCACATAGGAGACTCTTAATAAATTGCTTGTTCCTTTGCCCCCTTGAAACCTGTTGGGTGTATACCCAAGTATAATTGCTAGATATGAAGAGTTGAGCAAGTTTGTTTACATAATTCCAAATTATTTTCCATAGTGGTTGGATCAAGTTTACACCTTTACCAACAGTGTAACAGTGTGCACAGATCCTCCACTATTCATTTACCATCTGTTATCATATATTATCACCTTTGTGACTGTATTATTAGTCTGAGGCAAAACTTCATAATTATTTTCACTTGCGTTTTTTATTATTAGTGATTGAGAACTTATTTTTCATATAGTCATTGATAGTTTGCATTTCTTCTTCTGAAAACTGTTCTTTTTTTACATGGTATTAATTTGAAGGAAACTAATTATATTGGTGACCATTTTAATCACAGAATATTCCATGGTATTCTTTCTCCCCCCCTTGGAATTCCTTAAATATTTGTAGAAGACACTCCCTAGGATTAGAACACCATGAAAAGATGTTTAATATATTCCGTTATCTAGTCTTAAGCCCTAACAAGCATAAACAGAGCAGAACAAGACTGATATTATCATCTAGAAACATTTGTTGAATATTTAGTGCATTAAGAGTTAATACACTATTGCTTTTTGCCATCACAACTCATCCTACCCTGCTGACCACTGCCAGATAAACCTTCTACAAGCACCATTTTGCTTTAGTCATTATTACCCTTGCCCAAATCCATCAATGGCTAGAAGTTTACTTTCATCTATATAATAGGGTCAACATTCCTCACTCTGGTATTCAAAGTTCTGACCTTTCACCTGCCCAGCCTTATTTCCCAGCTTTGCTATATATGAACTGCCTGATCTGGTCAGAATACTCTCTTCAATATTCCCATATAAATTGTGTAGATTTCTGCCTCCATAACTTTATGCACACTATTTCTCCTGCCTGGAGTACACTCTTCCTCATTTATCTAAACCTCCCCTTTCTTTAAAGACCATCTCAAGTTTTTCCTCTTTTAGGAAACCTTTCTTAACTCCCTGGTCTTCAGTGAGCCCTTCCTACCTTGAATCCTAGAACACTTATTATATGTATTACCTGTTTGGTACTTAATATCTGCTGCATTGTGGAATGATTTATATTTTTTTCTGTCTTATTTCCTCAACTAAATTGTATCTCCCTTAAAAACAGAGATAATATCATACCTCCTATGTATGTATCTAGTATAGTTGCCTAGCTCTAGTCAGAACTCGATAAATATTCATGGATAATAATATACTGCTTTTAGAAGCTGACTCATAAGAATTTCTTTACCAATACTTCTTAAATTCCTTGTTGCTTTTGGCTTACACTGGAGAAAGTGTGGAAACCTGGTATAAACACCAGGTTTGGAGTTACAAGTTGTTGTTATTTGGTCATTTCAGTTGTGTCCAACTCTTTGTGACCCCATTTGTGATTTTCTTGGCTAAGATATTGGAGGGGTTTGCCATTTCCTTCTGCAGCTCATTTTACAAATGAGGAAACTGAGGCAAGCAAGGTTAAGTGACTCACACAGCTAGTAAGAAGGGCTGAATTTTGACTAAAGAAGATGAGTCTTCCTGACTCCAAGCCTAGCACTCTATCCACTGTGCCATCTGGCTGCTCTTTGGGCTTACAAGACTTGGGTTCACATTCTAACTCTTCTATGTAATATCTGTGTAACACTGGGCAAATCACTTTATTTCTCTTGACTTCACTATGCTCATGCATAAAGTGAAGGTTTGGAGCAGATGAACCCAAAGGTCCTGTCTAGCACTGGATCTTATGATATCATGATAACTGTCAAGAAAATGAAAATAGTTGGGCTCTTCCATCCTTTAAAAAAAAAAACAACAAAGATGGTGGCGTAGAAGGAGGAAAGCTCCATAAGCTCCCCCCAACCACCTCAAATATCTATAAAATATTAATCTAAACAAACTTTAGAGCTACAGAACTCACAAAGTGACAGAAAGAAACAAATCTCCCACTGAAGGCAGCCGGGCAGGCCTACGGGAAGGGTCCATCACAGCGCACTGGAAGCCCAGCCTAGCCCTGTGTGAGCCCATGATTTTAGCCCCAGGGCTGCCCCAATCAGCAGCAACTGAAGCAGACTTTGGGAGAGTGGATCACCAGCAGCAGTGGCAGTGTACAGAATTATCAACCCTTAAATCCCAAAGACAAAGTAAAAGGTCAGTGTGGAACTCTGTTGGAACTGGGAGGGGATGGAGCACATTCCAGCCCCTGCCCCCAGGGTGAGAAGTGGCAGAGGCACAGTGGCCGTGCAGCCACCACTGCATGGGTGCTTCAGAGCTCCTGGTCTGCAGATCATAGAAGGACCAAGTGGCCATTCAGAGGGTAATCATTCTTGCTTTAACCTGGTTGGATCTAGATCGCTGTCTTGGGTGGAGGTCCTGGGCTGTATGGCCAGTGAGCCAGAGCTTGTGGGGGCTGCAGAAGGAGCACCCAACTAATAGCTCCAGCAGCTGTGAAAACCCCAGTGATTTGGGACAAAGCTCTTCTTTCTGGAAGCAGAGTTCTGCTGTGGCAAAAAGCTCAAAAGTCAAGTAATTGAGTGGCAGTATTAGCAAGGAAAGGAAGCAAAGCAAAGCACAGCAATCAAACCTTAGATTCCTTTTTTGGGAACAAAAAGGATCAAAACATGGAATGGGAGGAAGACAACACAGTCAGAACTCCTGCACCAAAAGCTTCCAAGAAAAATATGAATTGGTTACAGGCTATGGAGGAGGATTTTTAAAATCAAATGAGAGAAGTGGAAGAAAAATTGGGAAGATAAATGAGAATGATGTAAAAAAAAAAAACATGAAAAGAGAGTCAACAACCTGACTGAAGAAAATAACACCTTAAAAAATAGACTAACTCAAATAGCAGAAGAGGCTAAAAAAGCCAATGAGGAGAAGAATGCCTTAAAAAGCTGAATTTGCCAGATGGAAAAAAGAATTTCAAAAGCTCACTGAAGAGAATAATTCCTTCAGAATTAAATTGGAAGCTAATGACTTTATGAGAAATCAAGATACTATTAAACAGATCCAAACAAATGAAAAACTAGA